>CM046886.1:10421158-10576993 GCA_025688845.1 Cucumis hystrix
CACGATCGTGTATCATTTCTTACACGATCGTGTATCATTTCTTACACGATCGTGTATCATTTCTTACATGATCGAGTATCATGATCATTTAGAAGAAATATTACATGCACGTGTGTGGCCAACTAATCGCGTAATATTGACTGTAGTATTTTTTGGTATTTTCTATTGTGAGCCTATGCGTTTTTTCATTTTCAAAATTGTTCTATAGAGTGTAAATATTTTGCCGGTTTGTTATATTTAAAAAAAAAAAAAATTAAAATATTCAATCCCATAATTTATAAAAGTTAAAATTAAATTTACAATATTATAGTCTCGTCTTCAACTTAAATAGTAGAAGCTTTGTGATTTTATGGGAGAAAAGTGTTAAATATTATAACATCTTATATCTATATATTAAAAACGAACTAAAAGTATAAAGTAGTTGTGACGAAAATTTAAAAATAGCTAATTATTAAAACTATAACCGTGTGTGTGCGTGTGTAATATGTACATTCACAACCTCCCTCCCTCATTGTTCGCCAACATCAATAACAGATTTTTGCATTTTATTTGAAGCGAATCTCCTCGAGGCTTTGGTCCTGCAAGTAAATGGACATTTCTACTTCAGACTATACTTAGAAAGAAAAAGCTCAATAATCTCAAAATATGTATACCCTTTTCTATTGCAAATTGAAAACATAAAATTCAATTCATTAAAATCCATCTAAAACACAATGTAACAACGAAACTCAATTCTCATATTTACCAAAAAATAATTCTAGAGTGACCCAAAATTTAGCCCAAAATGGAACTTGTCATTTTTCTCTTTAGTCGTATTAACACGAAATTAACGAAAACAATAGGAGAGAGCACTAACATTTAATCTATCACTAAGAAAAAGAACAAAAGTGAGAGTGAGAGCAAAATCACAACCGAAGTAAATAAGGATCTATTTTAACAATTTTGATACAAAATAATCAAAAGATTAAAAGGAAAAAAAAAACTAAAAAACAAATTTTAAAAAAAGGAATTAGTTGGATAATTAAAGAAGAGAGAGCAAATTGAGAGGAAGAAAATTGGGAACGATAAATTTGAAGTTTGAGAGTATACAACAAAAAGCTGAAGTTTGGGGCTGTGGCGGCGTGGGGTCCTCTCTCTCTCTACTTTCAAATTCTCAAAATTTTCCCATTTCTCCCTCTCCCGTCTCTCCATCGCTTCCTTTATCTTCATCCTCAGGTGAACTCTTTTTCTCTCTAATTTCCTCCTTTTTTCTTTGATTTTCATTCCCCCTTCCCCCCATCTTCCCTTCCCATTCACATCTATATCCCCTCGTAAACTCAATATTTAACTTATATTTCGCTTCTCTTTGCAATGCTGTCTGATTTCTAACTTGTTTTTTTAATTCATAATGGAATTGCATGTTATCTAGCTCCACTCAGTTCGCAATTTGTATTTAGGATTAGATTTTTACACTTTTTTTTTTCTTTTTTCTGGAGAAGATTCAGAATTCGTTTGGAATTGGGGAAACTTTTAATTCCGGTTTCAGTTTTTCCTTTCTTGCAGCCATTATCTACTCACATGTAAAATCATTTTATCAGAATGTCCCTCCTTAGTAGATTCTTTTACCGAAGACCTCCAGATGGGTTGCTGGAATTTGTTGAACGAGTCTATAGTAAGTGAAATTGGCCACTTTATTTATTTATTCGTTGTGATATAGGTCATTATGAACTTGCGTTAATAGTTCCTCATTGGGGTGTGTTGATTTCATGAAATTGTGCAGTTTTTGATTCGTGTTTTTCGACTGAAGCTTTGCCTGATGGTATGTACCAAATATATCTGCATGAAATCATTAATGAATTACATGAAGAATTCCCGGACTCTTCCTTCCTTGCGTTTAATTTTCGTGAAGGGGAGAAAAGGAGCCAATTTGCAGAAGTGTTGTGTGCGTATGACGTCACTGTCATGGATTATCCTCGACAATATGAAGGTTGTCCTCTTCTTCCACTGTCGTTGATTCAGCACTTCCTCCGTGTTTGTGAAAGTTGGCTTCTGCTTGGTAACCAACAAAATGTTATTCTTCTTCACTGTGAGAGGGGAGGTTGGCCTCTCTTGGCATTCCTTTTGGCTAGCTTTTTGATTTTTAGAAAAATGCACAGTGGTGAGAGGAAAACTCTTGAAATTGTACACCGAGAAGCTCCCAAAGGGTTTTTGCAGCTCTTGTCCCCACTAAATCCATTTCCATCTCAGCTCCGTTACTTGCAATATGTAGCAAGGAGAAATATAGTCTCTGAGTGGCCACCACCTGAGCGAGCACTCTCTTTAGATTGTGTAATTCTTCGTGGCGTTCCAGGTTTTGATGCTCAGAATGGCTGCAGACCAGTCATTCGTATTTTTGGGAGGAATCTTTTTAGTAAGGGTGGGCTTTCCACGAAGATGCTTTTCTCTATGCCCAAGAAGAACAAGGCCCTCCGTCACTACCATCAGGTTAAAGTTTGAAATACTGATTTTCTACTTTAATTTTGTAGAGACTTCATAGACTTCAGATATGCTAACCATGAAAAGATGGACGTTTTCACTGCAGACAGACTGTGATGTGATTAAAATAGACGTACAGTGCTTGGTTCAAGGAGATGTAGTGTTGGAGTGTTCACATTTGGAATCGGAACCAGAAAGAGAAGTTATGATGTTTCGTATTATGTTCAATACAGCATTTATTAGATCAAACATACTAATGCTAACTTCTGAAAATTTGGATATTCTTTGGGATTCAAAGGAGCGTTATCCAAAAGGCTTTCGAGCTGAGGTGTGTACATCGACCGTCATTTGTAGAATCTCAATTCGAAGCTCATGGTTTTACTATTTATAACTATAAGAAATAAGTGTCTCAGTCTGAGTTAATCATTTATTTTTTCTCTTTATCTGTCCGTCTAATTAATTACCTCTAAATTAGGTTTTGTTTGGGGAGATGGAAAACATCTCCCCTCCAAGGGCTCCAACCTCCATTTTGAATGGTGAAGAGAAAGGTGGATTGCCAATTGAAGCTTTTTCCAGGGTTCAAGAACTTTTTAGTGGTGTCGAGTGGATTGATAACAACGATGATGCTGCCTTGTGGCTACTTAAGAATCTTTCTGCCTTGAGTGATGTGAAAGAATTGTCAAGATTGCAAAATAAAACAAGTTCATACTCCTCACCAATAGATTCTGAAGAGGAAAATAATACATCTAGCACTGCCGATAGTTCAGATGAAGTGTTTGATATTATTACAAAGCCTTTTGTGGATCCAACTTCTACCAACTTTACAATTCCGGCCACGGTACATTCTTCTGAATTATTGTCTGACAAGATTGGTGCTAATGAAGTGAATATTTCATCAGAGTCTCCTCAATCTTCTGATGGATTTCAAGACAAGATATTTTCAAATAAAGAACCTTTACCCTCTTCATCACCTCTGTTGCCTCCATCTAATCTACCATCTACTGATGCTAGTGGGAAACTTGACTCAAATAATATGACACCCAATGTTAAAGTGATTCCTCCACCACCACCGCCGCCACCTTTTTCTCTATCACATAACAAGCCTCATGTAGAAACTTCCTCTAGTTCAGATTCGACCACTGTAACAATGCATGTGAGACCCCCTCCACCTCCTCCACCTCCACCTCAGTATCCTACTATTAACAATCCTGTTACAACGACTGATTCACTTTCACATGTTCCTAAATCTTCTGGTGCACCCCCACCCCCACCTCCACCTTTAGTTCCAAAATCTTCTAGTGCTCCTTCACCTCCACCTCCACCTCCACCCCCAATTGCAAAATCTTCTGGTGCTCCCCCACCTCCGCCTCCTCCCCCTCCAGTAGTCCTGAAATCTTCTAGTGCTCCTCCACCTCCACCTCCGCATACAGTTCCGAAATCTTCTAGTGTTCCTCTGCCCCCTCCCCAGCCACCGCCTCCGCCTCCGCCTCCAGTTTCAAAATCTTCTAGTGCTCCTCCACCTCCACCTCCTCCTCCGCCCCTAAAATCTTCTAGTGCTCCCCCACCTCCTCCAACTCCGCCTCTAAAATTTTCTAGTGCTCCTCCACCTCCACCTCCTCCTCCGTTTTCAAAATTCTCTAGCGCTCCTCCGCCTCCGCCTCCACCTCCATTTCCAAAACTTTCTGGTGCTCCTCCACCTCCACCTCCACCTCCACCTCCTCCTCCTCCACAATCAAATAGTGGTGCACCAGTTCCACCTCCTCCCCCACCATCGAAACCTCCCAGTGTTGAGCTGCCAAGTCATGGTGCTAAATCAACTAGACCTCCTCCACCTCCTCCACCAGCAAAGCCCTTCAATGCCAATTCTCTGACAAGTCAAGGTGCTACACCAATACCACCCCCTCCCCCCGGATCAAGAGAATCAAATGTACCACCGCCGCTGCTGCCTTCTGCTGGAAGAGGCAAAGCTTCCCTGGGATCAACAGCTCAAGGAAGAGGCCGAGTTGCCACAGGAGTTGTAAATGCTCCAAAAAAAAACACCTTAAAACCATTACACTGGGTGAAAGTTACTCGAGCAATGCAAGGGAGTTTATGGGCTGACTCACAAAAGCAGGAAAATCAATCAAGGTGCACTATGCGTGATTTTTTATTTATTTTTCTTCTGATTGGATGATTCATGTTGATGTGTTAGATTGTAGAGCCTATACTTTAGCCAATAGCCAGTTTACATTATGAATGAAACTCTCTTAATTTGATCCTCGCGAGCAATAAAAAAAAGGTTTATATGTATGGTTTGATCCATGCATTTCCTAAAAAGAAAAATCTTGTTGTGCACTTTCTTTTTGGAACCTATTCTGGATTCTCTGTTTTACATTTGCTGGTTGCCTTTGTTCCACATTTTCTATATTCACTCATATCATCTTGGGTGACTCATTATCATTGAGTTGTATTGCATGAAGTTTTCCTATATTTCTCATTCCAAATGATGGTCTTATAGGGCCCCAGAAATAGACATCTCTGAACTTGAAAGTCTATTCTCAGCCGCTTCTGCTTCTGATGGAAGTGGCAGTAAAGGTGGAGGTCGACGAGGTTCCAACATCAATAAACCTGAAAAAGTGCAACTGGTTAGTCATCTTTCATTCCTTTTTATTCTTCCTTAGCCATTCCTTCTATGTTTCATATTTCCTTCTCATGATTTTGATTAATGGACTTCAGGGAGGGGAGGTTGGCAGGGAGCATTTGATTGATTTTCTTCTGTCATTTGGGTTTTTGGTCAAATTTGTGATCTTTTTCTGTTTCATTTTGTCAGATTGACCTGCGGAGAGCATACAACTGTGAGATAATGCTCTCAAAAATAAAGATTCCCTTACCGGATATGATAGTAAGTTTATATACGTGTGTGCATGTTAGAAGGATAATGATTTTCTCCTCTCTAAGCCTATGTTATCTCTGCACTAATCAAGTTCACTTTTTGTAGAATTCAGTTCTTGCATTGGATTCTTCTGCTCTTGATATTGACCAGGTTGAGAATCTCATCAAGTTTTGTCCTACTAGGGAAGAGATGGAAACGTTGAAGGTACTTTACTTGCCTCCTCTTTCACTGTACATATAGTTACATATTGTTGTTAACTCATTCCAGAACTTTGGGGACACTATCAATGTTGAATATAGTGAACCTTAGCTGTTATAATGCTTATATGTAAGAAATAAAATTTTGTTGATAAGTTATCTAGTAATAGTCCATTAAACATGTGAAGGTTGGTTTTTTTCCAACCAATTCCCTATAACCCATGTTAGGTTTTGCACTCCCAACTAGTCAAGATTTTATGGTCTCTACTGATAATTAGTGGGACGTGGTTTAGAATTTTTATTAAAAACAAGGAGCTTTACATTTATCGGCTAGCATAAAGGAGCAACCATTTTTGTTTTCCCTTTTATGATCTCAGAACCTTAGGCCCATTATTAGGGAGGTTTTGCCTGTTATATGTTTATGAAATTTTCTTCGTATTTAATGTAAGTAACGTAATGCATATACAAAGCAGTCTATCTTCATTTTTTCCCCTTCAAGGAGGATGATTTTCTCCCCTTATTTTTTTTAACCTTATACCAACAGTAGAGAGAGCATTTTATCATTATTGTCTTAGATATCATGCAATTCTACTTATTTTTCTTGAGATGTGTTTGGTTTTAGTATTTTACAATATTTGGCATCCCAAAGCTCGTTAGATTTTAAATCATGAAAACAGAACGTTGGGTTTTACTGAGTGTAATTTGAGCGTTATGCAAAATAAGTAAAATTGTTGCATCATTTCTGATTTCTGGACAACATTGGTATTAAGTAAAAAGATGTGGTAAAGTCAGTTTTGATATTTTGGCTTCTTTTATATATTGAGTAAACATGTTAAGAGTTTGCTGGATTAGATGTCTAGTTCGCTTCAATAGATCCTCAAAATCGTGCAATTTTAATTCTTTCCTTTTTTTTTTTTGCAAATGGTTTATGTGCATATTACAGGGTTATACAGGTGACAGAGAAATGCTCGGAAAGTGTGAGCAGGTACTTCAATTGCTTCTTATCTCCTTAGTAGGTATAAGCCTCAATGACGTTCCTGAAGCACATGCTACTTCTTTCATTTTCAGTTTTTTCTCGAGCTATTGAAGGTCCCTCGAATAGAGTCCAAGTTACGAGTATTTGCTTTCAAAATCACCTTTTCTAGTCAGGTATATTATCAAAATGTTACACGTGATTTTTTATGCTATTTACTTGTAGTAAACGGTTATAGTTCTTATTTTGGTCAGGTGAATGATTTGAGATATCATTTGAGCACAATAAACGATGCTACAAGAGAGGTACTCTTTCACTTATTAATGTTTTCAAAGTCACTGTATCAATTATTTCCAGAGTCCATATTTATGTTGTAATTTTAAGCCACAGGTCAAAGAATCTGCAAAATTGCGTCAGATAATGCAAACTATTCTTACACTGGGAAATGCATTAAACCAGGGTACTGCTCGAGGTAGAGTTCCCACCATTGTTGCCATCTTAATCTATATAGTTTTGTTAAAATATGTTCTTGAAGTTGTGATAGACGAGCTAGGAAGGCTAACACGATTATCTAATTGTGTAAGCTGTTTAGTCCAATCTTGACAGCATGTGTTCATTTGTTTTCAATTATTTAATTAATTGTTTTTTTTGTACTTACATTGCAGGCTCCGCTATAGGTTTTAAGTTGGACAGCCTCCTTAAATTGTCTGACACTCGGGCAAGAAACAACAAAATGACTTTGATGCATTATCTATGTAAGGTAGGAATCGAGATAGGCTTTCTCTGTACTTGCACTACGATATATGTATCGTCTCTTTTACCAAAATTTGAATCTATAACTAATGATTTCAAAATGAGTATGTTTTACTTATTTGGTAGATAATGGGGTTGTGTCTGCAACTGTATGTAGTGTGTCCACGTCCACATCTTTGCTGAATCATTTTTACAGTTCTTTTATTTTTTGGGTGGGGACTGTCTTCAAATTTCTTTCACGCTTCTGGGATATTTTTAGTCTTGAAGTCAATACTAATATTTGAAGATCTACCTTTTCACGTGTGGAAAATAATTCATTCCTGAGATCAGCATCTGCAAATACTGCAATAACATTTTTTTTACCGTATACTTTTCTTGTATCCGATACTAATCTAATTATTTTCTCGATTATATCATCCTCATTCATGTACAAATATTTTTTTCCACAACATGGATATATGATGTGATGCTTTTAGTGATTCAGAGGTGTGTTAGGATCGGCTTTGACCCATTCCAATTTTTGTTCAACTTCAACTCCTTGATGCTTTTAACGTGTTTCTGATGAAACTCTCAAAGAAAAGGATTAAGTGATATAGAATTTTTACATTTTATTTCTATAATTAAACATTTGTCCCAACTCTTGTGCAAATAATTATGTAAAAGTTAACTAGCTATGAAAGAACGACACGTTAGTTTAAGTGTCTGAGAAAGTGATAGGAGGTTAATAACCAAATAACACTGAAATGTATTGAATTAGGCAGTGCTAGTCGCTAGAGAGGTTATGGTTTAGGTAGTTCGAGGAATTAGGACCTACAAATCCCTTCTTGACCTGGCTGAATTTAGAGGCCTCACAAAATATCCGCCTCACGCCATTGGCCCCTCTATTTATATTGATTATTTTGACAATCTCGCAGTTTTTAATTTCGTTGATTTGAACTTTTTGTATTTGGATTTTATCAGTTTGGCTAAAAATCCTCCCCTCCCCCTACCAAAAAAAAGCTCATTGCAGAGAAAATGCCAGAGTTACTTGATTTTGACAAGGACCTTGTTCATTTAGAAGCTGCCTCTAAGGTATGCTATTGTGCTGTAATTTCTAGTTTGAAATATAAATAATCTATTGATTAGATGTCCATTCCTTTGCTCCTTTTATCTGATGCAATTGAATTTTGTAAAACTAGATTCAATTGAAAGCATTGGCCGAGGAAATGCAAGCAGTAAGTAAAGGTCTTGAAAAGGTGGAGCAAGAGCTAACTGCCTCAGAAAACGACGGTGTGATCTCTATTGGTTTCCAAAAGGTGTGATATTTTATGTTCGTTTATCATGTGGTTCTTTGCTAGGAATCTGGTTACTTTCTCTCAACACATATATTGATGTACTCTCAAGGTTGAAATCATTTGCTGCTCAGATTTGTAATTATGTTCTCATGAAATGATAGTAAAGCATTCCAAATAGTTGAAATGGTCTTATGAATTATAAGCTCTGCGCATCACACAGTTCAACATATTAAAGTCAATATGCTAGTGCTCTAATGTATGCCTCCTTGATTATTATACAACACTTTCTACAAATATCCTTACCGTGTATCGAATTTCCAAGTGTCATTATTCTAATGAGTAATGTTTTTGATAAGCAACTCCTTTCAGGTGCTGAAAAAGTTTTTGGATACGGCTGAAGCTGAAGTAAGGGCACTTATCTCCTTATATTCTGAAGTGGTGAGTCCTTCCTTCTCAATAAAAATCTCATTCCAGAAAGTGTTCTGCTTCCCCCCTCTAAAGCTGGCATATTGTTATGCAGGGGAGAAATGCGGACTCTCTATCACAGTACTTTGGCGAGGATCCAGCTCGGTGCCCTTTTGAGCAAGGTCTTGTGAATTTTATATTTTAGATGCATAGTCCATTAAGCAGGGGTAAAATTGGTTTAGTTGAGCTTGCTTGTGGTAAAAATCAACACCTCGTCTATTACATCAGTTGGAATAAAAGTGAAAACCAGCCGAAACCAAAACTAATTGCAACTTAAAAATCTTCAATTACCCCATTTGACCATCCAACCAAAACTAACCTCCTCATAATTTCTGTCATGCAACCTTAACCAATAGAGAACAACTTGAGTTTAATCACCAATAATGAATACACAACTTGAGTTTGTTTCTGTACGCTGGGTCAGGTCTAAACACAAAATTTCAACTTAGGTCTGCTCTTCCTGAAAAAACAAAACTTCGGTAAATAGTATCCCTTCAATAAGTAAGCATGGCTAGTTGGGCAACGAGGACAACTCACAAAGCTCTCTATTTCAATTTTTTGCAGTCTTATATTGACAGTTGCTAAAGTGCTCCAGCAATTGTTCTAAAATCAAATTAGAGTTTTTTCTTTTGTGGTAATCACGATTGACTCATTTATCTTAGAATAGTCTGTATAGTTAGTTATGTACTCAAATCTCCCACCCTCATTTTGTAGTCAAAAAGAAAAGAAAAAGGTTTTATAGACATTTAGTTTCTATTCTCCGTCACGTGCATTAATTAAGTAGAGGTGACATGAATTGTGACCTCTTGAACATGGGAAAGCAGCTTTATTCATGGATTGAGATTTTGTTTTAATGTTTCCTATAGTGTGGAAAATTTGCGTTGAAAATATGACTAATGAATTTTGTTGGACTTTTCTTGGCAGTGACTCAAATTTTGATAGTCTTCGTCAAGATGTTCAAGAAGTCACGAGAAGAAAATGAAAGGCAGGCTGATGCTGAAAAGAAAAAACTAGAGAAGGAAGCCATGAAAGAAAGAAGTTCAGTTAAAGCAAAGTGAGACCATATTATGATTTTAGTAGAAGTTATTGCCAGATCAACCTCTTTGATTTGGTTCGGTCGAACACCTGAAGAGGTGTGAATGTGAATATCCGATTTAAGATTCATGAACTTCCATCAAGGTAAGGCTTTGAATGTCTTAACAAAATGGCATAGTAAAGGAAACCATCTCAAGATTTGGTATGCAAACTAAATATTATTATTACTATTATTATTATCATTATTTTAATATATCTATTTTAGTTATTGAATCTAAGAACGCAGTAGTTTTACCACAACTTAACCAGTTTATTTAGGTATGAAGTTAAATTTACCAAATACAAACTTTCCATTGCAACAGATTTTACTCAAGGCACATGGCTGCCACACAAACGATTATCAAACAAAAACAATAATTTTAACGCAAAATAAGTGATTCTGAATGTTTTCAAATGAACGATGAAAACTTGAATTTCTAAGTGGGGTGCAAAAATAACCCGAGAAACAACAATCTAACCCATATATATGAATTAGATTGAGTTCAAAATTTTAAATTTTTTGAATTGGGTTAGATCTCGAATTGGAGGGCTAAAAATTATGTTGAATTCAACCCTAATTATATTACTATTTATTTGATAAAAGTTGAATAATTAGGTTAACTACGTCTTTTCATTTTAAACTTTTTTTCCTTATAAAATAAACAATTTTAAACTTTACCAATGTTAGAATTTAGAAAGGAAAAAAAAACAAAACAAAACTTGGTTGAATTGGATTGAAGACTTTTACTTTTAAGAAAAAAAAAATCGAAATATTAATATTGCAACAGAAAAATGGGTCATCAAACCCATTTTATTGCTAAACAAAAAAAAAAATAGAATTTTTCCAAAGAAACCCAAATGGATTATTGGAATTGAAAGAAATATGCGAGTTGACTGAAGCTAAATTTAGATTAATAACCCAAAAATATGGACGGAATTGAGAATGTATTCCAATCCAACCTGTTTACACTTCACTTCTCTAAACTTATCATACTCGAAAAAATATCGATTATTATTTGTGTTGTTAAGGAGAGGCTTTTTGGATGCTGAATTATCAATGATTCAATGTGAAAGGGAGAATACCATAGTGTTGGGGGTCAGGACATGACTCCCTCTGCCGTGGGGGAAAAGTTGATTTAGTCCTTGATTGAGAAATATCATAATTTTATAGAAAAGGATTCCTACTGTTGTCTTGAAATTTCATCAAAAGGACCCATTTTTTGAGCTGCCTTTTCGAATTTCAGCCTTCGTGCTATATATTATTATTACTATTTTCTTATCCACGTGTCATGTCAATTACTCTTAAATGAAAATAACCACAATTTATTGCACTACAATTCCTATTAAGCTAAACTATATTCGTCTTCACCCACAGTTTAGAAGTTTAGTTAAAATTTCAAAGTTCTTCAAACATTGTACCCTTACCAACTGAATTATAGTATTTTTGGCTTCGTTACAAATACCCTTATAAAGTTTGAAAATATAGCAACTCAAACATCATCTTATCTTAAATCACTTCTCTTCAATGGTGTTATAACAACATATGTGAAAGTATACACACAATTGAGTGTCTATATACTATAATTTAATCTTTTTTCTTTTCCCAAGAGAATTTTGAAATGTTACCAAAATGAGTAAACATTTCATTCAACCAAAAGCTTACTATAAAGTATAAACACCTTTTCTTTTCTTTTCGTTTTTTTTTTTTTTTTTTTTTTAACTTTTTAATTCCTTCACGGAATTTCAATACCTTTTGTAAACATACCAACAAACCGTTTTACAAAGATAAACACCACCCTAAGTTAAAAAGGCCATTTGACATTACTATAAATATAATCATATGAAAAACTAATGTTATACGCATGCTACAATTATTTTCCCCATAATATATAGCATGAAAAAAAAATTGAATCTCAATCTCGAAATCAATAATACAAATTTTATATCAGTTAAATAATGCTAAACCACCCATTGTCAATTGTTAACAAATTGACTGTGATGGAATTCGTCAAGGCATGATGTCAAAAATGGAACAAATAAATATATATGGACCCAGTCCAGCCATTAAAAATAGTAAGATACGGCCGTGGCAATTACCTTAAAACTTCACATAGTTCGATGGGTGAAAAACATACTTTTTGATAAAGAGGTTGGAGGTTAAAATCTTGTTGTTTGAACTCAAATATTTGACATCAAGAAGAGAAACAAGAGGACGAAATAAATTAATTAATTAAAACATACAAAAGAACGTTCGACTTTAAGTTCTAGTTTTGAAAGAATAAGCAATTTATATTTATTCAATGGGATTAGGATAACCATAGTTAGTTCACGTGACATTACAGATCCAACCCACCAATTATCACCTTGGTGCTTTTGGCATAAGAGTAAGGTTGTTTGGTCCGAGAAGTTGTTTAGACAGAGAGAGATGGACATTTTAGTGGAATAGTTTAAGGACAGTGGATTGTTGAATTCGAACGTTAACCCAAAAGACATCTCAACAAGCAGTGCTACTAATTGATGCTTGATTTAAGGAACTGAGATTGCTTCTTTTTCATTTTTATATTTATCATCAATATCATTCTAAAACTAGGATGATAAATGCGATTATGCTACAACTTAAGCACATATCAAACAGAAAGAACTTACAAGATCTTCAGTTTGCCATTGAATCAACTGATATTGATCTCCAATGCGCCATTATCGTCTCTGCATGAGTCTTCCTTTCTTTGAAACCAAATGATCAGTGAAGTCCTGTTAATATACTAAGGTGTCTGGCCGGTTTCGGTTGGCAAAATGGAGATCAGGGAGGTCAGCACTAACAGAGAATTTGAGCCATCTCTTCTTTTCAACATACTTCAGACCGGGCTGCAACAATAAGCCAATTACCACAGCGGCTAGACTCACAATCATCACTTTGACTGTTGAAAGAGACAACACTATGCATATTAATATTGTTGGAGGAATACACATCAGGATTGATCCAGCGGTTCCCACAGGAATCTTGTATGGCCGAGATGCAGCTGGATGTTTAATCCTTAGCTTGATAAAGGCTAAGAATTCCAGAATCATTCCAAAGCAGTACAAGAAGTTTTCTGCCGCCACAATTTCTTGAAAGCTTAACCATGAAAGCAAAACAACACCTGAGGCTGAGAATAGTATCCCAATCAATGGTGTCCCATGACGAGACCGTTTGCTGAAGAACTCTGGTAACATACCACGTTCTGCCATTCCAAGAAGTTGGAAAGAATCGCTGCTCATCTCAGCCACAAACATTCCCATATTCGACATTGCAGCAGCCCCTTGGATCCACCAACCCAACCAAGCCCCTCCAATAATTTTAGCAACATCAGAGAAGTAGCCATCGGTCCACAGTTCGCGATTAAGCGCAATGGCTCCTGTCCCACTTAAAAGAGGCAAAAAGTAACTAAGAACAACCAAAATCAAGGCATAAAAAAGTGCTTTAGGGAGGGTTTTGTTTGGATTTTCCACTTCTCCGGCCAATGTGCTAATAGAATCCCAATAATTCAAATTCCAGAAAAGAGTGTTCAAATACAGATTCCAGTCAACATCCTTTAGGTTCACTACAACCCATCTAGCCGGCCGTAGCTTGGGAATAGACACAAATCCCATAACTGCAAAAGGAAGGATTGAGAAAACACCAAGGATTACAGCAACCCAACCAACAATTGTTAATCCTCTATAATTCATGTAAGTGAGGATCACTGTCAAAGCCAAGACTGCAGCAACTCTTGGAAGACCTCCACCAAGAGCTGGGATCTCTGACTTCAAATAATCAAGAAACAAGACAGGATATAAAGCATTATCAATAACTCCACTAAGCCATTTCATCCAACCCTGTTGAAATCCCCAAAATGGACCTAATGCAGAAGAAACCCAAACAACATAACCACCATTTTCGGGGAACATAGTCCCCATCTCAGCAGTAATCAATGCCTCGGGAATACTCCATATAAGTGGAAAAACCAAGAATCCAAGAAGAGCCAACAAAGGACCAGCTGCCCCAACACTATCCTCAACTCCAAATGGACCCCCTGAAACCTCATAGAAAATGAGAAACACAAGTGGTAATACAGAAACTTTCTTTGCATTACTGACGACTGGAGGAGAAGGTGATTCGCCAACCGAAACGTACTCTGCACCATTTATCTCTCCCATTGAAACAGAAGCTTGTCTGGCTGGCGAAGTCCTCAATTTCTGCTCAATCCACAAAGCAACATCATGATAAAGAAAGCTAAAACCGATATCTCATATTCAAATTCAAATACAGAAGAAACAAGGAAAACACAATATTCTCAGTCACTCAATTCCAATCAGTTCATAAAATACTTCTTATTTCGTAAAGAAAGAAAGTCTCCAACCTACATCTTCTAATTTCAGTCATAGGGAGTAATTCCCTATGATTAACGTCTCCAAAATACATATCGAACTCAATTTCTGCTCAATCCACATAGCAACATCATGATAAAGAAAGCTAAATTACAAAAATGTTGTCCACAAGTACATCAGTTCTATTCCAGTTTTTTTTTCCTGTTATGGGATAGTTTATCGAGATCTCATTGTTATCTATTTGAGAATCTTCAACATTTTTACCATTAGTTATGTCCAGGACTTCTTCTTAAATGTTTATATTATCAATTAAGTCATTTTGACTATTGATCACTTTTCTTTTTCGAGAATTTTTATCCTTTGAACCTATTGGTCTACCACGTTTTTTCCGCAGCATTTGCAGCTGGAATATATGACTTGATCACTTTCTTAATATCTGTAAATGCATCTGGCATTTGGTTTGCTACACTTTGTAAATGAATTATCTTTTGAACTTCTAGTTCACAGTGTCTTGTACGAGGATCTAAATAAGACAATAACGATACATTCCAGGCAATTTCATTTTCCAACTTCTTAATTCCTCCCCTTAATGTTGGAAAAGTTGTCTCATTAAAATGACAATCAGTATATCGTGCAGTAAATACATCACCCGTCAGGGGTTCAAGATATCGAATAATTGATGGGGATTCAAATCCAACATATATTCCTAACCTTCTTTGAGGTCCCATTTTAGTATGTTGTGGTGGAGAAATTGGAACATATACTCCACAACCAAAAATTTGCAAATGAGAAATATTTGGCTCCTGGCCATAAGCTAATTGTAATGGGGAGTACTTATGATAAGATGTTGGTCTTATGCGTATAAGTGACGCTGCATGCAAAATTACATAACCCCATACATATAATGGAAGCTTTGCTCTCATAAGTAATGGTCTGGCAATCAATTGTAAACGTTTGATAAATGATTCTGCCAAACCATTTTGTGTATGAACATGAGCTACAGGATGTTCAATATTTATCCCAATTGACATGCAATAATTATTAAATGCTTGGGATGTAAACTCACCAGCATTATCAAGTTGAATGTTTTTTATTGTATAATCAGGAAACTGTGCTCTTAATTTGATTACTTGAGCAAGTAATCTTGCAAACGCAAGGTTTCGACTTGATAATAAACACACATGTGACCATCTGCTGGATGCGTCAGTTAGAACCATGAAATATCTAAATGGTCCACTTGGTGGATTAATGGGTCCACATATGTCATCATGCATTCGTTCTAAAAATGTAGGTGACTCAACTCTCACTTTGGTTGGTGATGGCCTAATAATCAATTTTCCTTGAGAGCAAGCAACACATAATAACTCATTGGATTGGAGAATCTTCTGGTTCTTCAATGGATGCTCATGAGAATTTTCAATAATTCTTCTCATCACTATTGATCCTGGATGACCCAATCGATCATGCCAAACAGTAAACATATCTAAATTTATGATCTTCGAGTTCATGGTTGCATATGTTTCAATTATTCGTATATGAGTATAATATAAGTCAGAACAAAAAGCAGGCAGTGTTTCCAATATACGTTTTTCATGTGAAACAATAAATGTAATATAAAGACATTCTATATTATTTTTATTGCTAGTTTCAATATGATAACTATTTTTACTTATATCTTTGAAACTCAATAAGTTTCTTTTTGAGTTACTAGAGAACAAAGCATTATTAATTGTGAATTTTGTTCCTCTAGACAAAATAAGGTTTGTTTTACCAAAACCTTCAATCAAGTTTGTAGAACCGGATATTGTATTGACATTTGCTTCAAGCATTGTCAATGTCGAAAAATACTTTTTACTTTTAAGTATTGTGTGCGTAGTTGCACTATCTGTCAAACATAAGTCTTCATTATTCACATTTGAGTCAACCAAAATATGAGAAATGCCCATAACGCTTCATTAAAAAAATTTATAATAAGTCTCACTGTAAAAAAAAAACTAACATTGAAATATAAATAATTTAAATAAATTGAAAAACGTTGAATAGAAAAAACACCAAAACATAATGTAAATATCAGTTTTGGACATTATCATAATTAAAGGAAGTATTTGCTACTCCTTCATTAACATCAGTTTTCTCTTCAGGAGACTCAAAAAAATCAGCAACATCCAAATGTGTCATATTCGAAGGGCATAGACATCATCTTGATAGGCAAAGTTTACTTCCACATTCTTCCCTTTTTCCTTCAATGAGGCTTGATAGAGGTCGACTAAGTGCTTGGATGTACGAGAAGTACGAGTCCAATGACCATTCATACCACAACGAAAGAATTGATTTTCACCACTTTTTAATTTCTTATTTTTTGGAGTTTTTCCTCTATGATCATCATTTGTGATTTTCTTGAAATCTAAATGATTATTACCACGGAAGGTATAATTACTTCTTCATTTACCACGGTCACAACCACGACCTCGACCTCGACCATTATTGTTTGAAAATACAGCATTCGCTTCAGGAAATGGTGTTGTTCCAGTTGGTCGAGAGTCATGATTGTTCATTAATAACTCGTTATTTTGTTCAGCCACAAGAAGGCATGATATAAGTTCAGAATATTTTTTAAACCCCCTTTCTCGATATTGCTGCTGCAGGAGCATATTCGAGACATGAAATGTGGAAAATGTTTTCTCTAACATTTCTTCATCAGTAAATTTTTTCTCCCCATCACAATAATTTTGAACAAATTTTAAATAATGCGGAATTATAATCACTTACTGATTTAAAATCTTGCAACCTTAAGTGCATTCAATCATATCGAGCTTTAGGAAGAATCACACTTTTTTTATGATCATGCCTTTCTTTTAAACTTTGCCATAATTTATAGGGATCTTTTACCGTAAGATATTCAATGTTTAGTCCCTCATGAAAATGATGTCGAAGGAAAATCATGGCTTTCGCCTTTTCTTGACTTGAAGTCGTGTTTCTTTCTTAAATTGTTTCTCCAAGATTCATGGCATCCAAATGAATTTCAGCATCAAGCATCCATGATAAATAATTATCACCATTGATATCAAGAGCTAGAAATTCTAACTTGGTAAGACTTGATATAGTAAAACTATAACAAATAAATTTACTTATATTAGAAATTTAATAAACATGTTAAACATGTATTATAAAACAACTTAGATAAATATCATATTATAGAAAATTGTGATAACAACACACACCAAAAATGTTAATTTTACAACATACTTATACATAATATATTAAAACAACATGCTTAAGTAAATTCATAAAAAAAAATTAGATCATAAAAATAATTACAAAACTTATACTAATAGAAAATAGATATTTAAATTATAGACACAAACCATTAAGAACCCATAAACGATACATAGATCTTAAAATAATTGAAATAAGAACCAAACATGAACAATTACATAAATCATAAATAAATAAGATGAATCAAACAACAATCTTATTATGAACTAACAATATTTTTAACAAACAATAATTTTGTAAATACGTAAAATTATAACATGCAATAGGTTCAAAAGATTACATTCTCAAACATTTAAACTATGCATAAAGTTTATATGAAATAGTTCATGCAATGTTCACAAGTACAAAACAAGAAAACAAACTAATACTTTATAGCCTACCTTTTGCAAATGATAAAATTGTAGAGACTCGTGCTGATAACGTGTTATAAAACAAGAACAAAAAAGCTAAATAAGAAGAATGAAGCAACCAAAGAGAAGAAATAAGGAATTGAGGAAGTAGAGAACAATTAAACTCAATTGTGGTGTATCTTACAAAGGCACCACATATTTTTATTTATAGGACATCTCATTGTATATGTTGCACTATAGAATTCAATTGGATGAATGTTACAACATGGAATAAAGGGAGAGTTATAGGAATATTGGTAAGGGGGAGTAGAAATATTGTCTTCAAGGAATAGAAATACTGCACTCTTTTTCCCTTGACTATGGTTTTTCCCATTGGGTTTTCCTAGCAAGATTTTTAATGAGGCAGTTATCAATATATAAAATGATGTACTCTTTTTTCTCCACTAGGATTTTTTTTTCTATCGGGTTTTTCCCTAGTAAGGTTTTAACGAGACATTTATTTTATATAATATGGATATCTAAGGGGGTGTATTGTAAATATAATTATGTAGACATCCATAACTTACAAGATGTTACCAATATTACTATAACTCTCCCTTGTTTCATGTTGTAACATTCATCCCATTGAATTCTATAGTGTAAAGTATACCATGGGATGTCCAATAAATAGAGGTGTATGGTGCCTTTGTAAGATACACCACAATTAAGTTTAATTGTTCTTACTTCCTCCATTCCATATTTCTTCTCTTTGGTTGCTTCATTCTTCTTATTTAGTTTTTTTTGTTCTTATATGTATAAAAAAAACAATAATATTAATAAGAGAAATAGTTAACTTTAATTTAGTTAAAAAGGTATTTATTTAATTCTCTTTGTTTTCGAAAAGGAAAATTCATATGTGGCATTTTCGAAATGAAAGAGTATTTGCTTTGCAGGCTTGCATCTGCAAGGTGTTCCACTTTTGACTATCTGTGTGCCATTCATTGAACCACTTCTTTTTTAATATATATATATATAATACACACATACATACCACTTTACTTTGGATCATTCGAGGAATAAATTTCAAAAAAATTCATCGTTATCAAACTTAAATCTAAAACTTCACTTCATTGCTAGTTAAAATACGTTTATGTTAGCTTCTAAAATTTATATTTAGTCATCCAATTTCTGTTGTTATTTAATGTATTTTGTTTTCCACGAGATATCACGTGCAAATGTAAATCTAACAAGTTATCGTGTGGACATAATTAAAATGAAAAAGGTGGCATGTCCATCTTTGTGCGTCATCCAACTATTCAATCATAATTTAAGAAATTTTTTTTACTTTTTATTCATAAAAAAAAAAGTAAATTTTTTTTCTCACGAAAGAAATAATAAAATGCATCCAAACATTACTCAATAGTGCAAGTTCACTATGAGTTAAATGTTGTATTATCGTGCATGCAATTATTTGTCATGGCTATTTTTTAATTTGGTTAATAATATTATTGATGAGATTAAAAATGAAGAAATAAATAGAAAAATAGAAAAATATCTACAAAATGTCTAGAATTGTGACTCTTTGAAAATATATTTTGATATAATAGTTTAAAAGAGATGCAATGTAAGTAAATAGTAGATAACCAAAATACTATTATTTAATGTAAATTAAAAGAATGAAGGGACTGCCAATAATCAGGGATTTAGCAATTAGCATCATCCCCTTGGTATCTAATTTTTTAAAATAGAACATTTGAAAAATTCAAATGAAATGATTGTCTTTTATTCCACTATTTTTGTTTGAATTATATATATATATATATATATATATATCAAACTCCTAATTACTTTTAAAAATGTATTCAAATACAGTTTTGATTGATGTACTTTAGATTTTAGTTTATTTTAGTCCTTGTGATTTTAATTTTTGTTACTATACACAACAAGAATCGCATCGGTTAAAATAGAAATACTTTTGAGTGTCTATTCTAATTTTTAACTACACTGCATCTAACCTTTTTATGTTAACATCTGATCAAATATTTACTTTTTTTTTATAGAAAAATCAATCAATTTTAGTATCCATGTGTTATATTTTATTTATAAGATTCCATGCATTTATCATTAAATGAACTATGTTTTTTTACGAGAATTTTCAAACATAGTAAATTTTACAAAATATTTACAATTTATAGCAAATTCTATGACTGATACTCATTGATATGCTATAGTGATAAAAGACTATCAGTTATAGAATCTAAAATTTGGTTATAGTTTATAAATATTTTAATTTATTTTGTTATTTTTAAAAATAATTTTTTTTAAGTATTAAAATAACAAATACTTGAATAAAAATATATAAAGTTTAAAATAAACCTTTCCTAGATTAAAAAAATAAACCAAATAAAGAAAAAGGACTATAGCAAATTATGTATAATTTATTAACCCTTTTTCAAAATCATTGAAATTGAAAGGTTGAAGACAAATTTGACTTCATTAAAATAATATAAATTTTTTGAAAAGACAAAAATAATAATTTATCTCAAAAGATAATAAAAGATTTTTTTTTAAAAAAAAAAAGAAAGAAAATAGATAGAACGTTCTCTAAAGCAATAAGCATGAGGTGCTTAATTCATAGCTAGGTTAGGTCAGCACTGAAACAAAAATGGTTTCCAAATCTCAAATTCTAACTGTCAGACAGATTTCATTTTCCCAACGGTGGACAAAACAAACACAACAAGAATCGCATCGGCAAATAAAGGAGTTTGATTTTTCTAATTAAATTACAATAATTATGAGTAGCGATAATTATTATTGATTGTTACCTGGTGGTCGGAATCGGAAACTAGGGACGGTTCCTCTTTGGTCCCATTACAGTGAGAGGAAGCGGCAACGGTGGCGATTGACTGAGGTTGGAAATCCTTCTGGTCAAGCTCCGTCGAGTGGATTTGGGGAGCAGAAATCGGCGGTTCCTGTTGGTGTGTCTTCATGAAATTATATATATATGAATACGGAGAGAGGAGGAGTTTGTTGAAAGCTTTTAATTGATGATTAAAATACAAGTAGGTTAGAGAAGTGGTTTAGGATTTAGGAATATGAATTTTGGATATATAGAAGAAAAACAGAGGAGAGAGGAGGTGAGTCAGTAATTAATTAAGCAGAGAGAAATTGAGAAATGAAGAAGAAGCTAAGGAAGATATGAAGTTGGGGATTGGAAAGTTTGTGGAGCAATGGCAATTGACTTTTTTTAGTATCTATTTTGTATTTTGGATCTATAGTGATAATAGCCCTTAGATTTTAAATATAAAAGATAATTAATAATGTAGGAATATTTAACTATATCTATTGAATTTACCAAATTTATTATATAGAGAAGCATAATTAAACAGTTTATTTATATTTGAGATTAATTATAATTAATAATATTCAATATTTGATATTAATTTATTAAGCTGTGTTTTTATTATGCATGCATTAAAATCCCACCATTTCTGAAGGGTATTAAAAACTCATGCACGTAGTTTTGAAGTTCCACGATGATATCTTACATTTTGAAAAGTAAAATTATGTGAAACAACCAAATATGTTAAATGTCTTTTTGAGATCTAATGAGTAGATATGTGAGAAACATAAACTAAATTTACTCGAGGTAAATTTATTGTTAAAAATTTAATCCTACCTGTAAAATACAAGATATCATAGTCGATTTGGTGGCAGTTTGGTTGAATATAAATATGTCTACTGAACGGGGCGAGGCCGAAGATACCATTCTCCATCCCTATTCTCGCATGAAATTCTTAGGGATGAGGGTGGGGATTTCCCATGAGGAATTTGCAAGGATTGGGTCTCCTGTGGGGAATTTTTTCCATGATTTTTTATAAAAAAACCAATTAATTTAAATAATTAATGTAGAAAAATTCTAATTAAATAATTAAATCTATCACTAAATTGCTTATTATTGTTAGTTATATATCACAATTTGAATTTAAAGATAAATCAGTCAAATTTTGGTCTAAAAAACTAATCAACTTTTTAGTAGAAATAAATGAACATAAATCATATTATTCACATATATAATATAAATTTAAAAATTGAATTTAAACGCTTATTATCTTGACCAATAAACAATCAAACTTGAAATTTAAATGCATTATTTATATAATAATAATATAATAACCTTATATAACTATACTAAATAATTTCTTAATTTGGCTACATCTTGCCGTTGGCTCCAACTATTTCTCCAACTCAAATGTCCTCGTCTAAAACTTCCTTTTTCTTTTTTGAAACTTTCAACAGCCTTGACCCTTAGCCCACAATTTTGAATTAATTTATCCTTGTAACAAAAAAGATTAGTTTTTGTTAAAGTCAGTGTAATCATGAGATTACATAATATAAATTTGAAATCATCCCATATTCTTGTGCTATATAATCATAATTGTAGACCACCATTCCAATAACTAAGTTAACCTTTGTTTGGAAGTACCTAACGTCATTTGCAAATCATCATTACAGTGACTGACGAGAAGAGGGTTTGACGAAATGAAGTTAAAGTGGAGTGAATAAAATGGATAAACTAAGAACCGAAAGATATGGATAATAGATCAATCTTTAAAAGTGTTTAAATTAGAATGATAAATTCTAATTTCAAAGCGAGTTGCAAGAAAGAATAAAGGAAGAGTGAGAGGGAAATAGAAAAGAAAGAAGAAATATAAGAGCCCGTTTGATAACGTTCTTATTATCTGTTTATTGTTTATTGTTTTTCTGTTTCTTCTTTTTTGAAAACAATAAATAAGAATGGGTTTAATAACTGTTTTGTTTCTTAAAAAAGAAACAAAAACATAAAATGTGTTTGAGAATTGTTTATTATTTATTGTTTTTTTAGTTAGTTTCATTGCTCAAATTTGATTGACAATATTATCTCTCGAATAACACATTTCTTAGCCAATTTCAATTATTTCAATTGATCGTCTTGATGGCTAGAATCAATATAGAAACCAAAACTAAATTTAATTTTTTATTGACTCGTTTAAACGATAGACCTTTTTACTTGTGGATTCATAATTAGTACAAAAACTTATTTTGAGAAGTATTATGAATGTGATTTTTCAAAATTCTCTATTTATAATCCAAATCCATTGCATAATCTTTTTAAAATTCTCTATTCATTATCCAATCTTCTTCTCTTGACGCAGAACTCTCGAACCAAAATGAAGCAATTGTCAAAATAATTCTATTCGTACAAATGAAAAATGGACCCATTTTGATTACCATTTAGTTTAACAATTCTAGCTCTTGTAGAAGGAAAAGAAAAAAAAAAAAGAAGTTGGATTGCTACTTTTAACCAATTGAAGAACTATTTTAAAATTAATAATAATCGCGACCTCGCTTAAAATTTGTTAATTCAATATGTGATGCACATTTTGGCAAGTGAACTAAAGGTAAAAGAGATGGAGGGATCTTATTTTACAAATTTGGGACTCGAGTAACCAAATATACACTTAACAGCTATTTTCTATCTAAACTGTGTTACACGCGCCAAGAATAATCCTCACTCGATTAGAACTTGGTAAGAGCGAATCCGACGACGGCAAGGCAGCCAAATTCCGGCCAGGCGATCGGCCGAAACTCTGCAAATTCTTCTAGGTCCACAACTAACCTTGCCAATTTCGTAAACGTGGGTTCATCTTCAGGCGTCTTGGGAGTCGATGGCTGTTGCTGTCTCGACCTTCATTTCCATCATCCACTTCTCTGAGCTCCTCACATTAATCTGACTCTACAGGTTCCGTTTTGATTACCTTTGTTCAAAAGCTGGACTCTAATTTGCGATCTTGAGATGAACCCTGAAGAGGTATTGGAGGAGCTTCTCAACGTAGAACTGCAGATAAACGAAGTCCAAGGTGCTTATTTAGTCATCATTTTCTCTATTTTCGTGTTCCTTTATTCTTTATAATGTATGCCTAAATGTCTATTGTTTCATTGCTGCTTCTGTGTTTAACTCGTGCTAATTCTTGTGTAAGGAGTTGAAAGTTCGAGAAAATCTTTGCATGAAGTGGTGGAACTCCTTAATGGAACTGAAAATTTGTGTTTTGTTTCGGTTGAATCAATCTGTTACTTCCATGTTAGTGGTTATTTCGCATTGTATGTCTCGCAGCAGTTAGAATCTCCCACACTGCCGAAGCTCGCATTGTTTAGACTATCTTTGTGATCGAATGGATATGATCTTCAACAGTTTATTTATGAAGATTTATGAATTTCTTTATAAACTGCGTGCCTTATATGTTGATTACATCTCAGTATAGAGCTTACTTTTTAAAAATTGATGGATTTTAATTTTAGCACAATGGGTAATGCAATTTAGTTATTTTGGGTTGTCCTCATGTTTCGGGTCATAGATTCTATCTTTCTGCAGCTGAAATAAATGTACTTCTGGAACGCCAAGACAACTTGTATCAAAGAAAGTCAGAGCTGCAGTCTTTGTTAGAACTCTGCAATGAAACGGAAGATTCCGTTAGCCAGGGTACAGGGACTTCTACGAATTCAGAAAATTGGTCTGGTTCATTTAAATGGGATTCTGAAGCGGACAACGTTAAATTGAACATCTTTGGCATATCCTCATATCGTGCAAACCAGCGAGAGGTATAGTTATATTTGGTTTTTATTCTCATATGTATTTTATAATTTTGACTCTGTTGTTTATTAGCTAGAAATGGTTAAAGATAAAAAGTGAAAATAGAGCAAGCCATCTCGTTGTTAAATGCAGGTTTACTTTGGTGAAGTATGTACTATAGTTTCTCTGGAATAAAGTGAAATCAATTGTAGCCTAGCATAATACACGAATCAATATAAGTCACTACCTCTAAGTCTCTGACAGACTACCATGATGACCACTTACATGGCATACTCAACCAATGGACCAATAATGATCGTTAGCGAGCTGCTGTGTGCTCGGAAAACAACACAAACCTATCTATGCTATTCATTTGATTGTTTTTATTTAGAAGAACAACCTTGATTTTTCCACTATTATTCAAGTCGACGAATATTTACCTGTAATCAACTTAGGAAAATATGTTTGAACTACAGAAGTTGTCTTTGTGGTGCTTTTTTCCCCCACTCTTTGTGAGTAGATTTGCTAATCTTCTTCGCATAAAAGTAGATTGTCAATGCTGTCATGAGTGGGAGAGATGTTTTGGTGATTATGGCTGCTGGAGGTGGGAAGAGTCTTTGTTACCAACTACCAGCTCTTCTATATGATGGCATTGCTCTGGTTGTCAGTCCTTTGCTTTCTTTGATTCAGGATCAGGTACCTTCTAGTTATATTTTTCGTGTTTTGATGTTAAGTTCTGTGTGTTCAATAAAAAAAAATGTTAAGTTCTGTAAGTAGTCTAAACTACAATAGAAAGAAACTGAAAGATTGACCAAATTGGCATACCAAGTAGGTTCTGTCAGTTTGGCTAACTTTAAGTTCTGTTAATAGAGGTGTAAATTACAATGAGAAGCAATTGAAAGATCAATCAAACTGGCTCTCTGAGTAGGTTCTGTCAAGTTTACATTCTTTCAATTTTATCCTTTGGAATAGATAATACCTCAGCCTGCTGGTTTTGATTTATTTGATCTAGAAGAAATTCTATACTTTTGGTTGTTTCTAATTTTTCCATAAATAATATTTTTGTTTAACATTGAGTTTTGGGAAAAAAAGGGGAACTACACAGGAATTGGCTTGAGTATGTACACCTGTATTTCACTTGTAATAATTTCATCAGGTAAATCATGTCTTTTGATCAAGAACACCTTTTTTTTTTCAGGTTATGGGTTTGGCTGCTTTAGGAATTTCAGCATCTATGCTTACATCAGCAACTAGTAAAGAAGACGAGAAGTTCATATACAAGAATCTTGAAAAGGGTGAAGGGAGTATGAAAATATTATATGTCACACCAGAAAAGATATCAAAGAGCAAGAGATTTATGTCTAAACTTGAAAAGTGCTATCATGCTAGTCGTCTTTCTCTTATTGCAATTGACGTGAGTATATCTATTAATAGCAGAATTTCTTCCTTTTGTACCTATGTAAAATTCCCTAAAACCATACCTTTTAGGTTAGAATTAATATTTTTATTAAGTTGGTATTCACATTTCAATGAATAATGAGTTTTGACATGCAAGAAAGAGATTTTTTTGGACTTATTTGTCTGTCTCTGTAGGAGGCTCATTGCTGTAGTCAGTGGGGCCATGACTTTCGACCTGACTACAAGAATCTTGGTATTTTGAAGACTCAGTTTCCAAATGCTCCTGTGATTGCTTTGACTGTATGTTATTATTCTACCTTTGTGGTAAATGGCCATCTTGTATATTCGATCTTTTAAACTGACTACATTGTTTAAATTCTTTTAGGCAACTGCCACTCAGAGGGTCCAAAATGATCTGGTTGAGATGCTTCGCATCCCCAAATATGTTAAATTTGTCAGTACGGTCAATAGACCGAATCTATTTTACATGGTATAGTGTAAACCTTGTCGAGAGAAATGGTCTTTGGGAGATTCCTACTTAATGATTTAGTCAATGTACTACAGGTAAGGGAAAAGTCATCTGTTAGCAAGGTGGTGATTGATCAAATAGCTGAATTTATACAAGAATCTTATCCTAACAATGAATCAGGGATAATATACTGCTTTTCCCGAAAGGAGTGCGAGCAGGTCTGTATCTAAATCTCTATGCTTCATCTGGACTACTTCGATTGTAGTAAATCTTTACATATTAGCTTAAATGAAAAATAGTTCTAGAACCTGTTTAATCTGACTGATATAGAGCAATATATTAAGCAGTCAACCCATAAGAAAATGATCAGGATTCACACCCTAAGAAATAGTTTAGGGGTTATCAGCTAACTATAAAAATTAATAATATACGATGGAACTATTTGGAACCACCATGGGTGTGCCTAATGGTCAACAAAGGCCATGTAAATAAATTAAAAAAAAAGGCATAGAGGAATGAGTTCAAGCCATGTTCCCTCCAATGAGTTACTTGACAACTAAATGTAGTAGGGCCAAATGGTTGTCACATGAGATGTCTAGATCATGTTCTCAGGAGTTGTGATTTTGCGAGTTTTGTTTGGGATTCTTTCCTCCAGACATTTGATATGATGTATGCTCATCAAAGAGACGTTAGTGCTATGTGTTCAAAGCGGTAAAGTAAAGTAGACACCGAGTTGGGTGGAAACCCGAGTACTGAGAGAAAAACCATGATTGACTTTCTTATTAATTTCTCATATTAACAAAAGATACAGGAGGGAAGATAAATAAGTTACAACTTATGAAAAAAAGGAAAGGATATTAGGGCAAATCCTTCCTTAGGCTAAGCCCACTAATTCTAACAATTCTCCTCAAGTTGGGACGTAGATATCAATGAGACCCAACTTGCTAACACAAAAGTCAAATTTTTGTTTGAGAAGCCCGTTGGTGAGAACATCAGAAACCTGTTAGCTCAAGAGAATGTATGAAATGCATATGCTATCATTGTCCATTCTTTCTTTAATGAAGTGTCGATCAATCTCTACATGTTTAGCTCTATCATGTTGAACTGGATTGTTGGCGATGCTAATAGCGGCCTTGTCATCACATAATAATTTCATTGACACCTCACAATCCTAATGAAGATCAAATAAAACTTTTCGGTGCCAAATTTCCTCACATATCCCTAAACTCGTAGCCCTGTACTCAGCCTCAACACCGCTTCTGGCTACGACCCCTTGCTTCTTACTCCTCCAAGTTACAAGATTGCCCCATATAAAGGTACAGTAACCGAAGGTGGATTTTCTGTCAACAAAAGAACTTGCCTAGTCAGAGTCAGTATAGGCCTCAATAGCTTTCCATGCCTTTTTGAACATCAATCCTTTACCAGTTGTTTTTAAGTACCTCAGGATTTTGTTAACCGCCTCCATGTGTTCCTCATAGGGAGCCTGCATGAACTGGCTAAAGACACTCATAGCATAGGAAATATCTGGTTGAGTATGAGATAAGTAAATCAACTTCCCCACAAGGCGCTTATATTGTTCTTTATCACCTGAATTTTTCAGTTTACAGTTGAATTCAATGGGAGTATCAGCAGGGCGACATCCCAGGATACCTGTCTTAGTCAACAAACCAAGGGTATACTTTCTCTGAGATACGGAGATATCTTCTTTAGATCTAGCTACCTCCATCCCAAGGAAATATTTCAGATTTCTCACGTCTTTGATTTCAGACTCATCACCCATCCTCTTTTTCAGTTGGATGATTTCAGCAGTGTTATCCTCAGATAAAACAATATCATCAACATAAAATATTATTACTGCAATCTTCCTAGCCTTGGAGACTTTTGTAAACAATGTGTGGTTAGAGTGCCCTTGCCTATACCTTTGGGATTTGACAGAGGTAGTAAACCTATCAAACTATGCTCTCGGTGATTGTTTCAGAACATATAAAGATTTCTGAAGTTTTACAAATTCGATGACCAAACTAAGCTTCAAACCCTGGGGAGCTCATATAGACTTCCTCTTCCAGGTCTTCATTCAAGAACGCATTCTTAACATCTAGGTGATATAGAGGTCAGCCTTTGTTCACAGCAACAAATAACAGGACTCTAATCATATTTAGTTTAGCAACTAAGGAAAATGTTTTCGAGTAATCAACATCATAGGTCTGAGTAAATCCTTTTGCAACTAACCTCGCCTTGTGTCTGTCAAGGGTTTCATCTGCCTTGTATTTGAGTGTGAACAACCATTTACATCCCACAATTTTATGTCCCTTGGGGAGAGCACAAATCTCCCAAGTCTTATTTTTTTCAAGGACCCTCACCTCTTCCATAACAATAGTTTCCACTTAGGACACTCTAAAGCAATGTAATATTGTTCGGTATCACGGTAGAGTCAAGGCTCTAAACTGTAGAGATAGACTATCATAGGAACATAGTTAAAATTGGGATGTTTCATGTAGCACCTGGTATCTTTTCTTAGTGCAATGAGCATGTTCAGAGAAGGATCATACTCATGAAGATTACTTGAATGACCCTGTTTAGCCTCATTACCACCAGTTTCTGCACTGACCTCAGTCTCATCAACACTATCCTTTTCTCCCATATCATTAGAAACAACAATATCAGACTTGTCATTCTCACTCATTTTACTATCAACGCATGATTCAATACGATTAGTCACACCTTGATCTCGAGGAGGTTTTGTAACGTCCCAACCTTCTTAGAAGGTTGAGATCATTACTATTTAAATAAAATGTAGTTTTATAAGTTTTGAGAAATATTTAAATAAATAAGTAGTGAGAATAATAAAATAAAATACTGATTTGGGCCCATAAAAATAAAAGAAATACTTTTAAAATAATTAAAGTTCTAAAGTTCTAAAAAGAATAATTCTTGAATCATAAATGCGGAAAAACTGAACTATTCCCTATGGCGAACCACGGTCACTTCTTGTCATTCGCCAACTTGCCCTTGCCTTTATCTTTACCTGAAAATTTAAACATTTGAGAGAATGAGTATATAAAATTATACTCAGTAAGAGACCCGTACTTAGTCTCCCTATGTGTTGTTAGTCTCTTGCTAGAGTTCTGCAATAAGGTACCACGCTCTATGGTGCTCCCGAACGCACGCTATCCAGTAGTCCCACCGGGACTGAACTGGGCTCTCGGTGATCCCGAAGGGGTCACCCTAAAGGAGAGTCGGGCTGTAAGTGATCCCGTCGAATCACGTCTCAGTAATACTCAAACATATATATATAAGGTACCACGCTCTATGGTGCTCCCGAACGCACGCTATCCAGTAGTCCCACCGGGACTGAACTGGGCTCTCGGTGATCCCGAAGGGGTCACCCTAAAGGAGAGTCGGGCTGTAAGTGATCCCGTCGAATCACGTCTCAGTAATACTCAAACATATATATGGGAGGACCTTAATGGACCCCTCGTGGTACGACTCTAACCAGCAAACCAACAGAACACTATAGGCTATACATGCTCATCATAAAATCAACATTCAGCTCAACATACACAATCTCATAGATACATATAATCACATCATGCATCAATAATATGCATCTCAGGCAAAAAGGGAAAAATTCTCTTACTTGAAGATCCGCTAAAAAATAATTCACTGGTTGACAGCCAATTCCTCCCAGTACTCAATCCCGAAGATTAGGGTTGAATCCAACACAACCCTAAGTGAAACAATTCACAGTCTCAGTTCCTCCAACTATATTCGTTTCTTCAAGAAAACATAGATCCACTTAAATCCATAACTTTATTTATTCAGAATAGAATAGGCAATTAATGGGAGTACCATCACAATCGATAATAGTCCAACTCACCAAAGTGACTCCGCAACAAGGAATGGCTTGAACCAAATGAAATCAGCTCAAGTGGCTTGATGAAGAGACTCGGCTCGGACCTTGAGGCTTTACGGCTTACGTACGGACGAAGACGGCCCGCGCGGCTTGGTGAAAACGGATGCTTGCGGCTGGACGCGTGCGGCTCGGTGAAGACGGACGCTTGGACCCATGCGGCTGAAACTCGTGCGGCTGGACGCTGGCAAACGACTTCGTCCGATGACCGTCGTGGTGGTGGTGTTTGCGGCGGCTAGGGTTTCTTTGTGACGGCTAGGGTTCTTTGTGAGGAAGAAAATGAATTGTAACTATGGCAAGCATCCCGAGGGTGTATTTAATATGTAAAATACTAATAATAATAATAACATTAATACCATTATTATTATTATTATCTAATTTTCCCCAAATAACTCCTCTTTTCCTTCATCTCTTCCTATTCCTATTTAATTTTCCCTCTTTCCTCATTAATATCCCTTATAACATATCTTTCCTTAATAATTAATAATGATAACAATAGTATTACCAATTTTCAACCATTAACCCCACATCTTTCCAAATACTTTATTTTCCACAAAAATTAAAACCATCTCACAAAATAACACCCAAAATTAATAAAATGATAACGAAATATCTTAAAAATTTTGGGGTGTTACAGGTTTAAAGCCTTGGACTGGAGCCATCTGATCAATAGGAGACTCAAATTCCTTTTTGAGATTTCTCCTATAGTAAGTTTTCTAGGAAACTTGGTTTGTGGGGATGAGGATCAGAGTTAGGTAAGGTAAGGTAAGAGGAGTAGGATTGGTAGACTCTAAGGTATAGTTAAACTCTTCACTCACACTCTTCCTGTGAAGATGACTAATGGGAAAGAAGGGCCAATCCTTACAAAATGTGACATCCATAGGGACTAAGTATTTACGGGAAGGAGGATGAAAACATTTATAACCCCGTTGATGAAGAGGATACCCAACAAGCACATACCCTGAGCCTAAGGGGTAAAGTTGGTCTGATTAGGGTCAAAACTATGGACATAGGCTATACACCCAAACACACGAATGAGGCTTAGGAGTTAGGTGGGTAGAGGGATACAACTCCTTGAGACGATCAAAGGGAGTCTGAAGGTGGAGAACACGAGAAGGCATCCTATTGATGAGATAAGCTGCAATAAGAACAACATCTCTCCATTGATATGAAGGAAGGGAAGTAGACAACATAAAGGAACATGCTACTTCCAAAAGGTGACGGTTTTTCTGCGTGGCAATCCCATTTTGTTGAGGAGTGTGAGCACATGAGCTCTGATGAACTATCCCCTTAGAAGCTAGGAATTCACTAAGGGTATGGTTTTGAAACTCTCGACCATTATCACTTCGAAGAATTACAATTTCTACATTGAACTGTGTTTCAATGGTGTGATAGAAATTCTGAAAAATAGAGGAAATCTCAGATTTATCAATGATAACAAAGGCACAGGTAAGGCAGGTATAATCATCAATAAAAGTCACAAACCACCATTCCTAGAGGAGGTAGTGACCTTGGATGGACCCCAAACGTCACTATGGATAAGGGTGAATGGTTGGGTTGGTTTATATGGTTGAGAAGGGAAGAAGACCTGGTGTCGTTTGGCCCGAATACATACATCACAAGATACAAAGGAGACATCAACTTTAGAGAAGAGATGAGGAAATAAATACTTCATATATGTAAAGTTTGGGTGACTCAATCGAAAATGCCACAACATACAATCTTGTTCGGAAATAGTAAAACATGAAGACAATAAACTAGTTTTAGACATACTACTAGCGGAGGTATCATCGTCAAGGAGATAGAGTCCCCTACTATGTCGGACAGTGCCATTCATCCTCCCCGAGCTAAAGTTCTGAAAAGAAACAGATTCAGGTAAGAAAGTAGCTTTGCAGTTCAGCTCACTAGTGATCTTGCTTATAGATAGCAAATTATAGAAAATCTTAGGCACATGCAAAACATTTTGGAGGGACAACACTTCATAAGGAAAAATTTGTCCCTTCCCCAACAATTTGAGCTAAAGAACCATCAACTATTATGATCTTTTCATTACCAGCACACGAAATATAAGAATCAAAATTTTCAGAGGAACCTACCAAGTGATCTGTAGCTCCCGAGTCTAGGATCCAAGGATTTTTCCCATCAACACTGATAAGACTAAGGGATTGAGGCATACCAGACTAAGCAATGGCTCCTAGAGTGGAAGGTGGATTGGGATCGTTCTGGTTTACAGTATGGTCAGATGGTTGAGAAGTGCCAGTAGACTCACTTATATAAGCATGCCCTGAATTTTGTTTATCATTGGAGGGACGTTTCTTACCTCCGGGGGGACGACCATGAAGTTTCCAACACTAATCCTTAGCGTGCCATTATTTCTTGCAATGCTCACAGATAGGGATTGGTTTCCCATTATTCTTCTCACTATCATGGGTCGAGGATCTAGCACTGAAGGCAGTGGAGTTAGTAGTAGGAGTAGGCAGAACACTCATGCATTAGTACGGTCTTCTTTAAGACGGACTTCATAACACACTTCTATGAAGGAGGAAAGAGGTCTCTGTCTAAGTATACAACCACAGACAATGTCAAACTTGGGGTTCATACTTGCAAGGAAGTCATAAATCTGATTCAAGTCTAGCATACTGTATACCATCATTTAGAGTATCCCACACTGTCTCTCTGCACATGTCCATCTCTTGCCATAGTAGAGAAAGTTTATTGAAGTAGGAGGTTACATCCAGAGTTCCTTGCTTGCAATCATGGACTTGTTTCCTCAGTGTATACAAACGAGAAGCGTTCTGATGCTTTGAATAGAGTTTTTGAGTTGTGTCTCATAGATCCTTCGCAGTTGATGCATAAAGTAGAGGCTTGCCTATTTGTGGTTCAATAATATTAATCAACATGGACCAAATAAATGAGTCCTCCCCTCTCCATAAATGTTCCAGGACTTCACCGGGTGGGGGACGAAGAGTCTACCCTTTCAAAAAACTGAATTGTGACAGACCCTCAAGAAACATCTTGATCGATTGAGACCAGGAAAAGTAATTCTGCCCATTCAGTTTTCTCTCTTGGAAAGGCACCTGTAGATGGTGCCAGAGAACTCGTTATATAATTTGAGGACAAGTTAGAAGTGAAGTTAGTGGGTTCTTGGAATACATCGGCAAGTGGGTTGGTTTGGATTGGCGCCGAAGATTCACCAACTTCAGACCTTCATCTATAATGGACTTGATCGATCTTGGTACCATGGACGTGCGGCTGTTGTAAAGAATCAAAGGACAGCAGTGCGTTAAATGATGGCAGTCCATAAACCGAGGGCAGTAGCAGTGCGTGGGGTGTGACTGACCAGAAGGGTATTGCGGTTGGACTTGGGAAGACAAGTGGGAGCAAACTAGCTGAGAAGTGGAGGCGTTGAGCGGCGGCACATGGGCGGTCAATTGAAGCGCTTGCAGCTAGTTTCCGCCACTGGGCTACTCGTACTGACTTCGAGGGTAGGCCCACTGTGATAACCGACGTCTTTTGAAGTTGGTGGAGCAGCTTTTCCATGGCGGCATCCACAACAGCGATGATCCCGGCGGCGATGGTGGCTGTTTCTGTTTGGGTTTCATCTACACTCGTGTCTAGGGTTTCATCTTTACCTCGCTCTAATACCATGTTAGAAACGCTTAAATAAAGTAGACAACGAGTAACATGGAAACTCGAGTATCGGGAGAAAAACCACGATTGACTTTCTTATTAATTTCTTGTATTAACAAAAGATACAAGAGAGAAAATAAATAGGTTACAACTTATGATAAAAAGGAAAGGATATTAGGGAAAATCTTTCATTCGGCTAAACGCACTAATTCTTACACTATGATTAAGGAGTTCTCCTCAATTCGCCATTTGGGGAGAATGCCATTTTTTATGGCTTGTTGGGGTGTGTGCAATTTTATTTTTTGTGGTGAGTGGAATAGTAGAGTGTTTAGGGGAGTGGAAAGGGATTTTAGGGAAGTTTGGTCCCCCGAACACTTTCATGTTTCTTCGTGGGCTTCGATTTAATGACTTTTTTGTAACTATTCTCTAGGCATTATTTTGCATAGTTGGAGTCTCTTTTTGTAAAGGGAACTCCCTTTTGTGGAGTTGTTTTTTTGTATACTCGTGTATTCTTTTATTTTTTTCTCAATGAAAGTTGTTTTCATAAAGGGTTGTCACGTGAGAATAGTTGTGGTGCTTGCAAGCTAGCTTGAACACTCTTGATATATATAAAAAATATGAATGAAACTATTAGGTGGTGATCGAGAAAAATTCTTGCTGTCATAGATTTCTTTAGAATTTTGGCAATTAATGCGGATTATTTTTAGCTGACATGGTAATCTTCACTCTTCAACACCAGCTGATAGGATTAGAAGCATTCTTGATCAATGTTCCTTTAGCTTGAAAGGGTGGATCAGATCGCTTCAATCTTCTGGGAGATATGATTTGAATTGAAAGAAAGAATCTTCAATGATAAATTTTGAAACTTAGGAAATTGGTATGGCCCATTTGATAACTGTTATTCATTTTAATAAAAGGAAAATAGACGCTTTTAATAATCATTTTTATTTGGGAAATTGCTTCAAATGACAAAAACATTTATAAAAAAACAGCTCATGACACTTATTTTTTGCTATTGCGAATATGGCAAAATGAGTGATATCAGACAACTATCAGACGATAATCGAAGGGCTATCAGACGGTAATCATAGGGCTATCGAAAGGCTATCAGACGGTAATCATAGGGTTATCGGCTTTTAAATTTGTTACTTTTGCAATTTAAAATATGTAGTGATATGAGCTCTAGCATAATTTTTTTTGCTATTTTTGCAAGAGCCCCTTTTTATTTTTGAACTTTTATGAAAATAGACAACAAAAGGAGAAAAAAAAAAAAAAGAAATAAAGGTTATGACATGGGCCAATTTTTGGCTAATGCATCGCTTGCTCCTATACGAAATGCATCGCTTTATGACGTCTTAAAGCATCGTTTGCTCTTTTATTTTATTTATTTTTTTGGATTTTCTAGTACACTCCTTTGTCCATTTCACAGAGTCAATGAACAGTTTTATTTTCGATAAGAAATAGTTTAAAGGGAGATTTGCAAATCGTTTTGTCATCAAGTGCTACTATTTTTCACGAGGGTTTGTAATTTGACTGTCGTTGTTGTGGATTGTCTGGCTCATCTGATTATAATGTGAGATCTGGTTTATACGTGACACCAGAAGCTTGTGCTTCTCTTATTTCTTCAAGACTTGTAGGTTGCGAAGGAGTTACGTCTGAGGGGTATTTCTGCTGACCACTATCATGCTGATATGGATTCTGTTGCACGTGAGAAAGTTCATATGCGGTAATGTCATTCCCATGCTGGTCAATGTTTATGAACTGTATTTTGAATGCGGAATTTTGGAGAAAGCAGGTTGGCTTGCTACTTTTGAAGGCAGGATATCTTTAATAATAATATAGAAGGATAAAACTCTGACTTAAGCTTGGCCACTGATCACTTTCTAAAAAGCATGAGCATCACTGCTCCTATACGATATGAATTTGGATTGCAAATACACTGCTTGATTACCGATTCCATTTATCAAGTTTCTTCAATATGCTATGAATATTTTCTATCACAGGTGGAGCAATTCTAGGCTGCAGGTCATTGTTGGCACGGTATGCATAATTTGATTTTTCCTTGTCTCTTTTGTCCGTGTGGGTGGGGAGGGATTGGGCACTGATTTTATTCCAAAAGATAAAGAAGATACATTTTAAGGATTCAACCAAAGGTATCTCCTTCCGATGAATAAAAATGGGATATTATGATAATCTCTGCTTATATGGGTTGGGCGTTTGTCAAGCATTAATGGATATAGGAAACTTGTACATAGAATGGTGGAAACTAGAAAGTGAGATGACTATGTAAGGTATTGTGAATGGTTTTTCTAAAATGTGATTGAGATTCTTGTATGTATTACCTAAAATTATGGTTATATATTTAATAATAATAATTTGACCAACTGTATAAAGTTAAATTAAATCTTTTGTTTTTGTTTTAAAAAAATGTAAAGTTAAATTAAATCTGTGATAAGGCCTTGGGAATAAAGGTTTTTACATGTAGGCACAAGAAGGGATGGAGTGAGAAAAAAAGCGTTATGGTGGGCCCTTAGGAGTTTTGTTACATATGGGGCTGTGAGTTTGTTTGTTTGTTGGTTTTTTATTTTATTTTATTTTTAAGAAATGGGGCCATGAGTTTGTTATAGTTGTTATGTTGTTTGTTTTCTTTAAGTACTCGGTAATTCAAGGAAGGGGGGCAAATTTTATATATCATCTTGTAATTGGAATTATGGAGAATTGGGAGAGATTGGGAAGCTCTTAAAACTTCCCCGTCGTTGATAAATAAAATTCAGGCTTAATAAGTTTTCTTTAACATTGTAAATAGTGAATACTCATTAATTACAATAAAGGAAATTGACGAGTAATTAAATTTTTTATTAACTATTTCTGTTGGGCTTAGGATGGCAATGCAATGTCCAACAGGAACATGAGTTTTTTTGAACCCATTCTCCCACACTTCATACCAAATGTTCCATATTTCAATGCCAATGAACTGAACCCAGTTTAGGTGACCTGTTGAGATCTTATTATAAAGAGTGAACATTTAATCTTGCAGCAACTTTTCGTTTTCTAGCTTCTTAAAGGCATTGCATTTGTTGACTAATCTGATAGCTTGAAGTTCTTTGGCATTTCAGGTGGCCTTTGGTATGGGAATCAACAAACCGGATGGTTAGTTTCTTTGCTAATTTTTGCCTTTGACAATGCTGTGTGACTTCTTTCTATTTTTCTTTCAGCCACAAATTTTCATGAAACATGGTCGTTTGTTAATTTTGTGTTTGATTATAGCCCATGCATCATACTTGGATAGGTGCTAAGTGATAATACTTTTTCGTCATTTTCAAAATCTTGGGTTAAAATTTGTGCGAATAGGGTATCCATTTTGCAGTTGGATTATATTTCATGTTTCATGTCTTGAAAAAGTCAAGACAAAAAGGATGAACTCTATTCAATGGTCCTTGCCATTGAAAAAGGTGAAGGAAAGATGGGGCAAACATAGAGGTGAATAGAAGGGAGAAGATGAGAGAATAGGAAGGTCAATGGTGTGTGTATGTGTATGTTTTTCAATTTTAATTTTTATGATGCAGTTTTGTTTTTAGTTAAATTTTATCTGACATTTAATACATGTATTGAAACCTAATTATCAATTACTGTTTGTAGTCAGGTTTGTTATCCATCACAGTCTGAGCAAATCAATGGAAACATACTATCAGGTCCTTCTCTTACTAAACATGCATTGTATTCAATGCTCTCCTTTTGTGACTTCTTCTGTTGCAGGAAAGTGGACGGGCTGGACGGGATGGGCTTCCATCTGAATGCCTACTTTACTATAGGCCTGGTGATGTCCCCAGACAAGTAAGTAGTTTTCGGGGCATTGGGATGAGCTTATGTGTATTATTCAACTTCCCTTAGATTTACTAATATATGCTGTCATCCTTTCCAGAGTTCAATGGTATTTTATGAGAATTCTGGATTGGAGAATCTCTATGGTATTGTTCAATATTGTCAGGTATTATCTTTACAATTAAATCAATAAGTGTTTGATTACTTTTTTTAAATCGTATTTTTAATTAATAAAAGAATGATATAATTGCAGAGGTGTCAGTTCAATTAAAAAATATTTTACCTTTTCCCTTCCCTTTCCTTCTTTTCAAATCTTTTTGTTTGTAAATAGACAAGATAATTTTGGAGATTTCTCCTTCAGATGAGAGAAGGAAAATTTAGCATTAAACATCTTCATTTCATTTTTTTTTACTTCATGTTAGTTGACAGTTGAGATGATATTAAACATCTTCATCTTCATCTTCATTTCAATATATTTTTATGATTATTATTATTTTTTAATTATTGCAGTCTAGAAGACAATGTCGCCGCAGTGTTTTTTTCCGACATTTTGCTGAGCCACTGAAAGACTGCAATGGTACCCCTTCCCCACATTTTTTTTAATTATTATGTTGTTTATTTGGGGGGGGGGGGGGGGGGGGGGGGGGAGCATGGTGTTCTGTCAACACTAACTATTTTTCTTTTTGGAAAAATGAATAATAGTTTAAAATTTTCAGGGATGTGTGATTTGTGCGCAGTTGCCAGCGAAGTTAAAGAAGTGGATGTCTGTAGTATGTTTCTTCAGCTTTTTTTTCTGATGCCTGTTTATTTAAGAGGTCATTCTTTACTACTTTATGTCCCTTGCAGATCTCCTCTCTAATAGAGGAAAATTCACAAACCATCCTAAAGGGCTGCTACAATTGCATTCACCCCTAATCTTTCAACTATAAAAATTTAACCTCAAACTTGCATAATTGTAAAAATTGGACTCATGCTTTTTATTTTGTAACAAGAAACAAGTTCTCATTGATGTAATGAAAAGGACTTTAAGGTTTAGGAGTAGAAACCCTCACAAGGAGAGAGAAAATAAAAGCTGCAACCAAAATTGTACAAACTTTCACAAGCTTAAACTTTCTATTGTAAAAATTAAACCCCTAAACTTACATAATTGTAAAAGTGGAGCCCTTTCTATTAAATTTGACATTATTTTCTGTAGTCAGCTGTCCTCCCATTTATCGTTCTGCTGACCTGCAATGGCAGCACTCACTCAATCATCAGCCTTGAACTGAAGAAGAGGAAGGTGAAGGGATTTCATTTATATACTCAAATTGGAAGCATAGGCATCCACCTCTGAGCTGGTTAGGTACTGTTGTCTTCTACCTCGGAGGCTCTACTGGCTGGCTAAACTTCCCAGAATTGTGTTCGAAGAGGACCAACTTCATGACATGTCTGCCACCTCCATACTAAAGCAACCCTGCATTTGGTGCTTGAATGAACAGTCATGGTATATTCCTAAGTTCCTAGTGGAAGGAGAGAGGGATGGCCGGCTGACGGAATGGAAATAATGTAAATAAAAAGGGCCAGATTTTTACAAATATCAAGTACAAGGGTTTAATTGTTATCCAAAGTACACCGTGATTGAGGCTTCCCGCCAAGCGACAGATGATTGCAAAAATGAGAGTTTTAAAGTTCCTTGCTTTCTTCTCTCTCTTCTGAAGCACCACACCCTATTTTGTAGTTTTCTTTCTTTTCTTTTCCAATGAGAACTTTTCTTTTAGTTTTGATGTCCTATACTTCATCTTTTTAATAGGTCATGCTAGAGTTATTATTTCAATGTTACAAGATGTACAGAAGAGCAACCAGAAGATGACGATGTTGCAGTTAGTAGACAAATTGAAAGCAAAACACAATGGTCTAGGTTCGTCTTCTGATTTATGATATTGTTCACTGTCCCAAGTTTCCATTGATTTCTAAACGACCTGTATGTATGATCTCACATGGTTTTACATAGTTTTAGAATTAAAACTATCCAATTGAGGCTGTTGTTGAATTTTCACATGCTTGTGTTCACCTAATTAGCATCGTTACCCAGCATACATGCATGCGCACAGACACACATATATATACATACCATGTGTTGGAAAATGAACTTTATCTATTGGGTATTAGGTATTGTACGCCAGATGGCTGATGCTATGTATATTTTTTTCTTTATTTAGAAACAAGTAATATGTCATTAAAAGAGAACGAGATGTGTGCGAAGGCAAATACACATTAAGATTTTGATAGACCCCCAATCATACACCAGTACAGTAGAAGAAAGAGGAAGCAAGGAGGACCGCACACCGCACGTGCCAAGGGAAATAGCCCTAATATTGTTAGTTAGTTATAATATTGTTAGAGGATATTTCCGTAATTAAGTAATAGAGTTTAAATAAGAGATGGTTAGGGAGAGAGAGAGTCAGTTAGAGTTTTGTGAAGAACTCAGGCTATTCCTTGAGAGAGAGGAAAGCAGAGGAGGTTTTCTGGTCCTTCGAATTGAGGCACTCTCAATTCGTTTTCATTGTAATTTCCAGCATTAGTTGGAAATCATCGTTATCAAATAAGATTAATCCTACTTGATCGGACGTGATCAAGAGGAGTTTCATCATTTGGTATCAGAGCACGTCGAAACTGGGTAAGAAGAAGACAATGGTTCAAACGCGATCGGAGGAGAGAATGGAAGTTCACGATCAGGAATTGATGTTGATGAAGAAAGAAGTAAGTAAAATTCCGGCGATCGAAGAAAGCTTAACGACAATTAGTAAATAAACGGAGAAGACGCATCAAATGTTGATGATGCTCATGGATTCTATTGCGAAAGAACGAACAACAACCAGTGAGAAGATGGCAGACTACAGTGCATAGGAAACTGGATGCAAGAAAAATAACGAAGGCGAGAGTTCGACAAGTAGAAGAGGAGAGAACGAAACGAAGGAGAAGAAGACAGAGGACGAAGGTGTGAACGAACGAAACAAATTTTAAAAAGTCGAAATGCCAGTATTCAACGGTGAGGATCCAGATTCGTGGCTATTCCGCGCCGATAGGTATTTCCAAATCCATAAATTAAGCGATGCGGAGAAGGTATTGGTCGCGACCATCAGCTTCGAAGGGCCAGCGTTAAATTGGTACCGAGCACAGGAAGAACGTGATAAGTTTACAGGATGGCTAAATCTTAAGGAGAGGTTGCTTGTGCGATTTCGATCGTCGAGAGAAGGATCCATCTGCGGCCAATTCTTAAGGATTAAACAACAAACCACGGTGGAAGAATATCGCAATGAATTTGATAGGTTGATGGCACCACTGGCTGATCTGCAAGATCGAGTGGTAGAGGAGACGTTTATGAACGGATTGTTTCCGTGGATCAAAGCTGAGGTAGTTTTTTGTAAACCGGTCGGTTTGGCCGAGATGATGCACACGGCTCAACTCGTGGAAAACTGGGAGATCCTACGAAAAGAGGCAAACCTAAACGGTTATGCCAAAGGAAAATATATCCCTCCAATTTCCTCAAACAGCAAAACGATGAATAACAATGATAACAGAGGAAATACCATATTTCCGATGAGGACAGTGACGTTAAGAACAACGGCGGGGTCAAGAAAGATGGCCCGATGAAGAGACTATCTGATGCAGAGTTTCAAGCCCGAAAAGAGAAGGGACTCTGTTTTTGCTGTAATGAGAAGTACTCTCATGACCATCGTTGTAAAGGAAGGGAACAAAGGGAGCTAAGGATGTATGTGGTGAAGGAAGACGAAGAATATGAAATTGTGGAGGAGGAGGAATGTGATGAAACAGAGTTTAATGGTGTTGAGATAGCCCAAGAAGATCAGGCTATCGTTGAGCTCTCAATCAATTCCGTGGTTGGGCTGACGAATCCGGGAACAATGAAGGTAAGGGGAAAGATCAAGAATAGAGAAGTGATCATACTAATTGACTGTGGAGCGACACATAACTTCATCTCTGACAGGGTGGTGCAAGAACTGAATTTACACACGAAGGCTACTGCCCACTATGGGGTGATATTGGGCTCGGGTGCGGCGGTGAAGGGAAAAGGAGTGTGTGAAGACATAGAGCTTGAGCTGGAAGGATGGAAGGTGGTAGCAAACTTCTTACCATTAGAATTGGGAGGAGTAGATGGGGTGTTAGGAATGCAGTGGTTGTACTCACTGGGAATGACAGAAGTGGATTGGAAAAATTTATCCATGACATTTCTACATAATGGAAAGAAGGTGATGATCAAGGGGGATCCCAGCTTAACCAAAGCCAGGGTTGGCCTCCAGCAAATGATTAAGACATGGGCGGATTCTGACCAAGGGTTTTTAATTGAGTGCAGATCGATGGAGGCAGACTATGGACCTTTAGAAGATGATGGAAGTGAGGAAGTACTTCCCGTGGAAGAGGCAGTTTCGGTTGTCCTTAAGAAATTTGAGGATGTCTTTACCTGGCCGGAAACTTTACCTCCACGAAGGAGTATTGAGCATCATATCTACTTGAAGCAAGGAACCGATCCGATTAATGTGAGGCCGAACCGCTATGGATACCTACAAAAGGCCGAGATGGAACGTTTGGTGGAAGAGATGCTGAGTTCAGGGGTTATTCGCCCAAGTAATAGCCCATACTCCAGTCCGGTTTTGCTAGTAAGGAAGGACGGAAGCTGGAGATTCTGTGTTGATTATAGGGTCTTGAACAGCGTGACTATACCGGATAAGTTTCCAATTTCAGTCATTGAAGAAATATTCGACGAGTTGAATGGAGCCAGATGGTTTTCAAAGATTGACTTAAAAGCGGGATATCATCAAATCAGAATGGCAAGTAAAGATATCGAGAAGACCGCGTTCCGCACACACGAAGGACATTACGAATTCCTGGTCATGCCATTCGGACTGACCAATGCTCCCTCTACCTTCCAATCTTTGATGAACACGATATTTAAACCATACCTGAGGAAGTTAATATTGGTGTTTTTCGATGATATTTTGATCTATAGCGAGAATTTAGAGATACACCTGACACATCTTGGACTAGCATTGGAAAACTCTAAAGAGGAGTGAACTATATGCTAACCGAAAGAAGTGTAGCTTTGCACAAGAACGTGTGGAGTATCTCGGCCATATCATATCCGCTCAAGGAGTTGAGGTTGATCCGGAGAAGATACGAGCCATTCAGGAATGGCCCACACCTACAAATGTAAGAGAGGTTCGCGGATTCCTGGGCTTGACAGGCTATTACCGAAAGTTCGTTCAACATTATGGATCGATGGCAGCGCCTCTAACTCAACTAGTAAAAAAAGGAGGATTTAAATGGACTATCGAGTCAGAGGAAGCATTTCAGAAGTTACAGCAGGCGATGATGACCCTACCATGTCTTGGCATTGCCAGATTTTGGCAGCACCTTTGAATTGGAAACAGATGCTTCGGGGTATGGCATAGGAGCTGTGTTGATGCAAGCTAAGAAGCCGATTGCCTATTTCAGCCACACTTTGGCAGTAAGAGACAGAGTCAAACCCGTATATGAAAGAGAATTAATGGCTGTAGTCATGGCTGCACAGAGGTGGAGACCTTATTTACTTGGGAAAACGTTTATAGTAAGAACTGACCAGAGATCATTGAAGTTTTTACTAGAACAGAGAGTAATCCAACCTCAGTACCAAAAGTGGGTAGCCAAGCTGTTGGGGTACTCCTTTGAGGTAAAGTACAAACCGGGATTGGAGAATAAAGCAGCTGACGCTTTATCCCGAATACCCCCAGCGGTGCAATTGTGCAACCTAACAGCACCAGCTTTGATAGATCTATTGACAGTCAAGAAGGAAGTAGAAGAAGATACCAGACTTCGCAAAATATGGGAGGAACTTCAAGCAAGGGAGGAGAATACTGAAAAGAAATTTTCTATCAGACAAGGAATGCTAAGATACAAGGACAGGTTGGTGTTATCTCAATCATCAACCCTGATTCCAGCCATCATGAATACTTATCATGATTCGGTGATTGGAGGACATTCTGGTTTCCTAAGAACGTATAAGCGGATTACTGGGGAGTTGTATTGGACAGGAATGAAAACTGACATCAAAAGATACTGCGAAGAATGTCTGATTTGTCAAAAAAATAAGTCCTTGGCGTTGACCCCAGCTGGGCTATTGCTGCCTTTAGAAGTTCCAAACAGCATTTGGAGTGATATCACAATGGACTTCATTGAAGGGTTGCCGAAATCAGGTGGTTTTAAAACTATATTGGTGGTGGTCGATAGGTTCAGCAAATATGGCCATTTCCTTACCCTCAAACATCCCTTCACAGCGAAAACAGTAGCAGAGGTGTTTGTTAAAGAAATTGTGCGCTTACACGGATTTCCTAAATCCATCGTATCCGATAGAGACAAGGTGTTTGTGAGCAGTTTTTGCAAAGAGATGTTCAAGTTGGCTGGCACTCAATTGAATAGAAGCACGGCGTACCATCCGCAAACGGATGGCCAGACAGAAGTTGTCAACCGGAGCGTGGAAACATATTTAAGATGTTTTTGTAGTGAGAAATCAAGGGAATGGACGAAATGGCTGCACTGGGCTGAGTATTGGTACAATACCACCTTCCACAGGTCATTGGGAACCACTCCTTTTCAAGCTGTGTACGGTCGCAAACCCCCTCCGTTAATATACTATGGAGATCAAAGCACATCTAACTCTCTGATAGATGAACAACTCAAGACAAGAGATGAAGTCTTGGGAATATTGAAGGAGCACCTGAGAGTAGCTCAAGACAAAATGAAAAAGAATGCAGATTCGAAAAGAAGAGATGTAGAATATAAGGTGGGAGACATGGTTTTCTTAAAGATTAGACCCTACAGGCAATCTTCCTTGCGTAAGAAAAAATTTGAGAAACTGTCTCCAAAGTTCTTTGGGCCATTTGAAGTTGAAGACCAGATAGGACCAGTAGCATATAAGCTCCGTTTGCCTGAATCTTCATGCATCCACCCAGTTTTTCATGTTTCGCAGCTTAAAAAAATGGTTGGAAATCACACCATGATGAAACCAGAGGAAATGGCTTGTTTAAACGAGAACTATGAATGGTTGGCTATACCGGAGATGATACAGGGTTATTCAAAGAACAGGGAGGGCATTTGGGAGGTACTGATTAAATGGCAGGGGCTACCATCTCAAGAGGCGTCTTGGGAGGAGTATGAAGAATTCCAGAAGATATTTCCGGATTTTCACCTTGAGGACAAGGTGAATTTGGAAAGGGAATGTAATGATAGACCCTCAATCATACACCAGTACAGTAGAAGAAAGAGGAAGCAAGGAGGACCGCACACCGCACGTGCCAAGGGAAATAGCCCTAATATTGTTAGTTAGTTATAATATTGTTAGAGGATATTTCCGTAATTAAGTAATAGAGTTTAAATAAGAGATGGTTAGGGAGAGAGAGAGTCAGTTAGAGTTTTGTGAAGAACTCAGGCTATTCCTTGAGAGAGAGGAAAGCAGAGGAGGTTTTCTGGTCCTTCGAATTGAGGCACTCTCAATTCGTTTTCATTGTAATTTCCAGCATTAGTTGGAAATCATCGTTATCAAATAAGATTAATCCTACTTGATCGGACGTGATCAAGAGGAGTTTCATCAGATTTCCTCCCAAGTTTAAGGTCACAGGAGATTACAAGAAAGCTCTCTAATTGATGTTTATACAAGTGTTCAACAAATATTGGGGGAGGATAAGAGGACACACTTTCTGTCACTTCTGCCCCAAACTATAGAAATCAAACATTTGTCCATGATACGGTGAAGAGCATTAAAACAAGATTTATAAGTGTGAGCTTCAGTTGCCATACTTGCAAGCATGTTCGATTGCTTTGTGAAATTAATCGAGGTGTGTTTAAGTTGGCCCAGACGCTCACGTATATAAAGAAAAAAGAAAAAAACTAGACATTAGTTGAAAGTAAGATCTAACTAACTTACATGATGAAGATTCAAGTATCAAATAATTAAATTCCAGCAAGTATTTTAAAAAAGAAAAGAAAAAAAGAAAGAGGAAACAAATATATTTATTAATAAATATAATGAAACAAAAGCTCATAGTGCGAGAGAATTATACAATGAGCAAAAACCTAAGGATGAACAAGCACATCTGGACATCTCAACTAGATTGACACTCCCTTGGCACCCTCATCATCTCCTAACGTCACCTTTAAAATTGCAGAATGTAGTTAGAAAAGAACACCTTTAAAATACTCCTTAACTAGCTTTCTGTTTAACTTTTGATTATTCATTTAGTTTTAGCATCTTAAACTAGTGAAGCTTCTCCTCTTTCTCCCTCTCTCCCCCTTCCTACCACGTGCATTTGAGTGTATGCCATCCTTTTATTATCCAAGTTATTTCTTGTTGTCTGATAGAAATTGTTTTGCTTGGCAAGGCAGTTTGGAGAACTTCATTATTTGAAGTCTTAACGTGTATTTTTAATTTCAGTTTCTGACCTAAGGAAAGAGGACATAGAGCAACTTATCATACAACTTTTATTAGATCGTGTTTTGGTAAGGATTCATTCTCTCTATCTAGCTTTCTTTAATACATTGAAGACCTAGGGGAAGGTGGGGGGAGGTAGAACCATGGAGTGTTTAGCACCTTATAGCATTCTTGAGGTTCTCCATTATAAAATATTCTTCCTGCCTTTCCTAATTGAGACAAATAAGGAGCACTGCTGTAACTGCTTTACATTCTATTGGGATTGGAGACCCTTCCTTCTGTATTCATTGTCATATAGCTATACAAATTACTCGTGCTCTAAAATGTTCCTCGGGTCCCCTCCAAAGCTAAAATATAGAATGAAATTTATGTCACGTTACTCACAGTATGAAACATTCTAATTGTTCTTTAAGATGAATACTAAACGCTGCTTGTGCTTTATTCATTTGATTGTAAATCTTCTATCTATCTGTCTAATTTCTATGTCATGTAGTTAGTTTTTTCTATTCGTTGATTGGCACATCTATCCTGCTATATTCTCTCTCTTCTTACCCATTTTGACATTGAAATAATCTTCTGTTGCTTCAGAAAGAAGAATTTCAGCATACAGCTTATGCTACTAATGCGTATGTTACCGTTGGGCCATTGGCTCGGCAAGTATTGCAAGGTCAGCATGTTTTTTCCCAATAAGTAATGGCCATATGAAAACACTGAAAATTAAAAGAATTATTTTCCCTTGTTATTGCTCTAAAGCCATAAGTAGATATGATTTTTGCGTTCTTTCAAGTTTCAACATACAAAAATTTAAGACCACTGTATCCTAATTTCTAAACAACTTTTCAGTTAATAATATCTATCCTCAAAAGTATGGTTTCTTTCTCAAGTCCAATGACCTGATACAACAATTGAACTTGGACGGATCCAATTATTATAATTTTCAATTTCACAGAATGAGAAACACACTTTGGTTATCGAAGTGCAATTGCTATTCTTTTTACTTTACTTGAAAAATTATGAAGGTCGTGACTTTTTACTTACACGGAAGAATTACAACAAGGAATATAATAATTGACTTTGCTGACATTTTTTTACTTACAGGGAAGAAGGTCGTGAAAATTGAGATTTCCGGCAAACAAAAGGTAACTGGTGTTAAATCTACAAGAAAAAGTGTTGCTCCATCAGGTTTAGAGTGTAAGCTTGACAAGCTACGCAAGGAACTTGCATCCATCGACGGAGGCATATTCCCTCATTCAGTGCTCTCGACCCAGCAAATCGTTGTCTTATGTGCCCAAAAGCCTACTTCCTTGGATCAGGCAAATCTTCTTAACATCAATTTTAAGTATTGATTTTGAAAAGGGTGCCTGCTGGTTGCTTAGGAAGACTTAATAGGTGTCTTGTTCAATTTATATTATAAGCAGCTGAATGGAAGGATTACAAAGAGTTCCCATTGGTCCAAATCAAAATAGACCTTTTTTTATAATTATTTTGTTTCTAGTTTCTTTTTAACAAATTAAACTGCAGTTGTCATTCAAAAATCTAAAATTCTGAAAATGTTAAATGATTTTAATTTGCAGTTGGAAACAATGATTGGAAAAGTGAAGGCAGAGAAGTATGGGGATAGAATTCTCGAGGAAATAGAAAAATGGTCCATTGGTCAAAATCCAAATGCTTCCGAAGAAGAGCAAGAAGAAGATGAAAATAGGACTCCAAAAAGACCAAAAACCATTGACACTCACGTTGTTATTGAGAGCAGCGATGAAGAAGCCTGATGAATTCAACTGACAATTTTGTCGTCAAGATCCAATATAACAACCAATCCTCTGGTTTGTAGCTTTCTTCCTCATTTCTTATCTTTTATTTCCTATTTATAAAAGAGGCCCTGATTGCTGAGAGAAATTCACTTATTCTTTAAGTTGCTCCCGTCCTGCCATGTGCCGATCCTAACTTGATCTGATAAAAAATGTATTCTTCATCACACTAATAGATCAAAACTCAACTTTTTTAATACAGTAGTTATGAGGTTGAAAGATTTAACTTCTAACCTTTAGGGAGATGACCTAAACTCAATTTGGGATTAAATCATTTTTTGACTCCCACCTTGTGATCAGGAGGTTGGTAGTACATACATTATGGCAGTTGTGTTATGTTCACTCTGATCAATTACTGATGTATTTGATATCTATTTTATGAGTTGAGTTTAGGAATTTGCTGCATTCAATTACTTTTCCTCAATAACCAACATGGGTTAGCCTAGTGATAAAAATGTCAATAATTAACTAAGAGATCATGAGTTTGATCCATGGTGGACTTATGAATTAATTTTTCACGGGCTACCTCGACATCCAAACGTTGTAGAACACTCACGCAAGTTGTCCCGTGAGATTGGTTGAGATACGCGTAAGCTGGCCCTAAACGTAAAAAAAAATAGTTTTACATTTTCAACCATGGAAAATGAATGTAACACGGCTTACAAACTAAACCTAAAAGTCTTGAATCCAAACGTGGACTTGGTACAATCCATTACAAGTCTATTGCATTCTAGTTTCTCAAACATGCTTTGGTTTAAAGTGGGAAAAATGGCCTTATAATGAATTTATTGAGATTTGAATATGCATCTCTTCAAGAAACATAGCTTTAGATGCATCAAAATAAAGTTTTAAGAACTAATGACCTACGAATGCGAGTTTGTTAGGGGTTGGATCATTTGCTTGGGAAAATTACACATTAAAAATTGTTTCAATGTTCGTGTTTGGATAGAAAAATAGTATTCGAAAGTTGAATATTTGTGTTTGGAGACACTTTAATTAAGAAATTAAAATGCATGTGTTTAGCAAAAGGGATGGAAATTTTTCCGGCTCCATGTAACTAAATAAAATAAAATCAAATTTATAGTATAGCGTTGCAATACAAATTGTTGAATAATAAATTTTGACTGAATTGTGAATGTCATTTCTCAAACTTGATGACAAAATTACCTATCATCAATTTTTGTTGGGTGAATTAAAAAATGGAGATAAATGACAAATATTAAGGGTTCACTTTGAACCAAGGACAAATATATAAAATTAAAAAATTAAAAAAAAATTACAGCTATGAAATTATAAAAAAGAATTCTACTTATCAACTTGAGTTTAGTTCAATTGACACATATATGTATGTGTGGACAAAAGGTCTCAAATTCAAATCTCCATCCATGCATTTATTATAATACATTTTCATCAAAGAAAAAACCGCTCATAGAACATTTTTTTTTTTTTTTTTTTTTGTATATTGTGAATATGACAAATTTGACAAGTAATTAATGATATCAAAGAGCTATTAGAAAGTTATCCGCTTTTAAATTTGCTACTTTTATAATTTAGAAAATGTAGTGACATGGACTCTATTATCATAATTTTTTTTTGCTATTTTTGCAAACACCTTATATTTAATATAATAATTTGGTTTTTTGTTTACACATATATTTTTATTGAAAGTGTATTTTTCTTTTGTTTTCAAATACTAAAAGCACCTATTCTATTTTAAGAATTTGTTGATTTATTATTTATTTCAAGTAAGTGTCTTCAAAAATAAAATCAAAATCTAAATTGTTTCAATTGGCTAATTAACATGAGATCGATTTAGTATAATTGAATTAACATTCTGAAAAATTAATGAATTAACATCAATTAGTATTAAAATTCAAATTTCAAAATTGAGAATATATTTTATAAAATTAAAAAAATCATAGAGAAAGAGAAATCTCAATTTGAATAAAAAAAATATATATTTTGGCCTTCCACATCATATTGAGAGTGATGAAAGATGCCAAGAAGAGAAGGACAACTTTGGAGATTATTTAATTTCATTTCATTTAGTAAAATAAAATAAAATAGAGATGAAAAAAGATTAGGGTCTATTTAGTTAGTTTGGGTGGTGAATTATGGACCAACATTTTAGTCTAATTAAAAATATATATTAATTAATATAAGGTAGAGTTGTGACACTAATATTGGTTTAAATTAAAGATGACAGAAGTGATGATATGACATTGGTAGAATCACTATAGTATAGTATATATAAGAGAATTTCTACTAGGATCATATAGGATTTTTATATTTATTATTAAATTAAAATGAGCGTGAGTTTTAGTATAAGGTTAGTTGAGAAAAAATTATTGGGGTGGCAGATCAAAAGAGCTTTGTTTATCTTTTTTTTTTTTTTTTTTTTTTTTTTAAGTAGCCCACTAATTTTGCCTCTTCTGAGAAGTGACTGCCGACCGTTTAACCACCGTATACGACGGCGGACTCCATCGTTCATTAGAATGGAGTGGGCCTTGGCATCAAAATTAAAGCCCAATTGACATATGGATTAGACTAAGAAAATTTTGTTGGACTGCGTTTACGTAGGAGGTGAAATAGGTTTGGTTGGTTCATCCTGGTTTCTTCGATAATTTTCATGTTAAGTTTAGGTTAGATTTGAAAAAGTTGGTAGTTTTCAAAATAATTGATTTCATAAAATCAACTATAAAATAAAGTAAATATTTTGAGTCATGTCTAAATAAATGAACATTTTTTAAAAGATAAAAAACAAACACTTGAGAATCAGTGTAGAAATATTTATATCATTTGGAATCAAATGTGGGATTCTTTTGCAATTCCAAGTTTCCAAATCCATGAGAAAATCTAATTCAAGCCCTTCTCCCTCTTTCAATTTCCTCAAACAAAAGGCTCCATGGTTTGCAAAATGGTGAGAGAAAATTGAGCAATATATACATTCTATTTTCACTATTTTAGAGTTTGAAGATTTAACTTTATATATTGATAACTTAATTATTTCAAACTCAAAATATATATAGTGTTGCAATTATTACTGTTGAATAGAAAATTTTGAGACCAATCACAAATTGCCACATCATTTATAAATTAATGGTGAAAAGTGCAAATAATTGAATTTGAAACTAATAAAAAAATTGATATGTGTCCCAAATTCAAATTGAAAACATAAATTGGTCAATTCTGATAATGCCACATGTTTTCATCATAACCGTTGGATCAAATTAATTATTTTGGTTCAATTAAATGTTATTTACTTGAACTAAGTTCAATTGAGCCCAAAAATAAACTTAATTGAACCCAAAGGGTAAATACGACCTAAATCCATGTGGTTGAGCCCATGGGTCTGGTCCATGGACCAACTAGGCTTAAGCCCAAAGGAGTTCTCCTCATTGGTAAGGGTTAGAAATTTTTTACTCCAGAAGGTCTAAAGAGAATTCTCTTAAGAGCTAGAAGACTCTCTAACCTCACGAAATCAACCATCCTCGAAGATTGAAGCTCCTTTGAAGATATAAACTTTCTTCCAAGACTCCAACTTCTACAAGTTTTCTTCCAAGACTCCAACGTCTTTCGAAAATTGAAGCTTCTTTGAAAATACAAACTTTCTTCCAAGACTCGAACTTAAAAAACATCACGTGCTCCGCTTCCTCAAATCAAGTGTAAGCATCCAATCGAGAGAGAATTAAAGGATCAAATTCTAGAGATCGAACCACATCACATCAAATTAACAAAAATACAACATCAACTCAAGTTCAACTCCACGAATCAAATTTCTCCAGAAATCTCGTGCGAACAAATTGGCACGCCTAGTGGGACCATCTCTACCTCTCATCGCTCTCTCGTCATCTAAATCTGCAAGCAAACAAATGGCATCAAAGAAAGCGGCATCCAAATCTTCTGTTGTAAGCGACACCTACACGAGACCTATCACCCGTAGTCGTTCTAAGAGGATCGTCCAATAGCAAGATCGAGGTTTCGCCATCGCGCGAGGCATCCTTAAGCAATTGATGGAATATCCTAAAGCTAGGATTGTCATCAAGGAAAATCCTCTATATAATGATTCTGATTCTGCCTCTAACAGGCCAAAGAGAGAAGCACACCCTGATGTGATGTCTTTCATGATGGCTGATGTAACGATCGAGGCTGCCATGGTGGAGATGATGAAGGTTGTTGATGAACGAGACCATGAAATCACAACTTTAAAAGAGCAGATGCAGACTTGTGAAACTGCTAAATCCAGTCAAACTCTTATTGTTAAAGCTGGTGACAAAGGGAAGAACGTGGTGCAAGAAAATCAACTACAACAACAATCATCTTCTGTGGCTTCTCTCTCAGTTCAACAATTACAAGATATGATCACAAACTCCATCAGAGCTCAGTATGGAGGCCTGTCTCAGACTTCTTTCATGTACTCTAAGCCGTAAACCAAAAGCATCGACAACTTGAGAATGCTGCTTGGGTACTAGCCTCCAAAATTCCAGCAGTTTGATGGAAAGAGCAATCCAAAACAACACATTGCACACTTTGTCGAAACATGCGAGAATACATGATCAAGAGGAGATCAACTAGTCATACAATTTGTTCGAAGCTTGAAAGAAAATGCTTTTGAGTGGTATACCGATCTAGAGCCAGAAAGCATTGACAGTTGGGAACAACTGAAAAAGGAGTTTCTCAACTGTTTTTACAGCACCAGGCGCCCTGTAAGCATGATGGAGCTTACAAACACAAAACAAAGAAAGAGAGAACCAGTCATCAATTACATCAATCAATGGAGAGCTCTAAGTCTTGACTGTAAAGATCGACTCACCGAACTGTCGATTGTAAAAATGTGCACCCAAGGCATGCACTAGGACTCCTCTATATTTTGCAGAGAATAAAACCCCCCAGATTTGAAGAACTGGAAATTCGGGCTCATGATATGGAGTTGAGCATCGCCAGTAGAACTAAAGATTTTCCTATTCTTGAAGTAAAGAAAGATAAGAAGAGATGAAGGGTGCTGAAAAGATAGTGAAGAGCATCGTGAAAGAATCTATGGTCGTAAACGCGACCCCGCTAAAGTTCTCCAAAGGAAAGGAAGCGAGAGCTGAGAAGAAGGATGATGGAAGCGAGAGGCGACGTCTGACTTTAAAAGAAAGATAGGAAAAGTTTACCCATTTCCTGGTTCAGATATCGCGGACATGCTAGAGCAACTACTGGAGAAGCAGCTGATCCGACTGCCAGAATGTAAGCGACCTGAGCAAGCAAGAAAGGTAGATAATCCCAACTACTGCAAGTATCATTGGGTCATCAGTCATCCAGTAGAGAAATATTTTGTACTGAAGGAGCTAATTCTAAGGTTGGCTCGTGAGAAAAAGATCGAGCTAGATATGGATGAAGTAGCTCAAACAAACCATGTTGCAGTGACGATAATGTTAGAGGCTCCTTCGTCGAGATTGATTTCTGAGCAAAGGGAAAGCTTGGTCTAGTTCGGGACCTTTGAGCCTGTAGTTGTCCAATTCTATCATGAAGTCTCATATGAGGATCCACAAAAAGGAAAAAGACCGATTGAAGAAGACAATGAAGGGTGGATAACTGTGACCCGTCGGAAGAAAAGACAGTCGACTCTGATCCAAAGAGAGTCTCGCTCCTATCGAAACTATAGAAGAGGAAATAAAGTTTAAAAGAATAAAAAAAAAAGAAGACTCAGAAGATTAAGCTCGTACAAGAGGAAGACATAGATTTCTCTCGACCTCAGCGCTTAATAACCTTGGGATACTTTCTTCCAAAAAGCTTCCCTTGTGATCATCAGGATGAAGACTAAGAAGTCGTTGCATGTCATGCTATCAGCACAACGGAGGAAGAAATAATCCCTCCAAGATCACTAGAAGAGGAGGGAGTGTCAAAAGACCTTTCAAGGTTCAATGTGAAGGATCTATTATCACTTCTTCAAGAGACCAAAACCATCCTTATTGATGCATTGCTAAATTCAAGAGCATCAAATTCTAGTACTTCGACTACGGCATATGAGAGTGCTTCTTATTGTATGTCTATAGACTTCTCATATGAGAATTTGTTGTTGGGATCTAAACTTCATAATAGACCCTTGTATGTTTTTGGATACGTTCGAGAACATAGAGTTGATCGAATTCTCATCGATAATGGATCAGTTGTCAACATAATGCCAAAGTCGACTATGAGGCAATTAGGCATCTTGATGGACGAGCTCTCAAATAGCAAGCTGGTAATTCAAGGTTTTAACTAGGGCAGCCAAAGAGCAATAGACATGATACGATTAGAACTCAAAATTGGCAACCTAAAGGCTAGTGCATTGTTTCATGTCATAGACTCAAGGACCACTTACAAGTTGTTATTAGGTTGTCCTTGGATTCATGGAAACGGAGTAGTAACTTCAACATTGCATCAGTGCTTCAAATTTTATCAAGACGATGTAAAGAAGGTTGAAGTCTACTCTAATCCGTTCTTAGAGGCCGAGTCTCACTTTGCAGATGCAAAGTTTTATTCGAAGAATGATAATATCTTAGAAGCTTTGCCTACAGAAACCCTCTTATAAAAGAAGAAGATAATTCACTGCTGAAATCACTTGCAACCACAGAACCACATGAAAGTGTGTGAACCTTTAACTCTAGAAAGAGTGAAGCATACACTAGCAGCACAAAGAGTATGATCTTGAAGAATGAAAAGGCTGCAAACCCACCAGTTTTGCGTTATGTCCCTCTGTCCTGGCGCAAGAAAGGCGAATCACCATTCGTGGAGTCTCCAAAAGGTTTGAAGGTTGGTGACATCGAAGTCTTAAAAGAAAGCTTCACTACACCACTAACTAAGATAACGAAGCAGGGGATAAAGATAGACCTGATGGAAGCAAACTTCCCCAAAGGCGAACGAAAGACGAATTTGACTCCAAGACTTACAAATTGATGGCGAAAGTAGGTTATGACTTCCAGCTCACGCCGAGTTTAAAAACTTAAAAATTCATGACCAACCTGAGCTCTCCTCAAGTTAAAGGAAGCTCTTATAGGAAGGACATGATATACCCGTGTTGAGAAAAGGACTCGGATACAAGTCGCCAGAGCCGATCCATATAACTAGAAAGGGAAAGGAAAGGTGGTTGACAACAATCATATAACTATAGAAGAGGTTGACAGTACTGATGAAAAAGAAGGCGATAATCAAAGAACCTCAGCATTTGATCGAATTAGACCACATGTGGCACGTCCCTTAGTATTTGAAAGATTAAGCATGACAGAGGCAGAAAGAGAAAGTCACCAGTCAGCATCGAGCCTTGAGCGACGTTCGGTCTTTCGAAGGCTAAATATGACTTCCATAAAGAAGAAAAGCACATGTCAGACCTCGACAACTACAAGACCATCAGCCTTTGAAAAACTAGGTATGTCTAAAAAGAAAAAGGTACAAACACCCGTACTCCATTTTTTAATCGTCTCGGGGATGGAGGCTCACATGTCAACATTGGTTCCAGCATAGATACAAAGAAGAAGGAACCAACATCTCGTGTGTCAGTTTGGCGTCGAATTAAGCATACAAACGTCGAGAATTGTCGTAATAAGAAGTTTTCTTGCAAGACAAAAGGAGAGGGAGAAATTCATAGCAATGTTCCTTCTCGAATGAAAAGAAAAACCTTTGTTACTCTTAATATAAGTCAAGGTTCATTGAAGGTAAAAAGACATAATGTTATACTAACGAATCCTGAAAAAGAAGAGTCAGAACAAGGGGAAGGTGAAACTCCATGTCTTCACATCACCATTATTGAGGAATCAGAGACTGAAACTCATGAAGAAGACGTAGAAGATGTTCCAAAGAGTTTAGAGGATGGTGGCCAATCCAATATAGATGAGCTAAAAGAGGTGAACCTTGGTACAATAGAGGAACCACACCCAACTTTCATTAGTGCATCCCTCTCTAACGAGGAGGATATACATAAGTTTGCTCACTGAATACAAGGATATCTTTGCTTAGTCGTACAAGGAGATGCCAGGACTTGATCCAAAAGTAGCAGTCCATCATCTTGCAATTAAACCAGGGTATCGACTGATTAAACAAACACAACGACGTTTTCGAATGGAGCTTATTCCTCAAATCAAGGTGGAAGTCAACAAGTTGATTGAAGCATGATTCATTCGCGAGGTCAAATATCCAATGTGGATAGAAAACATTGTCCCTGTTAGAAAAAAAAACGGACAACTTCACGTTTATGTAGACTTACTCGACCTGAATAATGCATGCACTAAAGATGATTTTTCCTTGCCCATTACAGAAATCATGGTTGATGCAACTATTGGACACGAGGCGTTGTCATTTGTAGATGGATCATCTGGATATAATCAAATACGAATGGCCCTCTCAAATGAAGAAATGACAGATTTCAGGACTCCGAAGTTACAAGGTGATGCCCTTTGGATTGAAAAATGTTGGTGCTACTTATCTACGTGCCATGCGGAAATTGTTTGATGATATGTTGCATAAATATGTCGATGTTATGTTGATGACCTTGTAGTCAAATCAAAGAGACAACAAGACCATTTGAAGGATCTAAAAGTTGTGTTCGACCGCTTGCAAAAATATTAGCTAAGGATGAACCCTCTCAAGTGTGCATTTGGTGTGACTTCAAGAAAGTTTCTTGGCTTCATTGTAAGGCACCGAGGGATCGAAATAGACCAATCCAAGATTGATGCCATTCAAAAGATGTCAAGACCTAAAAGTTTGCATGACCTAAGAAGTCTCCAAGAACGATTGGCTTACATCCGAAGGTTTATCTTTAATATGGCCGGTCGGTGTCAACCTTTTCAAAAGTTGATGAGAAAAGGAAAAAAGTTTGTGTGGGATGAGGCTTGCAGAATGCTTTTGATAGCATAAAGAAATACTTGCTTACTCCCCCAGTGTTGGGAGCTCCAGTACCTGGCAAGCCATTAATACTGTACATCGCTGCACAAGAAAGGTCTTTGGGAGCATTACTAGCACAAGAGGAGGAAAAGGGAAAGGAGCGTGCTCTCTATTATCTAAGCAGAACATTAATTGGGGCTGAAGCCAACTATTCTCTCATCGAGAAGATGTGCCTCGCACTTTTCTTTGCTATTGATAAGTTTAGGCATTATATGCAGGCATTCACGATTCATCTAGTGGCAAAAGCAGACCCTATAAAGTATGTTTTGTCCAGGCCAATCATATCTGGATCTAGCCAAATGGGCGAATCTACTCCAACAATATGACATTGTCTATATTTCTCAAAAGGCGATAAAAAGACAAGCGCTAGCAGATTTTTTAGCAGACCACCCAATTCCTTGGAATTGGAAGTTATGTGAAGACCTGCCAGACGATGAGGTTTTCTTCACAGAAGTTATGGAACCTTGGACTATGTACTTTGATGGTGTATCGCAAAGAAGTGGTGCGGGGGCAAGCATTGTCCTCATTTCTCCTAAGAAGCATAAGTTGCCTTATAGCTTTGCACTTGCTGAACTGTGTTCAAACAATGTGGCTGAATATCAGGCTTTGATAATTGGCCTTCAAATGACATTGGAAATCAGAGTACCATTCATAGAGATTTATGGTGATTTAAAGTTGATAATCAATCAACTCTCGCTTCAGTATGATGTGAAACATGAAGACTTGAAGCCATACTTTGATTATGCTCAACAATTGATGGAAAGGTTCAATAGTGTGATGCTAGAACATGTCCCTAGAGTAGCAAATAAGAGGGCGGATGCATTGGCGAATTTAGCCACTGCCTTGATGATGCCAGATGATGTAACTCTAAACATACCACTTTGTCAATGATGGATTATGCCTCCAGTTATGTCTGAGTGTTAGGAAGTGAACGCGACGATATTTCATTTGATTGATGAAGAAGATTGGCGTCAACCCATCATAGAGTATCTTGAACATGAAAAGCTTCCAAAGGATTCCCATCATAAAACTGAGGTACGAAGAAGAGCTGCACACTTCATTTATTACAAGGAAACCTTATATCACCGTTCTCTTGAAGGGCTCTTCCTTCGATGCCTTGGAAAGGAAGAGTCGATAAAAGCTCTAAAGGAAGTACATGCAGGTGTTTGTGGAGCACATCAATCGGGACCAAAGCTTCAATTCCAGCTAAGAAGAATGGGTTGGCCTAAGATGATCTAAGACTCAATAGACTATGTAAAGAAGTGTGAAACTTGTCAATACCATGCAAACTTCATACACCAACCTCTAGAGCCTCTTCATCCAACTATGGCTTCTTGGCCGTTCGAGGCTTAGGGACTCGATCTGGCTGGCCCCATTACACCAAAATCATCAGCAGGACATTCTTATATCCTAACAGCAACAAACTATTTTTCAAGGTGGACTTAGACCATTCCCTTGAGAGAATCCAAGAAGGAGAACGTGGCAGACTTTATTCGAACACACATCATCTATCGATATAGTATTCTGCACCAAATCGTGACAGATAATGGAAGGCAATTCTCCAATAGCATGATATACAAGTTATGTGAAAAATTCAAGTTCAAGCAATACAAGTCATCCATGTACAACGCAACTGCGAATGGACTAGCATAAGCATTCAACAAAACGTTGTGCAGTCTTTTGAAGAAAATTGTCTCCAAGTCAAAGAGGGATTGGCAAGAAAGAATCGGTGAGGCATTATGGGCTTATCGAACTACTCAACGCACTCTGACAAGGGTTACACCATATTCGCTTGTTTATGGTGTGGAGGCCTTCCTCTCGAAAGGAAAATTTCGTCGCTAAGAATGGCAGTACAAGAGGGATTGACTACTGAAGATAATGTGAAGTTACGTCTTCAAGAGTTAGAAACACTTGATGAAAAGCGATTAGAGGCTCAGCAAGCATTGGAACGTTATCAAGCGAGAATGTCCAACGCTTTTGATAAGCACGTTAAACCTCGCTCCTTTCAAGTTGGTGATCTAGTACTTGTTGTAAGAAGACCAATCATCACAACAAGGCATACAGGAAATAAGTTCACACCTAAATGGGATGGACCCTACATTGTTAAAGAAGTTTATACAAATGGCACATACAAGATCGTTCATCAAGACGGATTACGAATTGGCCCAATCAAAGACAAATTTCTTAAGAAATTTTATGCTTAATTTTGTTATGTAAAAAAAAATAAAAAAAGTTGAACTACATTATGACTTGATTCCTATATTATAAAGGGTATGTAGGCAACTTAAGGAAAACTTTAAGCCCAGTCCAACAAAAAAAAAAAAAAAAATTAACTACGTTATGACTTGATCCCTATATTATAAAAGATACGTAGGCAGTTTAAGGAAGAAGAAGAAGAAGAAGAAAGAAGAAAGAAGAAGAAAGAAGAAGAAAGAAGAAAGAAGAAGAAAGAAGAAGAAAGAAGAAGAAAGAAGAAGGAAGAAGAAGGAAGAAGAAAGAAGAAGAAAGAAGAAGAAAGAAGAATAAAGAAGAGGAAAAAATAAATAAGAAGAAACAAAAAGAAAGAAGAAAGAAAGAAGAAAACCACAACAACAAGGAAGAAGAAGAAGAAGAAAGAAGAAGAAAAGAAGAAATGAAAAAAGAGAGAAAAGAAGAAGAATAAAGAAAATTGAAAAGAATAATAAAAAAATTGAAAAGAAGAAAGAAAGTTGAAAAGAATAATAAAAAAATGTTTGAAAAGAAAAGAAAAAGTTGAAAAAAAAAAATAGAATGAAGAAGCTCAATTCCTAACGGCGAAAATGCCCGATCGCTCCTCTACTAGGGAGGTGGATCTGACGGCAAAAGCCTAATCATCCCCTAGAAGAAGTTGGATCGCTGACGACGAAGAAACATGATCGCTCCTACTAGGGAAGTGGATCTAACTGCAAAAACCTGATTGTCCCCTAGAAGAAGTTGGATTGCTGACGGTGACCAACATTACCTAATATAATTACAGTTTTAATCCTCACAAAATATCTATAATTAAATATAAGGCATGGACAAAGTCACCTTATCTAAATCAATTGCTTTCTTGATCAATAAGCATACTGAAATAATAAATGACATTAATATCATTATTCATTCATTTATAGCACGACCATGCATTTCCACAGTCAAGCTTAATCAAGGGGTCCAAAGATATTTCTTCATAACAAGAGGGATAAATTTCATCTTGATTAATCATTATCAACTACATAATTCATAACGTATTTGAGTACAACCCTTATAATTATCTGGTTAAAATCAACGTTTGATTGCATCAGAATAGATTAATTCTTATGTTTAACACTATGATAATCTCAGGTCTTAGAATCGAAAGAATTAATTATTTGAGATTATTTAAGAACACATGTTCATGTAATAATCTCAAAAGAGGCCAGTTCAATTCGTATTCTCTAATAAGAAAATATGATTATAATTTATGTTTTCTACATATAATCATCCTATGATTATCAATTATAACTCTCATACTAATCTTAATTATTATTGATCCCACAATAATAATCGACTAGGGACATTTAGAATATAATAACACATTCATGGATATTATTATACAATAACATGCAATTGAATAATAACTTTTATTAAACAATAAACCAATTATCCATAAAATTATTATAGAGCACAATAAAAAACTAACATGAAGTTCTTTTTATAGGCAGATTCAGGCTGGAAACTTCTATTCTCCTTAACATGTCAGCACTGAAAGCAGCCTGTGTCAAGTCACATCAACTCTATCTACCACTTTTGTCTTTTAGCAAACCTCTTTTTACGTGCTAACAAGGTCTTCTCGCATAGTCTTCATGCAAGTTCCTCCACGATTTAATAGCTTCTTCTTTTGTTCCTATCCTGCATTAAGACACTAAGAACGGGGTGAAACAGGCATAGAGGCTTATGTAAAGACTATAGTAACTTGTATTTCTACACGTTATCAGAAGCCTAAAGTTATTTTTATAAAAACAATGCATTTCTTCTTCCATTCTCCCATTTTTCTGTTACTTTCCATGTTCAATCTATTTGGTTAACTCGTTAGTAATGAAATGTGTTTTTAATACCTAGAGAATCATAGTATACGAGTTTTGTTAAGTTAAATGCAAAGATCAAAACATTGTTTATTCGATAGAAGAACAATGATGTTGATTGTAATCACCTGACAAGTGAAAACACGCATTTACCTAAGCAAGTGGTGAGAAGATTGTAGCAATACAATCTTGTCTACAAGTTTTTCCTTCGCATACATGCAGTTGAGAGGATCATCATCTCCAATATGTTGCAGCCGAGAGGTCCAAAAGCATGTTACAGTGACGTGTTGAGGATTTCACATACAAAAAGATGAGGTTTCCTCGTAATCTGTACATCATTACTCTTACCATGATCTCTTAAAATCTATAGTATGTACTCCCCCATTGACATAAGAAGGTGGATCACATCGTACTAAAAAAGTTTTATTCTTATTTTTGTTTCTTTTACTTTCTCAATAATTTATGCTTATTAGTGTATTATTTTGGAGTATTTTTAGTGTATACCGTGCTATGTTCATAATTATGGTCTTTGTGCTTATGGATGGCAAAATTCTTTGCGGAGAATTCACGGTTTGACATGGGACAGGGTCAAACCAGAGACACCAAACAGGTCCTACGAACCAATTATAGGGAAGGTATATATTCCCCACCTCGGACACTCTTTTATATATATATATATAGTTAGTTTTTTGTTAGTTTTTATTTAACAATTAAACTAACTTAATTTTGTATGCTTAGGGATGGGGATAGGGAGTGTCTCCCCCATCCGGATTCGTTGCCATACTTCATACTTCGAAGTTTATGTATTTTAATTATCTAAGTTTAGTATTCATACTTCGAAGGAATCTTAAATTTGGATACTATCAGTTTAATGTGGATTTTAACAAATTCACATATCGTGTTTTTTTCATGAAAACCGGGTTCGAGAAAAGCAAAACGTCGGTTCTATTTCTAAGTAAAAAACGGACTATTGGACTCTCCTTATTTTGCATTCTAATGGAATCGGAACTCCATTTCCACAAATCCACGGCCACCTCGAAGCCAACCTCTAGGGTTTCAACCATGAAGCTATCCTTCTCTCTTCCTTCAAAATCCTCTTCTTCTTCTTCCAAGCCAAATCTCGTCAAACCTTCAAAGGAATTTGACGACAAAACCCTTGATCATGGACCTTTAAACGATTCCAAGCAGTATGTCAACGAGTTTGACGCTTCAAAACCCCTGTCCGAAACCTCTGGCAAGTCCAGAAAATTGATTATTCCTTCCCTTGAGAACGAATGGAGGCCGCTGAAAAGAATGAAGAATCTTGAAGTTCCTCTTGATCAATCTGATGAGTCTCATCTCAAGTTCGAGTCCGTCTCTGGATTAGAACCGCTCGATGATTCCAAGATGTCGTATGGTCTTAATGTCAGGCAGCCCGTTGATGGTATGAAGATTTCCGATGAGTCCAAATCTGGGGAAGAACCGCCACGGCCTTCTCCTTTGGAGGTTATTATGTTGGAGAAATTTAAAGCGGATCTCGAGAGGCTACCTGAGGACAGAGGGTTCGAGGATTTTGAGGAGGTTCCTGTGGAAAGCTTTGCTGCTGCTTTGATGAATGGGTATGGATGGCGTCAGGGTAAGGGAATTGGGAGGAATGCTAAAGAGGATGTTAAAGTTAGGGAATACAGTAGAAGAACTGATAAGCAAGGGCTAGGATTTGTCATTGATGTTCCTGTTGGCATTTCAAAGAAGGAGGAAGAGAAAGATGGAGGTAGAGAGCGTGAGAGAAAAAGGGATGAAGGTAGAGTGAAGGAAAACAGAGATCGAGAAAGTGATGGATTGGCTTCTATTGCCAAACATGTCAGGATTGTTCGCGGTAGAGATGCTGGTTTGAAAGGTAGAGTTTTGGAGAAACTAGATTCCGATTGGCTTATTCTTAAGCTTTCTAAAAGAGATGAACATGTCAAATTGAAAGTTCGTGCAACCGATATAGCTGAATTGGGTTCTAAAGAAGAGGAAAAGTTCTTGAAGAAACTGGAGGAATTGAAAGTTAAGGATGAAAACACAGGCCAGAAACGGAGAAGAGAAATCGAGCGAGTAGTGGAGAAGCGTGAAAATGGTACAAGGGATAAAGAGAAGAGGACCAGTAGATTGTCTTGGCTCACTAGTCATATTCGTGTTAGAATCATCAGTAAAGAATTGAAGGGGGGGAAGTTTTATTTGAAGAAGGGAGAGATAGTAGACGTAGTTGGACCCTCTATTTGTGATATATCCATTGATGGGAGTAGAGAGCTTGTTCAAGGGGTCTCTCAAGAGCTTCTTGAGACTGCACTTCCCAGACGTGGGGGGCCTGTTCTTGTTCTTTATGGTAAGCACAAAGGAGTTTATGGGAGTTTAGTTGAGAAGGATCTTGACAAAGAGACGGGGGTAGTTCGGGATGCGGATAGCCATGAATTACTTAATGTGCGTTTAGAACAGATTGCTGAATATATTGGTGATCCAAGTTACTTGGGATATTGATTCTTTGTACCCAAGATGGTGATGGACCTGTTTTAGTGGTTACTCTGTTTTTATCAGGTACTTCTGTTGCTGATAGTACTTCTTATGCTTGCTTAATTGGTCAATCTTTTACTTTGTTTAACATGTTAGATTGTTTCTCGGTATTTATTTCTTCATGTTTGTTTTGTCTTATGTGATGAAATTGAATACATAGCATATAATGCCCAATGATGTGAGATGAGGATTTAATGGAGGAGCACTCCTTAATATTGCTGTTGTTCTTTTTCTTTTTTCCCGGTCTGACATTTATGCATTAAATCTTTCTAAATCAAAGGGAAATTGCTGGTATTGGGGCTAAATAAATGATCAAAAGCGAAAATGATCTACAATTCAAAACTTTTGTTGGCAACCTAATACTTTATGTGTGCTCTCGAATATTGAAATAAGTCTTAGCTCTTAGCCTACATTTCCCACATGTTATATGAGTGATGTACTACATATTCATGTTCTTATCTGTATGTCAGAACTCAAGGGACATAGTTGTACAACCTATATAGCAATCTTGCTCTAGCAAGGTTGAGCTGTTACCATTCTTTCTGTTTTCCTTCATAAAAATATATGTAAAGTAAAATACATCTTGTCATTTTTTCGGTTGGTTGTTATATTTCTATTAAGATGTTTGTTCGAAGATGTTAATTCGGAAGGGATAATTTTTTAAATTTTAGGACCCAAAGTGAAAACAGGGGTTAATTTCTGACTCCAAAACTATATTTCAACTTTGAGCGTATCCGTAGCTGTGAACTAACCATTAGTTTATTCCATTTTGTCACTATTAGCTGTTAGGATTAGAATTTTGTTTTTGTTGGATTAGGTGATACCGGTGTTCCTACTTTCTCATTGATGATATCTTGTGTATCTTTCAGAGTTTTGATAAAAGCCATTCCGTGACATGTAGATATGTGAACAAGTTTCTTAACACAAACGAGACGTTCATGTGCTAATGTTCATACAAGTCATCTTAGAATGCTCAGAGCATGAAGGGGAACGCAGAAAGCTCCTGCACCTGCAAAGTGGAGTGGTGATAATTATTCTCTCTTACACTCGGGATGCTTCTGAATCTTTTGGTAATTTTCACTTCATTTGTTCAATTTTCCAGTCGAAGAATAGTCTGATTGTGTTGGTGATAATTAATTATGGGGATATGCCAGGGTTGAATCTTTCGGATTAAAATTTAATCCCCCACACATGCCTCATTGTCGCCCAATATTTTGAAATGTAATGGAGGATGGAGGCATAGAAACTGCAAGCTCCATCTTCCTTTCCTGTGTAATATTCATAAGATTTACTATAATTATGTACTAGGTTTATTGGGTGTTATTTGTTGTGTTCTTGTTTTATGTGAATTTACCGATCCAGAAATAGCAATGTGAAAGTGGCGTAACTCTTGAATGGTTTTCCGTTGAATGCATGTATATTCCACTCGTTCGTTGAAATTGAAATAAACAATGAAGATATCTTCTTTTTTATTAATGTCTGTTCTTTTGGCTAATATATTTCCAGATTCTAAATCTTCACCAACGGCATCTCGAATGCCAAAGAATGCCTGAGCACGGTTGGATGAGTCGTACATCACATACTCAAGAGATGGTTGAGTCCAATCCGTAGTTTTGTTAGAACCATCTCTCATGCCCAATGGTGTTGCCTTTATTTGGATTTGTACACATGAACAATTCTTTGAATACTAAATGGGCTTTTCTTCATACTGCCATAGTATTTTATGCTATCAAAAGTGGTCATGTTTCTTGCCCGGCATCTTATACCAAAGAATTTCTTTACTTATTTTTGGGTAATATTGTGGGCCATTACATACGCTGCTTAATTTAGGTGTGTATACGGGGAGTTGCTACATAATTTATATATTCTCGACTGATCAGTAGTTTATTCAATATTACATAACAAAGCATACTACATCTAGGAACCATTGAATGATTCATGCAAACATTAACTTCAGTGACATAGAAGAGCCAATCTTGAAGCAGTAATATCGGATGAGAGACCTCTGTTATTTCCAGGATCTAGCTTGGCTCGAAAAAGCTTGGAGGTATCAGACATCTGCCTCACAAAACGTGTAAATCGAACCCAATTACTATACTCAAACATGTTCTTGTCCATCCTCACAAAATTGAAAGAAAACGAGGGCTTCTCCAACCCATCTGTATAAACCCTTGACATCTTTACAACCTGTTGAAACGAGTCGTCATCCAACCTTGATGCAGAGTTTTCACCTTCCAAAGGTACACCGCACACCCGAGCAGCCGTCAGCAGCTGCCGAAGAAACCCTTCTGGGCTACTAACAGGGTTCATTTGCTTTTCAACTACATCTTTCATTTCGAAGCATGAACAACAAATAGTGAACTTATACCTACCGAACATGCGAACAATTGGGAGATATCCATCACGGATCGAAGTATTGTAGTATCCAGCTGTCAACTCTGATGGGTGAGATTTTGTTCCGTAATGCCAATGAATCCCACCTAGTTTGGCTGACAAATTGACTTCACTACCTCTGAAAATGGTTTCAGCTTCCTTGCATAGTCTCTCCCCATGTAGACGAAGCATTTCTGAGTACCATTTGAGAAAAAATTCACCATAAGGAGTATTCCAAGAACCATCATCACCTTTAAAAAACTCTGTTTGTTCGGGATTGTTCATCAAATTACTAGCACCAATTGGACCTCCATTTCCCCATTCACGCATCCCAACATTTTGAGCACAAGCATTCAGGGAGGCAAGCATATACTGAAACACACCATTAAGAATAGAAATCAAAATAAGTCTTAGAAAATGAAACTACAATCAAAGGAAAGTGTGATGAAGCTCCCTATTATTCTTCTACCTTATCGTAACACTGGAACTCTCCGAGCTCACGCGAGCGCCATGCCCATGCTAGCTTCTGGGAAGGGGATGAAGGATATCTTAGTTCACCAGCTGGACCCATTCCAACTTGAATCCCCTGTAATATTAACATTAAAAAATGAATATAAGTGACAAATTCAGAAGTCAGAGTTTGAAATTTGACGTAGCGTATAAAGCAGTATTTACCGTTATAATGGCTCCGAGATAAGGTCTAAAAGTGTCTCTAAAATTTCTCATAAAATCTGCATATGCTTGGATAGGCGATCGTCCACGCAAAACGGGAAGAGTGTCACATCCAAGAGTAATATATTCCGAATTTCTCCTTCCAAATCTGTCAGAATATGCTAAATCGGGATCTTTATTAATCTCTTCAAGTACCCATTTAGGAAGGGGAATCCTTAATGTTTTATTGGGGAAACAAAGGGGAAATAAAGGAGACTTCAGATTCAATGGCAGATAAACCATTATCTTAGAATAACGAAATTTAAAGTAGTTCACTTTTCCAGCAAGACAACTCTTATTTCACATGAGCATGTTTTCATTTCAAACAAGAAACTAAATCTATCAGCTTCCAATTTTATTAGTTGACAAACGTGATTAACAAATGGAATGTACAAACAAAAGGAGGCAAAGCCTCAGGAAAGTGAATACAAAAGGCCCTTCAATTGGCTTTAGTCATAAGAGTATGACAATACTAATAATAAAAATATAATATTAAACAGCACAGCAGAAATTGACAGCAATATCTAGTAAACAAACAAGGGAAAGGAAAAGTTCTGGATAAGAAGAAAACTTCGATTGAGTTATGATATCGTATGATTGACAGATATTGAAAAGCTCTGAATATCAATATGTACAACCGCTAATGGATGCTGAGTCATGGATGGGAATTGAAGCAAGTTAGGAGCCATGCGATGAATGGGCTGAAGGACTATAGAGCAATCAGCAATCAACCATGTAACGAATTGTCTGACTTCATCCTTTTTTTATCGTGTTACCTTACAGTATGCATATCTTAGTGTTATTTTATGATCTGTCGATATGATTGAAAATGACCTTTTACCTTTGAAAATCTCTCTTTTAAAAGGACCGTCATCTTCTTTGGTTCTTGTCTTGAGGGTTGAAGACCAAAGGGTTCACATTTTGCATTATTTGAAGAGACCTTTTAGCTGATTTGATTTTTTTAAAAAAAAGGTATAACAGAGAATTCAGGAATGGTTGAAGAAAAAACCAAAACCTTAAAACTTCCAAAAAGAAGCTTACAAAAAAACATACAACTATCAAAATTATTGAGTAGGAAAGGAACCACCAAGTAGGGATATGTGGATTTAAATTTTCAACTTTAATAGGAGTATATATCAATTATCATTGAGTATGCTCGCAATGGTTCAATACTGAATATATGTGGCTTTATACCTCTTCCCCTCAACCTCACAATGCCGACCTCACAATGGCATTACAACCCAAATAAACAATGGTCTATAATTTAACCTCTAGTACACAATCAAAGCATGGGATAAATTACCCCTTAGAGCTGGAATGAAGACCTCTTATTATGTTGATTTTTGTAGAACATCCTTCCCATAGTGGCAAGAAAATACTATGCCTCTAATTTCTCCTTTACTGATTGGTCCCTTTGGTGTGAACAGAATGAGGGATTTTAAACGATAATAACTCAATCTTTGAGAGCTTTAGAGATTTGATTATTCTTAATGCTTTGTATTGGTGTAAATGTTCACTACCTTTAGAAGATCAGAGTCTTTCTACATTAAAATTTTCTTATCCTCCCCTTGGGTGTTATCTTCGGGATGTGCCTTACCCCTTTCTTATCCTCCCCTATCGAGTGTCCAATTGTATACACTGGCGAAAAAGGTAAGGTACATCCTGAAAAAGGTAAAACAAATCCCTTCCCTTGATCCTCGGGGGACCATAAACTCCAGTGGCCCAGAACTCTTCGCCCTCACTGTCTAAGAACGAAATAGACATGGAGAACCTACCTCTAACCACCTCCCTCGTTAAGAAAGTCCTTGTACTCCACAAAATTAAAATTCCACCTGATAACCCTTCTGCATCGAGGACCTCCCACTCAACCCTTCTTCTCTTCCAAATGCTGGCAATTCTCCTACTGCAGAACTGACTTCTTTTGGTTTCTATTAAAATGACAATGTCTGGAGCTTCCTGTCTAAGCAAATCCTTAACCAACCTCCTTTTAACTTGACCATACAGGCCCCTGAGATTCCAAGAGACAACTTTTAACATTTTGACAGATGGCCCTACCTCCTTAGAGACTTTCTTGCTCCCATAATTAACTGAGCTATCCAACTTCCATAATTCCATACACAGCTAGTCATTACCCTCCTTCCACTTTCTCTTATCCCCTCCATTTATCTCTGAACCCTTGTCCCCCTTACCATTTATACCTTCCTTGACCTCCACTTTGTTAATTCCATTTCCAACCGAAGCCAATGTCGCCCAACCAGCAGCCTTTTTAACCTTGCAAAGCAAGGATCCCTGATTACCAAAAGGAAATTGCCAACCTAAAGAATCCCCAACAGAGTTGGGAAGAGCCACCCCTTCAGCCCCTCTCCCGTCAACCACAGCATGGAACAATGAATTAAACACCGGTCACCTCTACCCCATTAAATACACAGGAGAAAAATTAAGGCACATCCCAAAGATAAAATTTTCTTATCCTCCCCTATCCTGCGCACTTCAACTAATCTCACGAGACAACCCACCTAACCCTACAACTTTTCGGTGTCAAGGACACTCGTAGAAAATTAATTCCTAAATAGGTGACCACCATGAATTGAATTCATGACCACTTAGTTATTGAGACTATATCTCCTTTTTGGCATACACCTATTGAGAAGGGTTAAATCACACTACCTCCCAAATCACCTCCTTTGATTTCCCAACCTCAACTCCAGATATCATGTTGTTTCACTCAACTATATTGTGAGTCCCACTAACACAAAACAACCTCCGCCAACAATCCCAAAGGTAGCTTGTAAACTGGAAATCCCACAACAAATGATTTAGATCCAGCCAATGCCTTCAACACAGAACACACCATTGAGGGAGGAAGATGAAGAAAGAGTGTTATTAAACACGTTTCAAGGTATTAAATCTCCCAAATAAGACTAGCTACAAAAAAACCTTAACCATTTTTGGAATTGCCATAAAGCGAAAAAAAAAAAATTGAAGCCTCGGCAATGGTCATCGAAGCAGGAGAAGATAAAATGTGAAAATAGGAGTAGCAAGTGAACCCCTAGAAGGTGGGCCACCAACGTACGGAAATGGAGTACGAGTAATTGCTACCATATTCAATCCTTCTTACTCTACTTCTTCAACTGTAACTCATGCCATAGATAAGGATTTACCGCCAATCTATGTAAAATGTCTTGAAAATACAAGCAGGGGGAAACTGCACGAGAAGCTCAACGTGGAAAAGAAAGGAAATGGAGGAAGACGGAGGTCTAAGATTTGATGCAAGGAGTAAGGAGAGTGAGTTATTTCCCACTTCTTACTTCGCTTAATGCTGAATTTTAAAATATGTATGAATACCTGTGTATGTCAGTTTTTTGTTCCTCTTTTTCTTTTTTAACTCGCCATTAAATATTGAAGGGCTACAGCACTTCAATCAATTTAACACTGAATTATACTCCAAATATCTAACCTCCCAAAAACTTCTGCTCTAAAGTTGTAATTTAACTCTATTCAATCAAATGCAGCTACCAAGAAGACAGTTCTTACATAAAACCATATATCTGCAGATTTTTGTTCTTTGTTTACTTATATTTTACAGACCAACTTGTGCACTGTCCCCCTATATAGAAACCCTCCCTCCCCCAACCCAGAGGCTATCCAGAAAGAAGAAATAGGGGAAATATGAATTTTCAAGAATGGAAATACATGCTTATGGTGATGCTACTCGGTATTAACTAGCCAAAAGATAACATTAAGAATAGAGAAATTAAACCGACTAACCAGTAAGGATCATCGGGCCCCAAGCCATGTTGATTGAATGTAAACACAGCCCGAACTTTGAGGCCAAAGCGACGAGCCATAGCGACAATTTCCAAATACCCTTTCCAATTATAATTACAAGGAGCATCCGTCTCCACCAAACCCCACCAAAGTTCAATGACAACCCCTTCAACTCCAGCAGCCGCAAGTGCCCTGAAGGACTGCGACATTGCCTTCTTCCTACGGAGTTGGCCATCAGGAGAGACAGCATCGAGAGGAAGTGTAACGAAGACAGCAGAGCCAGTTTTTCGACGTTCCAGAGAAAAGCCATGATGGAGAAGCTCGTACTGAATATCGCCGTTGTCCGGAGCACCAAAGAAACCGGCGGCGGCGGAGAAGATGGAGGAATTGAGACGGGAAGAGATGGAAAAGGTTCGAGGAGAAATGGAGGGAAATGGAGAGAAGGAAGAAGGGTCAGTTCTGGAGGAGGAGAAAGAAGCAGAAGGGGAGAAGGTTGAAGGAGAAGGAGAAGAGATGGCCATGGAAGATTAAGGGAAGAAGAAATGGAAATTGAGATTAGGGTTTGGAATGGTTGTGGTTTAGTTAGAGGGAAAGAGTGGAGGAAGAGAATCCATTTGGGAAAGAAAGGACAGTCACCACACTCCACACTAAGCAACCTCTCCTCAACACTTTCTTTTTCATTTCTTTTCTTTTTTTCTTTTAACGTAATTAACTGGGCCGACGGATCCAACTCTCTGCTTTCCTTACGAATTACTCTCAACTTTCTAATTATTTCCACCTTCAAGTTATAAACTCTCTTCTTCTTTTTTTTTTTTTTCAAATTTAGATATACGCTAGATTTCTAAGGTTATAAATCAAAAACAAAATTGTGTTTGGTGTTTTAAGTAGCCGTTATCATGAGCAGCTTAAATTGTGTGCTAAATACCTTTCTAAAGTTAAAAAAACTAAATAAACATTGAATTGAATGTTTGTCCACTAAATTTACGTTTTAAATACATATTCAAGGTTAATTGAATTTAACATTTTTAGAAATAAAAGTATTGTTTTCGTTTTAAAAGAAGCTGGTGTAGAATAACAATGTAAGGAGATGATTTGAAGTTAAACCCAATGCTAATTTAGTAGCCCAAACTAAGTTACGTTGCTTTCCAAGATGGGAATTATGACTTTAATGCTTCTTGAGCAAATTAAAATTAAAGGGAAGAAGAGGATGAAACTGCAAAATATACTTTGTAAATGGTAGTGGTAATAGTGGAAATGAAGGTAGAAATGGTGGCAACAATCTCATATTTGTAATTGTCTAATTGACTTTTCCGATGGTATGAATTACAACTTCTAGGTAGAGGGGTAAATGGAGTGGATTGGGAGGCATTCTCAACTCAATCTATATTTTCAGGTTGGTTGGGTTGTCAACCTAAATTAAGCTTTCAACTCAATCCGTAAAATATGGATTGGGTTGGGTTGGGTTATCGGGTTTTATATATATATATATATTTGTTTCTAAATTCTAATGTTTGTAAAGTTCATAATTGTTCAAAAAAAAGTTCAAAATAAGAAGAGAGAAATGCAAAGCACGGCTTCAAAGTGACAAAGTTAACCTAATTATTTAACTTTTATTTAAATAATATATATATTATATTATATTAATTCAGATTCAACCCAACTTTTCAACCCTCCAAAAAAAATTCAAAAATTTCAACCCAACTCAACCCCCATTTTAAACTTAACTCAACCCAACTCATCTAATATGGTGGGTTGGATTGTCCGGGTTGTAGAGTTATTCTTACATCCCTACTTTTAGGTATAAAATCTACATGTCCAACTAGGTGCAATGGTCTACCACTACCCTCTTGATTACAATTAAATCTTACCTCTTATATAGAAAAATTGTATCAAATGACAAAAACATTTAGGAAAAACAGTTATGGCACCAACTTTTTGCATATTGCGAATGTGACAAAATTAGTGATATCAGACAGCTATCAAACGATAATCATAAGGCTATCGGAGGGTCATCACTTTTAAATTTCTACTTTTGCAAATTTAGAAAAGGTTGTGACATGGACTCTATTATCATAAATTTTTTGTTATTTTTGCAAAAACTCCTTTTATATATTCTACCATTTCTACTATTTTAGTCTAAAAAGTCACACATTATTCTCTTACTCATATTACCTCAATCTAGGTTAGGAACTTTTTTTTAAGTGATTTAACTAATCAATAAAATTTTTTTAAGTGATTTAACTAATCAATAAAAAATTTGTAGTATCTTACAAAGTATATGAATGATAATGACATTTGGCAGTCCACTAAGTCCACTATTCTTAAAAAACTACACATAATCTCAATTATAATATCTTACCTCGTAACATTGCCAGTAATGTTGAAAATTGTGCTATCACTAGTACAAATCACCAACTACATAAGGAGAAACTTTGAACAATACTTCTATACGGTTTGTAGCTCTCATGCTATGCTATGCTATGTAGGCAAGAAGAAATCTAGAATAGTCAAAAAGCCTACAAAAAATGTGTTATCAACTATGAATAGGTTTATTGGATAAAACGAATGATCCTCTTGTGCGATAAAAAAGTAAGCTTTATTGTCAAAGTATATCACTATGAAAAGATGTTTAGCCTTATGGTTAATAAGCTAAACAATATTTATCATCCGATTCTCTCATTCGCTATTCAATTCAATTGGGAATTAAGGCAATTTGATGTTAAAAATATTTTTCTTCATTATTGAGAAATTACCAAAAGAGTTTTAGGTAAAAATCACAAGGTTTTTTCAATTCATCTCCAACGAAAACATGTTTTTGTAAAGACTTGTTAAGTCATTATATTAGATGAACTCAAACAAGCACCGGTTACATGGTTTGAGTGTTTCACATCAAATTTACTAATTCTCAAATTTAAAACTTCTCGGAGATCATTTTGCCCTGTGTGTAAGTGGTAAAAAAATGATTTTTATTGTGGTAATTCTTGTTAGTGAATCAAAGTATTTAAAAAACCTTTTCTAAAGTATGGCAGGATAAGGTTAGAGGTAAGGGCTATAACACACTCAATTTCCTTACCACATCCTTCAATTGCTTGTTCTTTAGATTTATTATTGGTGCTCTTTCATTATGGCCATAATTCCTTTTTTTTTTTTTACAAGAATGTTATATATAAAAAAAAAAAAAAAAGGCTTTTTTGAGGGTAGCTGCTTCTATGTGAAGAAAAAGAAAAAGAAAAAAAGATTGTGAATGCAATAAGTGGGGATTGGGAATGAATTGGGGGAGTAAGGTTACAAATAATTGTGAATGAGGAAATTGTTCCGACAAATTCCCAATAATTCTCAAAAAGTTACTAAATTATGTGTTGTAATTAAAGCATGCAAGGTCCACCCCCGCCCCCTACTAACATCTCCCACATAACTGCATCCTCTTTTTCTATTTCTTTTTCTCTCTCCTCCTTCATTTTTTTTACTTCCATCTCAAAATCAATCGACAAGTTTGAAGTCCCTAATTTAAGATTCTCTAAAATTTTAATTACAGCTTTTTGTAATAAAATAAAAAAGGAACATTTTCCATGTTTAATTAAAGTTGAATAAAAATCTCAACAATAATTGATATAGACTATTTTATAGTTTATGGTGGGTAGGGGAAGTGGAACTTACATTAAAATGAGAATATATTACTTGGTGGATGAGATTATATTGCATATAAGATGCCATCTTTTCAATATAGGAAGTAGGAAGGTCCATGTCTTGTGCACAATTACGGCAATAAATTAGAAATATTCCTTTGCATATATACACACACACATATATATATTAACTGCAATTATTTATTATAGTAGTCATATAATAATTTAGTTCTTTTAAAACCCTAGTCAAACATGTTTGTATTTTTGTCTCCTCTCCTATTTAAAAATATTACAGGAAAAAAATAAGTGCATGAATTTTTTAAAGTTTTAGTTTCTTTTTTATAACCATTTTATTTGTTGTTTTTGTTTTAAATTAAACTCTTTTTTTTTTCATATTTTACAATGATTTGATATTACTTAAATCTAATTGTTGAATTTTGAGCTAAATTTTAAATAAAAAGTAACCTTTTGAAAGTTTTTCTTTTAGTTTTTAAAATTTGGCTTCCTTTTTTAAGCTATGGGTAAAATGAAGATAAAAAAGAAAGGAGTTGGAGTGAAAATAGAGGTGGATGGAGTAAATTTAATTTGATTTTTATTTGATAGGTTTGATAAATTGAAATAAATATATTTAGGGTTAAATATTAGGTAGAGGAAAAGAAAGAAAAGTGGATGATAAAAGAGAGAAATTTTAGAGAGAGAAAAGTAAATAAAAAGAAAGTTAAAGAGTAAAAGATAGGTAAGAAACATAAAGATAAACGAAAAAAAATAATCCTTGACAAAAAAAAAATATAGATTTATTGGGCGGAAAATAACTTTATGGAGAAAAATTGTAAATAGATTGTCCTAAAAAAAGTTTATAAATAGATAAGATAAGATAATATATATAGAGAGAGAGGTAAGAAAAGTTTAGAAAGAGAAAATATTGGGAAAATATTATTTTTATTATTTTGGAGAAATTGGGAATAGCACAGAGAGATCAGGAAAGAGAGAGGAAAAAAAAAAAGGTAAAGCGTTGATGAAGAAATTATATGAGAGAAAAATAATTTTTTTTAAAAATGATAAATTTAGAGAGAAAAGCTTGGAAAAATAAATTTTAGGAGATAGATGAGTTAAAGAAGGAAAATTTTGTTTTTGAAAAAGGAAAATACATCTTTTTGAACTTTTGTGATTTAAAAAAAAATCTTTAAAAAACAAATAAATAAATTAACAAATGATCAAATGTGATAACTTTGATTATTATTACATGTGTTTTTGGGAGTAGAAAAGATAATGAGTTGAAAAAAAGTGAACACAATAAAAAAAATTGAAATGATTAATTATATATTATAATAGTTAAAAATAATAATTATCAAAATTAGAGCTCCAAATAAAGGAGGTGGGTTATAAATTTATAATAATTGATGGATCCATGAGTTCGAATTCTTTAGGAAAACAAAATTTAAAATAATATTTATGAAATTAAATGTTGACTAATTCAGAATTGAGAGAGAGAAGTATATATATTGTTCCTACAAACACAATATCACCCATATCTCAAAAACACAAAATTTCACCAATAATTTAATTTGTTTTTGCCTTCTATTTTGTAAATGTGACAAATCCTAACACAATAATTCACTAACAACAAACAACACGCTTTACTTAATAAAAAGATATTGATTACTCTACATTGTTACTCCAATCCATATAAAACAACAAAAATGTTGGATTTAGACAAAATCCAAATTAAATAGGTTATTGAATATTGAGTATTATAACAACTTACAAATATTGCTCTTTAAAGCCTAGCTGTCATCCATGTGAGTGTTTCATTGTTAAGCCATACAGCAAAATAAAAATAAAATTAATAAACAGCATCTAATGATTAAAAATCATCCAATTTTGAAGTGTAAGGACAAGAAAATAAAATTAAAGGTTAGTGCAAGAGAAAAATAAAACTTTAATTATGTTTCAAGTGGAAAATAATTAATCTCTTCCATCTTTAAATAGGGTAATTAGTATCCATTTTCATTATTGCTTTATTTAAGTTTTAATTTTACATAATTGCTAATGAAATTATAATGTGCATGACTTTCTGCTTTCCAATAATTCATTAGAAATATTAGGATTTTTTTTATAAAAAAAAAACACAAACTATTTACCCTTATAAAAAAATATAAAATTCATTATATTTGATTATGAAGCATAAATATTTTATCAATTTTTTTTTATTTTTGACAATTTCTCCGTTATTTAGAGATTATGACTTTTACATGTTAACAATTTTGAAACTTTAAAGGTATCAAATAAATTTCTAAACTTTTTACTTTTGCATATAATAACTTCTTCAACTTTAAACTTTGTATATATTTGACGTTTTTTTTAACGAATTTAAGTTTTTTTAAAAAAAATGTAAGTTATTAGAACCAAAATTTATATTTCAACCCAATCTACTTGATATTTTTATGGATTAAAGACTTATATTAGACACTTTTTAAAGTATGAATTTATTAAACCCGTCAAAACTTAGAGATCAAACTTATTTAACCTAAAATTTTCAATACAATAAATAATATATAACCCTAGATCTAATATTTCCAAATGCATTATCTACTAATTTTCACCTAATTACATTACTTGCTTTTGAATGAAGAGATGAAGTCTCCTTTTTTTTAACCCGTTGGAAGGTTTTATTATTATTATTTATTCTTTTCTTTTTGACTTGCTATGTAACACTTTTGGAACTTTATTATTTCTTAAAGGTATAAATATATATATGGTAGGAGACGTTATATTTTCATTGTTTGTATTTGTATATATTTTGGTCAAAAAAGTGAATAAGAACAATAAAATTCGAGAAGAAAAAACAAAAAAGAATTGCAAATAAGTAAATTCCTCTTTTTTTTCTTCTTTGGATTATTCAAAAAGTAAATATTTCATCAACATCAAGAAGCTGTTGGAATCACTATCAAGATAAAGATAAATAAAGTTGACGTAGGATTTTTTTTCTTCTAAATCTAAAGGATTTTATATTGATGATTAATATATTACTTTTTAGTTTTTAAGGATATATTTATAAAATGGACTAGAAATATTTGATTCACTTTTGATATGTGTAATTTTTTAATTAACTAAACTATAAATGGCCAAACATAAAAGTCATTTTTATGATTAACCGACACAAATCTTAAATAGAAAAAAGAGTAATAAGAAAAAGTTAAATTATAAAATATGCATGTCATTTAACTCTTTATTCTGTATAAAAATAACATTCAAATTTTTCATATAAAAAATACTTTTACGTTTAACATTAGATGAAATTGTTTTATAGGGTACATAAATCAATGCTTTTCGTGTTATATGAAACAAACTGCTTAAAATATTTTATGAATATAACAAAATATTTTGATGTTTTTGTGAAATGCCTTTTTTGAATATTTATTTTTGTTATATTTTATAACAATCCTAAATAAAAAGTTTGGAGATATTTTAGACTCATATAATAATTTTAATAATTTAATAAAATAAAGAGAAGAAAATAATATCAACATAAATCTTAAACTTTAGGTTGTTTCAATTTAAACTCTATATCAATAATTTTTTGATTGTATCAATTTAAACTCAAAATTAATAGTTATGACAAATTAACTCCTGAATTTTTATAAGTGTATCAATCTAAATTTTTAACTTTCATAATGGTTTAATTTAAACACTCTAATTATACGAGAGCAGAAGAAGAACGGATCGCGATATAAAGGTTATTCAAAACGCTCAATAGATCTTCCTTCTAAGAGACGTAAGATAATATTGTGTTTTTTCAAGTTTCTTATCTTGGTTTTGGTATCAGTTGGTAGGTCAATTTTCTTTGGTGTTACAACCAAGACAATAAAAACCCAAAGAAGAGGCCGGAAGAGAAAGAAAAAAACTTCATTTATATTTTTTAGGTATAATTATGAAGGTTGAGAGTTTAAACTAATACATTTATGTAAATTAAAATGTGTTGAATGAAAAATTTGAGAAAGAAATATTTATTATTATTTTATTCAAAACTTGCATTCATGCAATGTAGAAGTCTCTTCATATACTCATTGATCCATTCATGGGTTTGGCGGCACCTAAGTTTTGGAAGGAGAGGGAGATAGATAAATATAGATATGCTCATATCTCCACGTGCGCGTCGTTGTCCATGGGACAAAGAGAGAAGAGGAGCAAAATAATATATATATATATATACACTTTATTAACGATTTCTTTTGACTTTCCAAAACCAAAACTGTTATAGTTAAATGGTATAATAAAAACACTAATTGTTTTGTGTTTTCTAAATTAATTGCTCATAAACCTTATGACTGTTGGTTGCCTCTGCCTCCCCACTTCTATATATACAGTCTCATTCTTCACCTAAAAGCTAGATACACAAGAAAATCTCCCGATTTCATACTCTCTCTAAAAATCACTTTCTGTATACCGAGCAATATAGCGTCTGTGAGTGTTTTGTGAATTTAAATTTGTTTTGGTGCAAAACTAATTGAAGACCAAGGCTGTTTTATCATGGGGACAACATGGATATCAAACTGTTTGCACAAAGAGAGTAGAGTTGCAAAACATCTTAAAGAGAGCGTGATCCGCGACTCAACCGTCTACTAACTTGTTTTTTGTTTTGCAATTTGTATTTGACTCGGCAATATATTCATTTGTTGTTCTCATCAGTATGTGAGATTATTTGTCGAACTTACCATGAGAGATATTGTACCTTATGCAAGACACGAAGTGCAACAACAAAAAGTTTAAATTCACTATAGGAGTTTAGGTCTAATTTGATATAACTTTTAATTTGTTATTTAAACTGAGACTAACTCCAAAATATAAAATTTAAAGCAATTTAATTATTAATTTAGAGTTTAAATTAATATTTAAAAATAAAAAAAGAAAGTTTAAGAATAATGATAATAATAATAATAAAATGAATTAAAATAAAAGGGAAGGAATGTGAATATGAATATAGGTAGAGACATTTTGAGGCGTGGGTGTGGCTGCACCGACGCCGCCTTATGAGACTTCTCAAGAACCATTATTGATATTAATAATATAATGCCATTTTTTCTATTCTAAATTTTTTAAATACTATCCTATCAAACTCCTTTCAAATCTAAATTTTTTAATTCCTATTACTTTAGAAGGAAAAAATAAATTATCTTTCTAGAAAAGACAAAGGAAAATGTTTATTTTATTCTTATTACTACTCATCGCTGGTTTATTATTGATTATTTATTTTCTTTATATTTCATTAATATTTTAACTCTAAAATGTTAATATATATATATATACACACACACACACACCATGAATATATTTTATTACATGAAAATTATTAATATTCTTTATTCAATTTTTATGAATTAAAGTTAAAAGATTTATTAAAAGTAGTATGAACAAAATTGGACATTTGAAATCTACTACAAAATATAGTATCAAATATAAAAATAAAAAAATATGATGTTTTGTATTAAGAATTTTTTTTTGTTTAATTGTTTTTAGAAAAAGAAATATATATAAAAACTGTTTAAACTCAAATAATTGATCTCAAATTAAAATACTAGTTTACCTAACTGTCAAATTATAATATGATGGAAGTGACCTTTCCATGCAGCTAATGTATACGAGTCCATTCATTCTCTTTTAACTATTCCCATCACATGTTAGTCTAACAACTCTTCAACTATATATATATAAAATGGAAAATGTGTTGAGAGTGAAATAGACTATTTTATACCCATCAACTTTAAACATTGTATCAATTTAAATTTTAAACGTTTGTGAATGTATCAACATCTTCATCCATTAGGTTCTGTTTATGAATCTTTTGTGTTAAATTTATAATTATATCAATGAAAACCCTAAACCTCGTAGAATTTTTTTATTTTTTTTAGAATCGTTCATCAAAGTTTATGTTTAAATCGATACAATTATTAGTTAGGATTTTACTTGATACAACAACTCACAGTTTAGTGGTATAAATTGTGGATAACTAATTCTAATTTGAGTCTAAATTAATTAGTTTATCAAGAAATATTTTGCTTTTTCTAGGAAAAAATGTCAAATAAAAGGAAAAAAGAAGTCCGCAGGAAAGACTTTTCCAATGCTTCTTTTACCATCGAAAAGGTCGTCCGTAAAACCCTACTTAACGTAAAAAAGTTCCTTCGTCGAGAAAAATTGAACTCACGTTGAATAGAATTGGGAGGAGATATGTCAATGTCAAAATCGTTTAGCAAGCAAAAGTCGCCTTTCCCAACATCATAAATTGGTTTATCGATGTTGGAAGAAATACGTATGTTTGGAAAATAACCTTTCTCGACGCCAAATTTAAATTGTTTGAGCAAGCAAAAGTCGCATTTTCCCATCTACTTCCAAAACCAACGAACTGTTAAATAGTAGTTTGTTTTTTAGGTTGCTTCCTAAAAAGAACTGGGTTTGGCTCCTTGCTTAACATCCGATGAATGAAGGATTAAGTCCCCTTCCACCTGCCATAAGAGTCTTTCACAAAGTCGAGTTTAGAACCTCATGTTCTTTCAAAATCTCGTTTGGTTTCGAGAGCCTTCCCCTCCCAATATCCCTTGCTCATCTCTTGATATGGTTCCTAAATCTGCTTATTCATGTGGTCGAACTACATAAAGTGAGCTTAAAGTCCTTTATGTTAGGTCCAAAAGCTTTCCGAAAGATCACATTCAACAGAAATCTAGAGCAAAGTCGAACTGATCAACGAGAAAGAGCCCTTACTCACTACAAACGAATACACCACAAAGGTAGGTCCTTATTGGCTTAGCTGCACCAATAACCGATGCGTGCTGGTAAGCAGAGGCGAGTCAAGAGTATGAATAAATTGTAGTGGGTTTATGTTTTGAATTTTTTGGTGCGGGTATTGGCTTTGAATCAGACCTTCCTTCTCTTTGAGAGAGAAAAAAAATAATAAAAGCACTAAAGACAACAACAATTTTCAAAGAAAATACAAAGTCCACGAAGATGCTTGATCATTCCCACTCGAGATTAAACCGATCAAATTAAGAAGTTTTTTGAGTGCTTGGTTGACTCGAAGTTAAGAAAATCATAGGCCAAGATAAGCATATCATCCTCTAAAACACTTGTTTTCAATTAGTTATTGATCAATTCTTCCACTAATCTTTTCAACCATAGGTATAGCAAAAGATTGAGGTTCTAACCTTGAAATTGATATTACAAATTTATATTAATGGAAGGACACCCACCATTTAAAAAAATATATTGGAGGTTTTGGTCTAATTTAAATGAATGGTCAATGTCATTGTGGATATTTTAGAAACTAAAGTTTTAATTAAATTAGTATTTATTGCAACGACTAATGCTACTTTAAGAGTATTGGTGAAGTACAAATATGTGTCGGTGCACGTGTCTTCATGTACCTTCTTTCATAATTGCATTAATTTTATTATTTAATATTATGTCACACTCTTTTACATGCCTAATTATTGACCAAAATACATACCTACACAAATTAGTCACATTCATTTGATTTTATAATCATACCATTTTTTATTACAGTGCCTAAATGGATTATAAATACAAGGGTTCAGTTTCATGATAATTTGTTTTTATTCTTTTGCTATTAATATACTTAAATCTATATAAATGCTATACTTTTTATTTACTCATACTATGTTTCTTTTGTTTTTCATATAATCCCCTTACTTTAAATAAGAACAATTTATAAAAATCTATTTTTTTTTATGAGATTAATGTGCTTAATATATTTATACTCTCATACATGATAAGCTCCTAGAATAATAATTTAGTCTTTAAATTTTAGTTTCTAATATACTTCCAATTTTATGATAATTAATTAGCCTCTATCAATTATCGTATATTTTATTCTATGTTATTATATATATATTATTTTAAGGTGGGAAGTAGGGAGAATATGACCTTTTTCTTGACATGACTAAATTCATATCAAATAATACAAATTTACACTAGTATTTATTAAAAAAATAATTTGAACGAATAAAGGGCTTAATTAAGTAGGGATTGGTGGTAACTTTTAAAATAATTTTGAAACTAATTAAATTTAAACTTGAAACTTGAAAAATGGATTATAAGGTTTGATAGATAATGCTAAATCACTGTGATTAGCAATGCCAAAATTGATACTTAGGGTCTCTAAATAAAAACTCAATTATATTATTTTAGTTATAATAAGCAAAATAAACCTATTATTAGTTTTTATAATTTATAATTTAAAATAATATATTGTGTCCTCTCCATATTAATTATAAAATATTAAAAATAAAGATAAAAAAACATCAATATGAATTTAAAAAACAATGGACACATTCAACTCATGGAAATTTAAAATAGATTTGAATAGATGACAAAATAATAATAATAATTTAAAAATGTACATAATTTAAAAATATAAAGCTAGTCGAAAACTAATTTTTAGAAAGGGACATTTTTAAAAATAACAAAATAAATTAAAATATTTACAAGTTATAGCAAAATTTTGGATTTTATCGATGATAATCTTTTATCACTATAGCATATCAATGATTATCATTGATAGAATTTGCTATATGTTGTAAATATTTTGCAAAATTTGCTATTTTTAAAAATTTTCCTTTTAAAAAAAATGTGAAATAAATGTATTTTTAAGAATGATTTTAACCTATTTTATCCAATTTCTTAAAAACAAGAAGTTAAGAAGATTAATATTTATATTTCACGATCAGTTGAGTATTTAAAAAAAAATAGTTTTTGTTGAAGTCGACACTACTAATGCTAAAAAATGTGTGGAAAGGAATAAACACCAACGACACAAAGGGTGTTGGTTTAAAGAGTCTTTTCCAATACCTTAGTTTGAAAGGGTCGGGATAAGTAGTCTATTGACACCATACAATAGGTGTTGAGATAGATTGGGTATATACCGATACGGATGACCGCGTCGGAAAAGGCGAAACTTAAATCCCTAACTTTTCCTTTTCACTTCACTTTGAATTCCATCCCCTTTCACTTTGGCCCGACCCTCCCTAGCAATTTCCCCCACCGCCACACATCTCTCCCTTCCCCTTTCACTTCGACCCCCATGAGACCCATCACACCTCCTCCCTCCCCCTTCAAACGTGCCGCCCCCACACCATTGACGACCGCTGCCACACCTCCCTTCACTCATTCACTTCCGTTGTGACCCCCTCTCAGCAAATAAATCTCTCTATTTCTCCCTCTTTTTGCCACTGCAACATCCCCTTCATGATTTACATACACACGGTTATCACTTCCGACGTCGTTTATCCCTCCATCCCTTCACTTTCTCCATAAGCATAATGTCAGCATAGACCGTCCATCCTTAAATAATATATCCCGACGTTGGCAAAAAAAATGTTAGTATTGTTGAATGCCGACGCCACCTTTTAATGTATTGGCATATCTGTCCATTTTTCAGGCGTCGTCCTTGATTGTTTATGTTGACTTGTACCAAAAAAAAAATTTGTCGGATAGGCTATTCCGACGACTCTATATCGAAGCATATGAAGTGTCAATAAATATTTTTACCGACACTTCATGGCATCAGCAAAAAACCACTTTCTTGTAGTGATTTTATGTCCTCCAAACCTATTCAAATTGTGACTAAAACGAACATAAATCACTTGACATACGAAGTCTATGGTTTGAATTCTTCCATCTCTAATATCCTATCCAAACTAAGAGAATGTCAAAGCAAAAAAAAATATTTTTAAAAAATGTGTAAATGTAATTTATATGGTTAAATGACCTATTATATTGTTATTATTAGTATTATTTTTGGTTGGTGGTGGGAGAAAAATAGTAGATAAAGGGATATATACTTTTGTCAGGTAAGATCTTTTACTTTTAAATGTGTGCTTTTGATAAAATTCCATGCTTTTGATGTGCTTTCGAAAAAAAGAAAAGAAACATCCAATGGTAGGTGATAATTATGTAATTTACACATGGCTTGCACCTTGTTTTGTCAACACACATTTTTTTTACTTTTCATTTTTTAGACAATTTATCTTCATTTCTCATTGTCCATGCCACCTAAAGTAGTAATAATAATAAAATTAAAAGTTGCTCATATTTGTTGCTAAACTATTAAACCAAAAAAGTAAATAGGCATGGATTAAACCTATTAAAACAAAAGTCATATTTCAATTTCAATTAGTAAAGCCTAGTCTTAATTTGTGGAGCAATATTTATAATTTAATTTCAATGAAGCTTATTATCATTTTAACACTCTTGTGATATATATTGATAACATGTAGAAATATAAGTTATAATAATCTTTATATAGAATAATGAAGTAGAAATGAGATAAAGTGAAATAACACGTGATAATTTTTTGAAAATGTAAACTGTGCGATCTATGAATTATAAAAAACGCAACGCCTATTTGTCACCACTTTTCTTTGTCTTAATGCATAATTTTAGCATGAAGAATATAAAAGTGAAATAAAGAAGTTGTCTTAAGCGATAGAAGTTGTTTGCGTCACTTAACCATGCAATAAACACAAAGATATCAGGTGATGCAAATCGTTATATGACAAACGAGTTGGTGAGAATCTTAGCAAAGTACCATGTGACATTCAAAATGACACAAATTAGAAGTAGAGAAACGTTGCAGTGTCTCAGAGCATCAGAAGAATCTATCGCGAAATCAGAGTCATGTTCAAACACACCAATCCAACGCCTACATATAGATGTCACAAGCTTCATTTGTGTGTGCGTGATACCATTTGATAGTGTGAAATAACGGAGAAAGCAACAATTTGAGCCTCTCTCACCTCTCATCTTTAATCCTTGCCCATCCGCCATTGTCATCCTCAACCTTCCTTCTTTGTATCTTTAGGTGAGAGCTTCGAGCTTAGAATAAGAAAGTAGAAAGTATGGGTGTTCCAATAACCCAACAACTCGAACAACCCGAACTATCCAATCAAAATTGTAAGGGTTGAGTTTGGTTAATTTTTATTTTGTGTTGAATTGAAGTTCATGTTACATTTTTAAAAATTCGGGTTGACCCAACCCAACCCGAATTTCTAATATTATTAAAAGATATATTACAACTTATAAATGTTATAATTCATACATATTATTATGAACTTTTTTTAAAGTTTGTAATAAATATGTTGAATTTTGATATTTAACATGTCTCATTTCAGTTATTTTATGAAATTTTAGTTATTAAAATGTGTTGTAGAAAAATTTAAGTATTTTAAATTAATAAATAATATACTTCAAAAAGAAAAATAAATAAATAAACCAACAATCCAACTCAACCAGAAAATAAATAATAACAAAATTTAAGTTGGATTAATTAGGTTGAGTTGAAGATCTTATTTGGGTTATTTTGAGGTTGGTCCAAAAAATCTCCCTAATCCAACCCAACCCTCTGCAATCCATTTACACCCCTAGTAGAAAGGGAAACCACCATACCTCATTCCTCTAACGTTGTAAAGGAGATATCAAATGGAGCCAAGGAATGCAAGAGATTGCATTCTACAGCTAGACACATTTCTATTTCTCTTCATTTGTAATATCTATTTTTTTTGCATTTATATTGTAAATTTCATGCTCGACAGGCTTAAAGCTTTTACTATTTACGCAATACTCTTTACCTATTGTCTGTGCTAGTTTGCTATGCTACGATTGAAGTAAAGAGTTAGAATAGTTTTTGGAAAAATTTAGACATCCGTAATGTTCAATTTGTTTAATCAGAGTTATAATCAACACCTAATTCTATTCAAGAGAATGAATTAAGTATTGGTAGTTAACTACTCGATAAAGAAAGTAACTAGGATCTCACTAAACAAGTATAAAAGTGATTTTAGAAACAAAATCAACTGTATGAATTTCTTTTTATCATAGATGTCATAAATATGAGTGTATGTCGCATTAAGGCGTCAAGAGGTTGCTTGCCTTAAATAAAGGATGAAACATGCACATTGCGTTTTAAAGGATTTTGATATAGGTCATATATTCAATTTCAACAAATGCATCTCGAGAGGCGACATGTGTGGTAAAGGCATGGAGAGGTTGTTAACCTTAATTCAGAATTGAATTTATATGTATATCGTCGTCTCAAAGAAATATATCTTCTTTTTATATCACCTAGTAGTATATAGTTAACTTTCCTTTATTACTTTCGGTCACTAAGCAAAGTAAGTTCAACAACATCCATAATCCTCCATAACCATACCAAATTTCACATCACACTAGTAGTCATGTAGATCATAATAGTAGTTAGATAGTTGATATTGTGAATACTAAATATAGATAATTGATATTGTAAATACTGAATACTACACAGATATAACATGAGTTCTCAATAGGCATTATAAACTAATTTAATCTGAAATCCTTGTGTCTGACCCTAACTTACCCAGAAAACTTCTCTTTTCGCTTACACTTTGAAATCCATTTTACTTTTTGGGTACATAGTTCCATTTTACTCTATTAGTTTTGATACTCGATTCATTTGAAACAAGTAATTAAGATTTAGCATCACTTGTTCTTATTCATTTTAGTATACCTTTTTCAAGTTTATGTATTTTGAAGATGCCAGAAATGACTTCTTCTTCTTTTTTTTTTTTTTTTTTTTTTGTGAATACAAGCTGATTGAGCTAACTATTTTTTTGTGTGTCTAATATTTTTTGTTCATTTTGGTATGCCAAAATGAAATGAAAACTAAAGAATTGTATTTTGGTATATTTTGATAACCGTATTAATGATTGAAAAAATATATTTTTTTAATTTTTTATTGCAATGTTCGATATATTTTGTTATAGAAATCTAGAAGCATACAATACTAATAAATACATGCGAAACAAATTAAAATAGTTTTTGTCCACTTTTTTTTTGTGTTATGCTAGAAATATGTTGGTGTCACGCCCCGCCTCAAATGTCACTCTATTCAACCAGGTGGAGACGTGACTGTCTAGACACTCAACGCGTATCTTCCCACGAGATAGCATGTTAAACGCCTAGTAAGTGGAATTACTTCATCAACCAATCTCAACGCAACTTGAACCTTAGCTTTATCGCCTAGTTCAACTTAACTCTTTTAGCTACTAAGCAAGAAGAATAACTCAACACAACGAAAATTAACAAACAACCTCTCTTTATTAACTTAACTACTTGCATCCTATAATACAATAGACATGCTCTTTTTACAATAAACTTAAAACATAAACTTTAGACCTTCAACGCCTAGCACAACTTCTAAATGCCTAGTTTGCTCGCCTCATCACTTAGTAGCTCACCTTACCCTTCTTTACTTGGCCTCAACGTCTTGATATTCAGGGAATAAAAACTTAACACGTAAGTCAAATACTTAGTGAGTGATGATTTTGAAATTTTTTTGGCGAATACAATTCAGTCAATAAATTCATTTTCATTTTCATAAACAAGCTCTCAACGCCTTATTTCAATAAAACATAAATCACACATTAGCCTCTACTTATTCCTTTCCATCAAGAACATGAATCATTCTTACATGTAGACCTGAGATTCATTTCACCAGCATCAAGGTGCATAGACTCGGGATTCACTACTTCAACAGCATCCTAAGCTTAGACCTGGGATTCTTTTCACCAGCATCATTTGAAGAATTTTTCTGGTTCATTTTTCGTTGCTTAAGCTGTTGACTCAAACGCCTTTACTCATTACATACACATAATAGTTAGCTCGTTAATAGAAATAAGGCTAATGGTTTAGTTGCATACAATCATCACAATCATCACATAGAAACTTTAGTTTTTTTCTCAAATAACAACATCAACATTAAGTATATAATACAAAGTATTTACAACAACATAAAGACTCAGAAAGAATATTTTCAAAATACTTCTTTCATTTAGAAAATCACTCACAAAATACTTAGCCTTAGTTTCCTTCTTTTTAGAATGCCTAACTTTAGCTTCTTCTCCTCACCTAGTGTTCTTAGCAGACAGTCCAACACTTAAAATCTCAGCAAATCCTCATAATAACAACACTTTCTTTAATCCTTTCAATCTTATTTATACTACTCCAAAATCGAATTAGTCATTCTTTAACTTTTCATAGCTCGTTAGCTTATGCTTAACACTTTACACGTGTCATCTTATAACTCATCATGCCATGCTTAAGCTTAAACTCAACACATAAACAACTGTCAAATCAAGATTATACATTTTCTTGAAATGCTAAATCCTCAACACCGACTTTTGTATCGTGTTACATCAAAACGACTAACTCTTCTTGCATTAAAATGCCTACTTCCCCGCATCATTACTTGGATGCGTATTTCTTCTCATCGCATTGTCTCACTTCAACGCCAATCCTCAAAATGCATACTTCTTCTCAAAATGCCTATTTTTCATACTTATTCAAAATGAACCTTCTATTCCAGATTTGGACCTCATAGTTGGTAGTTAGAAAACTCGAATGATTTTGTACATGGACAAAAAGGAAACAAATATTGTTGCCCAACACATCATTATTTGGGGCAAAACAAATGCAATTTCTAAAAAAAAAAGTATTTTATGTAGGCATATATTTATTTATGCCAACGAATTTAGTGTGGAGAGAAGTTTTCTTTTGCCAACACAAACATTTGCATCGGTAGAAACAGTTTTTACCCATAAAAAACGTGAGTAGAAATGCAAGTTTTGTAAACAAGACGATGTTTTCGTGGGGTAGGAGTTTGTTTTGCATGGTCCTTGCTCAACAAAACGCGACAACATGGGCAGAGAACAAGACACAAAATTTTGGCCACGATGCATGTCCACGCAAAAATAATGCCGACAAAGGCTTTGTCTACGTTTCTCTGCATCGACAGAGACCAAAATTCTTGTAGTATTTGTGTGTAAAATTATAGAATTGTATGCAATCAAAACCATAAAATTTAAAAACTTGAATTGTCCTAAAGTAGCACACTTTTGGTTTTCGTTTCTAAAAGTAGCACATTTTATTTTATAAAATTCGTAAGACTATTTTTCACTACCCATCTCAGGCCAGATTGACTAACAATATTTCCCTAAAATATTAAATATTTCAACTTATTTTTGGGTTTTTTTTATGCATCTCGGTAGACATTAGACTGAAGTTCTACCATTTTTCAAATCTTTCCAAATCTTATTTAATTTTTTTAATTTTTTTAAAAAAATTATTCAAATCCTCCCAAATTTGACACCAAAACTTAACTTATTTTTTTAAAAGATAAAAAAAAAGTTAAAGTTGGGTGTACATTTGGGAAGACTTGAATAACTTTTTTTGAATAAAAAATAAATAAAATTTGAAAAAAATATGAAAAATGGTAGAATCCCGATCTAGAAAAAATCCAAAATGATGAAAAGTTTTAATATTTTAGAGAAATTTCGGTGGTCGATCTTACTCTAGATGGACCAAGAAATTTTTTTTTAGGATGTGCTATTTTTTAAAAAACGTAAAAAAAAAATAATGCGTTGCTTTTGCCAATTTTTCAGAAAATCTGGTCGAAATGAGATTAAAAAAGGGAAAATAGGAGGAAAATTTTAGATGGTGGTGAAAGAAACATATTTGTTGAAGTATTTATATAATTTAATGGAAGGGGAAAGAATAAATAGGAAAAGAAAATACAAAAAGAAAAGGGAATATTATATAGTTATAAAAAAATCAAAGACTTACAAACGTCAATGTCCAATAAAAGAAAACAGTAACACCACCACTCACCTCCCTTTTCATCTCTCTCTCTCTCTCTCTAACACTTTATTCTTATTATTATTATTTCTTTTTTTACATATTATTATACTTTAGGTGTCACGTAGCATACTCATAATTAGGTCATCTTTGAACTCATAATACTACCAATCTCAAATGATGTAACTATTATTGAACCATTTTTCAAGCACACTACCAAACACAGCAAAACAAAAATTAAATTAGCATTTCTCTTTTTTCTAAAAAAAATAAATAAACTATAATATTTTATACATACATATATATGTTGAACAATCAAGGTGGGAGCAACAAAATCATTACTGTGTAAAATCTATTAATTATTACTCTCCTAATTAATTACCCATTCTATACCATCATTTTTAAAAAAGTCATTCAACAAAGTTTGAATGGCAACAGAGAGAAGCAAAAGTTTTTCTTGGTCACTATTTTAATCCAAATTTATTTATTTTTGTTTCGCTTTTAAAAGTAATAAATAATAATTTTTTTACTGCTAAAATGAAACATAACAAAAACTTAAAATAAATCACCTTTAGAAATACAAAAATTAAAACGAACCTTAAATGTCAAATAAAGAAAAATATAGCAATCAAACCATCAAAGTAATATTTTGAATTAAAATATATAAATTGTTAAAAATAAAAACATGGTAGATTCTTGAATATCTTAAATAAAAAATTTATAACACAAAAAAATGAATTCAACGGCGGTGGCTGGTGCGGTCCTATGCCGGCGTCGATTGCCGAGGACAAGACATTTTCGTCGGTGCACCCTCTTATTCCAAGTACCAAAATATATATAAATATATATACAATTTTTATCACAGGAAAAAGAAATTTTAAATTTTAAATATATAAAATTAAAACGTAAACATATTGAAGCAAGTAGTCTTGTATCATATTATTAGAGGGTAGTAAATTAAGAATAATGTTTAGCATAATTAATGAATTAATATAACTAAAGTGATTATAACCTTCTCAAAAAGTTGGTTAAGATTCAAAAACAAAGAAATATTCGTCAAAACATTGCAAGAAAAAAATAAAAAAAGGTCTATATATATATACGTAAAATAATGCAACTGGAATTTTATTATAGGAATTATAATTTTTTTTCCATGAAAAGGATAAAAAGAAAAGCTTGAAAGCAACCTAGACAATAAATACACTCTTTTTGAAAACGTATTGATTTTTTTTTCCCTAAAAAGGGGCATATGAGATTTATTTTATTTTATTTTTAATTTGAGTCTTAAACAATTAGTAGTAATCATGGCATTGCCATTTTAAAAGGTGATTTTAACACTCACTACTCAAGTTTTGTTTTGTTTCTTTCTTTTTATGTTTTCTTTAATACTTTATTAATTTAGATCCGCTTCACTTTTGCAACTCTGCTTTTATTGGTTCTCATACTAATTACCTCCAAATTTAAGCTCGTATTTGTAGTATAATGATTTTGTTTGTTTTAATTGCATGGACAAACTTACAAACTAACTTAAACCTAACTCATCTAGTTAGTTAGGGTGTTAACCATTCTAAAGTTTACGTGTGAATTTTCAATCCTACCTTGTTACACTATAATGGCAAATTTCGAGACAAGTTAAATATAATTCAAGTTTCTAGGACATTACATATTTGAGTCTTTTGAATTTCAATTTTACTGAACTAAAAAAGCAATCTACATTAACAACATTGTACATGTCAATATACTAATTTTATTTGGTGATAAATTAGATTATATTGAAATATTTTTTTCAAGATAACTGTTGAAACAGTTTAATTTTTTTTATTTATTTAACAATTGAAACCAGTAAACAATGTATATTGTTAAGATTATTATTCATTTTGGCTTTGAACTTTTATTTTAGGTATGTTATGTTTAAGGTTTAAGAGAGATGCTCTATATAAACTCTCACAAAAAAATATATGTATTTGTACTCTATCACTTCTTAAGATAATATTCTCTTTTTGTTGGGTGAATATAGTTAGGAACCATAATCATATATGTATTGATTTGTGGTTGATGATTGTTTACTAAAGAATGAATTGAAGTAATTAAGGGTAATGAAACTAATTATCCATTTGTTGTAGGGATTTGAATAAGGGAGAAATGAAGGAGAAGAAAGTGAAAAGGGTATAGAAAAAGAAGGAAAAGAGAAAAGAAAAAGAGAAAATAAAGAAGATGATGAAGATTGATGTTGAAAAACAATGGAGGTTAAAGATGATGGAAGAAGGAGAGAAGAGAAGACATTAGAGACGAGACCAGCAGAATCTTAGCTGGATGCATCTCCCCCACACCCATCCACCCACTCGAAAAAAATTACTCTATTATAACTTTTTTATTTTTTCTCACACTCTATGATTCCACCTTTTCACAAAATATTATCACTCACTATCTCTCTTTCTGTCTGGTAAGAGAGAAAATGAAGGAAAGAAAAAGAAAAGAAAAAGTGTCCCACACAAATCACTGAACCATTACTGCAAAACCTTCCTTTCTTCTTCCATTTCTCAAACAATTTTTCTCACAATATGTTTAATTCCTTCTTCCTCCTCCTCTTCTTCTTCTTCATTCTGTTTTTTCAATGTAAATCTTCTGAAATTCCTCGTAGATTGCTTCACCAACCATTTTTCCCCCTTGATTCTGTTCCTCCGGCGGAGCCACCGTCCACTCCGATACCCCCGCCCCCCAATCCCAAATACCCATTTTCCACTACCCCACCTACTAATCCTGATGGCTCTCCATTTTTTCCCACTTATCCCGGAACCCCACCTCCTCCGGCACCGGCGAGTTTCGCATCCTTTCCGGCTAATATCTCTTCTTTGATTTTACCTCATTCGTCTCAGTCTGGTTCAAGTTCAAAGAAGGTTGTTCCTTTGGTTATTGCTGGGGTTGTTTCTGCTGTTTTGGTTGTCTGCATTGCTGGGTTTTTGTACAGGCGGAGACGGCGTGCTCGTGGGTCGAGCGATGACAAGACGTACAGATCGGAAAATAGTAGCCGGTTGTGTCCGGTTACGAATGTTGAAGTCGGTAGTGGAATACCTAAGTTGAGACATCCCTCTGCTACTAGCTCTGAGTTTCTGTATTTGGGTACTCTTGTGAACTCGCGAGCGATCGATGAGCGTTCTGTTGGAGGAGCTCGTGTTGCTGATCCTAGACCGTTGGATTCGCCGGAGCTTCATCCGCTTCCGCCGTTAAATTTTGGTCGGTCGAGTGAGAAGCAAAATGGCGGAAATGTTGAGGAGAGATCGATGGGAGATGAGGAGGAAGAAGAATTTTACTCTCCTAAAGGTTCTCTCGGCGCAATTGGCTCGGGATCTCGAAGAGTTCTTGCAACAATGGCGGCTGAAGATTTGCTTGGTAAAACCAGCGATTCGAGTACCACTTCGTATTCCACATCCAGCGGTTCCGTTTCGCCGGCTAGATCACGTTCTAAGAGTCTCTCTTTATCTCCACCGGCGAGCTTGAGCCCTAGAAGATCCGTTCAAAATGAATCTTCTAATTTCTCTGTTTCTGCTACTGTAGCGATGGAGCAGCATTCGCCACCATTAACGCCACCCCTTTCTCACGGCGAAGTGGAATCAGACGATGGAGTTAAATCCCATTGCCCATCTCCAATGCGTTTATCGACGGACAAAGTTCCGGAGAAGAATTCCACCGCATCTTCATCCCGGAGATATTCTAATGTTTCTATTCACAGTGTGATGTTCCCAATTTTAACAACCGATAAGGATTTGGTTAATCATGCTGATACGAACAATAGTCACGAAGAATCTCCAAGACAATCCGATAATTCAGATCCAGACGAGCCATTTCCCTTTTCTCCTTGCTTATTTCCTCTTTCAGATGGAGTTTTAGGGCAAATTCAGATTCAATTGCCCACAGTTTCAAACATTCCCGATTCGGATTCTGATGCTAAACTTAAGCAACTTCCTTACTCTTTTACTTCATCTTCACCTACATCATCACCGGAGAGAGTTGTTATGGACTCATCTCCGTCAAGAGCATCCATTATTTCAGATCAAAACAGGTCTTCTCCTCTATCACCAGAGAGAATTGTGTTGACTGATTCAGATTCATCAAAGAAAACTTTAGACCATCTTGATGATGTGGAATCTTCTCCTAACAACACCACTGATTTGGGTCGTCTGCAATTGCCTTCGGGTTCATCCGCGGCCCCTCCACCACCTCCACCGCCTCCGCCTCCACCACCCCCACCCCCACCACCTCCGCCACTGGTTACTCCTCTGCCAGAACGACGGGACATGCCCGTTTCTCCTTCAACACCAATGGACCAATCCATTCCAAAGACACCTCCTCCATTACTGCCTCCATTAAGGCCATTTATAATGGAGAATGTGAATAATGTCTCACCAATTCAGTTGTCATCCTGCAAAAGCAATGGTGAATCCTCTGAAGACACCCCTAAGCCCAAGTTGAAGCCATTACATTGGGACAAAGTAAGGGCTAGTTCTGATCGTGAGATGGTGTGGGACCAACTTAGATCAAGCTCTTTTAAGTAAGTTTTTTCATGTTCTCTGTCTTCCAATAGCTTTTTTTTATGGCCTTGCTTTGTTCGATGAAATATTGTCTTTTATTGTTGATCTTGAGCTTACTAGAATTGGTTTTGTTGCAGAGTAAATGAGGAAATGATTGAAAGTTTGTTTATTGTGAACACTTCCAACTCAAAGGAGACAACTCCACGCACCGTTCTTCCTCCACCTAACCAAGAGATCGGAGTTCTGGATCCTAAAAAGTCTCAGAACATTGCAATTGCATTACGGGCGATTAATGTGACCATAGAAGAAGTTTGTGATGCCCTTTTAGAAGGTATGATAAAGATTTCTTGACACCATGCTAAAGGTTTTGCATCTTTCATTTTGCTTTAAAAAAGTGTGCTGTTGTACATACTAGATGTTATGGGCACTAAGAGTAAGTTGCATGTCTGTTGACTTAATCATTTAAGAAACCATTTAGTTTCTGAAACTCAAAACTTATAAACGTCCATTCCACTTCTTTATTTCTTGCTTTGTTATCTACTTTTTAACAATGCTTTTAGTTTTTGAAAACTTTTATTTGTTTTTGGAATTTCACTAAGAATTCAACTTTTTTACTCAGGAAAGATGAAAATTGTAAGAAATTGAGAAGAAATAAATTTAATTTTCAGAAACTATAAACCAAAATCCTGATTACCAAATGGAGCCTTAGAAGATGGATTATTGTTTCTGATTTCTGAACTTGAAGAAAATTCATCTTCCTTTTCTATAATATATGTTCTGGTTAGTAACAGCCGATAGGAAATCTACAAGTTTCTCAGATCCTCCTTTGTTGTGAAAATAGAAGTCAGATTCTAGAAAAAGAACGAAGCCAACTCTCGACTTCTAATTTTTGCTTTTCGGAGTATCTGATTTTGCATTAACGATCAATACCATGAAACAACACTTCCAATCGGATAGTGAGGATAAAAACTTGAGTGACATGGATGCAGGTAATGCAGAGGCACTTGGAGCAGAGCTACTTGAAAGTTTATTGAAGATGGCTCCAACAAAAGAAGAAGAACGTAAATTAAAGGCATCCAAGGATGTCTCGCCTACAAAATTCGGCCCTGCTGAGAAATTTTTGAAGGCAGTTCTTGATGTTCCTTTTGCGTTTAAAAGGGTGGATGCATTGCTTTACATTGCAAATTTTGAGTCCGAGATTGAGTACCTAAAGAAATCATTCGAAAATCTAGAGGTAAATAAAGTATCATCACATCGTTTTAATTCGATAGTCCTCTTGAGAAATTATGATGGTCACTCCTACGATTGTTGGACGCATATCTAAAATGTATTCTGACATCTCTTCTGGGTCCTATAGTTATAAAAAGGGCGACTTCCCTCCTGTGAAATATGTTGATGTCCTTAACGTGTTTTACTTTTAGATTTTGATGTCAATTCGTTATCTCAAATTGTAGACTGCTTGCGAGGAATTGAGGAATAGCAGGATGTTCTTGAAACTTTTGGAAGCTGTGCTCAAGACCGGGAATCGCATGAATGTTGGCACCAACCGTGGCGATGCCCATGCCTTCAAACTCGACACACTTTTAAAGCTTGTCGATGTCAAGGGTGCAGATGGAAAAACCACTCTTCTGCATTTTGTTGTACAAGAAATCATAAGAAGTGAAGGAGCTCGTCTTTGTGCCACAAGTCAAATTCCGAACTCCAACCCGATTGATGATGCCAAATGTCGGAAACTCGGGCTGCAAGTTGTTTCAGGTCTCAGCTTGGAGCTTGCCAACGTAAAGAAGGCAGCTTCAATGGATTCTGATGTGCTTAGTGGCGAGGTCATCAAGCTTTCAAGAGGACTCGACAACATCAGAGAGGCCTTACATCTAAACGAGGCCGGCGGGCCAAACGAAAACACAGTCAAGTTCTCGGATTCAATGAGCAGATTCTTGAAAATGGCAGAAGAGGATATCATCAGAGTCCAAGCCCATGAAAGTGTTGCTTTGTCTCTAGTAAAGGAGATCACAGAGTACTTCCATGGCAACTCTGCCAAAGAAGAAGCTCATCCATTTAGAATTTTCATGGTGGTGAGAGATTTCCTAACAATTCTTGATGGTGTCTGCAAAGAAGTCGGGATGATAAACGAGCGGACAATTGTAAGTTTGGCTCATAAATTTCCAGTTCCAGTGAATCCAACATTACCACAAGCATTTCAAGCTCTTCATAGAGTGCAGAAATACAATTCTTCTGATGAAGAAAGTGAACAATCCCCATAAGAGGAGCTGTAAGGGGAGGTAAAATATGAAGATCAGATAGCTTTTTCTTCTTCTTTTAGCTGTGTCCTGTTTTCTAGAAAATTGTGTGGAAGTTGGTGGTTTGAGTAAAATTCCACTTTCTCCTCAATTTCTACTTGTGTAAATGCATAATGTAAAAGATTTTGAACTGAGTTCTTTGTAGAAGATATATATAAAGAAATGATATAATACCAAGTTCCTATTTGCCCTTCCTTCACATTTAGGTTGGATATTGATGAGTGCTTAACTTGTTGGATTTACGCAAATCTAGAGGTCTTTTTATAATCCTTACAAAAACAAGGTTAATTTAACAGGATTCAAATCAATGGCAACTCTTAGATCTGAAGACTATTTACCAAGTGCGATCAAATACTAATCCAATAATAAATTGAATCATTGAACCAAAAACAAGATATGAAAAAAACAATATGAAAGGGGTTGAAGAAACACAGTTTTGGTCAAATTAATGCGAGTTTTTTCAAAGTTCTTCAATGAAAAGGACAGAAAATAAGACATGGGAAACTGAAACTCAGTTGCACATTAATTGGGAAGTTAAAATACAAAGCGAAAATTGTAAAATTGCCCCAAATTGTGTTGAATATCTGCTTAAGAAGTCGACAAGCTTGATATGCATGTTTGACAAAGATTGACATAATGAATTCTAATGCACTGCACTCTTGACAACACTTCCTACACAATATATGTACATTTTCTTTTGTTCTTTGAGCCATCTTCCAAACTATACATTTTTTTTATGTGTCATCTTCACTCCATTATCTTCTACATTCGTTGCATTAGACATAAATTTGAGCTTAATACTATTTTTCTCTTTGTGCATTAGACGTAAATTTGAGCTCAAAAAATTCAAAGTATTTTTTAACATAAAATGTACTTGTCACATCAACTTTAGACAACTACAACCAAAAACGTCGACATGCATTGAAATGCTACCAAACCTAAATCTAATAGGTTAAAATGTCGATTTGAAAATTTGGATAAAAAGTTTACACTTTACTGAAAGTTATTTAGCAAATATGTTTAGTTATGTATGTTATCTTGAGTTCAGTAGATCAAATCATAACTTTTTCGATAATATTTAGTGTATTTTCCATGAAGCTACAATTAAATGTACAAATTTTTTTTTTTTTTAAAATGCTTTCGTCTAACTTTTAATTTTTATATATATATATATTTTACTTCTTATTTTCAAGGGAAATATGAAGGAAGATAATAAAAATTCATTTAAATAAAAATTTTGTTTGAAGTTAGTTTCTATAGTTTTAAAAGTATCACTTCAATCATATTTTACAAATTATATTAGAGTTGTTACAGATCTCATATTATTTGACTAATATTGTTAATTATTATAAAAATTTAGTGACAAATTACATCCAATTGTACAAGTTTAGTATGCAAATATAATTTAAACTCAAGATTTGTTTTTCATTATTCAGGCATGAATAATTCCTTTTGTTATACACAATGACAAAGCAATGATATATATATATATATCGGTTTCAAGTGGAAAATTAAAGTTATTCTTATGTTTGCCCCCAATTTCAATCATATTTTCTATTTCACCTATTTGGAATCCAATTTCCATTAGAACTCTCCTCCTCCTTTGTAGTCCAACCCATCATGTGCAAATTTGAGTATGTTCCATAAATTATCACTTTCAATAATATTTGGTTTCTTTATGTCAAAAATGGAACAATTAAATTATATAATATTTGGTTTCTTTGAGAATTATACAAGGTTTGAATTTTGCATGATAATAGGTTGAAATTCTTGAGCTTATTTAACCTCTATTTAATCCAAAAATAAATTGCTTAGGATAAGATCACATACTATCTAACTTTATCAGATGATTAAGATAAGATCACATACTATCTAACATTATCAGATAACCAAACTTCATTTTTCATAACTTCAAGTTGAAGTTCTTAAGCTTATTCTTTCTTTGTTGCAATTTTAGTGTTAGAGAATTATTTTTCACGTGATAACAATAGTAAAATCTTTTAAATGGAAAAAAAAGAAAAGCACCTTGTAAAAAATAAAATCCTATGCAATAGTGTAATGCTTGACACAAACTTCGTTGTTTTTGTTAGAGAGTGAAATGTATGAAAAATTGCATCTCTAAAAATGAGAAAATTGATGAATATTATAGTTGAAAATATTTATAGAAAGAGGGTAGTTTATAAACTATTTAGAGGAATATGGTGGTTTTGGCTCTCTTCTAGGTAGAAGAGATTTGAAGGAAAAGCTATTTTAGGGATAAATCTTCCTTGATTTTCTCTGTCTCATTATGATGACCAACGGTCAAATTTTATACATTGAAATCCCTAATTTTGGGATTATAAAAGAATAAATAATGAATGAATATTAACAGGTCGGTGAGAAACCTTCAAAACAAACTTTTAACCATATGTATTTTTTCCAGTAGGTAATTGGGTTTCTTTACTCTCTTGATGAATTAGGTCCAACTTGGCATTGCTTGCTGACTGGTCTGCCTTGAGGTCTTCTCTACGTCCCCTTCAAACGAGAGGGTAGACTGATCACCCCGAGTTTGGAGCGTAAATGTTAAAACTGAGAGTGCGTGAGAGATTTGGTCAAATAGTCTGCCAATTGATCAACAAAGGAACATATCAAACATCTAAAGTGCCTTTAAGAACATGATCTCGAATAAAATGAACATCAATCTCAATATGTTTCGTGTAAAGCACAAAAAACAGGGTTCGTGGCTAGAGCTCTAGCAATTAAGTTATCACACTAGATGACGGGCTTTACAGATCAAAAGAAGACCTACTCTAAAAGCAATTGTTTCAACTGTACCACCTCAGATGAAACCAGGGTAAGAGCTCGATATTTAGATTCTGTACTGGAATGAGCTACAACTGTTTGTTTCTTAGAGAACCAGGAGACGAGGTTGCTTCTAATAAAAACACAGTATGCTACAACTAATTTACGATTATCAATGTTCAACGCCTAGTCGACATCAGAGTAAGGAGAGATGGACGTATCAGGACTACATTGAAACATTAAACTAAAAGATTTTGTGCCACTCAAATACCTAATAACACTTTTTACAGCCTGCTAGTGAAGATCAGTCGATTTTTGAAGAAACTAACTTAGTTTATTCACGAAGTAAGCAATATTAGATCGTGCGTTTGTAAGGTATTGGAAGGCTCCAATGGTGCTGCAATAGATAAAGGGATCATCTAGGGGAGTACCCTTAAAGGCAGTCAAATGCTTTCCAACAATACTTGAAGATAAAGCTGATTTTAAGTCATTAATATGAAGTTTCTAAAGCAGATCATTAACATATTTTTCTTGGTTAAATATGAAGCCAAAGTCAAGGTAATGAACTTGAAAGCTCAGAAAATATTTCAATCTCCTACAATCTTTCCGAGCAAATTGCTTACCTAATGACATAATCAGACTACAAATCAAATAAGGATCATTACTGGTTATAATGACGTCGTTGACATAAACCAGCAAAAGGATAATAGATGTTTGTCACTAAAAGATGAACATGGAGGAGTCAAAATGTGAATTAATAAAGCTCTAGTTGAGAAGTTCTTCAGTTGCAGTCCAATCGACGTTGAAGGAGGAAATCCATGCTTTGGGTTTAAAAATGTTAGACTTGGCACGGGTAACCATGAGATTGATAGGAAGATTTTGGGTTTTTACTGGAGCGGGAACGTTGGAAGCGGTCAGGACTACCACTAGTGTTGACTCGCTATTCTCCAGACTTGGAACCGAGTTGTGGGACTCAAATGGTGGAGGAAATAAAGAGAGATGGTACTTTTAGGAGGAACCTAACTTTTAGATCTTTGTTGAGAAAAAAAATAGAGTTCATGGTTTATTTTGTAATTCTTAATTACAAAATTAATTCTCACCTTTTTAAAAACCAAAAGACCTTTCACCTTGCTAAAAACCTCTTTACAAGCAAACTACATGCAAGAGTTTCCCTATCTCACCAGTTGGCATTCCACTAACGTTAGTGGGTAGTTGTTTTGCATGCAATAAACCTCAAATTCAAAGTTTAAATTAGTTTAAGGACAATATGACCATTTAACATTTAAATCAAATTCAAAGTTTGACATTTTCAAGTCAAAAGTCAACATTTTGACTTTTTACCATTTTGTCGGTCTTAACTAATTTCAACCTCCCGAGCATGAAACTGCATTCATTTTTTTAAAATTCAAATCACATTTGAATATAAAGTCGATCAAAGTTTGACTTCTCAAAGTCAAAAGTCAACATGTTGACTTTTCACATCTTTGACCACTTTCATCAATTTCGTGTTTCTGAATATGAATTCGTATTCATATTTTTAATATGTAAATCACATTTAAAGATAAAAATCTTTCTTAAACTTATAATCGACGACTATATCAATTATATTCGTCGATTTCTCTCTCTTTACCTAATTCAAACATTTTGAATTATTCCATCATAATGTTCTAAGTTGATTCCTTGTGAGCTAGTGGGGGAACCTAATAGACCTATAGATCATGGGCTCCAACGAGCTGAGATTAACTGACTAAACTCTTTTAGACCGAGTCAATCAATCTTCATTAACTAACGGGTCATTCCACTAAATTAGTCCCGTAGTTGCATTCCTCTCACTATAGATATATTTGTGTCCATCTGATATAACCATGATAAGTAAGTTAATCATTCACAAGTTGTTCGTAGCCTCGACTGGGTCAAAGTATCATTTTATCCCCAAGACTACATCTTGCTCCTTAAGGTCCAACCTATAAACCGAATCCATCTCAAGCCAATGCGAGGATGAGGCCCTTTGTTCAAAACTTGGATTTAGTCCTTAAGAGAATAACCTATTTACTATCTCTAAAACGGGTAGGAGTAAATTCCATCTTGCACCCTATGTCTTTAGCTAGCCATCCGGTCTTACCCTTGAAATGGAAGGATTATTGGGCCAGCGCCATTGAGCTGCCCTCACCTATGTAGATCTAAGGATAATTCCGTGTGAACAAAAGTTCATAGTTAGCTCAGGATTAAGATTAAGTTATACTGGATATCTATAAACGAAATAGTCAATTTTATTAAAGTTAACGGTGTTATAACCTAAAAGCGACTATTTCATGGTTCTAGTCTTATGTAAAGTCTTTACATAGGATGCTCCCACTTCCATGTCTCTACAAGAACAATTCAGGATCACATTGTTTGTACTAGCTACAAAGCGTGCCGCATCTATAGTGTCTCCAGAGTAATGTGCCCAATTGTATTCATATACTATAAACTATTTAGGCTATATACTCAAACTTGATCCACGTTTACATCTTTACATAAAGTTCAAATTTACTCAATAATAGCCTTGGGTTCTTAGTTTATTGGCTTTAAGATTATAGTATCAATAACAACTGTATTGAATATAATATGATTACAAACTACGAGTTTTAGGACATAAATTTCAACAAAAAGGCTGTTAGATTTAGATTAACAGAACCATTGGAATTTTGTCCACTTCTATCTTGAACTAAAGGATTGGAAAATTCTTTATTAAATGTGTTGTAACACACTAAGGCAGAGTGGCCATACTTATCACACATCTAGCACGTTGGTTTGTTACCACATCCTCAGCCACTGTTTGAACCTCCAAGCTGCCCATTGAAGTAATTCTGATTATTTCCATGGAATTGTTGGCTGTTGTGGGTCCTTGGTTCATTCGAGTTAGGTTTTTGAGCCATATTGATAGCATAGCTTTGGATGATATTTCCAATGTTTCTTTGAGTGTTTTCATGCTCCAATTGTTTTTTTTTAAAATAAGAAGCTCAGATTGCAAATCCAATCAAGATATGTTAGTTTTTCCTTGAATCACATCAATAATAGGGTTGTAGATTTCATCTAATCCAACAATACTTGTGAAATAAGAGCACGCCTAGGAACAAAACTACTAGCTTGACCAAAATTATCGACATTAGTTTTTATAATACATAAATAATCCTCCATTTTAGTGTTACATTTTCCTTGTTGTTTGAAACATTTGACGAAAGAAGTTTTCTTCTACTCTTGGTTGAACACCAAAGAAGTCTTGTGTTGCTTTCCACAAATCCTTGACATTTGTGAAACCCATAAGCTAAATAGCTACATTTGGTGTCATGGAGTTATGGAGCCAACTGAGCAGCAACAAGTCAGTCGTGACCCATTGTTCGAACGAGGGGTTTACAGCCACTGTGGCGGATGAGCTCGATGAGGCATGTTATGTCGCTCCTTCTCCTTCTTTAGTCATGGTGGTGCTTGTTCCTGATGCTGAATGAAAGAAACTTGGAAGGACAGGGTGTTTCTTCGGTTAAATGTCTTTCAAGTTTATATTCTTTGGGAATGAGAAGAGTAAGTGTTTTCCATAGCAGGTAATTGTTTTGATTGAGCTTGACAGTAGGTAATTGATATAGAACTTGGTTCAGAGAAGGATTGTAAAAAACTTCTTGCAGAGGAATCTGGAACGAAAACGTTGGGGGACGATGTTGGCCATATGCTTTGAAACCAAGAAGAGATTTGATTTTCTCTATCTCAATATGATGACCATCAAGTCAGATTTTATACAGTAAAATCCCTAAAAGAATAAATAATAAATGAATATTTGCACACAATAATTGTGCAAAGGACAAAATGACACTATATTTAAGAACTTGGTGAAAAAATTTCAAAACAAACTTTTAACCATATGTATTTTTTTCAGTGGGCAATTTTGTTTCTTTACTGTCTTGATGAATCAGGTCCAGCTGGCCATGTCTTACTGACTGGTTTGCCTTCTCAGCTTTGAGGTCTTCTACAACATAGGTTGTGTATCGAAGACCCATACTCTTTTCATGTTTTTACAATTATCCAATTTTGGAAACCAACCTCCCTTTTTTTAAAAAAATTTCTAATTAACTCAACCGTTGATTGAATTTTTGTTTGTTTGATATATTATGTTTTCTCTTTCTCTTCCTTATATCATTTTAAAAAAATAAACGTATGATTTTTTTATCTTTTTTTAGAGTTGTGTTCAACTATGTTTTTTTTTTTAAAATAATGATTGATAATTGAAAAAATATCAAATGTAAACTAAAATATTTGTATACGTGTTTATCACAACATGAATGTTGTTGATTTCAAGCTAGTTGTCGTCAATGACTTTGAACTCTATATTACTATGGCTCTTCTTGATTCCTTGGCTCTTATTGGTACTATGGTGGCTCTGATACTTCTACAGACGCTTCATAGTACATATATTCGTTATGTTCTTCACAATCACGTTCATGTTTGTAAATGTATGAAGTTGATGGATCGACATTCATGTATGAAGAGATAGATCGACCCTTGAATCATAATATCCTGTATCAGCCTTTGAATCATAATATTCTAAGTCAAATACTGACATTATCATCATCGAATTACCATAACCAGTATGGCTCTATGTTTGTGTCATATGAGGCACTTCTTCCACATTATGGTTAACCTCATCGAGTTCAACTTCTTTCACCCGGACACATCTCTTATGAACTGGTGAAGGTACAATAGGTACATCGTACGTATAATGTATCTCCTCTCTATACCTCTCATTATTACTACATATATCAAGGACATGTTGTGGATCATATGCAAAAGCATGAAGTCTACTGTTGTTCGATCTCTATGAATTGTAAAAAATTTAGATAATATTTAAATTAAGTTATAATTAAAAATAATTAAACAATATTTAAATATGTACAAAATGAATATTATCTATGTGATATCTTGTTTGAAACTGAACTGTCGGATCACCCTATTAGGCTAATGCCACTCACTAATATGAAAATATATGAGAGGACTTAGGATCCACCATATGTCTTTACCGTTCTTACAAAGATTGGATAAATTGACTATTACATTTTTGTAAAGCTTCCAAATAATCCTAAACATCACAGATTACTTTAAAAAAACAAATAAATACTAATGTTTAAAAAATTCAAGGTTTGATATTCATGTACCTAATCACGCCAAAAAACGTCAAACATGTAGTGACTAACTACATGAGTAGCACTGATCTGCTTACCTTCTTCTGTCTTAATAAATTAATATTTTAGATTTTAAATTAATTATATTAGTCAGTATAAAAGTATTGTTTGATCTACGTTTAAATAAAGCAATATACTATTAATCGATTGCTCGTTTAGGTAGTAGATGATCATTGATATGCCAAAGTTGTAAAACCATTGTGGGAAACCGTTTCGACACCCATATTTAAAGAAGTGTCACTGAGTCAATATTGACTTATGTGTACTATCTATATATATAATTATGGAAATTTTTTTAAAATAGCAAATTTTACAAAATATTTACAACCTATAATAAATTCTATCATTGATAGTTATTGATATATTATAGTGATAGAAGACTATCAGTGATAGAATCCAAAATTTTGCTATAACTTGTAAATATTTTTATTTATTTTATTATTTTTAAAAATGTCCCTATAACTATAGATAGTATATAGATTCACATTCTAGTGATAATAGATTTATTTTTTTTAAAAAATATAATTTTACAAAAATAGTTATCATTCTCTTTTTCTAGGTTGAGTGATAAAATAATTTTTTTTATTATTTCTATTCTTACATAACAATTTTTTTTTTTTGTATTTTCTTAATTTATCGATGTTATCTTTGACTTAGAGATGAATAATCATAAATTAAAGATATTTTTTTTCTTTTTTGAAATTTAGTTTAATATCAAATTTAAATTCAATTTATTGTTTTTTCTTTTGGGAATTAAGTTTTCTTAATATAAAAATTTTTCATAGAAAAAATGCAAATACTATCTCTGAAATTCAGTAAAATTAATTTTGCTTAACAAAACATCGACAGTTGACGATCTCATTTAGGTTTTGGTAAATCAACTCCTGATGCTTTTCTCTTAACCACACCATCAACGATTTTTTGTTCGTTGGCGTAACATTTGTCGACGCTTTTTTGGATATCTGTCGATGTTTTTACTCGTGCTAACTTATACCTTATTTCTTTTAGTGATGCAAAATCCTAAATCTAGTAGTAATATGCATGTAACATAATTTTAATATCACAAAACCATCAGATATCTACTAGCATGTCCTAAAAGGTATAATGATGTGTATTGTAGAGGAGCTTGACTTAATTATGTTATTTTCGGTCTCATTTTGAAGTTTGGTTATTTGATACTCTTTGATAATATATAATGATATTAGAATGAGGAGGTGTTGGACACGTCCCTTATCCTAATTGAGATCTACTTGATCGTGGAGGAGGATGTCTCCAAGGGCGACGGGTGGATTGGATCAAAGGCCCAACTTCCTACCATTGCCCAATTTCTCTTCTTGTCACCTCAATCCAACTTCTTTTTTTTTTTTTTTTTTTTTTCATTAACTAGTTAAAAGCATGTTATTATAATTTTTTGGACGGACAAGAAGAACAACAAAACAGAAGGTTTACTTTAGATAAATGGTAAATTTTTATTTAAATTGATCAAATAGCAAAATAGAAAAATATGAAAAAAAAATTGATAGACAATGTCTTAAATGCTCATACCTAAGTGAAAAATTTGAATCTTAAATACAATTATTTAATAAACAACAAATGTCCTATAATTAAATGAAACTCCTCACACATAATTAAAACCTATCAAAATTCTATTTTCCTCCCAAAATCCGAAAAATAACACCTATAACCATCAAAACTCCACATAATCTTTGCAGCCGTTTCACATGATCTTATTCAAATCGTGCAGGCATTCAAACGTTATCTCTCTCTTCACATCTTGAAACCTTTGAAACTCTTCAAAGTCGAAAAGATTACAGCTTCCATATCTTTCGCTTCTATAGATTCTTTCGAAAAAGATTCTTGAAACCTTTGGTCCCCTTCATACATTCGACATAAAGCAAAAGATGTTTTCTTGCTTAACAGTTTCTTCATCAAAACGTAATTTGCACTGCCACCAAAATTGAATTTTTTAAAATAAAAGGCAATGAAAAAAATGAATAAACATAATTTGTGCTGAAATTAAGAAATCTAATCTAAAATATAATTTCAGATTGTTATTAAAAATATATATGATGTATTATTTAATAATAATTACCGATATTGTTAATAAATTGTTTAAAACATAACAAACCCAAAAATCTTGTAGATATATTTGACATTATTATAGAAGAGGTTGCTGCAATCTTGTCTAGCAACAAATAGTAGGTTTAGTTAGGATTTACCAAATTTGAAGGTTGTTTGCAAAATACACCGTCTTTGTGAAATCTGCAATATCATGCCTCATCTTGGAGACATTCAAAGACACTGTACTTTAAATATATGAATTATCCTATAATAAGGTATACTAATAGGTATTCCAACATGCGGCGATTAAAAAAGACAATGTATTTGGAGAGTACGAAATAGTATTACTATTTATTATAGCAACACTTTTTATCTTTCTTCTTAATTTTAAGAACACATTTACTTTTAACCAAGTGAATATGAGAAAGTAAGTCCCCATTCGTTAATCGTTTATTTTTTATTTTTTATAAGTGTATTTTTTCCAAAAGTTGTTTTCTAGTTTTCAAATTTTGTCTTGGTTGTTTAATCAACTAGTAAAAGTATATAACACAAATTGTCTATGTAGTAAAATATCTAGATTTCTGAAAAATTGATTGTTAGAAAATAGTAGATATCATATATACAGAAGGTGAATTGTGAGTGTGCCTAAGTATTCACTAGCATCTTTCAAGGGTATTCAAATAATATTAATGTATTCTAACAAACTTGAATTGCAAGTCATTGCTATGATACCCTTATACATAAAGAAACACACTGTATGCGAAAAAAATGTCATACTTGAATATAAAAGTTCCCATCTATGGTTGCATATCACATAATTAAAAGGAATCTTGGCACTAATTGTGATAACATAAGTCATCAAATTTTGATTATGGAAATCAATAAACATGACTAAACAAAGTTGAATTTAGTACCAATAAACAATACTAGCGTAACTCGAATTTGTTGAATTTAGAAAATACCGGTTAGCATATTTTTAAAGAGTGAATTATGATGGTGCCTAAGTATTCACTAACGTCTTTCAAACTATTTAAAATAACGATAATGTATTGTAATATATTTAAATTGTAAGTCATTTCGAAGGTGCTGCTGTACATAAATAAATACAATGTACGTGAAATATATTATACTTAAAGACTAACAATTTTCATAGTAGAAATACACTATAAGGTAACTAGATTACATATAACACAAAATAAATCTTGTCCCTAAATGAGAACATAAGTCTTCAAATTCTGATTATCAAAACATATAAAAATCTAATTGCAAGCTAAAGAGGGTTAAATTTAATATTAATGAACTACAATAGCGTAACTCACAAAATAACTTTACATGACTCTCATATATATAAAATACACCGCAATTCAATGACTTCATAACAAAACAACATATAACAAAAGAAAAAATGAAAAAGAAGACAGAATTTTTAATTATAAGAATGAGGAAAAATAAAAATTTTACTAAAAGTTTGAATTTGAATTTTATTTAAGAAATATGAAGTTAATTTGACCGTTTACTAGCCTTATTTATTTAAAAAAATTATTTAAGAAATTTAAAAAATTAAGCATTTTATAAAGTTTATTAATGAAATATTTTGAAAATAAAAGTGATTTTGTAATTTCGTTTACATTATTTTGAATTTTATTTTTGAAAAAAAATCAAATAATTCAAGATATGCTTCCACTATTAGTTTGCTATTTTCAAATATAATAAAGAGAAATTTTCAAAAATAGCAAATTCTACAAAATATTTACAACCTATAACAAATTCTATCATTAATAGTTATTGATATGCTATAGTGATAGAAGACTATCATTGATAGAATCCAAAATTTTGCTATAGCTTGTAAATATTTTATTTTATTTTGTTATTTTTAAAAATATTCCTATAATAAAAGTTCATTAAATATATATTTGTAGATTTGAGCAATATCGGAGATTTATGTTATTCGGTTGAAATAATCTAAAATTTAAATTTAAATTATTATTAAAAATATATATTATATATTATTTAATAAATTGTTTGAAATATAAATAATCCAAAAATTAAGTGGAAAAGATTCACATTATTTTAGAGGATGTTGGTGCAATATTTTCCAACAACAAAATAGTCGATTTAATTAAGATTTACTAAATTTGAATGTTGTTTGTAAAATACACTCTCTTCGTGAAATATGCAATATTTTGCCTAATTTTTGAAGCTAATCAAATAGACTGTATCTTAAATAAATGGATTATCCTATATGAAGGGATATAATCGGGTTTAAAATAATAAAAAAAAGAATAGTCGGCGGTTTTGCTATAATTATTAATATTTCTGTTTTTTGCCATTTTTCAAGTTGCTGTGTTCACAGTTATCTCTAATTTTTTAGAACATAATTTTGTGGGTGAAATTTGAACCGTGAATGAAATATTTTTCATTTATTTTAAATAGTAAATACTTAATATGATTTTACGAAATCAAAGAAATAGTAGATGTAACTCAGCGACCGTCTTGTTTTACTAATATGTTAGTTTACAAACGTATATAAGAAGCGACCAAAGTGAGCATATGTATAATTTGCATAAATTTTGTATTATCATTTTGAGATCAAAGGACAAGTTCTCCCACCCACAAGTCGTAGAAAGAAAAAAATCAATATGAAATGCTTTTGACCTAGTTGGAATTCTCCTATAACATAAATTGTACAATGAAATATAAAAATTTAATTGTAAACAATTTGCCATTAAATTTCAAAGGAAGAAAAGAGATATTTAAATGAAATAATAATAATAAAAAAAACAGATGCTGTTATAAAACTTTGAGTGAAAAAGAAGAATAAACATTAGAATACAAGATAAATATAATGGAGGAAAATCAAGTATAATATTAAGTTCCAAAACCTTAGTCTTGATTAAATTTTTTTGAAAGAGATGAGAAAAATTTACAATTGATATATTTTATTCTCTTGTAAGAAAAAATTAGTAAATTTGAAAGGTATACAATATCATCTAGAGATATTTATAATAAGAATAATACATGATATTCAAATACTATATCTATTTATAGTCTACTATGAGCATTAAATATTTTTGTAATCTAGATATTTTGTTCAAGATTGTCTTGTGTTGTGAACTATTTAAAACTTCTTTTATATTTTTGAAGTGTCAATGTAGCTTCTAAGATGTATAATTATTTGTTTGTAGCCTTGAGTTGATGTTCGACTCATTCAAACACTTTACAACACAGATCCAAGTTTGTTTTTGGTGAGTTTCCTGTGTTACAATTTCATTTAGGTTCATTTGAAACTCTTTCTAACTATTGGATGAGGTGGTTGGATCATCTTCCTCCCCTCTTTTCTTCTCTTCTCTTCCTTTTTCTTCCCATTTTCCATTTACATAGTCAATAATGACAACAAAAATTGCAACTGCATTTTTCTTATCTTCCATCATATTACTTTGTTCCTTTGTTGACTATCATAAACAAGCACGAAATAAAGGAAATTAACTATTACTCTCTCATAATTTCAAACATCATACCAATCAAATAATGGTTTGGATTGAATAGAAGAAACAATGTTCTTCAAACATACATTTTTATTTAAACTTTTTCTAAATAACAAAAGTAAAGGAAATTATCAAAAATGGACAAAATGAACAAAATATCTACACTTCATAAAAAAATCAAGTGTAATAAGTTTTGTCTTTTAGTGAATTTTTTATGAAGTGTAAATAATTTAATTTGTTTTTTTTTATTTTTGAAAAAATCCTATATAAAATACACTTTAAATATTTCAAAAGTTATTTTAACCGGGTCCCAAATATTTCAAAATGACTTATTTTTAAAATTAAAAGCTTGAAAATTTTCTTCAAATGTACTATCAGTCATAAGGATGCATTTAATATTTAATTTTTAACTTTTCAAATGTAATTTTGAAAACAAGTCATTTTGTTTGGCAAAATTTTCAAACTTAACTTAAGCCCTAAGATTACATACCAGGATACATATTTCTGCTGCCGGTCTATGAAAATTAAGAGAGCGACGCTTTGTGAAAGCATTAAGGAGTATGTTCAAGGACTAATGTCATGTCCTAGGGAACGTCCCCAATTTTTACGCCAAGGAGGAGTATGTTCAAGCATTAAGTGGCCTGCATGGGCCGCACATTCATGGTGTTGCACGCGTTGTGCTTTGGCATGTGTGGCGACCATCTAGTGAGCGTTCGTGCATGTGCGTGCATGGTGGGCTGGCCGAGCCGTGCGCACATGTTCGCACGCATGGGCTGTCTGGTGGCTCTGGTGCCTAGTGACTACCTGGTGGTGCCCATGGGTTGTGTGTCCGTACATGCACATGGGACTGTCATGGACACGTGTTGTGACATGCATGCGGGGCTCGTGGGCTGTCTTCTATGGGCACATGCTAGTGCCATGTGTATGTGTCATGGGCATATGTGGGCTATCACATGGCCATGTTGGGCCGTCAAATGGGCATGTTGCACTCTTCCTTGGCTTTGCTACAGGAGCCTTGTGGGAATTAATTGTATAAGGGTAAATCACCTTGTAATCTCTAGAATGTTTCATGGCCGACCTTCTAATTCTAAGGCCTTAGGTCGATTATGCAAGTATATAAACACTTGTAATGGGCTTCATTTTTATTCACCTTGAGAACTGTGCATAATCAAGGCATAAACCTTATACACCCAAGCTCTCTCATTCTCTTCGGTCTCACTTAGTCACTTGCCAACCTTTTCATAAATCCTACGTGCCTTTGTTGCACTTAACTACTTCCATTGCCATTCTAATCTACATTTTCTCACAGTGCTTACTACACTGCACTAACCTTCTCAAAGGCTTATTTGGCTACGCGGACGTTATAAATTAGCCAGTGCTGCACATTGGGTTAGCTTGAAATTCTAACCACGTGACACTAATTTAAGCTTTGAATTGTGAGTATTTTCGGTATCTAAGAGATTTATCACATAACTTAGAATTACATGTTTATTTGAATTGATTTATTTTGGTATGCTTAAGTTGTTTTTTGTAATGATGAAAATGGGAAAATGACAAAAACGACACAATTTAGGTTTACATTTCAAAACTAGTGCTCTATTAAAAAACTTACATTTTTGTTTTCGTCAAACAATCTCAGCTGAAATCAACCCCAATATATAATGTAATTTTGTGTCGGAGATTTGTCCCAATTTTTTGTGAACATAGTAAAATACATCCCAGGTTAATTTTTCGGTTATGACGAAAAGACCCTTATAACCAAATATATTATTATATTAAAAATGAAAAGACTTGCTCAAGAAGTTTTGCCACTAACTCCCAAGAAACTTTTTACAATTGTTTGAGGTTTCTCTCCTTTCCTTCCTCCCACATTTCATATCTTTCAAAGCCATTAAGGAAAATAAGGTGAATATAGCTTACTTTTGTTTACAAATTACGTTTTTATTCTTATTTGCATACTGATTAGCCTAGCAATAATTTATTTTAGGTATTTTCATACGTTATCTCGATTCTTAATTAAAGATTCCAGTCGAGTTGTTTTATATTTACCCCTAGATTAGTATAGGTTTCAAATCTTAACCTAGTTTTAATGTTTTCACCTTGAGATTTTGGTAATTGTATTTATTATTTTTCTTTACATATTTGCATAATATCTCGTGTATTTGTTTGTTTTGATGGGGAATGGAAAAAGACTGTGAAATAATACGTTTGATGTCAAATGAAAGGGTTAAATTTCTACGTAAGTATAAAATTTGAAGAGTTTTTAAGAGAAATTTATAGAATTAATTAGTGGGATTAATTATGCTGCTGAGTATGAGTTGATTTTGAGGTGCTTGTATAATGTGAAACCCGTTATATCTACTTTTGTTATTAATAATCAGGAAGATTTTCAATTTTTTAATTGGAGATGATGTGTCTTAAGTAGCGGTTTTGGTTTCAAAGGTATTAATACCATTGCGTCAATCTAGTAGTACTTCGATGTCATTTACTATTCCAATGGCAAACAAATATTAAATTATCGTCACATGAGCCGAACTTTCAATTAATCTCAAAGTACAATGGTGTCTTGAATGAGGTTTGAGATTTGAGTCTATTGACTATTAACGTGCATCTTTTAGAGCTGGGAGAAGATACATGTGGATTAGCTAGCATGGTACAAGTAAAGTCTTGTGATGATCAACCAGAGTGTCTAGTGGGCAGTGACGACAAACAATCAATCACTGTTAAGAAGCGAAAGCATATCGAAAAATTGATGGATCCAAGTTGGTTATTTGTTTCTAAGTAAGAAAAACTTAGCGAATAAACTGTTTGTATTTTCCATTAGGAAGAATTTTCAGTAGTGTGTTCATATATCGAATAAGAAGTATATGTCGTAAGATCCGTTGATTCAATTTATTTATAGAAACTAAGGGCCACTAAAATGAAAGATTGTGATATGTTTAAAGTTTCTAAGTATGCTAGTACTCACATGTGAAAAGATTTTACGAAAGCAGAATTACAAGTAAGCCAAGAGTTGGATAATAGCTGCATTAATTATAAGTTGAAGTACCAAGATGTTAGTCATGGTTATAGGCCAAAGGAAATAATTCAAGATTTTCGAAAGGAATACAAGGTAGACATTACTTATGTAAGGGCATGGAGGGCTCGAGAAGTTGCATTGTCCATGTTCAGAGGTTTCCCTAAAGAATTTTACGTTTTATTAGCTCATTATGGGGAAGCATTGAAGATTTGTTACCCTAGTACTCACTATGATTTGGAGACGGAGCCCGATGGTCATTTAAGTACGTGTATATGGCACTTGGGGCATCTATTAGAGGTTTTTTTAAATTGCAGTAGGTCAGTCATCGTGGTTGACGCTAAACATTGCAAGGGGAAGTATAATGGTATCATCCTCGTAGTGGTGTCTATTGACGCTAATAAGCAAGTATATCCGATGGCTTTTGGGTTGGATGATAAGAAAAATGATGAATCTTAGACGTCGTTCATGAGAAGATTACAAACAACTACCGATGCTATCAATGAGCTAGTGTTTTTATTTGATCACCACAAGAGTATTGCTAAATCCATCATGTTAGTCTTTTTGAATAATTTTCATGCATTGTGTATACATCATTTGAGCTTGAACCTGACGCCTAAATTCAATAATGATAACATGTGTGAAAATTTTATGTTAGCCATTAAAGCATGTCATGAGTTAGTGTTCAATATTACTAGAACAAGTTGGCTTTGTTAGGAAAGTTCAACGACATCTGACCAAAGTAGGGTGTTGTGGTAGGCTCGTGGATACTAGCGTGGTATGCGGTACGATCAGATGACTACTAATATCGTGGAGTGTTTTAATGCAGTTTTAAAGGACACACAAGCATTACTTGTCACCACTTTCTTTGACCACATTAAAGGTATGCACCAAAAATAGTTCTCTAAATGTAGGAAAATAGTGTCAAAATGAGATTCATTATTGTCTAACTACGGGAGTCCCTGATTAAGCTAGATGATTTAAAGTCCAGAGGGTATGTAGTGCGACCTATTGACCACCCGAGTTAGATATTATAAACAGTCATCTAAACCCTCACATTAATTTACACGAAATAGCTTGCATGTGTGGGAAGTTTGGTTACTATGGAATCTCGTGTTCACATGCACTCCACAAATAGTTGGTTGTCCAGTTACACCGAACCTATCTTCCCGATCTACCATGCTTCTGAATGGAAAACTACATAAGATTTGTCGATATAATCACCTTACCATGACAAATAGTTGGTAATCGTCAAACGATGCGAATCCTATCGAATGGTGAAATAGAGAAAGAGATTCACTGATGTTCTCGTTGAAAGGCTGTAGGCCACAATCGAAAAACATGTAGAGCTAAACTTGTGGATAATGCATAGTTATATTGTTTGTATTTTGAATTTGTAAATAAATCTACATTCAATACGTTTACGTGTGTTTCTGTAAATAAAATTAATATCACGATGCACATGTAGTCGATCGGTTATCTATTTTTCACTTCATTCAGATACATTTTCAAATTGATCACTAGCGAGAATACAATGAAAATCTCTTTCAATATGTTTTACATGTGTTTATGTTTAAATTTTGGGCAAACTTTATCCTCAGATCAACCGAGATTTTAAACTGGAGATCATTTTTGTCCTAAAACTCGATCTAACTTGAGGTCACCTTCCACCGAGATTTAAACATAAAATCATATGTTTTTCATTCTAGTGGATTTCGAGAGAAGTTTGGCTTGAGTTTTAATAACCTAAAGCCTTCTATGTTTTTCATCCTAGGTGATCCCGAGGAAACTTTGGCTCGAGTTTTAATAACCAATGCCTTCTATTTTTCATCTTGGTAATCTCGAGGGAATTTTGGCAATAAGCTAAACCCTTCTATTTTTCATCCTGAGTAATCTTGAGAAAATTTAGACTAAAGTTTTAATAACCTAAAGCCAAGTTTTTCATCTTGGGCGATCTTGGGTAAACTCTGGTTTGGGATTTAATAATCTAAAGTCTTATGTTTTTCATCTCGGAAAATCTCAAGAAAACTTTGGTCCAAGTTTTAATAACCTAAAGCGTTTTGTTGTTGGTTGACTTGTTTTCTTTATTCCATTCATTGTGTTTGGTATTAATATTATATATAACCAATTTCCTCATTAATTACATCTTTTCAATCTCTTTTTAATCCATTTATACTACCAATTAAATAAATTAACACACAATATTTCTTTTGAAAAATGGAAATTTGAGGACATTATAAGAATAAATGTTTTTTCATTACAATAAGGCTCTATTAGCCCATAGTTGTATTGTTAATTGTCTATGCAATAGGGGAATGTTATCTAGAATTAGGGTTCAGAAAGAGGAGTGGGTTACATCGTATTCGAAATATTTACAATAATAAATCCCATAATCACTAGAAGCAATTTGCTGTGGTGCATCCCAAACTCGGTATAATGGTAAAGGTGTCCCAGGAAGGTTGGGCTTCAACGTGAAAACACCACTGTAGTGTAGGAAAGCTAAGACTACACACCTCATGTTGTGAGTTCTTTTGCTAGCTCCAAATCGGACGTCAAATTAATTAACGAACACATACCATGGTTCGTCCTTCGACCATGTCCAGCACAACTAAAATCCAGTGACATCCTTCGATGTTGTATGACATGTAGATGTAGTTGACGTCTATCCATGCCTTGTTGTAGTCTGGTAGTTTCTCCATCACGTATTTCAAGACGATGGCATATTTGACTTATGTACACTCAACATCAATCGGACGAGTGCCCCTTCTTAATTTCATCATACAATCCTGGGCTACGCCTTATGAAATTCTTCACAGTAGGGTGAACCAAAACACACACTAGTAATAAGTTATGACTAATGATTTAATCAGAAGAACTTGAACTTATCAAGATTGTACGGTCGGCTATAGTGAAGTTTTTTTTTCATGAGCTATGGATTGACATTGTCTTGTAATTTTTACTAAGTGAACAAGAACAATGTGTCGATCGTCTGCAAACAGTGAGTAGCAACACTTGTTAATGACCAAGATAACTCACGTAATGGAATGCATAGCAAATTTGAAATACATACATCATCGTCTGTGAATGTGGTCCGGTTAGGAGATCCATGAACCACGAAAGCACCCTTGAGCTTCTCATGATCTTCCTCAACTCCTTTACTCTCTTTGGGTCTGCGAGGTATGTAGAAAATTGTTATCAAACTTAATAGGGATTTGAAAACAGAATTGTACGAGTGGATTCTCTTCCTTCTCTTCTTCCCTTGTACTTGTTCAATAACTGGACTCCACAACATCCACGGTATCTCTCTCTTCCTCGTCGTCCTCTCCTTAGGTACGACATCCATAAAATCATAAGGTGGGATGGCCTTGCTTGTTTCGTAAATGTGAGTTCATTCGTAGATGTATCATGTTAGGCTCTAAGTGAGCGACCTTGTAAGCAACTAAAATAGGATGATGTGATAAAAGATGCAATTCCTCTCTATACATTGCTAATTTCCTCATGATATTGCATGTAATAGAAGTTTTCCTCTCTATCGCCCACGTGTAAGCAAAGAGAGGTTTCCTAGTAAGTCCAGGGTCGAACTCAAGGAATTAATGTTTCAATTGAATCTATCGCACAACTAAACCTATGAAGTATATTCTATACAGTGTGAATATTGATAATATATTTTATCCTAATTATATACAATAAGGTTCAATTGGTGGTGCAAGGTGATTATGGCGATGTGATGCAATGAAAAGTAAACTCATCTAGCAGACATGACATGAAGGGATATTTAAATGACTAATCGCAAGGTGTTGTGTATTAATATTTTAAAGCGATATAAAGCAACTATTAACTTCAGAATTAAGGTGAACGACCTCTTGGTGCCTTAACTACACTTGCTCGCCTCTTGGAATCCAAATACTTAAAGTTAAGCTATGATTTATATCTGATCAATTTGTATGCATCGCAAGTAATTTATCCTAATTTAAGGCGAGAAACCTTTCTGTGCGTTCGTCGCACATGTTAACATTTTTGTAACTTATGCGAAGGATGCACTCAGCAATGAGATTGTATTGCTACAACCTCTTCGCCGCCCGATTAGTTAAATACGGGTTTCCACTTATCATGTGATATCTCTGCAATTGTCTTTTCTCTCGAATAAACAATGCTTGATGTACATGTTTAGCTAAACAAAACTTACCAAACATATATTCAAATTCTGTAATATCATAACACATTGGATTGCTCATAAACTAATTAAATGCATTGAAAATGGATAGCACAAGAGAAATGAGAAAGTGATAGAAGAAATGCATTAATATTATAAACATAACCTTAGGCCTTTCGGTCATGGAGTACATTTTACAACTTAATACAATAAAACTATAAAATGGTATACAAAGAAATGAGTCAAGCCTAAGAGTATGATTTCCCATACTCTTCGGCTTTGATTTTTGCCTCTTTGTCGAGGGAAAAATGGTAGGGGAAGAACAATCTCTCTTTTGTTCTAAGCTTTCTTCAGTTAAAACTCAAGACAGAAAAAATGGAAGATAGAATGAGCTTGCTCTCCAGTCCAATTTCGCACACCTTGATCGGAAGTAAATGCCTTTATTTATAGTCGAGGAGTGATGTTGACAGAACATTCCATGCCTCATTAATGCTTTTGGTGAAGTTGTATTAGTGCCACGCAAACATTCTTTTGTACTTTTGACATTTTTGCCAACCAAATTTTTTCACTAGTGCTTCAGATCGCCTAGCTTATTGTGACCATTGCCTAATTGGTTGAGTGCGTCTCCTCACCTACCGTTCTAACGCCAGACATTACTTTCTGTTTGCCTAAATCCTATGATAAGACAGGTCAAACACGATAAAACAGGGATACAATTCTTTTGTAGTTTGTAATGCACAACTTAACCAAATCCTCTACTTTTTCCTGTGTTTTCTTCCAATCCAATGTGATAAGGCTTCATTATTTTACGTAAAAAGCTACGATAACTTGTATTTCAACAAGTTCTCAGACCTTTAGTTCAAAATTGATAGACTGGACAATCGGGACTGAGCATATTATTAGTGTTATTACTAAAATCACCATAAACTAAAAAAAAATTGTAATTCGATACACCTCTTCCTTTGGCTCTAGTAGAACTTGGACAGAAGATGGTGAGACATCCTAACCCCACAAAGATATCTCGATCAGTATGATACCATCAACATGGTCTTAACTAATGGATGTCTCTATCTCATCGTTAACATGTTAGTCATTAATGTCCGGAGCATGAATATCCATGAATACATCGTCCATTCTATTGTCAACCTCCGGTGCATGGAACAACGAACCTTTATCACCACCATAGCATTGTTGAGACTTAACTGCCTTGCCCTATTAACGAAGCAAAAGAAATGCCATTACTCTTTAATTAAAACAAAAACAAGAAATAAAGACACGGATACCTTAATTAAAACCATCAAAAGCTCCTTTATTGTCGATAACTAGATCGTAAAGGATGACTGCATTCGACCTAAGTACTCATCCTTCCGATCTAATCTGGCTTCCAGGTACTATAGATGTTGGCTGCAATCATATGTGTTGCTTGAGATTTATCGGGCTTAGTAAGCCGCTCCGTACATGCAGTGGGGCAACCATTATCTCTAGGAGAAGAATGAGGTCACTGGACACAATCACGGCCAGGGGAATGCTCGACATGAGGAGGAGCAGAGGTAGATGGGTTTTCACGTAACCTTCTACCATCAGAATATCAAGACTCTAATCCAAGTAAGCACACTCATCGTCTGTCGAGTCAATCTCCTCTATGCAGGTATGAAATTGGATCATTAGCAGATACTAATTAAAACCTAAATCCTAAAATACTATAGTGAAGGTTAAGGAAGAAAATGAATTGTAACGTACCATTTGCTATCTGAAGACTTGTGACCGAATCACCTTCTATCCAGGTGAGTATGTGTAACTCCATCGCATGATGCATGGTATCCCACCGCGCATCGTGCGAAGCTCTATTAGCAACCCACCCACTAATGGGCAACACTATCTTGTAGGTCCAAACCTACAAATACAATGATAACGTTAATATAAACATATAACTAGTGGGAAAATAACACACAATAAACATAATAAGCATATAACTAAGGGAGCCCCGTATCGGCTATACAACTCCAGGGACTCGTTATTCGTAGGTTTCTTCTTATGCAAGGTAACTTTTTCGTTCAGTGCCTCTTTCATATTCATCGTATCACCCAAATATAATTGTCGCCGTCTAAGAGCTTTATCCTGTTCAAATTCAATCACTGGTCTTAGCCTATACCTCAATCTCATGATAATGTCAAAATCTTCTCGCGCGAAGGAGATTTTCAGCCCACTTAGTAATTTAAAGCTAATAGCGTCCTTCCGTTCATCATCAAACTCTCTCAGCAACATGTAATGGCACAGGGATCCATTGAAAACAAACTTAATGTCCAAGAAATGTCTAAACATGGTTTTTCTAAACATATACATTTGCCTAGATGTTAACTTGTTTTTAATGTTTGAGACGGTCTTCACTAAGTGTAAACAACAAGTCAAGTTTGCAAGGAAGAAGTCTGCACTACAGATCTTGGTGACATGAGTCATGATCGAAAAGAAAACACACACAACAAAATAAAATCAGTAATCCGTCTTAAACCTCGGGGCAATTTCAAACCAATACCGATCGAGAATAACATAAATTAGCAATGGAACTTAGGCCACATTGCACCAGGATGCCAAGAGATTAGAGTTTACATGCATTCTATATATGATGTATCTTGAGTTAATCTCGACCAAAATCGACATCGAGAACCTCACATAATGAAAATGACAACGCAGGGATATCTTAAGACTCATTCAACAAATCTCGAGGCAATTTCATCAATCTCGATTGAGATTCATTATTTCTACACGAGCTAAAATTGAAGAAATTGTTGATATTCATCGAATGCAACCACCTACATTAACTTAAAACTAGATACAAAAACAACTCCAACAACCTCATATTCACAAATAACCTTAAATCCTAAGCTTAAAACAAAGCCCTAAACTATCAAACAGTTCAAAGTTACTTACCTTTACAAATTTAAGTTTGGGATACACTTTGTAAGGTTTGTTGTGCAAAAATAAGTCAATCTTAGCAAAGCGTTCAAACTTGGTCGTAATGAGAAGCTTGTTTAACGAAAGTGAATATTAAATGTATGAGGAAAAAAGGGTATTTTGGTAATTTGAACATATTCTTTATTTTGAATTTTAAAAACAAAACATTAAATCTCGAGGTCGATTCTAGCCGAGATTGCCCGAGAAAAACAAAAATGTAAGTTTTTTTAAAGAGCGCTACTTTTGAAATGTAGAACCTAACCTATGTCATTTTTGTTATTTTTTCGATGAAAGTCTCTTTTAGATGTTAATTGACATTTATTTATGGTTTATTTTCATAAATATAATAAAACACAAAAATATTAACAGCGTGTATAATAAAGTAAAAATGGCCATAAAGTCGACCATTTTTTTTAAATATTTCAGGTTTGCCCTTCATTTTCATCTGCTTTCCTCTCTTATTTTACATTTTTTTGAAATCATGATCTTTGTTTTCAATCAATCATAAATCTTTATTATTTTTTTGTTCAAGATCGTATACAAAATATAAAAGATCTTTGTACACGATCTTGAACAAAAATTGTCGAAATATTGGTACAATCATTAAGATATTGGTAGCCAAATCAACGATATTGATATCTTGAAAAAAAAAATAGTATGAATATTGGTAGTTTAGATTTTGGTACACGATCAAATCTAAACCATCGTGTAGTCAAATCTAAACGATTGTACATCACATATAAAATATTTATTTTGGTACACGATCTTGAAAAAAATAGTTGGATTTTGGTACAAGATCGTTTAGATTTGACTACAGGATTATGTACCAAATCCAAACGAATAAGTGTACAAGATCTTGTACCAAATATATTAGGCGTGAGTGTCCAATGAATTGACTGAGACATTTGGTTTTTTCGTTTTGAAATTCTTGGGTGTCCTATTGTTATATTTTTTTAGAAAACTCCTAATATTTTTATATTAAATAATAAATGAATTCTAAAAGTGATAGAGTCAATAAATTTATATTAAATAGTCAATGAAAACATTTTAGATGAAGATCCTTGTAGGACCAAACAAACACAACTCAACTATTATGGTGATTCTCAACAAAAACAAAAATGAAAAGATTGCTCCATCGTAATATAAAATATGAAGTTGAAGTTAGAGTTTAGATTGGTCCATCGTAATTGTCAACAAGAAAAACCAAAAAAGATAATCCATTTGTATATTAATAATATTATCAAATTTTATACCAAACAAATACAATACAAAATATGTTAATTGCAATTTCATGTCTTCTTCTTCTTTAGCTGCTCTCCATTTTCTCCCTTCACTGAGAGAGAGAAAGAGATAAGTGTTTCCATTTCAATGGCGGACGCCACTGACAGAGACCACCGTACACCTCATATCCTCATCGTCACCTACCCATCGCAGGGCCACATCAATCCAATGCTTCAATTCTCAAAGCACCTACACAAACGAGGCCTCAAAATCACCCTCGTCTTAACCAATTTCATCGCTCGCGTTTCTCACTCCCTTCCTCCTTTCCCCATCCTCACCATCTCCGATGGTTACGACGACGGCGGTTTCGCCTCTGCCGAGTCCGCCCAAACCTACCTCGATTCCTTCCGCCGATTCGGTTCTCAGTCGCTGCGGGAGCTTCTCCGCCACCTCTCCTCCTCTGTTTCCCCTGTCGATTGTCTCATCTACGACAGCTTCCTCCCTTGGGTTCTGGATGTTGCAAACGAGCTCCAGATTGGTACGGCGGTGTTCTTCACCCAATCGTGCGCTGTCGCTAACATTTATTACCACGTTCATAAAGGATTAGTCGATTTACCACTTCCGAATAGAGAAATAGAGATTCCTGGGTTGCCGTTGATGAAACCGGCGGATTTTCCGTCTTTTATTTATCAATTAGGAACATATCCTGCATATTACGATCTGCTTGTGAATCAGTATGCGAATGTTGAGAAAGCCGATTGGATTCTGTGCAATACGTTTGAGGAGTTGGAGCGAGAGGTAAGAAGAAGTTGGTTACTGAAGTGGGCGAAACCGAGTTCGAATATTTGAGTAATTTGGTTGAAATGATGATTGATTTGTAGGTTTTGGAGTATTTGAAGAAAATATGGCCGTCGATTAGGGCGATCGGACCGAGCATTCCTTCAGGATACTTGGACGGAAGGATTGAAGGGGACAGAGAGTACGGGATGAGTATCTTAGATCTGGATGGCGATGTTAGTCGGAAATGGCTTGAAGGCCGCCGGAAAGGGTCGGTGGTTTATGTGTCGTTTGGGAGTATAGGGAAGGTAGCGGCGGAGCAAATGGAGGAGATGGCCGGATGTTTAAAGAGCATTGATCGGCAATTTCTGTGGGTGGTAATCTCAAAATTATATTCTATTTCCCCCTTTTTTCTAAGAAAAATATTCATTCTTTAGTAAAATAGAATTAGGTATTCAAACACATACCTAACCCCACATTTTAAAATTTTGATTGACATCACAAAATATAATTATTATGTTATATTTCTTTTGGATTTGAATCTTAAAACACATCAACCTTAAATGAGTTGAGTTCGTATGATATATCTTTGATTCACCAACTTTCAAATTCATGAATAAGAATTAGGAATTTTTTTTTTTTTTTACATTTTATTTATCTATATTAGTGCAAATAATGTCTTGGGTTAATTGTTATTCTAAAAAAGAAAGAAATAAAAGAGAAACAAATGGGCAAATGTATTCAAGCTATGGTAGGAATAATTATTGGTTATAATTTTTTTTTAAATATTGGTATAAAAACATATTATTTAAAATTCAAAAAATTGCGCAAGATCCCTCACATATGAATTCAACTCTGTAGTCCAAACAAAGACATATAAAATTAGACAAAACAACTCTTCACTTCAAACACAAACATATAAACTATACATATGAATTTCAGACAATCTATGTTAATTGAGTGCCCTTAACAACCCCGGTTGCTAACTTCAAGTTATAATTGAATTATAATGATTGATATTTCAAACGATCATAGCTACCATTAATTTTAGTAGTATTATCTCAACTTTGGTTTCTATTTTATAGCGTTTACTAAGACTTTAGGAATAATATTTTTTTAGAAAGTAATGACAAAATTAAGGTGGGTTGGTATACAAAATAGAGTTGTTTGAGTTTTGGGAGGAAATCGTATATAGAACACAACTTCTATTTATCTAGTCACAAATATTTTGACCAGTTTTGACACAGTGTTCAGCCTTGTGGACTGTAATAAGATTAAAACAAAACTAATTCTCTAAATTAACCCATATGATACCTTTTACATTTGAAATTTGGACTCTAAGAGAAAGAATAATATTAATGATATTGAATAATAGTGAACTAGAGCGCTCCGGAACTTCAAACCTCTATATCACGAGTATTCTACATACAACACAGGTGTTAAATATAACTAAAACAAAATTTAAAAAAACCATTAATTATATAGACTTTTGGAATCTTTTTGAATTCATGTATTATGTCAATCAAATACTATATGAACCATTGAATTCTTTTGATTTGAGACTTTTGGAGGCGGGGTTTCAAATTGCAGGTGAGACCATCGGAGGTGGTGAAACTTCCAAAGAATTTTATGGTAGAGACGGAGGAAAAAGGACTAGTGGTATCGTGGTGTCAGCAATTGGAGGTTCTGACGCACGAAGCAATTGGATGTTTCGTGACACACTGTGGTTGGAACTCCACATTGGAGGGAGTGAGTTTGGGAGTTCCGATGGTCACAGTGCCTGGATGGACTGACCAAACAACAAACGCTAAGTTCATCACCGATGTCTGGAAAGTAGGCCTCAAAGCTCTTGCTAACAGCGACGGAGTTGTGAAACGAGAAGTTCTATTGCAATGCATTGAGGAAGTGATGGTTGGAGAAAGAGGCAGTGAGATTAGACAAAATGCCACCATATGGAAGGCGATGGCCCAAAACACATTTGAGTCTGGCGGAAGCTTCAACGGAGTTGTCGATGACTTTCTTGCTAAAATGGTTAGATGAAATGTTCTTTTTTTCTATCATTGTACTAATTATTTTCATTTTTGAAAATAGGATGATGAAAATGTTCCAAACTCTAAAATTTACTTAAACACACCTATCTTTTGTTTCCAAATTAGCTTGCCACCTCAGCCATTTAGTATAACTTTTGTTTAAATTTTGTAGTTTTGCTTGTTCAACACCATTTTAAACACAATCTTAAAAACTTATTTTTATTATGGACTCAATAAATTTATTCTATAAACACGGCAAGAAATATGAGCTTTGGTAACACAATATTTTGTTGCAAATTCTACTTTTTCATACCAAACCATTTGTAGTGTCACATCTTGAATTTTTTTCCTTTTTTCAAAATTCAAATCACATTTGAATATTGAGAAGTCAAAAGTAAACCATTTGACTTTTTTATAACTTTGACAATTTCCATCCTTAATGAGCTTTCGAATATGAATTGATATACAAATCATACTTAAATACAAAGCTTTATATCTTATCCAATAACTGATAGCTACATCAACCGATTCGAATTAATCCTATATACTATTCTAAGTTTAGTAGAGGAACCTAATAGACCTATAGATCATGGGCGCTAATTGATCTTCATTCCATTTTTAATCATCAATTTTTTTCATAATAATTAGGCAATCTATTATTTGGTCAATTTTCTTGGAAACAAGATCTTGCCCTAATTTCTTTTAAATAACAATTAATGCATAATTGAAGCCATTTCCAAATATGCATTAATTTTGATTCTTAATTCTCAATTTAATTTTGCAATTTAAGCAATTTTAATCTCAAAGTAAATAAAAAGATCAAGACTAACACTTTAATTTTTCCCAATATTTTCTTGAATCTTGATTAATCTTTTTCTTATTTTTTCTAGGATAAAGAATTCCCTTAATTCCAATCTCTCTTACCTCTTTTTAATCATTTGGTGAGTATTTACGTATTGTTGGTTTTGAGTTAAAAACTTAATAGAATTTGTTTTTCCAATTTCCTTAAACACAGTTATTTTAATATTTTTGTAATATCTTTTAATGTTTTCTTGAATAATTCTAACCATTATATTAGGTGAATTTCAAGATCGACTCTACCCTTCCATTTTGTTGGATACGACCTTCTACTTCCGCTTTCTGAGGTAAAAAGTAAAGGACCTTAGTGCTAAAAAACTAAACCCCTTTCACTTAATATGTTTGAGTTTCACCACTTTTCCACAATTTTTTTAACCATTTGTGTATCCCTTATATTGATTGTAATGATTTTGGTTTTTTATCTTTTGAAAGTTACTTTTAAAACAAATATTAGTAGTTTTCATTAAAACTAATGAGATATTTTTTTTTTTTACATTTTAAAAGTTTAACATATTTTAAGGGTTTTTTCAAAAATAAAACAAAGCGCAAAAATTATACCGTATAGAACAATTTTAAAAAAAGAAAAAGCCACAGATCCACAAAGTGAAATAGCAAAAATATTCCTACAATTAATGGGTCACACACGTGTGAAAAATGGTTTTGTACCCAGTCTAAACGATCTTGTACCTGTTGTAGATGATCTTGTATCCTTATATCAAGTCTAAACGATTTTATATCAAATCTAAATGATCTTGTACCAAATCTAAGCGATTTATTAGTGATAGTGATATGTCTTTGTCTATCTGAGATAGACAATTGATCGTTTTGATATTGGTACACGATCGTTTAGATCATGTACCAATATTATTTAAATCTTGTACCAAGAAGAAAAACAAAAGATGAGAAATGAAGAAGAACGAAGAAATTCTAAAAGAGGAAATGAAAAATTGGTAAATCTTTACATAAATAATCATAATATTGTAACCGAAGAAGAAATTAATAATATGAAGAGGAGATGAATAAATAGCAAATAAAAAGAAGGAAAAAAAAAAGTGAAAAATCATCTCCATTATATAATATATAATAGCAAACATGAAATTTATAAAAATATTAGTCACCTTTCGAATAATTGAGTTTTTTTTTTCTTCTTTTCTTTTTGGAAATGGTTTGTCTTATTGGTGATGCACAAAATAAAAAGGAACCATCTAACTTCCATAGTCAGCAAGTGTCCCACGGAACTTCAAATTCAAATTTAAAGAACAGAAGGAAAACTCGGAAAAGTAGTGCCAAATTTTAAGTATGTTCCACACAATGTATAATTAAAAATTATGTACTGTCTAAAAACAATAAATTAATATACTGTTTTATAATTATGAATGTTACTAAACTTAATCTCAATTTTTGTTTTTATTTTTTTCTATTTTGTAAATCTTCGTTCGTTTTTTTAACTTTTTTATTAAAAACAAAAACAAAAGTAACTTGTTTTATTTTCTACTCTTTAAAAACTAAATGTATATGTAAAAAACAAAAAGGTGAGTGAGTTAGAAAAGACACTTGTTTTAAAAAACAAAATCAGAAACAAATTAGCAAACAAGCTTTAAAATGATTAAGAGTTGTATGGATATAGGTGAAACGTCAAACTCTCTTTTATTTTTATTTTTCTTTGAGATTATCTTTTCCATATTATGACGTCAATTATACGTGTTTGTATTTCTTAGCAACAAAGAGGAACCACATTTTATCCTATAAACTATAAATATCCAGAGCGTTGGAAAGAATAAAAGAAAGAAAAAAGCCTGAGGACCATTTCCATGGCTGACGGACAGAGTAAAGTTGTCGACAATGGTAAAAAAGTTCATATTCTAGTGGTAACATACCCAGCTCAAGGCCACATAAATCCTCTTTTACAATTCTCCAAACGCCTCCACCACAAAGGCGCCGCCGTCACCTTCGTAATCACTAAATACCTTTACAACAACAGCCCCGCCGCCGACAACCCTCCGCCCTTCCCCGTCGAGACCTTCTCCGACGATCATGACGACGGCGGATTTCTCTCCGCCGTTTCCGTCCCTGACTACCACGAACGGCTGGAGCGCGTCGGGTCGGAGACACTCCGAGATCTGATCAGGCGACTGGACGAGGGAGGGCGGCGCTTCGACGCGGTGATGTACGACGGATTTATGCCGTGGGTATTGGAGGTGGCGAAGGAATGGGGGCTGAAGACGGTGGTTTATTTCACACAGATGTGCGGCGTGAACAACATTTACTTCCATATTTACAAAGGGGAAATTAAGCTTCCATTGGGAGTGGAGGAGGAGATTAGGATGGGGGGAATGCCGGCACTGAGGGCGGAGGAAATGCCGTCGTTTGTAAAAGATGTGAAATCGTGTCCGGGGTTTTTGGCTACGGTGGTGAATCAGTTTCGGAACATTGAGGAAGCCGATTGGTTACTTTGCAATAGTTTCTATGAACAAGAACAACAGGTTACCTCTCTGCCTAACTTACATTTATCTCTTTCCTTTTTTTCTTTTTTCTTTCTTCTTTTTCAATATAATTCTATACATATTTTTAAAATTACAATAATACCTCTCAATTTTCCATATCCTTTTTAGAATATGTTTTAGACTGAAAATTCGTTTGATGGAACGTTTTGATTGTAACATCTAACATGGAATATTGAGACTTTTAGACTCCATTTTATTCTCTAATTCTTTGTCCTTTTTGTGCTTTACTTCCTATTTTAGATTTTCAATACTTTTAAACTACAGAAGGATAACTTAAAATGATGTGGTTATTGAAATTTTTGTTCTACATCATTTTATATACTTGTTTTTGTTCACTTTTTTTTAAAAAATAAAATACTAATGTACTTTTTCAAAACATATATGAAAGTTTAGGAATAAGTTTGTAATGTTTAAAGTATATAGCTATTTTTTTTTTTTTTTTTTGGTGTTTTCTTCTTAAAATATAACCATATCTTTTTATTAAAAAATAAACGTCAAATTGTAAAAACTATTTTTAAAATTATGATAGTAGTAATGTTTAATAGTAATTTCTTTTTTGAAAAGGTAAGTACAACTTGAATAGAGTATTTGAACTCGAAACCTTTTGTCTCAATGTTAGTTGAGTTGAATCCATGTTAGTTTTAAAAATGAAAATTGAGTTCTCAAACTTGCATAACTACTACACTCGGATTTTTGAACCTGGTATAAATAGTAATATATAGTTGGATTAATTTTAGAATTAAATTTTGTGGAGGACTAATTTCTAACCATGGTAAAAGAACAATTTATGAAGTTTTTTTTAAAAATAAACCAATTGTAAAACATATATATCTTTTTCTACAAATGTCTTTCTCTCTTCCTCCCTTAGTTCACTTGGCTCAATCTCCTTTTTCTGGGGACAATGTTCAGGTGTTAGAGTGGATGGAGAAGAAATGGAGGATGAAGACAGTCGGACCAAACATACCGTCAATGTATGCCGATAGGCAAATTCACGACGATAGGGAGTATGGATTCAACTTCTTCAAACCCATTGACGAGGCTTGTCGAAAATGGCTCGACAATCGTCAGAAAGCGTCTGTGGTGTTTGTGGCATTTGGGAGTTTTTCAACTTTGAGCATTGAGCAGATGGAGGAATTGGCTTGGGGTTTGGCACAAACCAATTGTTTCTTCTTGTGGGTGGTAAGCTTTATCCTAAACCTTATGCAAATTTATTCAGTCATATCAATATAATAGTTTCCTAAAAAAGAAGTTTGGTGTGAAAGAAAAATAATCGAATTTTTTAAATGGTAAAACTGGTGAGAGTAATAAACCATAATAGACTAATATTTATATTTATCAGTTTATAGATAATATCACTATATAGATAATAAAATTTTGTTAGATTGTAAATATTTTGGTTCATCCTACCATATTTGAAACAATTCAAAAAATAAAATATGATCATTTTATAGATTTTTAGATTTCCATTCAGGAGGCTTTTAATAAGCTTATAAACATTTCATTTTTCTTTAATAGTTATCTAATTTATTTGAGCAAGTATAAGATGCAAAATCGAATATTGTATCTAGTTAAACTATGGTCTTAGCTTTTTTTGTCAAATAAATAGTCTATATGAATTGACTTAAAAAAAAACTATATAAAAAATGTACATTTAGCTCTTAAGACAGTTCAAGCGATGACGAAGGAGCAATTCCTTGCACGGGAAGGTGCGCCGGTAAATGCTTAGGACACATCAACGTCATCACAAAGGATAAGGAGACTCTATTTGATCTAATCGAGTAGATTCCTGATGAAGAGTCAAAACGAGCCTGTCTTCTGAAGCTACGGCAAAGCCTAGAAGAGCAAAATCCACAGAAGACGATTCAAGCCCCGATTATGTATTCTTTCCAGGATATATTGAATCGGATCAAAGGAGAAGCCAGAAAGCCTATCCAAGTTGAAGACCTTCATCAAGAGGTAAAAGGTCTTAAACGGGAGGTTGCTGACAATAAGCAACGGCTTTCATATCTTGAACAAGCATTTCAGACGTTTCAAGAAATTCAAATCACCAAGGAATTCCCAGGAACTTCCTCAACCATTCCCGGAGAACGCATTACGGGAAAGGCATTGCTGATCGAAGAACCCAGAGAAACGGGCAACATCAACTACATCAGCAGAGTCCAGAATCAGAAATGGATGTCAAAGATAGTCTTCAAGGTCAAAGACTTCCAGCTCGAAGCTCTCGCCCTTATCGACTCGGGAGCAGATCAAAACGTAATACAGGAAGGACTCATTCCTTCTAAGTATTTCGAGAAGACAAAGGAATCATTGAGTGGAGCAAGCGAAAATCCTCTCAATATTCAGTTCAAGCTTTCCAAGGTACACATTTGCAAAGGAGACGTGTGCCTAGTCAACACTTTCATTCTGGTCAAAAACCTTAATGAAGGAGTCATCCTAGGAACTCCATTCCTAACCCAGCTATACCCATTTCATGTTACGGACAAGGGTATAATCTCAAGGAGGTTCGACAAGGAGATTACTTTCGAGTTTGTTAATCCAGTGACTCCTAAGTACGTCAACAATATTGAAGAAGAAATTCATCAATTCATCAACCGCATCGCCAGAAAGGAAAAGCAGATCAAATTCCTTCAAGATGAAGTCAAGACCTGCAAGGTGGCGTCTCAAATTACCAAGCCATCTGTCCAACTCAAGATTCAAGCCTTTCAGAAAAGGCTAGAAAAGGAAGTTTACTCAAATATCCCAAACGTATTTTGGGACCGAAAGAAGCATATGGTGACCCTACCATATGTTGACGAGTTCAAGGAGGCCCAAATTCCTACAAAGGCCCGGCCCATTCAAATGAATAAGGATCTGGTCAAAACCTGTCAAGACGAAATAACAGATCTTCTCCAAAAGGGCCTCATAAGCCCTTCGAAAAGCCCATGGTCATGTTCAGCTTTTTACGGCAACAACCAGGCCGAAAAGGAGCGTGGTGTCCCGAGGCTTGTTATCAACTACAAGCCCCTCAACAAAGTTCTCAAATGGATTAGGTATCCAATCCCTAATCGACAAGACCTTCTGAAAAGGATTACTTTAGCAAAGGTCTTCTCAAAGTTCGACATGAAGTCTGGATTTTGGCAAATTCAGATTCATCCTTCTGACCGTTACAAGACGGCTTTCAATGTTCCATTTGGACAATTTCAGTGGAATGTCATGCCATTCGGGTTGAAGAATGCTCCTTCCGAGTTCCAAAAGGTCATGAACGACATCTTCAACCAATATCAAGAATTCACGATCGTTTACATCGACGACGTCTTGGTATTCTCCAACACTGTAGATCAACATTTCAAACATCTACAGGTGTTTCTCAAGGTAATCAAATCCAACGGTCTTGTGATCTCCCAACCAAAGATCAAGCTGTTTCAAACAAAGATAAGATTTCTTGGATATGAGATTAATCAAGGAATCATCAAGCCAATCCAACGGTCTCTGGAGTTCGTAGACAAATTCCCAGATGTACTACAAGACAAAACGCAGCTACAGCGCTTTTTGGGTTGCGTCAATTATGTCGGCTATTTCATCCGAGATCTCCGCTCAATCTGTCTGCCGCTATACGACAGATTAAAGAAGAATCCAAAGCCATGGACGGACGAGCATACACGAGCTGTCCAATCAATCAAACAGCTAGCCAAAAGCATCCCATGCTTATCCTTGGTGGACGAACTGGCCAAAGTCATCATTGATACCGACGCCTCAGAAATTGGTTACGGAGGTATCCTCAAGCAAGAACTTAATGGCAAAACCTCTGTTGTCCGTTATCATTCTGGAATCTGGAATAGTGCACAGAAGAACTATTCCACCGTCAAAAAGGAAGTACTAGCAATAGTACTTTGCATCCAGAAGTTCCAAGGCGATCTTATCAACAAAGAATTCGTCGTCAGAACTGACTCAAAGGCGTCCAAGTTTATCTTTGAAAAAGATATCAAGAATCTTATCTCGAAGCAAATCTTTGCCAGGTGGCAAGCCATCCTTTCCTGTTTCGACTTCAAAATTGAGCCTATAAAAGGCAGTGAGAATTCACTTGCTGATTACCTCTCAAGAGAACATCTCTTGAAGAAACCTCTCTCAGCTCTGAATCCTCTCCTCCAAATTTCCGATGGAACCTCCTCCTGGCCGCCAACGGCCAAAACCATCGAGGCCTCGGCCTCCCAATCAAAGCAGTGAAGTCTCTTCACCTCAATCAGTAGCTTCCTCTTCGGGAACTACTCCTCCTTCTAAGGGAAAACAACCCTTAGCTCAATCATCTGCACCGACTCCTATGAGTGCAGAACATTATGCCATGGACTTGCAGTTCCAGCAAGTTTCCAGGCATCGTCAAGGTTCGTCCCAAAGAGCCCTGACCATTCAATCAGGCCCTGAGAGTTCGATCCCAGTGCCTTCTCCCCGTTTGTTGCGTCCCTCTGGACCAACAACTCCAACCAAGCGTGCTGCTTCGGCACGGTCTCCAATTCTGAAGAATCCTTCTTCATTTTCTCAAGTAGTCAGGCCAAAACCCTTTTTGTCCAGACCTCCAATTCAAGGTTATTTCACCAAAACCTCTATGGTGGACTTAACCATTGAAACAGAATTCGACGGACCTTCTGTCCAAGAAATCTGTAGTCAAGTTTTCCCTCGAGGATTCAATTTCTTACCCGAGGATGTCTCAAAGACCAGGACCTTCTACGAGTATATTTTAGTAGACTCCAAATCTGCTGAGATAACTCATGTCCCGGACAAAAATGATCCCTCGAAGATCATTTACTCAAAGCTAAGAATATTTCGTGTCCTCACTCCTTCCTCTTGGAAACAAGGAATGTTTGTAGGAAAGAAATTTTCTCATCCCTTCAATCCGCCATCTTACAATTACCGTGACTACACCAGAGCATGGTATTTCGTATTCTGGCTTCAAGCTTACAACCACTCTTGGTTTGTGACATTCTGTAAGCAAGCTTACAAGATGCACTTTCCAAACTGGTTTCAAACTTGGTGGTATTACTTTGGACTCTCTGAGGAGATTTTCCCAGTTGAGATCCAACGTTCTTTCCACTTGTTTCAATTAAGCATCTATCCGTCTCCCCTCTCTAAGACGTTTAGATTTGCTTTGTACTTTCAAGTCCCATGGATCTTTTGCTGGAATTTCCAGATAGGTCCATCAGGAAACTTCAAATCATTGAGTAAAGCTCTCAAGATCAAATGGTGGGAAAAATACAACTACTCCCATCTCGACGTCAACAAGATGAAAGATTGGTTCAAAGCCAATATTCATCTCCAGGATATGACGAAGCAAGAGGATGAAGCTTTCCTCCTTACAAAGAACGCTGTCATGTCAACCCTGGCGGGAACCAGCACTCAACAGGAGTTCAACACTGTTGTCAACAACGTCGTAGTCAACCTCTCCGATGACGAAGACGACTTGCCGGACGAAGCAACTTCTCCAGCCTCAATCAACGATGTCGACACCTTCGATCCATATGAAGGATACGACATCAACGACCCATTTTTGGACACACAACCGTACTAATCCAAACTTGTGTCTCAATAGTTTAATTTAATTTAGTTCAAGAGTTTTTAATTTTAGTTATTGTAAATTTTTATGTAAATTAATTTGTTTATATTTTCTTGCATTTATTTAAGATAAGATCATTGTATTCCGATCTTATCCTTGCTTTTTCAGTCTGCTAATTTCAAGTTCATCAAAGGAAGCATTTGAAAGAGAAGAATCCATGACGGAGATGACATACTTCAGAAGAGGATTTACCACCCTTAGGCAACGCTGGTAGCGAAGGACTAACTCTGGTTGGGATTATTTCCAGGACTAGCAGTGGCGTCCTGAGAAAATGAAGAAGGATTCTTCAGAATTGGAGACCGTGCTGAAGCAGCACGCTTGGTTGGAGTTGTTGGTCCAGAGGGACGCAACAAACTGGGAGAAGGCACTGGGATCGAACTCTCAGGGCCTGATTGAATGGTCAGGGCTCTTTGGGACGAACCTTGACGATGCCTGGAAACTTGCTGGAACTGCAAGTCCATGGCATAATGTTCTGCACTCATAGGAGTCGGTGCAGATGATTGAGCTAAGGGTTGTTTTCCCTTAGAAGGAGGAGTAGTTCCCGAAGAGGAAGCTACTGATTGAGGTGAAGAGACTTCACTGCTTTGATTAGGAGGCCGAGGCCTCGGTGGTTTTGGCCGTTGGCGGCCAGGAGGAGGTTCCATCGGAAATTTGGAGGAGAGGATTCAGAGCTGAGAGAGGTTTCTTCAAGAGATGTTCTCTTGAGAGGTAATCAGCAAGTGAATTCTCACTGCCTTTTATAGGCTCAATTTTGAAGTCGAAACAGGAAAGGATGGCTTGCCACCTGGCAAAGATTTGCTTCGAGATAAGATTCTTGATATCTTTTTCAAAGATAAACTTGGATGCCTTTGAGTCAGTTCTGACGACGAATTCTTTGTTGATAAGATCGCCTTGGAACTTCTGGATGCAGAGTACTATTGCTAGTACTTCCTTTTTTACGGTGGAATAGTTCTTCTGTGCACAATTCCAGATTCTAGAATGATAACGGACAACAGAGGTTTTGCCGTTAAGTTCTTGCTTGAGGATACCTCCGTAACCAATTTCTGAGGCGTCGGTATCAATGATGACTTTGGCCAGTTCGTCCACCAAGGATAAGCATGGGATGCTTTTGGCTAGCTGTTTGATTGATTGGACAGCTCGTGTATGCTCGTCCGTCCATGGCTTTGGATTCTTCTTTAATCTGTCGTATAGCGGCAGACAGATTGAGCGGAGATCTCGGATGAAATAGCCGACATAATTGACGCAACCCAAAAAGCGCTGTAGCTGCGTTTTGTCTTGTAGTACATCTGGGAATTTGTCTACGAACTCCAGAGACCGTTGGATTGGCTTGATGATTCCTTGATTAATCTCATATCCAAGAAATCTTATCTTTGTTTGAAACAGCTTGATCTTTGGTTGGGAGATCACAAGACCGTTGGATTTGATTACCTTGAGAAACACCTGTAGATGTTTGAAATGTTGATCTACAGTGTTGGAGAATACCAAGACGTCGTCGATGTAAACGATCGTGAATTCTTGATATTGGTTGAAGATGTCGTTCATGACCTTTTGGAACTCGGAAGGAGCATTCTTCAACCCGAATGGCATGACATTCCACTGAAATTGTCCAAATGGAACATTGAAAGCCGTCTTGTAACGGTCAGAAGGATGAATCTGAATTTGCCAAAATCCAGACTTCATGTCGAACTTTGAGAAGACCTTTGCTAAAGTAATCCTTTTGAGAAGGTCTTGGCGATTAGGGATTGGATACCTAATCCATTTGAGAACTTTGTTGAGGGGCTTGTAGTTGATAACAAGCCTCGGGACACCACGCTCCTTTTCGGCCTGGTTGTTGACGTAAAAAGCTGAACATGACCATGGGCTTTTCGAAGGGCTTATGAGGCCCTTTTGGAGAAGATCTGTTATTTTGTCTTGACAGGTTTTGACCAGATCTTTATTCATTTGAATGGGCCGGGCCTTTGTAGGAATTTGGGCCTCCTTGAACTCGTCAACATATGGTAGGGTCACCAGATGCTTCTTTCGGTCCCAAAATGCGTTTGGGATATTTGAGCAAACTTCCTTTTCTAGCCTTTTCTGAAAGGCTTGAATCTTGAGTTGGACAGATGGCTTGGTAATTTGAGACGCCACCTTGCAGGTCTTGACTTCATCTTGAAGGAATTTGATCTGCTTTTCCTTTCTGGCGATGCGGTTGATGAATTGATGAATTTCTTCTTCAATATTGTTGACGTACTTAGGAGTCACTGGATTAACAAACTCGAAAGTAATCTCCTTGTCGAACCTCCTTGAGATTATACCCTTGTCCGTAACATGAAATGGGTATAGCTGGGTTAGGAATGGAGTTCCTAGGATGACTCCTTCATTAAGGTTTTTGACCAGAATGAAAGTGTTGACTAGGCACACGTCTCCTTTGCAAATGTGTACCTTGGAAAGCTTGAACTGAATATTGAGAGGATTTTCGCTTGCTCCACTCAATGATTCCTTTGTCTTCTCGAAATACTTAGAAGGAATGAGTCCTTCCTGTATTACGTTTTGATCTGCTCCCGAGTCGATAAGGGCGAGAGCTTCGAGCTGGAAGTCTTTGACCTTGAAGACTATCTTTGACATCCATTTCTGATTCTGGACTCTGCTGATGTAGTTGATGCTGCCCGTTTCTCTGGGTTCTTCGATCAGCAATGCCTTTCCCGTAATGCGTTCTCCGGGAATGGTTGAGGAAGTTCCTGGGAATTCCTTGGTGATTTGAATTTCTTGAAACGTCTGAAATGCTTGTTCAAGATATGAAAGCCGTTGCTTATTGTCAGCAACCTCCCGTTTAAGACCTTTTACCTCTTGATGAAGGTCTTCAACTTGGATAGGCTTTCTGGCTTCTCCTTTGATCCGATTCAATATATCCTGGAAAGAATACATAATCGGGGCTTGAATCGTCTTCTGTGGATTTTGCTCTTCTAGGCTTTGCAGTAGCTTCAGAAGACAGGCTCATTTTGACTCTTCATCAGGAATCTGCTCGATTAGATCAAATAGAGTCTCCTGATCCTTTGTGATGACGTTGATGTGTCCTGAGCATTTGCCGGCGCACCTTCCCGTGCAAGGAATTGCTCCTTCGTCATCGCTTGAACTGTCTTGAGAGTAGAAGGCTTCTTCACTGGAGGAACCTTCATTAATGAGAATATGGATGCCTTCTTCTTCGGAGGAAGACTCGGTTTGAGAAGACGTGTCATCGTCTGATCTTATGGCGTAGAGAAGGGATTGTCTGGTCTCTTCGTCCATAGTTAGTGCATTGATCTTATCCTTCAGGGGACAGCTGCTGGAATAATGACCCTTTCGGTTGCACTTGTAGCAAACAGGTGCTTTGGTCTTTGAGGAAAAATGCCTTTTGCCTTTTCTTCTGGAATAGAATTTCCTTTTCCTAGGAAATTCTGGATCTTTAGCTTTGCTTCTGCTAAAGAGACTTTTGGAGGAAAACCTTTTCTTCTTCTTCTTGTCTTCCTTTGGTCCCTGACTAAGACCATACTGTTTGCAGAAGGTACCTAATTCCTTACGGTAGTCGGAATCTTTGATCACCTTCGTGGTATGCTTATTCTCCGTGCAGAGATTAATGCATAATGCTTGAATTGTGGCAGAGATGTCTCCGTAGGTCAATCCAGCCCAATCGATTTGCTTGGTAACTGAATCGGTTGCCACCGTTTGATAAAACTTTTGAGCGATGTCATGTTGAAGTCCTTCGACGAACTTTTGCTTCTAGACGTCGCCTCCACATGTAGTGAGAGTATAAAGACGTGCCATGAATGTATCTTTATACCATTTGTACCTGCTCATCTTGTGACATCTTAATCCTAGGAGAGATTCTGTCGCAAGATTGAAATGAATTTGAGTGCTACCAATAAAGTGCTTGGTCATTGTGTAGACGAGTTGATTTACCATGTCCGGTTCTTCGACTTGGACAGGAACATAAACATTTTCTGTCTTGACAACTATTCTGCTTGCATTCAAGATACGGAATCTATCTTGCTCAGTCAGTTGATTGTGCCACCAGCTTCGTAGATTTCCTGTGAAATCGGAGATGAGGATATGGGCTGTTTCAAGGATGGTTTTTCTGGCGCTGAAGGCAGAGGCGGCCAGTAACATTTCTTGAAACGTGTTCATCATTTGAGCTTCAGAATATCCGTCGATATTCCAAGTTACTAGAGACATACCATCGTAGGTATGTTTCTCGTGGTGAAGGTCATCCCATCCCAGATCTGGAGGCGACGGTTGAGGATAGTGGTTCTTCATGTCTACCCATTGAGCTACCGGAAGAATCTTCGAAGTAGAGGCTTGAGGCAAGGAATCCCTTTTGATCATGTTGATTCCTCTTGGGTTCTCGGCTTTGCTTGCCGTGACTTTATGACTTTCCATCGGCTTTTGTGGCTCTTTGTTGATGGAAATTGCGGCTAGACGCTTGTTGATTTCAGCTAGGTAGTCTGAATTGTCGTCCTTGAGTTTCCCGATACTAAAGCTGTTGGGTTGAAAGATCGGTTGGTTAGGATCAGGTTGAGGGATTTCTGGATGTTTACGCTTGTCTGGAAATCCTGGATTTTCAATTCTTTCTACGGCTTTGGAGACTGTAGAACCTTGTTGGTGTAATTGAGTTGATGTTGAATATTCTTGATTTCACGAACTCCAACCTTTTGAACCTTGTCTTCGTCAATGGTCTTGTAGGGAGAAGAGACCATCTTGATGGCAGGGACAACTGGATGAGGAAAAATAGCTTCTTCTTCTGGAGGATACTTAGAAGCTATCTCTTTGCCGCTTCCTGTGACCCAAACTGTTGATCCTCTGATCATTGCGATTTGGCCATCTTCACGAAGTTTCTTGACAAGAGCTTCATTTTTTGCTCTTTCAATTTGCTTCATCTTGCTGATGAATTCGCGTTCTTGAACAATGGGTTTCCTTGTCTTTGGATCAGCTTTTACCCATGCTTGAAGATATTTGATCCAGCAGTCGGCAAATCTTTTGTCATTTGTAGTTTCTTGGTTGATGACGTTGATTTGGTTGTAGACTGGTTCGGTTCTTCTTTCCATGTCAGATTGTGTAGGAGAGAGAGATCCGTTGTTGTAGTGCACATCAGGGATTGTATGAGAGAAATCCACTGCTACTCTGGTTGAGCCTGATCTTTTGAGAGGACTGGAGAAGGAGTCTTCAGATCTGATTGAAGAAGTGCTAGGTCGACTGCTCAATATCTCACTTATCTTTGGATATGGAGCTTCTGTGTTGAATTGAATCTCGACGTTTCCATCAAGGAACTCGGTGATTTATGCCTCGATTGCTGGATCCCTTGTAACTTCCAGATGGGATCTTTTGTCAGATCGTTCCACTGGAGAGTTTTAGGGATGGTTATGGAAGACTTTTGCAGATTTATTTCCATAAGCATGGTATAGCCTTTGGGGGAGATTCCTAAGGCTTTAGGAGAAAGGTTTGTATGCATCAGTTTGAAATAGATGCGGTACGAGACGGCGAAGGGAAGTGATCCGTTCTTCAGCTCAAGTCCTTGAGAGTGAACATCAAGGGTAAGAGAATCCATGATGTTTTGGTCTTGGAGAGAGATAGTAAGGGCCGGTTTGCAGTTGAAGTAGACTGGTCCTTGCTCCAAGTTAGATTGAACAATCCCTAAGAGAGAGGGAGTGAATCGGAGATGCCTCTTATCTCTAAGAGCAAGGTAGACGGGAACGTCTAAACCTTCCCTAAAGAGAGGTTTTAAGTCAACTTGAACGCATCCGATGTGGAGGTACTTGAACTTGTTCTTGACTTTGAAGAGGGTATCTTCAGGCAGAAGTTTGATTGCAGTGAACTCGTCTTTCATTGCAACGTTCTCTTCAGTAATTACGATAACGTCTTGCTGAGAGAAATTGAAGGTATTTATTTTGTATACCTGACTTGGATCGATCTTTGGAATAGACCAATTTTTGAGTCGGTTTTCAACTTCAGCCAGATGGGCTTCAGCTGAATTGTGGCTGGCGATAGCCTTTGAGATCTCATCTTTAGATCTCGAAGATCCAAGATTCTTTGAAGAGGAACAAGAGGAAGTAGTATCGATGATCGCTGGGGAGTGAGGAGAGAGTTTAGAGAGAAAATTAGAGATCATTGAAGGAGAGAAAGGGAATCCATTAGTTTCCAGATGATGAACTTAGATCCTTTAAGGTAATAGTTTCTTCTTATAACAACAGATTTCTTAACTAAATCATATTAAGTTTTTCGATCAATCAACCCTCTAAACCTTGAATATTCGCATGGTTCTAGTAAGAATATTAGAAGAGTTTGTCCAGATCTTGAAGGTTTACCACTCCTTTATGAAGATGAGAAGGACTAACCCTTATAATTTTCATGTTTCAAACCACTGAATAAACTAAGACGAGGAGAGACTTCCAAACTTAATATTCATTAGAGAAGAAATGAAATCATAAGAGGAACTACTTACCAGAAAAGAACTTAGAACACCATCCTTCCACCTTCGGATTCAGAAGGGAGTTTACTCCATAGAGAGAGAAAGAAGAGAGAGAAGTAAAAATGAGCAACTGAGGCTCTGATACCATTGATGGTCGGATGCCACTGCTATTTATAGGAAAAATTAATAATTGGGGCAAAATTTTGGATTCTATCACTAATAGTTTTCTATCATTATAGCATATCAATAACTATCAGTGATAGAGTTTGCTGTATGTTGTAAATACTTTGTAAAATCTACTATTTTTAAAAAAAAAATCCTTTTTTTTTTATCAAAGTTGTTGAATGAGTGTTAGGTTGAAATTCTAAGCTAAGATTTGAAGACAAAAGTATAAGAGTACATTACAAATTTACATGTTTCCTCAAATAAAAAACGTGGATAGTTTTGGAAGGTTATAAGGTGGGGTTTAGGGAATTGTTTAGGGATAGTGCAAATTTAGCTATTAGATTCAAAATAATTAAGTATATAGAAACATTTTTAAAAAGTTGTAAATATAACAAAATTTGTCAAATTCTATCAATGATAGAAGTCTATCACCGATAGATCATGGACTATACAAGTCTATCATCGATACAAGTCTATCCGTCATAGTTTTGCTATATTTACAATTTTTTAAAAATGTTACTATATTCTTAATTATTATTTCTCAAATGGTCATCAATTATAATTACTCAATTGTTTAAAGAAATGAACTTGGTTACCGATTGGTCAAACAAAATATAAACCACCGACAGAAATGGCACCGTTACCCTCACCTCATTTACCCTAAAAAGACGAGACAAAAGAAAAGGGTTGTTGGCTCTTGGCCTTCCCAAGGCTTAGCTTGTCTTGGGAATCTTTTTTCCCTTTTAATGAAAAACAAAAATCATTATTATATCTATTTCTATTTTTATTTATTTTAAAAGCACCGAAATATTTTGGGAAACTTTCAATCATATTTCTTAATTTTGTACTTTTTATCACTTCAAATATATTAATTTAAATTTTTAACTGAGGAACACTACAAGAAATAAGAGTTTTTCCGACGTAGCAATACGTCGTCGAAAACCCTTTTCAACGTCGGGGAAGGTTACTGCGACGTCGAGGACGACGTCTGCAGGCACGTCGGAGATACTTTCCCCGACGTAGCTCACGTCAACGACGGGGAAAATTTTTCCAACGCACGCTGCAGCACATCGCAAAAGGCTTCTGCGACGCGGCTTCACAAAAGGCTTTAAATATATATTTTTTAATTAATTATTTTATTTATATATGGAAAGAAACCCACTAAATTCTTCCATTATTTATGTCTTTGTCATATATGGTTGATGTTGCTGATAAATTAGTCTATTTCCAAGTGATTAATCGTTTTTGGATAATGAAATTGGATAAAAAAATGGATGGAGATGAGCGATTCAGAGAAGGAAAAGAGAGAAAGTACAAGGAATGAGAGAGGGAGATGAGTGATTCGGAGAAGGACGGAGATGAGCCGGCAGCAACGGTGACGGCAAAGACGGACGGACAGCAGCATGAATCTCTTCCTCTCCCTCTCTCTCGACCAATTTTCTCTTCCTTTCATTTTGCAATCGGTTCTGTGTTGAAGGACCCTTTCCCCGACGTCGAGTAACCCCAACATCGCAGAAAGGTTAAATTGACGCATTAAATGTAAATTTAATTTAATTTTAACCTTTCCGCGACGTCTTATTGTTGTACGTCACGAAAAGTTGACGCATTAAATTTAATTTTAACCTTTGCGCGACATTTGGTTCTTGTGCATCGACGTACCTTTTCGTGCGTCGGCGAAAGGTGATCAACGGCCACGCACCTTTCGCCGACGTTGTTTTTGGCGTCGTAATTGTTCTGATTTCTTGTAGTGGAATTTGTATCGATTATAATTGTATCAATTTAAAATTTAAATTTTTACCAGTGTTTCAATTTAAACCCTAAATTTATATAGTGACGATTTAAATCCTTTCGTGTTTTACTTGGACACACTTATGAAAATTGGGACTTTCATTTATGAAAGTTTGGGGTCTGAATTGATACAACTATTAGTTTAGGGCTAAATGGATACAATCCTCAAAATTTAGGTTTAAATTGATATAATTATTAGTTCAAATATATGAATTGATATTCGTCCTAAAAACTATTGTAGGATTTTTGCAATGAATATTTAATAAACTATCTAATAACATGTTAAATAATCAATAAAGGTAGTATGTACCATGATAATACTACAAATTTTCTCCTTTAAAACTTTAAAACTTTATCTTTCCTGTTTTTTTTTAAGGTCATTTAGATTGAGAAAAATGATATGAGAATAAGGATGATAATTATTTTGTGTGAGAATTAGATTGGAAGCTAAGTTAACTTGAGCATACTAAACAAATCTTGACGCTTTTAACCTATCAAGTATTTAAAATAAAAAATAAAAAATACATTTTTTCATTTTTTGTTATTCTTGACGTTTTTTTATGTTACTTGACAGTTTTAAGTTTTTATTAGAACTGTCAAATATTTCAAAACTACCAACGTCAAGTATTGTCGGTTTTCTAATAGCGTATATAAAAGTTAAAAAGTTCCAATTTTTTTTCCCTTTTTATTTGTTAAAATTAACTATTTTCGTATTCACAATCATTTGAAATATATTAAGTTAATTTAATATTTATTTCTATAGAAGTTAAAATGACTGCACGAATGATTTTCAAAAGTAATAAAAAGTGAAGTGTAAAATTAATTTTCTTTTAAAATTTAAAATAGAAATTATAAGTTTGAACTAAATCTAAAATTGGTTTTTATAACAAATAATTTTTATTTATTATGAAAAGATTGGAAAAAAAAGTGAATGTGAACAATTTTTTTAAACTACTCTAGACCTACAAATATTGTGTTATTAGCACACATGTACATCAATCGAACTCATGTATGTGAATCGAATTGTGTTTGTTTGTTTTAGTATAAATAAATTAAGTAGGAACAAAGTTAATGGTAGACTTGGGACAGGTAAGGGATCCAGAGGTGGCGAAGGTTCCAACAAAGTTTGTAGAGGCAACAAGGGAGAAAGGGCTAATAGTTCCTTGGTGTCTTCAATTGGAAGTTTTATCTCATCAATCAATTGGTTGTTTTGTGACACATAGCGGTTGGAACTCAACACTCGAGGCTCTAACCATTGGTGTTCCCATGGTGGCAATGCCACAGTGGACAGATCAAAGTGTTAATGCCAAGTTTGTAATGGATGTTTGGAAGACGGGAATTAGAGCTTTTCCTGACCATACTGGAATCGTGGGACGAATGACGATTGCAGATTGTATCTTGAAGATCATGAATGACAACGTCAAAGGAAAGGAGATTAGTAAAAATGCTGCTAAATGGGGAGCATTAGCAAGACAGGCGGTGGATCAAGGCGGAAGTTCAGATCGAAATGTTGATGAGTTTCTTACCCAACTAGCTTCTGGTTTAAATATTTAAAGAAAGATATAATACTGAAAATTTTAAACTTTTTAGAAATGAAACTGAACAGAGTTTGTGTTTGAATTTGCCAAAATAGAATTATTTCCTTTATAACAAATTCAATGGCATACGAACATGTTAGTCTCATATGATTTGTAGTCACCATGTTGGAGATAAACATTTATCAAAGTGGATATCAAAACATAATAATTGTGTTCGGTTATGTTTGAGACTATTATTTTCTTCTAACTTTAGGTTTTTCTCTTCCTATTTTTATTATACACAGTTTGATCTTAAATATGATATTTTGTCCACCACGTATTTTAACTAGACTTACTTTTTAATTCGTGCACGGTTAAACTATTTAAATCATACATTTGTAATTATGACATAAAAAAATTAAATAATATTTACGTAATAGATTTGAAAAAAAAAATCACTTTTTTTTTTCTCTTCCTAACTTTTTAAGCTTAATTTCAAAGATTGTTACAATATTTTTGTGTTCTTGTGACTTACTATAACAGTTCATTGTCTAATGTATGTCAATTAATTTTGAGATTGAACACCAATCCAATCAAATCAAAGATGATAGTTTATTCATATACAAATTCTATCATCTAAAACTTTGGACTATATTTGCAATTGTCTCTACCATTTCGGGACGAGTGACGTGCCCTTAAATAGATAAACGAATCTCCCGCTGAGATATCATTTATCCATTGAGGTTGATACACGTGTCGTCGAATTGATTACAATAAAGAAAGCTTAAAGAGTGGCCGACAGAACAAGACCCCTGACTGGCATTTTATCTCTTTAGAATCTTTCTTTTTGAAAAGCTAAGATTACGATAAGATTTGGGTGGGACAGGTCCCCACTTATCCTTATCTTTTCGTAATGTTTGAAAAAGTAAAGAAATAATTACATGCTGAAAAATTTAAAAAGATAAAGCAATGTAAAATATGTCCGCATCGTCCTCAAGTCTTTTCCGTTGATTTCTTATTGCCGGTTTGCTGATGTCACCCGGTTTTGTCTGAATGGCCAGGATTGGATTTACCATGCGACGGCTGTTGATCTAATTCTGAGAAGATACATCCAGGGACTTACTTCGGCTACCTCCGCCATTGCTGCCCAAGCACCTTCTCGTCTTTGGATCGGTTGGTCGCGGTAAATATCTCCTACCCGGAGTCAATCTACTGCTGCGATGATTCTATTACTGGTCACCGCAGTGGCTTGCCGAGGAATTTTGTTCCTCTGCCGAGGAGTATTGTTCCATTGTGGTTGGTCAGTCACAGTGGTTGAATACTCTTCTTCAGACTTCCCTTCTACATCATCCCCCCTTTAATCGGAAATTACAAAATTGACGATTACTGAATGCAGACTGGATATACTGGACAAATATATACAGACACAAAATATAATATATATATTTTATTTTATTATTATTATTATTTTTTTTTTTTTTTTTTTACTCCGTAAATTTCATCCTGGTTGGGAATCTAGATACGGATCTAATATATCGTAACCTTCATACGGATTGTAATCCAGTTCGATATCATTGATTGAGGAATTGGAAGAGATTCCTTCATCTTCTTCCCTTTTCTCTTTGCTTTGGTTGTCATCCGATATTGTATGGATGACTGTTTCGAGGACCGCTGCTAGATCAGCATCAGATTTTGCTGTTGCTAACGAGGTCATAATTGAGTTCTTTGAAAGAAGAAACTGTTCTTCTTCTTCTCTCGAAAGATGTGGATTTTGTTTGAACCAATTTTCCAATTGATCCTTATTGAGATGGGAGTAGTTGTATCGTTCCCACCATTTGACCTTTAAGATTTTTCCAAGAATCTTAAATTTTGCTCTGGTTGAAAGCTGGTGGCTCCAGCAGAAAATCCAGGGCACTTGGAAATATAGAGCGAACCTAAATGTCGGCGAGATTGCAGACGAATAGACGCTAATTGAAAATTGATGATAAACTTCCTGGACTTGAACCGGAAAAATTTCAGGAGAAAGTCCGAAGTAGCTCCACCATTTTTGAAACCAATTTGGGAAATTATTTTTGTAAGATTTCTTACAAAAAGTAATAAACCAAGAGTGGTTAGTTGATTCGTGCCAGAAAACTTTATACCATACTTCAAGGTAGTCATAGTACGTATAAGTTTGAGGCAGGAAAGGTTTTGAGAATCTTCTAGGAACTAACATCATTGTCTCTATTTATAAAGGGGAATTGGATTAATTAATAGTTTTTCTAACTTCATCAATTGAAATGTATCCTTCTAATAAAAAATTGAAATTACATCTCATGCACTTGTTTCAATTAAATTCATTCCATAATTTCTTTCCCATTCTACTCCATAAAACAAAATTTTAAATTATTTGAGAATAATTCTTCATATAAATTTGAAACTAATAGTTAGAGTAACTTGACACAAATATTCGTTAGTTGAATTAATATAAATTTTTCCTTTTTTTTCTTTCTTTCTTAGTATAAGTTTTTTTTATCATTTTATTCAAGTCGAAGAAAATTACGATTCTGATAATTGAATTAGATTTAATAACAATAATAAAAAAGAACTCCCTTCTGACCTAATTGTAACATATACCATAGGAATGTCCCATATCGAAAATTTAGGATAATATTACACACTATTTAAACAAAAAGATGAAGCTGAAAGAATACGACCTTACTTGAACAGGATCTGTTCTATAGGTTGTACATCTGTGTCTTTGAGTTCTAAGGAGACAAGAACCAAAGTCTGGTGGATGAATAGCTGCCCTGTGGCTAGAGCGTGATTAACTGTTCAACAGATCTTGGTCTGGGGACTGTAGAGGATCGTTCTTGGCAGTCTAATACCTGTTGGGATGGTCACAAGGCGGTCTGACAGACTTCAAATATTTTTTTAAGCCTCTTTCAATTTTTTTCTTCTGTTTGGGGCTAATTTTTTAGATGTTCTCTTTTGATTTGTCTTCTGTGTTTCTTAGATGTGGTTTGAATTTCTATTGTTGGTATATTGTGTTTTTGTGTGAAGAGATTTGAAGGATGGGGGACTCGGATGGTGGGTATTTGGTTTATGCTCACAACACGTGTTCCTTCAATGGGGTTTGGATTTCTGCTGCTATCCTATCGTGTTTCTGTGAAGTGTGAAGAGATTTGGAAGATGAGGGATTTTACTTACATGGGTGGGCATTTGGTTTTTGCTACTAAGGGATTTGAAAAATGAGAGATTAGATGGTGGGTATTTGATTTAAGCTCACAAGGTGTTTGATGATATGTCTCAAAAATCAGAGAACAGTTCTTAAGGTGTTTTTTTTGTCTAGTTTTATGTGTTCCTTGTCTGAGGTTTGGATTTCTTCTGCTAACCTATGTTGTTTGTGTGAAGAGATATGAAAGATGGGGGATTTTACTTAGATGAGTGGGTATGGTTTTTGCTCCTAAAGTGTTTGATGAAACGTCTCCAAAACAAATTCTTGAGTTACTTTTGTTCTTCTAGTAATAGAAAATACTAGGAACCATTCACATCCCATAACATTACAACAGCCATATCCTTATCGATGTATGAATTCCCAAGAACTCCATCTTTTTCCTCACTCCCTTCATTTATGCAAATCCATATCTCACCTCAAGCAAATCCATGGCATATGATTTTACAATTATTATTATTTTTTTCCTAAATGATGATTTAATATAAATTTTTTTACTTTTAATGCAGTTTCTTTTTCCTTTTTCTCTCTTTTTAAAATGATTTTACAAGGATATTGATCCTACTGATCCCCACATGTTGAAGACGATGAAGAAGAAAAACAGACCATGTGCTCTTGAGTTTCAAGTAGTTAGTAGTTTTTTATAAGTTTTTTTTTTCACTTTTAAATTTTATTAAATATAAATGTAGGTCAATAAGTTTAGATGTAAATACTCACTATTAATAAAATAATAACATTTTAGGGCTTACAAATTGCTTTCAATTTTTATAAGCCAGGTTAATTTCTCTCTTATTCTCCCTATCTTACTTTTTTCTAATTTTTAGCTCCTATTTTTTTTGTCCAAAAAAAAATCTACTTGGAAAAAAATACTTACTATCTAATTCTAAACCGATTTTTTTTTTAAAAAAATACTATCGAGAGGAATTGTCAAAAACAACAAATTTGACAAAATATTTACAAAATATATCAAAATTTTAGATTCTATCAGTAATAGACACTAATATTCTTCTATAGTTACATTGATAGAGATTGATAAAAGATTATCAATTTCTATAATTGATAGAATCCAAAATTTTAATATTATTTGTAAATATTTTAGTTTATTTTACTATATTTAAAAATGCTCCAACTATCTAAATCTAAAATATTTTTTTGAAAAAAAAAAATAGACCATCTACCCTTATTTTTATTCATTCACGCATATTTTTCTATTTTATAAAAACACATCTTAATTTCATGAAAAAGAAAATCACATTTTATTGGTAATCATTCACTTGAAAAAGAACTAAAATACTAATATTTTATGAATCTTTATAAAAATGTAACAAATCAACTAAATATTTAGACGATATAAAATCATTTCAAAAACGAAAAAAATAAAAAATACCAAAAATGTCTGTGATTAATCGACATTGAGTGTATAATATATGTGCGATTTTTTAAAGATTTTTTTGTTCACAGTCGTTTAGATTTGATCGTTTAAATTTGAGTAATTAAATCTAAACGATTATTTTCATAATTTTTTGGTACACCATCGTTTAGATTTAATTGTTTAAAGGGAATTTGTTTATTTATTTTTTTATGTGTAAGATTAAAGATAAAGAAAGATAGATTGAATAATATATATTTCTTATATATATATAATAGTTCGTTTTTAAGGGCATTTGAATAGTATTTAGAAATATTTAGAGAAATCACCTCGTTTAGACATAATTTTACACAAATGTATCAAAATTTTCTTTATTTTATTAATTAAGATTTCCTGTTTTTTAGAACTATTTTAATGTAATAAAATATCCCGATTTATATTTGCATTTAATATTAGGATATCATTTGTTAGAGATTTAATTTTAATATGGTATAAAGTTGAATATAATATGGTAATATTATATTAAATAAGTTCTATAAATTGACTTTATTCAATTTCATCCGTAGCATAAAATCAAAATATTCTTCAACCTTTCTGGCGTCATCCACGTTTTCACCGATCAATTTTGCCGTTTGGTCTTTCCAATTTTGTTCTTCCACATTTCTCACTTCTTCGAGTATATCTAGTAAGTGCATAATTTTTTTGTTCATATTTCTTTCTCCTTTCTATTTATGTAACTTTGCCATATACATAATTGTTGTTTAATTTTTCATTGAAGTGTCCGGTAAACAAAAAATACAGTGAATGCATATTCTAGTTATCTTCTTCGAATAATTTTTTCATGTTACTAAATTTGTTTCTTAAATTTTCCGTCAACAGTATATACTCTTTCATATATAAAAAATTACAATAAAAATGACACATATATTTTGATTATTTTTTATTATGTATGGACAAAATTGCAGTATATTCTAGCTATATTTTAAACAATTTCTTTAAGTGCATATTAGTTTCGTTACTATCATATATCATTCCATATTATAATTTTGTTATGTGATTTATTAGATATATACACCTGCATATTTATGGTAATAAGTAAGTTGTGTCACATATAATTCTATTATTTCTTGTCAGGTATGACCATAAATGTTATATATTTTGATGCTTTTTTCAATAATTCTGACAACTACATCAGTTGGTCGACCCAAGAAGATTAGAATTCAATCTAAAATGAAGTTCAAGAGACGTGTTAGATGTGGACATTGTGAATATTTTGACAATAACTGAAAGAAATGCAAGTTTTCCTTATTGGACTAGCTTTTCTTTTTATTTTTAGATTTTTATTATGTTGTTTCAAGCATTTATTTCAAATATTCATATTTCAATTATTTTTCGTAATTTACTTCATATAATTCACATATATACCAAAAAATACATTTCCATCAATATGTTTCTTCATATATACAATTTCTATTATTTCATTCGTACTACACTATCGCCCAAACATAAGATATACATCATATTGTTTTTTACATATATTATACATAAGCGAATGTAACATATTCTCTCCATTCAAAAAGCTTCCCATCAAAGTCTCTTAATCTTTAATTCTTTTATATACTTCCCTGCAAACATAATCACTTTTTCTCAACATTATTACCTCCTACTTCTCACATACATTATACATATACTAGAGAACAAGAAATGTTTTAATGTCATATATTATATAGTCACATTTTTTTAAAAAAAAATACGATTATGTTTTCAGTTCACGAAGCATGGATTAGATAATATACTATATATATTAAATATACGAAACAATTTTTTCAGTTCACTAATCACACAGTCTGAGACGACATTGTCTTGCACAACAAAAATTTTACTCATCTGCTTGAGAAGGAACCCTAATTTGTTTGCAGCAAAACTCTTTTTATGCTTTGACGGTCCACATTCCTTATTTATTTATTTTTATATATGTAATTACTAATAAAATTGGAAAAATTGGTCATTTGGACCCTATTTTTGTGTAAAATAGAAGTCCATTAGGACATTTCTAAAAAATTTATGTCCATTTTCTAATATGTTATACCTGATTAGGCCTTAGTAGTTAAAACACCTTTTAACAATCTATAATTCACCCTTACAATTTTAAAAGTCTATAAGTTTGAAGAGTTATTTAATTTTATTGATTTTTTTAAAAAAACCTAAACTGCGAAAAAAGAAAGTTTGAAATATAACCTTTTTTCACCAACATGAACTTAGTTTTCTTTTTTTTTTCTTTTTACCAACATGAGCTCAACTCACTGTTTAGTTGTATTACAATACCTTTTCAAAAAATATATATATAACTTTTTTGTACTTAGGTTTTGGTCTAATTTCCATTTCGGTTGCTTTGTTTTAGAATGTTGCACAAGTTGTTCTCCAAACTATTTTTATACACAAAGTAGCCATCAAAATTGGTTACCAGAGTATTTTTGTAGGTGGTCTTTGCTAAAGTTGGCCACCAGAGATGATGACAACCGAATTCGATCACAAAAGTAGTCTGGTAGGTGGAATAATTGTAATATTAGTGAGAGAGAAAGCGCTTGCTATTTTTAAGCACTTATCAACTTCACAAAAATGGGAGTTTATCGGATCTTTAACTAAAATAGCCTAAAATTGACAAATATTTTACACAAATATAAGGTCCAAATGACCAATTTACCCATCTTTATTATTAATAATATATGAAAAAAATAGAAAAAACAATGTGAACCATGATTAATATTTGCATTTATTAGATATTCTATAATAAATATGATAAGTAATTAATTATATTATGGCAATATTATAATAAAAATTTTCTCTTAATTATTTTTATTTTTGTGATTTTGTTCAAAAAAACCTTCCCTCTCGATCTCTCTCAATTTTCAATCTCCTTCTCTTTCCATTCTATCTTTTGTTTTGCATTGCTTTTCATATATTCCACTTAATTATAGTATATATTGAATAATACGGTCTATATTTTATGAATGAAAGGTTCTTATATCAATTTGTTCATATAAGGTGGACTGACAAGGAGAGAAATCACGGACGTGGATTACGATTTAGAATTATTTTTTTTAATAAAAAAAGGTAAAAGCTTCCTTTTTCGAAGATTGGGAGAAGAATAAGCAGTGAAGAAGAAAACATCGACGACCGACTGTTACAGTGATCTTTTGAAATAATTTGCAAAAATATAAGGTTAGTAAGAATTTTATATTTCGTATTCGAAATACATTAGAATATATTGAACATATTCAAGATAACATTATTTTCGAATATATGAAGTAGTATATATAACAAATCACAAAAAATATATGTATTATCTAGCAGTATATATGTAAGAATTTAAAAAAATATTGATCGGATACATGATATGTGTATACACTGGTATATAAATGCAGTAAGAAAAAATCACAAAACATGAAAAAAAAATATGTGTATGTATTATTGAATATATGCAGTATTATTTATTTAACAAATCACAAAACATAAATGAATTATTTAATAGCATATAGGTAAAAAATAAAAAAATATTAAATAAATATATAATATGTGTATATATTGGTATATATACGGAATAAGAAAAAATCATAGAACATGAAAAAAAATATGTGTATGTATTATTAAAAATATGCAGTATTATTTATGTAACAAATCACAAAACATAAATTTATTATTCAGTGGTATACCATAGTATATACAAATGAAACATTTTATAAAAACTCTGTCGAACATGACAAAAAGATGAACTGAATAATAAAAAATTAAACAAAATGGAAGGAATATGATCAGTATATATGCTACCGAACGGACAGAAGAAGGACAAATTTTTTAAGAAAAAAAAAATGCTACGAAATGGAAGAAGAAAGAATATACGAAACGAAAATTGATCGTATATTCTATAACAAATCGAAAGGGAAGAAGAAAACAATTTTTTGAAATACAAATCAGAGAAGAAAACCGACGCAGAAATTGACGAAAGAAAATAACAAAATTGAAGGAGGAGAAAGACAAAGTTGTTGTCGACGCTAGACTAAATTTCACGGTTCAATATGTGGTGATGAAAATAATGATATACAATTTATATTTAATTATTAAATTATTCCATCTTAGAAACGATTTCATTTTATAATGAATTAATAAATTATTTCCAATTAATTTTCATAATAAAGTTAGACATTAATTAAGGGTGTGTTTGGATTGATCTTTAAAGCGTTTAATTTTTAAAATAATTAATTTTAAGATAAATTGAGGGGTTTGACATTTGTCTAAAATAAATTTTGAAAAAAATAGATTATGAAATAAATCATTTTAGAAAAAATACATTCAACTAGATTTTAGAATAAATGTTTATTTGGTGTTTAATGAAAAATTCGTTCCAAATATATATTTTTCTCTCTCTATTTTTTCTATTCATTTTTACTATCTTTTTTTAAAATACTTTGAATATTTTTTCAACGTGTGTTTATATACATTTAAATATAGAAACACACTTAAATATAGAAATTTGCAAATATTTCTCTTTCAACCAAATCTACTTTTCCTTAACATCTGTTAAAGAAATCACGAGGACGTCAATGAAGAACATAATTTGTAAAATGAAAATGAATTAAGAACGTTATTTATCTTATTTATATTTTGTTGTTGAAAATCAATTAATTTTTTTTTATATAGTTATGTATTTATTTCAAAATATATGTGCTTTTAAAATTGAATTGTCCAAAATAATAATAATAACAAAATTAATATTTAGTTTCAAGTATTTAAAAAATTAATAATTTTAAAATAGCGTGCTATTAATTTTAAAAAATATTTTTTTAAAAAAATTTAAAATGTGTATATTTCGTTATAAAATTAATTTATAATGTTTAATAGCATTTTAGGGTAATTTAACGTATAAAACATTATTAGCATAGGACAAACCAAACACATTTTTGCATATAAACATTTATAAATAAGTCAAACCAAACATATAAGTATTTAAATTTTAAACTCATTTTACAAAAAAAATGTTTTTTAGAAAATGTATTCTGAAAAAAAATATTTTTTTTTTCAAACGGACCCTAATTATCATTTGGATAATAAATGGAAGTAATTAAGGAAACAATTTGAATTTAATTTCAAAAATCCTATAGAATTAATAATATAGATAGGTTATAATTGTCCTAAAAATATACGAAATCCTAATAAATTTTAATTTAAGATCTTTGTGAAATTTCCCATCACAAAATAAAAAGAAATTAAAAGAATGCAACGAAACTGGAAACTAAGGCAATTGGGCCAAAAATTCCAAAAAATAAAAAGCAACCATTACCAACCCACTTCGATAATCACTCCAGTGAGAGAACCAGACAATAACAATGGAGGTCTTATTCCTTGAAGATGATCTAAAATGGTGACTCTGTAGCTACCTCCCCGTTCAGGAAATCTTTTCTTGAAGAAACCCATCTTCGGCTGCCTCAAACCGTGCTCGCACTGGTATTAAAAGGCTCTAGTTCCACGTTAGATCCTGCCCTTCCTTACTCTAAAGACGCTGCAAAACACCAAAGATCCAATGTGAGAATTTGGTTGTAGATGCACCACCATACATCAAATCCAATAGTTCGTAATAACAAGAGCAGAGAATCAAAATTTGTCCCTATAACGCTTTCCCAGTGGAATGTCGATTGATTCAGTTTAGAAGAAAGCACGCATAATCCAAACGCCCAAGAGTTGCAGCAGTGTAGGGTGTGAGCCTTTCCATTACCAAACTTCCACCTACCAGAGCTTGAAGTACAAGCATCCATAACCAGTCAAATTAACGTAGTCCATTCGAGCTAGAACCAAGAAGTCAGTATCTAACACATTTCACGTCTAAACAAGCTAATGGGACCTGAAATCTTCAAGGTTCAGTCATAAAATGCATTCCGGCATTAAGAGACTTGTTCAAGATCTAATCCTCCACCGATCCTTACACCTCCATAGATCATTACAAGTGCAGAGTGGAGCTTCCATTACAAAACCACCAGCTATCAAATAACCAGTCGAATCAACGCTTAGTTCATTTGACCTAGAATAATGGAATCGCTCTCTTCAACATTTCACTTCTAATCAAGCTAAATAGATAGTGAAATCTTAAAGGTTCAGTAACAAAATTCATTCCAGTATTCAGAAGACTTACTCAAGATCTAATCCTAAATGGTTAACATGCATAGAACCAAGCAAAGAAATTCAATGGAATATGCTGAGGACAATCCTCATAAACTAATCTCTACCAACAGTGTGCAGTCCATTTAATAGAGTCTTGAATGTTTTCTCATTCATCAGTTTATCCCTCTTCCTCAATTCATCAAGCAAATCAAATGCTTCGCTATCCCGTCCTTCCCGACATAATCCTTCTAACAAGGTTCTGTAAGTAAGCAAATCCGGTGCCATGGAATTACACAACATATCAAAACAAATCTCAATAGCTTCCTCAAATCTGCGTTCCATTGCTAGACTACAAATCAAAATCATATAAGTACTGCTGCTAGGAATCAAGCCTCTAACTCTCATTTCCTTGTAAAATTCCAACCCTTGTTCAACTCGTCCTTTCTCACACAACCCTTTTGCAATGTAGCCATAAGTATACGAATTCGGTTGGCAAGCATACAACCCCATTTCTCGAAAAACCCGAATCGCTTCATCAACTTCAAGACACTTAGAATATGCTTTAATGATCATGTTCAACACAAAAGTATCGGGAATCACACCAGACGATTTCATTTGCTTCGTTAACGAACGAACCGAATGTAAATAAACATAAGAAACACTCAACTTATTGAATCTCCTAAGCAGTGAATTGAACAGCATTGCATAAGTTTCAAGCGTGGGTTTACAGTCATCAGATTTCCACATCTTTTTGTACACATCAAAAGCTCGATTAAACCGACATTTCCGGGCACAGCAGAACCTAATCACGGAATTGTAAAGCGGCACACTCATTTCACAAGCACCAGCAATTACCTCTTCAACTAGGGTTTCAGCGAGGTGGTATCTCCGGCGGTAAATTAAGATCTTAATGATTGTTAGATAGGTTAAATGGCTGTGTTTGTAGCCGCGCTGCTGCGCCGTCCACCGGAAAAGGTCGAGGGCGAGATCGGGGTCGGATTGGGCTTGTAGAGCCTCGTTGACGTCGGAAGGGGAGAAACCGGGCTTGAGCTTCTGAACCCATGATTCGAATTGCTTCTCGAGAGGAGTTTGGGTTCGAACTTTTGGGATTGGGAGATTGAGGTTGTCGGAGTTTTGAGGAGGAAGAAGAGCGGATGAAGGTGGGGACAGGGAGCAGAGAAAATGGGGGTGGAGATGGGATGGAAGAATGGGGTTGAGAAGTGATTGAAATGGTGATGAAAAGAGTTGGGGTCTGCGGGAAGATGAGAGAATCGGGCGGAGAAATTTGCTGAGCATGGTGTTACGGCGGTGGAAGGTGACGGGAAAAATGGATGGTGGAGGGTGGGTTATGTGTTAATGGAGAGATTTAGAGGGATGAAATTGAAAATATGGGTTTTGAACCATTGCTAATGTTGGGCTTTGGGTTTTGTTGGGGTGTGGCCCAATTGGATGGGTGGTTTGGGATCATTGAGCTACTCATTTGATGGGTGGTGGAATATTATAGATATCATACATGCGTTTGCATGCAAAATAGTTAAAAGATTTAGACCAAATACCTAAATTGATAATGAAATTTCACAATGATTACAAAATTTCACAAAAGTACTGTATCAAAATTTATTTTCTTAGTTAGGATTTCATATATTTTTTTAGATAATTATAACTTTATCCATTGATTATATATGATTTTAGAAATTAAATTTAAATTATTTTCTTATTCACGTTATATGCAATTTATTATGAAATGATAACTTCTTTATTTATGTCTTTCATTAATGTCAAATTTTATTATGGAAATAAATTAAAAATATTTTTTTAATTAAATATAAAATAAAATATTTTCTAATATGAAATAATTTAGTAATTAAGTATAACCGTATATCATATTATCCATACCACGTTAATAATTTCAGTGCTTCTATCTATTGCCGGCAACGTCTTCATCGATAACGACTTCATCCTTCAATTTTTTCGGTCTTTTCTTCCG
>CM046886.1:10577003-10626165 GCA_025688845.1 Cucumis hystrix
TCATCCTTCAATTTTTTCGGTCTTTTCTTCCGGCAATGACTGCATATATTCCAATCATGTTCCTTCTATTTTGTTTTATTTTATATTTTTCAGTTCATCTTTCTATCATGTTCAATATATCACTCCATACACATATTATATATGCGCTGTATTTTTTTTTACACATATTCTACTGAATAATACATTTATGTTTTGTGTACTACTGCATATACTCAATAATATTACTGGTGATTCTTATTATAATGAGCTAAATCTTTCATACATAATAATCCTGAAGTAATTTATATATCATTGCATACCCATATTATGTAACGAACTAGTAGTTTTTTAAAAAAATTATAACATATATACTACTGCATAATACATATATTATATATATTATTCATAAACCAGTTTAACAAATTGATAACATAACCTTTCGTTCATAAAATATACAATGTATTATTTAAAGACCTTTTGCCAAAACCCTTCAACCCTTCCATATATGATTTTGATGGCCTTGGTTAAAATTATTAAATTACTTAATTAATTTAAAATTTTAAAACTCATTTCTTAAACTTTCTTAAATCCAAACGGATGATCATGTATCAAAACACACATTTTCATCCTACAGTCATTGTGAATATGAAAATTCATATTCATCTGCATCATTAATGAATTATTTACTAAATTAATTAATTTCATGTATTTTTTTTAGGAGCATTTTTAAAAATAGCAAAATAAATTAAAATATTTATAAGCTGTAGCAAAATTTTGGATTCTATCACTGATAGGCTCCTATCACTATAGCATATCAATGACTATCAGTGATAGAATTTGTTATAGGTTGTAAATACATTAATAAATATTATTTATTTCATCATTAGAAAGGTTGTGACCTGTCAAAGTATCTTTTGAGTTAGTATGAATATTTATGTACTTTTTTTCCATTTGAGAATAGAATTCAAATTTGAATGAATCTTTATCATAGAGTTTAGTCTCTCAAGCTTGTGATTTCTTTGTATTCTTGTGTTAAAGTGTATGCCAAGGACTTTCAATCTAATTTGATCAATTAGATTGTGAACAAGTTCTCATTTCTTTTTTATTTAATCTTTTCAAGTCAAATCTATTTTAGCTTTGTTGTTGCAAATCGCCAAGAAGGAGTAGTGCGCTGTCTTAACGCCTAGACCGAATGCTTGTTTTCACGCAACCTTGTGTCTCACATAGTGTGTAGTAGGGATGTAAGAATAAGGGTTGAACCCGAATAACCCGAACTATCAAACTCATATTATAAAGGTTGGGTTGGGTTAGATTAAAATATGTGTTGAGTTGGGTTAAAAAAATTTAATTTTTTTGGGTTGGGTTGAGTCTCGGGTTGGAGGGTTGAAAAATTCGGTTCAAGCCAACCCAACCCGAATTAATATAGTATATATATATTAATATATATATTATTTAATAACAAACAAATTAGGTATATACATTTTGAATTTATTGTATGAAATTTTGAATAATGTGTGTTTGAAAATTAAATGTAACAAATTTTAACTTTTATAACCATTAGAAACTAGAAACGAAAAAAAAAAAAAAAAAAAAAAAAAAACTATACAACCCAACCCATATTATGGGTTGGGTTGAGTTGGGTTAGAAACTAAATTCGGATTGCCAACCCAAATAACCCGAAAATATGGGTTGGGTTGAGAATGTCTCCCAACCCAACCCAATTCGTTTTCACCCCTAGTGTGTAGGTATTTTGCTTAGTCAGAACGCCTTCTTTATTTAGCTTGTGAATGGGTCAAAACGCCTAGTGGTCCAAATGCCTAATGATTAATTCGCTTTGTGATTAATTCGCGTACTTGTTAACATGCCTTGTAAAAAATAATGCCTTCTACAAAACAGAAACAAGTAAGAATATTGGGGCTAAGTCGCGGACCTTGCTCTCTTTAAGATGTTTCGTGACTCCGCTCCTTTGTGCAAATAGATTGTTATTGCCTTGTCGTCTCCATGATAAAACAACCTTGTTCTTCAATTAGTTTTGCATTGAAACTAATCAAAATCTCAACACTCAAATGAACATTTTGTTTGCTCGAAAACTCATAGAAAGAAAATTTGAAAGAGAGTTTTTGCTTATTTTTCTCACAACCAAGATAAAGAAGTAGAGGTGTTTATATAGTGTGAGAAAACAAATAGAGACGTTGGAAATTAATTTTAAAAACATTTGTAGTTATGGAAAGATTACTGCAAACATTAAAACATTTGATTATTTAATTATGGTAATAAAACGTTTAATTATTTAATTCTGCGATAAAGATCATGTCATTCCTTTCATCTCATTGTGCCTAGGATGTCAACATGTGATATGAGATTTCTAGCATTTCGCATAGTTAGTACTATCGCGTAGTTATGATCAATATCACATAATTGAAAACTATATCGTGAATGACTCTCAAGACTATCATTTACATAGCTTAGTTCTATCGCTTATCGCATAACACTTATCACATCGCATAGTGTTATCGCGCGTAAAGAATTTTTCATTCGATAAGCTTTCTAGAAGTTGTTTATTATTTAGTTAATGGAAATTGGTGTAATGATCCGTTGTGTAAGTTTACCTAAAGTAAGGAAATTCTAATATTTGAGATAGTTCTCTTTATTAGGTTGTTTTTGTTAGTTAATGTTGATATAGAGGGTTAATTTAAAAAAATAATATAATTGTTTAAAAAAATGACAAAAAGAAGGTCCTTAGCAAATTTATTCTAAAAGTAATGTGAGACTATAAATAAATGAAAAAAATAAGGTAAAGTGGAAAACATTGACAAAAATAGATGTGGCAATGATGGACCACCTCAAATAACTCATATTCCACCCTGATCACCACATCAAAGGAAGGAACTCGTGCACTTAGTCTACGATTTTTGGAACTCATGGACTAGATCCACGATTTTCATATAGGATTTATAAATTTTGTTACTTAAAAAGTTTTAAAGGTGCCCATGGCTTTGTGGTTTTTTTCCATTAACACGGTGAGTGCACCATCTTACATCTTGGGTTAAATTCCCTCAAGGTTTGTTTGTTTTTTTACTAAATAAGTTATATATATATAAAAAAAAAAAATTTGATGTGGTGTATTGGAAAAAACTACTAAGCCAATAACACCTTTAAAACTTAGAGATAATTGTAGAAATAACAAAAATGTAGATAGCAACTTGAAAAATGACAAAAGAAAACTTAAAAAGTGACAAAAGGTGGCAGGAATAAGAAAAATAGCAAAAGCTAGATGCACCCGTTTATTTAATTATATTAATCCTGAATCTACCCTAGTTATAGGAAAAATAGCAAAAGTTGGACGCACCCATTTATTTAATTATATTAATCCCGAATCTACCCCTAGTTATAGGATAATTCATAGATTCAAAGTACATTGTATTTTAATAGCTCCAACCTGAGGCATGATGTTGCAGATTTTACAAAATCAGTGTATTTTACCAACAACGTCCAAGTTTAGTAAATCCTAACTAAATCTGGGATTTTGTTGCCGGACAAGATTGCAGCCACCTCCCTTAAACTAATGACAAATATATCTACAAGATTCTTGTTTTGTTATATTTTTAACCATTTATTAACAATATCGATAATTAGAATTAAATAATACATAATATATATTTTTAATAATAATTTGAAATTATATTTGGATTAGCATTAGTTTTCGAGGACAATAGTAGAATCATAACAAATTTTGTTATAGTTTTACAACAAGCAAAGACTGTTTTGGATGGTAGATGGATTGAATCTTATTGGTATAGGTACACAAAGTTGCTTGGTTGTATGGAAAAAAATCTATGCTTATGTTCATTGATATACAATGTATTTCATATATTTTACAACAACCTAAGTATATTGACTTTGCAATTATACTCTATTGTAGATTATTCATATTACATTTAAGTATCTTTTTTTTCAAATTAGATACATTTAGGTTGTCATAATCAGAAATTCATGTCATATATTATCATTTAGGGTCAAGATATATTATGTATAGTTTGTAACCGTAGTTGCCTTACGGAGTATCTATCTTTTTTGTATTTGTGCGTTTGATTATTGTAAATCTAACATATTGGTTATTTTGAAGGGAAAGATTATATGTTGGTACCTAAGCAATGTGTTGGAATTTAACACTGTTAAATACATCCTCATTATCTCTATAAGTTGGGACATGCTTCTGATTACAGTGTAGTTCGTGTAGTAAAAAATACAGTGTAGTTCTAAGAACAACTTGTCATTGGCATGGTTTAATTATATTATTTATGACTCTACCCTTTATAGGATAATTCGTAGACTCAAAGTACAATGTATTTTAATAGATCCAACATGAGTCAGGATATCACGCATTATTTGAGAAAGACAGTGCATTAATTTTACAAACAACCTTCAACTTTAGTAAATCCTAACTAAATCTGGGATTTTTTTTAGACGAGATTGCAGCAACTTCTTATTATAATAATGGCAAATATATCTTCCAAATTCTCAGTTTTTTATATCATAACCGTTTATTAACAATTTCAGTAATTTATAATTAAATAATACATAATATATATTTATAATAATAGTTTGAAATTATTTTGTTAAATAAATACATAAGATCTATTTTAGATTAGATTCCAAAAATTCGGAGATTTGGTATGCAGAATACTTTCATTAATATTTTCTATTTTTTATTTTTATTTTAGAAGGTATATTTTGATGGTAGTTATATTTATTTTAAAAGAAAAACAAATAAAAAATATATATATTAAAATGTATATGCAGAATACGTTCCTTATTTTAAAATGTATGTTATTTATATCTATCTTTAAAAAATATTCCAAAAATATGTATTTTTTTATAATATTTTGAAATATCATTATTCATGTTATTTGTTTTTATTATTCTAAATGTTGTTTTTTAGGGGTATTATCAAACATCAATTTCACTAAGCATAAAAAACGCTCAAGGGAACAAAAGAAAAATGAGGAAAACAAACTTTTTTCTTTTTCTGCATAGGACGAAACTGAAATCGTTTTGATGAAGAAGCTCCTCTCAAGAAGAAAAACCTGAATACTTCCTTGCCTTACGCTGAATGTATGAAGAGTTTGAAGAGGACGAAGCTAGAAGTTGGAATCCTTTCTGCAAAGGACGAAGCTGAAATTGTTTCGAGTTTGAAGAGTTTGAAGGGTTTGAAGAATCTTTTTCGGTGAACCTTTTTTTGTTGAACATTTGAATGCTTGAAGGGTTTGTAACGTATGATAAAGCTCTTTTGCACACAAGTTGAAGTAAATATGAAACGACTGCCCATATTCTGTTTTAAATTTTGAGTTTTGATGGATATGAATTTCCACTTTTGTGAGGAAATTAATATTTCGATAAGTTTTAATTGATTTGATTGTGTTGATAGGAAAAAATTAGGAGATAGATGTAATAATTGCTTTTTGAGAGTTTGAGTCAATTATAAGGTATTTGTGGTTTGTGAGATAAGTGTATTTAGGAGCTAGTTTTTTTTTTCATATTTTTTTATTTTACTATTTTATCAATTTAAATTAAATTTTGCTATTTATCCAAAGTAAACCTTTGATTTTGCTATTCTTCTAGTCAGTCATAAAACTTAGTAAATAACAAAATTCATATATCCTTTATGGAAATCGTGGACCTGATCCACGAGTTCCTTGTTCCTTCCTTTGATGTGGTAGTGGGGTGAGATGTGGAGTGGAGCCATTTTGGTAAAAATTGTGGACCAAGTTACGATTTTGACATCTATTATTATCAAATATTTTGCTTCCCTACTACTTTTGTCATTAGTTATTAAAATAATATTATTATTTTTATAAAAAATCTCATATAGGTTATGAGGTTTGCAGTTAATTTTGAATGATTTGTATTTCTAAACAAAAATTCAAAATTCAAAATTTGAGCATAGTCTAACAAATTGTTTGAATCAAGATATGTTTGTTTTATTCAATGTATCAAGGTGAGTTCTTCAACCTCTAACATTTTGTCAAAAACATATTATTAACCAATGAAAGTTATATTTTTAGTTGTACTTTTCAGGGGCATAAACTCTTATTTTTCATTCTCTAGCTTTAAACCCAATTAAAAAATTTCTAACATTAAGTTGTAAAATTACACCAAATATTGTACTATTACTTAATTAGTTCTAGTAAGTTAACAATCATATCATTTTGGTCCTTATATTTTGACAATGTACTTTTAGATATTCAATGTTAAACCATATATTTTTCACTAGTCTTAAATTTGGTCTATCAAAATTAATTTTTATTAAAATTGACCAAATAGTAAAAATAATTTTCATGTAAAAAATATAATACGTGGATTTGCTTCCAAATTTTAGCTAATAAATAACACAATGTTCATTTTTGAAAAATCTGTTTGGAATGACTTAAAAAAAAAAAAATTCAAACTAAAAACTCATTTGTTTTACAATTTTTTCCAAAAGTTTTTTTAGGTAAAGATTTGTTTGATTTTAGATTAAAAATGTCTTTACAATTTCAAGTTAATATAAAAGAATTTGTCTGTTGAGGTTTTCATAGGAGTTGGCTAACAATCATCGACAATGGTGGTCGAAAGTGGTCAACAACGACCACCCACTTCCGACCACTGTAAAACAACAATCATGTTGGCAACAATGATCGTTGAAAGTCAATAGACAACCATCACCAAAAAACAGTTGTTGACAATAGGCCAGTAATGGTCACTAGAAATTGGTAGACGAAAGTTGGCCTACAAAAGTCTTAGAAAAATAGTCGATAAAAGTAAGCCGACAACGATCACCAAAAAGGTCAACAAAAGTCGACAAGCAATAGTTACAGAAAAATGGCCAATGAAAGTTGACCGACAATGGTCACCAAACAACAGTCGACAAAAAGTTGGTAAGCAATAATCATTGAAAAAGGGTCGTTAGTAGTTGACTAACAAATTAAATGTTATTGAAAAAATGTCGATGAAAGTTGTTCGACAATGGTCACATCGAAAACGATCGACAAAAGTTGGCCAAATACGGTAACCAAACAACCATCAACAAATGTTGGCTGAGAATAGTCACCAAAAAGAGTCATTGATAGTTGGCCAGCAACTGTTATAAAAAATTGTCGGTAAAAGTTGGCCAGCAATTGTCACAAAAAATGGTCGACGAAAGTTTACCAAAAACGGTCATAAAAAATGATCGATGAAAGTTTACCACAACGGTCATCAAAAAACAATTGACAAAAGTTGGCCGACAATGATCACTTACCAAAGATAGAAAAAAAGTTGATCGACAACAATCACCAAGCAACAATCAACAAAAGTTGGTTGACAAAGGTCACTAAAAGCGATCAATGAAAATTGGTCGACAACAATCACCAATTAACGGTCAATAAAAGTTCACCAACAACTGTCATCAAACAACGATTAACAAAGGTTGACAAAAAATGATCAACAAAAGTCAGCCTGCAACGGGCACTGGAAAATATTCGACGAAAGTTAGCCGACAATGCTCACAGAAAAAAATCGACGAAAGTTGGCCAACAATGCTCACTAAAAATGGTCGATAAAAGTTGACAAAAATTGGCCATTGAAAATTGTTCAACGAAAGAAAGTTGGCAAGGCTCAATAAAACCCATTGACAAAAATTGGTAAAAAAATGATCACTGAAAATGGTCGACGAAAGTTGGCCAGCCCAGTGGTCAAAAAACGGTAGATGAAAGTTGGTCGAGCATACCGTTTCTTTCTGGGTGAGACATAGTTTCTGAAAAGCTATCATTGGAGGTTGGTTGATGGCAATGCAGAAATGACGATCGAAGGTGGACGATAGTATCTGTTAGAGGTTGGCAAACAGTTGTTACTGGAAAACGATTGTCGAAAGTTGGTTAGACGACAACTATTACAAAATAGTACTCAAAAGTTGGTGGATGATAGTCACTAAAAAGTAGTTCTATTTATCAGGAAGGATTTAAGCTACAAAGGTATGAACTCTAAAACTAAAGTTTTTATAAATTTGCAAAGCATATTTAATCCTTCTAATTAATGCATCTAGGGTGATATTTGATCAAATTACTTTCGCTGCATACGATCATAAAAAATGTCGTCAAAAGTTGGTTGGCAACGATTGTTGAAAAGTGGTCATCGAAAAGCAATGATAAAAGGATGTGGCAGACAATTGTTAAAAAATGATCATCGAAAGTTGGCAGGGGCAAAAACTTCAAGAAGTGTTCTTTAGAAGTTGATCGACGATGGTTGTCCAAAAGAAATTGTAGGAGGTTTTTCGTCAACAGTTATAAAAAAACAATAAATGAAAGTTAATCGTTAGTGGTCGACGAAAAACAATAGCTAGAAAGATGATGATCAGAGGTTTAACGGAGGTCAATAGTGGTTGGTAATTGTCGTATGATGATCTCCAAAAAAATGGGCATCCAAAGTTTGGCTAACAATGATTGTTGGAAAGCAATCATCGGAGGTTGGTCGCAAGCAGTTGTGGTGAAAATGGTAGAAAAATATTTCAACAATCAACGTAGATTGTTTTTTGTGGTTGAATGTTGAACTGCCACAATCGATGAAGATGGTTGTCGGGGGTTGGCTGGTGAGAATTGCTGAAGGTGATAGTTGGAGTGTTTCATACAAATTAAAAAAATTAACCATTTAATACTTAAAATTCATTTTTCTAAAAGTTGAGTTTAAGTGTTTATCTAAATCATATTATTTTATAAAATCATTTTTCTAAATTTATTTCAGGTGGTTGTTTTGAAATTGAAAATACAAATAGCATGGTAAGTAAATTTAAATTTTAGTGAGAGGTGGAAAATGAAATTTTAACTAAAAAAATTCCAAAAGAATAAAAAACATATTTCCGGGTGGGAATTGGTTGTGGACATCAAATTATATGGGAGTTGAAAGAGAGAAAGGTGACACCATAATTATCTATCTCAAAAGAAAAAAAGAAAAGAAAAGAAAGTAACACCATAATTATCTTTAAAGATAGTAAATAATAACAATAATTAAGTGAGGAAGAATCTCTTCTTTTTTTCTAAACTTTTTTCTTTTTCTTCTTTACTAGACAAAATATGTCATTTTGAAAAGAAATTACCTTTTCTTTTCTTCTTTTATTCAATTTTAGTTTTTAGTTTTCAACTTTTTCTTTCCTTGGGAATGAAAAGAAAATGACTTTTGAAAGTAGAAATGCAGAGATACAATAGGTGGGTGTTGGTGTGGGTGTTTTTTAATTCCAACTTTTCTTTTCCAAAGAATCACTTTTACTTCATAAACTTAATTGAGAACTTTTTGTTTAAAATATCATTTTATTTGGCTTCAAATATTATATTATTTATATTTTTGATGTTCTAAATTTAGTGAAGTTACTCTTTATTCAGATCTATTAAATAATAATAATAAGGGATAAGAATAAGAATAATAAAAACAATAATCTGTGCAAATTTAATTATTTTTAAAAAAGAAAAAAAAAATATCAATAAACTAATACTAAAGATATAAATTTAAGATTTTCTTAAAATATTTTAACCAAAATTTGAATATTTAAAAATATGAAAAGTGGGTTAAATTATAGAAAATGTCTTGATAAAAAAGAGGTTAAGAAAGGAAGTCAAATATGAGAATAAAACTAGAAAAATTGTCTCATACCAAATATACCAACATGAAACTAGACCAACATAGATGCTACTATTCAAATTGAGTTGTGATTCAGTTGGCCTTCATTGACCTCGGAGATAAAGCCAACTCTCCCTTCTCACTTTAATAAATACCAAAAATGAGAAAGCAAATCAATTAGGCCACTCGACCTCAAAGGTCAAGACCAAAGCCAACTCTCTCTTCTCGTTTGGATGGATGCTAAAGAAGAGATGACAAAACAGGGAGAACATTTGGCCCATTCTTTAGAGCCTATTCTTCGTATGGTTTTATTTGGCGAGTGACTTAATATGACTTGATCCAGCCCTCTAGAGTCTTATTCTTAAAAAGGATATTGGAAATTTGAATGGTTTTCTTAAAAGGATAAAGGAATAAGTTTAGTTCTCCCACTATGAGGTAAGCCATCCTCTTCCTTGATTGCTCGACTTTTGTGCTAAACGCTAGTTTAAGCATTGAAATCTTTACAGTAAGTTGTGTTGTCTATTTTATATAGATGCCATCTTTTCCTAAATATAAATTTGGGCCACTTCCATTTTTAACAAAATATAAAATGATATCAATTATTATATGACGGTTGTCTGATTACTATCTAATTGCTAATGTTCGTTGTTATCTGTTTGTTAAAGATATTGATTTACCATCTCATTGTTATTTAATTTAATATTGATTGTTATTTAATTGCAAATGATACCGATTGTTATCTAATGACCTTACATTTTTTCTTTATCCATTACTAAATATTTTATGATTACCATCCAGTTTTGTAATCTACATAACATTGTTGATAATCCCATTATTGTCACCATGAAAAGTGACCATAGAAAGTTTAACCACAAAACAATATAGTGAGATAGTCATTTGATTACCTTCTAATTGTCATCTGATTATCTTATATTTTTTTTAATTTTAGTTAGCCTTATGAGATAGTTATTTGATTACATTTTGATTGTCACCTTATACTTTTAAAAATATTCAAGTTTAGTTAGACTTGTGAGATAGTCATTTGATTACCTTTCGATTGTTATCTAATTACCTTATACTATTTTTTTCCAATCACCTTCCAATTACCTTTTGATAATCAAAAGGACTACCTTCTATTTTTTAAAAAATTTTATTACATTATCATTCGATTACTTCCTGATTACTTTTCTTTCAAATTAATTTTTTATATTGTTTTGATTGTCTTTCTAATTGTCAATTAGTTTTCATTCTTTGACACATCTAATTGATATTTGATATTGATTGTGTTATCTAATTACTATTCTATATTTATTTGTGATGAATTCTATATCTCAAACCATAAATACCTTCCATGTAACTCAATAAATAATGTCATCAACAATTCCACCAAAATTCAATCAATCTCGATTTGATTGACGTCTTATTACCATGTGATTCATATATGATTAAGCTTTTAAATATTAAAGATATTTAATTAAATTAAAATCAATGGCATTTTTGCAAATAAGTTCACCTTCATAATTTTTGGGACTCCATTGCGAAGAAAATGAAATTGATGTTTCCATTGAAAAAACACAATTAGAAAGAAGAAAACACACCATTTGAGTTACTTGGGAAAACCCACGTCTAATTTAATTTAATATAAATTAATGAGGCTTTTTTAAAAATATAACAAAGCAATAAAATATTTACACTGTATAAAACAATTTCAAAAACAGAAAAAGGTCACGTGTCCGTGATTAATTGACATTTAGCGCGCATAATATATTTAGGAAACAATTGTTTAGATTTAACTATTCTTTTCTACACAATCGTTTCGATTTGGAGCCAAATCTAAATTATTTTTTTCAATATTTTTTGGTATACAATTGTTTAAATTTGAGTAGCCAAATCTAAACAATTTTTTTTCAAGATTTTTTTGTACACGATCGTTTAGATTTGAAAAATGATCGTTTAGATTTGAAAAACAATAGTTTAGATTTGGTATATGATCTTCAACCAAATAACAGTTTGAAAAAAAATAAAAGAAAAACTGCAGAAGAAGAGAAAAAGACAATGAAAAAAAATCGCAGAATAGGAAAAGAAAAAAAACAATGAAAAGAAAGGATAAATCTAAAATATTTTTTAAAAAAATGGCCAGTTTCATAGGTTTTTTCATTTTGCTACACGGACCGTAAATATTTTGCTATTTTTTTATATTTATGAAAATTAATTATATTCACTTAAATCATATTTAAATGAATATCTCATATAACCTATATTTTAATTTAATTAAATCAAATTAAACTAAACTATTAATTAATTCTCAAAATAATTAATTTCTAAATTAAATATCTTACATTTAGTTTAATCCAAAATCGAATCATATTCAAATATAAATTTCTCTCATAACCTATAGTTTTAATGTGTACTATATACACATTAAATTTTAACCTATAATTTTAATATAAACCTAATTCATATTAAATTAATATTTGAACTCATTCAAACATTTTATTCTCGCATAAATTAATTTTGAATCATATCCAAAATTAAATTTATATAATAAAGTTTAATTAAAATATGAACTTTATATTATAATGTATCACCATACATTATATTAATTTCCAAAGTAAATTTGAACATTTCAAATTACAAGCAATATAAATAAATATCATTAAGAAGGGGACCTACATATCAAAAGGTACAACGATTTGAGATTAATTGGTTAAACTCATTAACCACTTAATATTTGTTAACCATGTGTACACTCCACTAAAGACTTATAGCTAAACTCTTCTCACTATTCATATATTTTTGTATCCACAGATATAAACCAATAACAGTAAGTTAGTCCTTCACAAGTGTTCGTAACACTAGTTAGGTCAAATTACCGTTTTACCCCTAGGTTACTTCTAATTATTAAATACCAAAGGCTCCTCTAATGAACAACATGTTTATGATCCAACCACTAAACATAACCCCTCTCGTGCTATTAAGAGAGTAGGGCTCTTTGTTCGAGTTCCAAAGACACCATTTAAGGGAACAATCATCTACTTACCCTAAAGTCAGGAACGAGTGAATTCCATCTTGTGTGATTATGTTCTCATCTCCCCACTCAGTGTTATCCTCCAAATGATAATTAAGCATATTAAGTCAAAGATTTGGCCACTCTCACCCATACAAATCAAAAGGTAATTTCTCGCGAACAAGAATTCATAATACACTTAAGATTAAGACTAAGTTACCTAGGTGATCTAATGAAATAGAAACCTAACTAGTTAATAGAGTTACATCTAGTGGTTACTATTTTGTGGTCCGATCTTATGCAAACTCATTGCATAGGATACCACACTTGCATGTTACCTACACAAACGCGTTAGATCATTGCGTTTGTATCAAATACAAAGTAGGTCGTATCCATCGTGTTACCAAGATAAGGTATCCAGTTTTATCCCTATATTATAAACCCTTTAAGTTGTATTTCGAACATCGATTCCTGTACGTCTCTACATACTGTTCAAAACTCATCAAATAACTTAGGATGTTAGTTTATTGGATTTAGGTTATTAAGACAAAACTAATAATATAATCAATAATGCTTTATTGGAATTATAATAACACCACCTGATTTATTGGAATTATAATAATAACACCTGATTAATAATAGTCAATGGATTACATTTACTATCTACGAGTTTTAGGACATAAAACCCAACAATAACAAGATGCCCTAACTTACCATTTGCAGCCTTCCTGCAAACATCTGAACCCAACAGACATCAAATTTGATATTGTAGTTCTAAATTAAAAACTGTTCTTGACTACTACTATCTAAAATGACTTTGAAAGCACTTCTTTACTTTCTCAAATACATTTTTCTCAAATGATCATAATAAGAAATTTCTCTTATAACTTCATCATTTAAAGCAGAAGAAGAAGAACCTACATTTAACATTATTACCTTATTTCCATACACTACTAACAGCAGTAGAAGACACTTCTAAAGAATTAGCACTTACATGAGCAACTAATGGATGTCCTACTAGTTGCATTTTTAGCAAAAGTCAGATACCAAGAAACATTTTTGTCCTTTTTATTGGCACAACAGTTTGGACGCATTGTTTTTTATCAAAATCCAATAAAACTGATAATTCTACCAATTCATCCAATTGAATCTCTTCATATATTAAACCAACTAGACATTGTATTCTGTAAAATAAAAACAAAACTATGTAATAGTGATAGAAAAAAGTAGATAACTATATTCATGATAATAGTGATAGAAAGAAATAAATTTATATATCTTTGTCTATCTCAGACAGACAGAGATAGAAGTCTATATATGTCTATCAAAAAAAAAAAAATAGACTTCTATCTGTTTAACACAAAAATATAGAGATATGCATAAATATTTGTTTATCACACTTATCTTCGTCTATCTCTATCTACGATTCATTATAGAAGGCAAATAAAAAGAGATAGATAGAGTTATGTATATATATCTCTATTATCTCTATCTTTTGTGATATATAGAGGTAGAAATCTATCTCCCTCTATCACAGATAGATAGAGATACATGCTTATCTCTGTCTATCTTTGTCCATAGTTCATTATAGAAGAAAAAGGGATAGATAGTAATAGATGCGTATCTTTGTCCATAATTAATTGAAAAATATGAATAAAAGATTGATGATCATGATGTTTGAATTGGTTGAAAATAAAGTTAATAAGTCAGAAGAATAATTAAGAAAAAGAATAATGATTGTAAAACAATGATGATGACCATGAATAGAATGGAAAAAGAATTATAAAAGAAAAGATGGAGAAGAAAACCTACCACCAATCGGCACCGCTGTGAAGAAGATGAAAAAGAATATGACCTCGCTCGTGACCGCCGTTGGATGCAATCCACTGCTCTTGAGGAAGACGACGACATCTGATCACGTATCTCTGTAATTGAAGTGAAAAAGAAGGAGAAATTGATGTGAAGTTGATTATGTGAGGTGAAGAAGAGAAGATGTCTCGTCCTACAAAATTAAAAAATCAAGAGTATTTTTGTAATTAATAAAAATGGAATCTTGGATCTCAATGGGCTTTTTTTTATATGAGATGTAAATAGTTTTACATTTTGCTATATACGTAAATTAACAATAAAATAATTGAGATTATTTAAAAGAAAAACAATTATTGGCTTTCAAAAAGATAAGCAAAGCAGAGTTAGAGGAACGAGCCTTTGTTCAGAAAATTGTATTGTATAAATAGTATTTTGGAATAATATATTCTTTTTATATATATTTAATGTGAATCTTTAAAATATACATTTTCTTTTTCGGTCAAATAACTATTTAAAATTTTACTGTAAATATGGTGATGAAACAAAAAAAAAAAACTATTTACACCCTAAAAGACAAAATTCATAACCTTTTATTTTTCTATAAAGTATAAATATTTTGTCAATTTTTCTACTTTTGATAATTTTCCAAACCTAAATTATGGAACAAAAAGTGTAAGAATCAAAATATAGTTTAAATGTTTGGAATTATATTTTATTGATTTATTAATTTTTTTTTACCAATGAAGAAGTAGAATTCACCCTCGTATGTTAATTGAGTTATACACAATTTGATATTGGTTAAGTGAGTTGAGCTTCTAAAATGGTTAGAATTAGATTTAGGGGTGAAAAAGTAAACACAAGGTTAAACAAGGAATGTAGTCGTCACCGAAGCAAATAACTATGTAAACGACACAAGTAACAATAAAAGGGCAGAAAAATAACACAATCAGATTGGTAACCTAGTTAGGTGCAACAACACCTACATTTGGGTGTACTTCCACCCAAGTTAGGAAATCATAAATTAAAGTTCAAACTAACTGAGCAATACAAGTCTATTACAGAAACTCCCCCTATATCAACCACTCTGTAGCCGAACCCTGCTCACAAAAAACAAACTCTCCTAAGTGTGATTCTACAAAATTTACTTGTCTTGTTAGGCACCACCTAATAGTTGTGATGTCCACACTCTCATGCACTCCTCAATCAACAACCTAGAGTACAACATACACTCTACAAGCACAAAGGTTTTCTTTAAGGACTCACCGACAATATGATTGAAATCAACTCTATATGTAACAAGGTCTTCGACACAAAATTCACCCCACACTGGTCCAGTTGATCGTATATATGTGAAAACACCTGCACGTTGTAATCACAAACAAAATCTAAAGAAACAGTCGAATCCCCACAAGTCTAAAAAGGGTTGAATCTACTTAAAACTGTTAGTGTAATAAAAAGCTCAAATGTCATAAAATTAAACTTACCCAACAGATTAAAAAAAAAATTAAAATTTGAAGTGAAACACTATAACAAAAGGCTTAACTAAATAAGAAAGATAAAAATATATCAAATTTGGATGGTATTAGTTATTGAGCAAACATTTCAAACTTTGGACAATCTTAAACTAGAAGAGCTTGTTTATAGTGAGCGTTTGAGTAACAAAAAAGTTTAGATATAGAATGTCATAATCAAAGAGATATTTCTAAAGAAAGTAATTTGGCTAGTAAAAGTGATAATTTGAAGAAAAAGGGTTGATGATGAGATTTTATTTTATTAATTTGAGTCTAATCTGTCTCGTAGAGAGATGAGTTAACTGAACATATGTTTCTCATAGAAATACGCCTCTATAACTCTACTGTAGCTTTCATGTATTGAATTTTATTTACGTATGTTTTCGTTTTGAAAAGGAAAGAACGAATCACTTGCTTTATATTAGCAGAGACCATAAATGATCCATTTCTTTTTTAGATATTTATTTTTCTCATCTCCTCGGATTTTTTTTTTTTTTTAACTTTTCTCTCTGATATCACTATCAACTCTTATCATATTTATTTTGAAAAATGTGTATTGTGTAACTTAAATATATAATGTTTTTTTCTTAAAATTTGTATATTTATGTATTTTATATAGGACCATAATCATATATTGATAAGATTAAAGTTTGTTTAGATGATATAGATTTAATTGCGTAAATTAAATTCATTCAATTAAGATGATGTTTCATGAATAAATTTAGCATGTATGAAAGAAATTGAGTTAAATTTCACATATATTTCAATTGTCAATTTAAATAAATATCAAGCAATACCTAACAAGTGGAAATTTATATTAAATGGAGAGGAAATAACGTTGCAAGGGCTTGAACATAGAACCTCCTTAGACCACCTTCTTCGATATCATCTTAAATCACCAATTCAACCTAAAATCTTAAGTTGATAAATGAAGGTAGATTTAGTAGAGTATCCAATAGCTAGCCTATATGTAATGCCCCGAGTTTAGGAGGAGAACATGAATGAATTGATATCACATCTGAATGAGAATGATCCTGAGGACATGAAAAATAAAGTTAAGAAAAACTTAAAAAAATTAAAAGTTACTACCTAACCAACAAGGTGCACCTTCCTTTTCGGTGGCTCAATCATAAGAACTTTAAAGTTAAGCGTACTTAACTTGAAGCAATTCTATGTTGAGTGACCTTCTGAGAATTTTTCTAGGATTTATTTGAGTGAAGACAAAATATGCTGAAAGAACTTGTGTTGGTTTGTGGAGAAAACTTCCACTCTGGTTTGCCTTTAAACAAGTAAGGATGACGTACTCTGGTTTGCCTTTAAACAAGTAAAGATGACGTTGTCAGATCATAGGGGATGCAGGAGAATGTCGGAGATCTGAATCACGATCCGAATTCTAGGCCTAGGGTGTTTCATTGTAAATAGCAACTTAGTTGTTTTTCATTTGTTGGATCTCATTCTAAATTGAAGAGTTCTCTGTTATTGTGAGTTGAGTTAGTATCCAAGAGTATTGTTGTATAATTCTAAGACAATTGTTGTAGTCTGTGCTTGCAAGCCTGTGCAGAGCGAATAACTATCTTCCAAACAAGGTTTATTAGAAGAGAGCTTCAACTACGCTTTGAGTATACAAAGATTTTGAGGCATTTTTAAGTATTTGATTGCATTCATATCCAAACCTTATTATATCATCTACCTTAAATGTATTTGTTTCGAACTAAGTTTGATAGGTTTGCTAGTGTATACAATTCATAATATATCTAAAGTTTTCTCTAACAATATACTTTAAGATTGGAAAAAAAATTGTATGTAAAAGATAAAAAGACATTGCTTTTATAATTGTTATGAACAACACAAAAATGAAACTATTTACAGAATATAGCAAAAATTATAAATGAGTTGAAGAGAGTTTGATGGATTTTTCTATATTTTGTAAATATTTTCGACACTTTTGCCATTTACAAAAATTCTTCATACACAGAAATTTTCGCCATGGTATTAAAATTTTACTAAAGTCGTTATATTTCACAAAAGTAATCAATCTTCATAGTATTAAATTATTTTCGTCAACATTTTAACTTGTTTATTTATTGATTCAAAAAATTTATTCTATTTTTTTATATAGTTTCTCCAAAAATATCTATCAACATCTACATGTTGCCAATATTTTCATCGACAAATGTTTTTAAAACAAAGACATCAACATTTTAAACTTTGTTTACGCCATCTAAACGTGCCCATATATGATCCTTCCTCTCAATTCCTCTTTTCTTTTCCTTCAATGAATTTTGTCTGTACATTCCACATCTCAACAACTTTTTTTCCAAATAATATAATAATTATATAGATCAATGTTGCATAAAAATTTTAAACTTTATGATATATTAGGCACTCCCTCCAAATTAGATTTAGATCGAAAGATTATAGTCTAAACCATTAAACTAAATTTGTTGAATAATTTAGAGTAACATATTTTAAAATTTAGAGTCCAACTAATATTAATTATATTTTTTAAAATGGAGGCAGAGGACGACAATATCCAACGTAAGGGAGAAAAGAAAACAAATTTTTGAACGAAAAGAAAAGGATAAGAGAAGCCTTTGTTAAGGACGTAATAGGAAATTTAGATATTTAAGAAGTAAATAAATTTTTAAAAAGAATAATATAGACAAAACTTGTAGACTTGTGTATGTGTTTAGCCTTACTGCAAAGTCAACATATTCCTGTTTGTTTGTTACTAATGACTTTCTTTTAGAAAAAAATAATTACTTTATATAAATATTGAAAGAAAAGAAAAATGCTTTGGACACTGAAAAGCTACGTAGGCAAAAGTCTGTCTCTGAACAGAAGGAAAAAAGACTTAAAGTGACCCAAATTCCGAACCTTTATTTTCTTCTTCCCAAATTGCCCTTTTTCTCTTTTTCAAACCAACCTAAACTCTTCCATGTCTTGAAAAGATGCCCAAATTTTGTCGAGATTTTTGTATTTTGAGGGTTAAAATAAATGTTGTTTGAGTCCAGTTTTTGGAGGAAGCAAGTGCGATGAGTGGAGCACGAGAGAGTAAGAGAGGATGAGCTGAAACGTGCAGACTACATTATTGTATTTGTTTAGTTGAATAGAAGCGGAAGTGTGAATGTGAGAGTGGGTCCGTGGGATACAAACAATATTTTATTATTTTGTACCCTCTTTTTTTGACCAATTATTTGGTACATACCTTCCTTTCAATTACAAAGAAAATATTAGTAAAAAAGTTTTTTTTTTTTGTTTTTTTTTGTCACACCATAATTTGTGACTGCATGCTTAGTTGGAATAAAAAAAATTATAAATATGGCAATTAGATTTAAAATAATTAAGTGCATGGCAACATTCTAAAAAGTTTACAAATATAGCAAAATCTATCACTAATAAATCATGCTACAAATATTAGTAATCTTGATCTATCATTGATATAAGTCTATCACCAATAGATTATTTTATATTTGTAATTTTTTATAAATGTTACTTCATACTTAATTATTATTACTAAAATTTTCATCAATTCTAATTACCCAAAAAAAGGTACAATCTAAAGAAAAATGGGTCGAATAACATTTTTGGTAATAAAAAATGGGTTATTTGTATATAAAAGAAATCTATAAATTTTGTAAGTTTTAAAAATATGGATAACAATAGTAATAGCTATAATGACAATTTTAACGGGCATAAATCATAAACATAAATGGTTCCATTTTGTTCACATTTATTTAAATTATGAATTTTGTCAAATATACTACTAACGTTGAACCTCTACTTTTTAGGGTCAAGTGATAATAGTAACACTGAAGATGTCAAAATTGATAATTTTTTTCAACTCTAACAATAACAAGATTGGTAGTCGTAACTGTTTGAATTAATGGGCTTAATCCAAGAATTTATCCTAATATTCTTTTCTTTTTTCTTTTTTATCATAAGTTGTAATCTATTTATCTTTCCTCTTGTATCTTTGTTAATATGACATATTAATAAGAAAGTCAATCGTGGTTTTTCTTCCGATACTTGCGTTTCCATGTAACTCGATGTCTACTGTACTTTACCACTTTTAACACATAGCACAAATGTCTCTTATATTCTGTGTGCTGGTAATGAAAAGATCAAAATATAGCGGATGGTTCTTTAGCACCAATTGCTGGAAAGGGACAACTTTTTCCTTTTGAAGGGCTTGGCGAAAAGAAGGGAAAATTTGATCTTCCTTATGGATAGCTGATGGTTCTTTAGTCCCAATCGTCAAGTCCTCCTAAATGTTTTACATGTGCCTAAGTTTTTCTATAATTTGCTATCCATAAGCAAGATCACTTGTGAATTGAAACTGCAAAGCTACTTTCTTACTTGAATCTGTTTCTTTTCAGAACTTGAGCTCGAGGAGAATTATCAACATTGTCCGACATAGCAAGGGACTCTATCTCCTTGATGATGATACCTCTGATAGTAGTATCTCTAGGACTGGTTTATTGTCTTCATATATTATTATTTTTGAACAAGATTGTATGTTATGGCATTTTCAGTTGGGCCAACCAAACTCTAAATATATGAAGTGTTTATTTTTCCATCTCTTATCTAAAGTTGATGTCTCCTCTTTATCTTGTAATTTGTGTATTCGGGCCAAACAACATCAGGTCTCATTTTTCTCGAAGCCACATAAACTAACTCAATCGTTCACTCTTATCCATAATGATGTTTAGGGTCCATCCAATGTCACTACCTCCTCTGGAAGATGGTGGTTTGTGACTTTTATTGATGATCATACCTATCTTACCTAGGTCTTTCTTATCACTGATAAATCCGAGGAAACTTTTATCACATCATTGAAATGCAGTTCATTGCAAAAATTGTGATTCTTCAGAGTGATAATGGTCAGAAGTTTCAGAACCATACTCTTAGTGAGTTTTTAGCCTCCAAGGGGATTGTTCACTAGAGCTCATATGCTTACACTCTTCAACAAAATAGGGTTGCCAATTGGAAAAACTGCCACCTTTTGGAAGCAACTCGTTCTCTTATGTTGTTTACTTCCTTTATTTTAATATTTGTGGGGGAGACGTTGTTCTTACTGCAACTTATCTCATCAATAGGATTCCTTCTCATGTCCTCCACCTTCAAACTCCCTTATATTGTCTCAAGGAATCGTATTCCTCTACTCGTCTAACTTCTGAGATTATCCTTCGTGTGTTTGTACAGCCTATGTTCATAGCTTTGGCCCTGACAAGACCAAATTTACCTATCGGGCTTAGACGTGAGTGTCTGTTGGGTAACCTCTTCATTAGTGGTCATAAATGTTTCTATCCTCCTTTTCGTAAATACTTTGTCACTATGGATATCATATTTTGTGAGAACCAACTCTTCTTTTTCGTTAGCCATATTTAGGGAGAGAGTGTGAGTGTAGAGTCTTACTGTACCTTAGAGTCTACCAATTCTACTCCTAGTACCTTACCTGACTCCAATCTTCATCTCATGGTCCACCCACAAACCAAGTTCCCTGGAAAACTTACTATAGAGAAAATCTCATAAAGGAAATTGAGTCCCCTACTGATCAGCCATCTTTGATCCAAGACTCTAAACCTCCTCAAAATCAAGGTTCTCACCAAGGGACTTCTCAAACAAAGCTTTGACTTTTGTGTTAGCAAGTTGGTCTCATTCATGTCTACATTCCAAACTTGAGGGGGAGTGTTAGAATTAGTGGGCTTGGCCCAAGGAAGGATTTATCCTAATATCCTTTCCTTTTTTATAATAAGTTGTAACCTATTTATTTTCCTTCTTGTATCTTTTGTTAATATGAGAAATTAATAAGAAAGTCAATCGTGGTTTTTTTTCTTCAAGAGGACTCAGGTTTTCATGTAACTCAATGTCTACTTTACTTTACCGCTTTTAACACTAATGATAACTATAATGGTAACAATGCAATGCAACTCTCAAGCACATTTCAATTGAGCACTCTCAATCCATCAATTTAATTATGTTATTTTGTTACAAATTTAAATGTGTGTTTCATAAAACAAAATAGAACACAAAAAAACAACATCAAAATTAATCAAATGGGACCCGTGTTTTTTTATTTATTCCAATCGATCCAACACGTGGCCTAATTACTTGAACAAAACAATTATTTTTTGAATAATTCTAAAAGATGTCGTGGAGGAAAATTATTTTTAAAGAATGACGAAATATTTAGTTCACTTTTACAATATAAAGTTTTTAACTTTTGTATTTATAGGCTTGATAATATCAATTAGTTATAACAACCAATTTAAATAATTTAGGGATTTGTCAACACATTACCCTTTAAACATTAATTAATATGGTAACAACTAACGAATAATTATTAAAACTTACATCTCTATGACTTTGTTCGACAACAATTTATTTTCTTATTTGTGTTTCCACGTTTCATTTCAACTTTTCAAAAAGTCAAGCTTTGTAGCTAAAGTCTAGAAACAAAAGCAATTGCATGGAAAATACTCTTTCTTTTTCTTTTTAACTTGATTGGATTTTTAAAAATTTTAGTAAAAAATTAAATAATAAAGCATATAAACTTATGAGTTGAAGTATAATGTTTATAGACTTTATTTTAAAAAACAAAGGAAATATATATATAAAAAATCAAATTATTGTTAAATAAGACCTACGTAATTAATTAAATAGGATCAATGCATGCACTCTAAATTATCCCATCAATTCGATGCAATTACTAGGACTTGACATTAAAAAGAAATTTCTCGGTATGTAAATCAAAAATTAATTCAACATAAGAAAGTAAAGTAAAAATAAAATCAAAACTTAACATTGTTAAATGCAAAGATACGATCGAATCAAAAATAAATTATCTTGATTTAAATAAATTTAAACTTTTAATCAATAATCGTGTTAATTTAAACTTTTAAATATTAATTAACACTTGTTTTTAAGATTTAATTTAAAATAATTTTTTAATCAAAATTTTAAATTATTATAAGTGAATTAATTTAGATATTTTATTAAAAATATTATTTGGTTACAAAATGTATGGGTTATTAACTAAAAAAATAGAACAAATCTTTTTTAGTTCGAATATTGGACTAGATAAAATATTTTTTTTTCTACTTAAAATAAAATTTTAAAAAAGGCAATTAAATCTTTAAAATGAATCTTTTAGGGTTGATTTTCAATTTGGAGTAAAACATTTAATAAAATGGAAAGAGTATAAATAAAAATCCAATATGGGCAATTTAACTTTTGTGCTTTTATTTCATCTCACTCAGCATAGATTCCCTCACTCTCTTTTTGAAAGTGCACATGACCCCAATTTCCTTCTCTCTTCTTTTTAACAATAAATTTTATTTTTTCTAAATAAAAAAAAAAAAACATTTCTTAAATTTAACCATTTAAGACATAAATTTAATTATAAATTTTAAAGGCTATATTGTATTAAATTTGATAAGATATTTTATAACTTTGGACTAAATTGTTAGATGCTCTTGTTCAAGCATATACTTATTTTAATGTCATTTCTTATGTGAAATTTTAAGGGATTTTTTTTACCTTATTTATTTATTAAAATAATAAATACTTTGAATTTAATCTTATTGAGACTAGCGAGATAATGCCAATAATTTAGACGAGGACAACATATTAATTGTATAGAGGATTAAAAAAAATTATTTTACGTAAAAAAATATAATCAATACTAAACTAAAGCTTTAAAGATTATTATTAATATTTATCAAAAGTAGAAGACTAAATTTAGAAATTTGAAAATATATTAATTAAAATATAGCCTATTCTAAAATATAAGAGATCAAAATAATACTTTAATTAACCTTTAAAGAATGAGATGTGTATAGTACATTATTTTTCATTTTTTTTAATTAATATTACCCTTGACAAAGTCCAAACATCCATAATTTTGAAAAGAAAATTATAATGGATAGAAAAAAACTATTTACAAAATTTTAAAAAAAAATTAATGAATTGATCTAGAGATTAATAAATTTTAATATATTTTATAAATAGTTTTAATATTTTAAACAATAATCCATAAATATATTTGTTTGATGGATATAAGTGTAAGTAATAAAAAAGATATAAGAGGCGTCTTAAACAAAAAGTTGTTACAAAGCGATTAGGTGTTAGTAGAATAAAACAAATATATGTGTAGAGATGAGTATATATAACAAACTCACAAATTTGCAGATGATGGATGATGTTGATCAAATTTAGGATATTTTTACAATTTTGATGTGAAACATAAAACCGTAATATCTGTCAATTAATTCAATTGAGGTTTTTTTTTTTTTTTTTTTAGTTAGGGTTTGCTTATCCAAAATAAAGTAAAATATTCCAATTTTGTCCTCCACGAGTCATTGACTCTTAAGTCCCCCATTTACGTCTCGGTCTCCTATATCACCATCACCATCATCCTCCATTAATCCCCACTCTCTCCATTTCCCCCCCATTGTTGCTCTTCTTCTTCTGCAACAATGCCCATTCCCTTCCTTTCTCTACTCTTCTTTCTCCTTTTCCTCTCACTCTCAAGTAAACTCCAATATCCTTCTTCTTTTTCTTCTTCTTCTTCTTCTACATTTTTCCATTTCTCTCTAACCTTCTCCTCCTTCATTTCTTGCAGGTGCAGAAATCTCCACCCTCGTCGGAATCAACTACGGTCAGCTCGGCAACAACCTCCCTTCGCCCTCCCATTCCGTCAATTTAATCAAATCCCTTAATGCCCAAATCGTCAAAATCTACGACGCAAATCCCCAAATCCTCAAAGCTCTCAAAAACACCGACCTACGGGTCTCCGTCATGGTTCCTAACGAACTCATCATCAACATTTCTTCTAGCCAGAACCTCGCCGACCAATGGGTTCGGACCAATATCCTCCCTTTTTACCCCCAAACCAAAATCCGTTACCTTCTCGTCGGAAATGAAATCATCTCCTCCACTGGAAATCAAACCTGGTTCAGTTTAGTACCGGCGATGCGCCGAATCAAACATTCTTTGAAAACTTACGGGATTCATAAAGTGAAAGTCGGAACACCCTCTGCTATGGATGTTCTTCAGTCATCTTTTCCGCCTTCGAATGGGACATTCCGGGCGGATATTGCCGATCGTGTCATGAGACCGATGTTGCAGTTTCTTAACCGGACGAAATCGTTCTTCTTCCTTGATGTGTATCCCTATTTCCCTTGGTCTTCCGATTCAGTTAACATTAAACTCGATTATGCTCTGTTTGAATCGAAGAACATTACGTATTCGGATCCGGTTTCGGGCTTGGTTTACACGAATCTCTTCGATCAAATGGTGGATTCAGTGATTTTCGCTATGAAACATCTCGGCTTCCCCGAAATCCGAGTATTCATCGCCGAAACCGGATGGCCTAACGGCGGCGATTACGACCAAATCGGCGCCAACATCCATAATGCGGCTGTGTACAACCGGAACATCGTGAAACGAGTCACTTCGAAGCCGCCGGTTGGTACACCGGCTCGACCGGGACGGGTGTTGCCGACGATAATATTCTCTCTGTATAATGAGAATGAGAAACCGGGTCCGGGTACGGAGAGGCATTTCGGACTGTTGTATCCGAACGGAAAGGCGGTTTATGAGATGGATTTGAGTGGGTCGACAGCGGAGACAAAGTTTAAGCCGCTGCCAGAGGCGGAGAGGAATGAACCGTACAAGGGGAAGATTTGGTGCGTAGTTGGGAAGGGGGTGAATATGAGTGATGTTGTTGGGGCTTTATCGTACGCTTGCTCCCAGGGAAACAAAACGTGCGAACCGATAGGGAAGGGGGGTCCGTGTTATGAACCGGATTCTTTAAAACGACATGCCAGTTTTGCGTTTAGTTCGTACTGGGCCCAGTTTAGAAAGGTCGGTGGAACCTGTTACTTTAATGGCTTAGCAACTCAAACCATCAAAGACCCAAGTAAGCTTTTGTTATTATTATTATTATTTTTTTAATATTTAATTTTTTCAATTTTAACTCGGACCAAAGAAAATAATAATTATTATCGCTTAATTGAAAGACCTAAGTATGTTAATATTATTATTATCACCATTTTTAAACAAATTGAATTCCAACCTGAACAAATAGTACATCTTAATTAGCTTAGAGTGATTTTAAAATATTCAATTTCAAAATCATTTTTAATATTTTCAAAATCAGTATAAAACTTAGTTTTAATCATTACAATAGCTTCTAAACATTTATTTCTTTTTAATCTTTTTAATTCTATCATGAATGTTTTTTCAAGGTATGAAAGTTTGGTGTGCTATTAATTGTTAGAACATATTTAGATATGGTTGCACACCAGTTGGACATAATAGAAGTAATGGTTTTTTTTCCTTCTTAAGTTGCATTCATTGTTATATTCACTTGTTCAAACAAAACAATAATTTAATGACTTGAATGGTTGTTAACAACTATATGTAAAATCCACTTTTTTAGTAAAATAGACATTGGATAGTGAAAATCAAACATTTGAACTCAAAAAAAAAAGAACACATATCAATTATTCTTTACAAGATTTAGTAACACGTTTTTATTTTCTATGAATTTCAAATAATTGAGGTTGTTTGAAATTTATTGTTTTTATAATAATAATAATATAGTATATAAGTAGATTGAGAATGATAATATAGATATGAGGTAATTTTATTAGCATATTATATAGTAAGAAAGATGTTGAGATTATGTTTGAGAGAGACGATAGGTGAGTAGAACTTAATTAGTTAATTTACTTCCAAATATTGGTGAACTAAAGAAAAATAATTAATATTTTGCAGGTTATGGAAAATGCAAGTTCCCAAGTGTGACATTGCAAGCATAATAAGTTATGAATTTGATGGGTGAATTATAAGAAAGGTGGTTTGGGCATCCCATTTGCTTCTCTTTTTGTTTTTTTATTTTAAATATTAATTAAAGAAGGACCAAAATGGTATTATTTTAATATTGGGAAAGTGGGTTTTTTTTTTTTTTTTTTTAATTTTATTATTATTACTATAAATTTTAATTTGATGGTGAGAATTGAAATGGGGTGCCCAAACCAGCAATAGCATTGCCAAATATTATTGACTAATTCCACCCTCTTTTTTGCTCTGTCTTTTTCATCAACGCGTGGTGCACTTTTTCAACGGCCGTTTTTATTTATGCTACACCCAACGGCTACTTTTCTTTTCTCTTTTTTTTTTTCTTTCTCTTTTAATTATTATGTATTTAGTTTGGCAAATAAATATGATTTTTTCTTTATCCAACGCCGAGTCGGTTTATTGGAAAATTTTAAAGTAAAAAACCAATCAAAGCTTATTAATCCACAACCAATTTGTATTCCTCCACAATTTACAATTTACAATTTACATCGATTTGAATATTTACTAAATTAATTAGGGTCGGTTTGGTTTTAAAATTCACCTCAATCGATTGTTATATTTCCATAATTAATTATGTCAATGAAAATTCTCACAATCAATTAATCGAATTTTGTCATTAATAGATTAAAAGTGGAAAATTGACAAAACTAGCATTTTTTGTTTTATATTTCAAAATATCACAGTTTTGTAATGACATTGTTAATTTCTTCAATTATGTAGTATGATCTCGGATCAAAGTTACCCGAGATAATACTACATAAGCATTATGTCAATAACGTTGTCAATTTCTCTAATTACGTAGTATGACCTAAGGCCATAGTTGCTCCGAGATCATACTACATAAGCATTATGTCAATGATATTGTTAATTTCACCAACTTTCTAAGCTAAAGACATGGAAGTTCCTCCATCACTCACTCCACCAACTTATTTTTTTTTTATTAAATCCTCCAATTAGAGCTTTCATATTTGTTGCCAATGAGAGCTTTTAACAAATATAAAAACTGAAACTTATCGTAAATTTTTATCTTTTGGTATAAGAATTTGAATCTTAGACATAAACAAGGCTACTCTCTTAGTTTTTTTTTGACTCAGTGACTATGTGGCTTGTTATTTTGAAAACTATTTAAGAGGTATGAGGCAAGGTACTAATTAATTTTAAATGACGATGATATCATGCACAATTGAAATGCAAAAATATTTCATCGTATAAAAAAAATCTACAAGCTCACAACGTGAAATAACAAAAATACACTACGATTAATCAATCACACATGTGTGAAAAACGATTTTGTACTTAGTTTAAATGATCTATTAGTGATAGTGATCTATCTCTGTCTCGATTGTTTAGATCCTATACCAACATCGTTTAGATCTTGGACCAAGAAGAAAAGAAGAAAATGAGAGATGAAGAAAAAAGAAAAAATTATGGAAGAGAAAATGAAAACATTGCGACCAAAAAATTGAAATATAAAGAATGAGAAGTAATAATATGAAAAAATTAATAATATGAAGTAGAGACAAATAAATTGTAAAGAAGAGAATAAGAATTAAAAAACATGTTAGAGTAATCAAAATCCAATAAGGCCAGATATTGAATTTAAGACAAAGTAATTAACTTCAGTAAATTTTCTTAAATTGTTGTATTTATGTAAATTTACAAAAACAAAAAGTGACTATCCAAATTATCATTGGACTATTTTAAATATTTTAATTTTGTTGATAAATTATTTTCGATTTATCAATTTTTTTTAAATTATTAAAATGGACAAAATATTTAATCAACAACCATCAATAGAATATGTTATTGAATTTTAGTAGTTTTCTCTTTTGTGGTAAATAGTTTGTTTTTTCAGTACTTTTTTAAAAAAAAAACCATATTTTTGGTGGAAGTTTTCACTTTTCTTAAAACATATTTGAATTATAAGCCAAAATTTAAAAATAAAAAGTCTGATTATTTAAATTAGGAGCATTTTTAAAAATAGCAATATAAATTAAAATATTTACAAATTATAGCAAAATTTTTGGATTCTATCACTATAGCATATCAATGACTATCAGCGATAGAATTTGAATTTGCTATAAGTTGTAAATATTTTGTAAAATCTACTATTTTTAAAAATTCAACTTTAAATTATTATTATTATTTGTAGATTTGGCATTGTTTTCCTAAAACGATTCTAAAAAGTAAGAATTAAGAAAAAGATAACAACAAAAGAGAATAAAATAAAGAAAACTAAGTGAAAATAGTGTCTACTAGTTAGAATGTTAGAAAAACGAAGATACAAAATAAGATGAGGTCTCAGTATCAAATATATAACCCTATAAACTATCATTAATTTTGTTTTCATTTTTTATTTAAATTACTTTTTCTTCTTGGTGTAAATACAAATGAAAATTAAAAAATCCGCAAAAAAATTTGTGGTCACTTATTTTTAGGAGGAAACTATAAGGTACATATAAAATAAAATCTAATCATTATTTCTAGTCACATAACCTTTTATATATTAAAAAAAGACCCATATTTCTTTAAAACACCAATACCTAATAAATGAATGACAAAATCAAATCAAGTATAATTGGTCGTACAAGTAATATTAAGTTGTCTAATTTCATTAAGTTTTCTAATTTCGTTAAGTTTTAATACGACGTGTTATAATATTTATATAATAAATCGCATCAACGATGCTTTTTAAAATAAAAAATTGAGATGACATGAGTTTTGTAAATGGTTAAGTTTGAAGTGATTTTATGATGTAATAATCTATTTAAGGGTGTAGTATAAAATTAGCTTAAATTATATAATTGTCCACTGTTATTTGGTTGCAACTTCTTTATAGAAATCAAATTTTGTGGTAGAAATTATTAACATTATTTATTAAAAACAAAGGTGAGAATTTCTTTTCCAATTAACTTATATTATTATATTAAAACCATGTAGGGATTTTTATATATCATGTGACTATTTCATTTTCTAATTTTTTCTATAAAAAGTTGTATATATGGGCATGGAATTTGTACAATTGAACCTATCATTTAGTTACATTTTTCATATTTGAAACACTATATATAAGTCACTTTTTCTTCGTTCAAATCTTTACTTCTATTTTATAATTTGAGATTTCTAAATCAACTATTCAAAATTTTCACTCTATTGATGATTTAAATTATTAGATTTCAACAGCTTAGCCAATAAAATCAAGTATTAATAATTTGAAGAAAAATCTCGAGAATTAAATAAATAAAAAATTTGTGAAATAATTAAATATGGAAAAAAGAGTTGAAGCTTAGTAGCAAATATATATTATTAAGTAATAGAACAAAAACATGCATGTATATATACACACATACGCACACATATGTATATTATGTAATGTATCCAAATAGTATTCAAGAAATAACAAAATATTATAAATATTAATATAAAAATATAGATGTTCATTAGTGTGTTTAGTGACCATAGCCACATGTCTTTCCATCAGTCATCTGACGCTCATGTCATATGTCTAAGAGATCATCTTTAGTGGTCATGTAATCTACTCATGTTTGTCAAATTACATATAAATAGTGGCAATTTGTGAATTTGTAAGTATGAACATTATTTGGAGAGAATTCCATAAATGTGGGAGAAAGTGATGAAATTTATGAGATTTTCTAATTTCCTTAATTTCGTAATTTATTTCATTTATTCATTTATTTATATATTATATTATTTTATTTTCATATTATATTTCAAAACAAAACTTATAGTAGTGAGGAACATATGATAGATGGGCAACAATAATCATTATGTGGTCGTCCATGTTCTTATCCTTCCTCAATTAAGAGGCAAAAAGAAAAATCAAAATTTTGCATATAAAAATCAGATTAAGAATAATAAAATTGCCCAAAATTAATTTAAGTTTGTGTCCAATTCAAATGATTGATTTCCACCACTAAAAGAATTTAAAAATAGGTAAATACAAAATTATTATGATTAATTTTCATAAATAGAACGAAAGACCAAAATATTTATGATTCGTGAAACAAAATAAAAAAACTCATGAAGCTGGTAAAATATTTTCATAAATTAAATTTACTTTTAATATTGTAAACGACTTTTACTTTCTTTTTCTTTGTAATTTATTTATCTCATTTTCATATTATTACTTCTTCTTCATATCCTTACTTGTGTTCTTGTTCGTGATTTCTTCATTTCCTCCACCTAAATTTTTCTTTCTTCTTTGCCATCTCTTATATATTTAATTTTTCCAGATCTAAACAATCGTGTACTAAGATCTAAAAGATCGCGTACCAAGCTTTTCGTGCACACGTGTGACCTATTAGTTGCAGATATTTTAGTATTTTGCACTGTGGGCTTGTAAACTTTTTCCTTTTTGAAAATTATTTTATACAATGTAAATATTTTTGCGTTTTGTTCTATTTTCTAAAGAACCCCAAATATTATTTTTTATTAATCATATATATTATTTATTAAAAATAATTGTGTGACATTATTTCTTTTCCTTTTCTAATTATTTTGCTAATAATTAAAATATTTGTTTGTTAGAAATAAAAAAGTAGGTCTAGGAGAATTTGTACCTTTGACATAAGTAATGTTTATTACAACATATGTAGTATACTCACACGAAAAGATAGCTTCTAATTATGTGTACATCACATGTATATATTTATATATAGGCTCGAGAAAGTTTTAATTATTTTCTTTTTCAAGATAAGTTCTAATGTAAGGTTATATTTTTTACATTTTATTTGACGATTATAAAATTATGTTGGATATTTAAGTTATGAAAGTTAAGAAAGTTATTTAATTTTATAATAATGTGTACTAGATATTATAATACCCAAAAGTTAACGTCTAAATAAATTTAAATAAAATGTTTTAAATTTATATTGTTTGGGTTGGAGAATCTAAAAATATTTTTAAAATAACTATTAAATTTTTTATGCTTTTCAATAATCTAATTTCATAGTTCTAGGCTTGTTGAGGATTATGTACATACACACGTATACATATATTTGGAGATAATTAATAAAAAGCTAGGAGTGAAATAAATGGCAATCAATTTTTGTTCTCTTTCTAACCCTGACCTGACAATTTTCATTGAAATAAAAAATTAATTTTATAACTTTAAATTTTACTTACACAAGTGGATTTGTAAATTTTAAAAAAAAAATTTAAAAAGTTTTTTCATAGAACTAAATTGATACAAATCTCAAAGTCGAAGTAAATTTGCAATTTAACCTTTGAAATTGATACATGGTTTTCGTTTCATTCTTTGATAAATAAGCATCACGGTCAAATTGCATATGACTTATGGTAAATGCAAAAGGAAAATAGGTCATACATCCTAGGAGTTCCATTTTTTTTTTTGCTTTTGTATATACTTCTCTCAAATGTCCAATTTTGAACAACCAGAATGCATGAAGTAATTGTTTCAAAATTCTATGGATTGGGTCGGCGTGCCCCTGATCCACCTCCACGACAAATACCGTTGAGAGCGGAGCATGCACGATCTACTAGCTGAGTTGATTTCAAAAGTCCGCAAAATGGAGGTGGTTTGGGTTGATTACAATCTACAAATTTAAGATATTTTCTGTCTGCTTCAACATTTGGGAACATCACCACCATGCTAATGAAAACGAGACATATCATCCACGACCTCATCTTATTTCTTGTCAAGAAAATTTCTCTTCTTCTTTATCTTTTTTTACAAAAAATTTTTAGATGATTTGTGGATGATCTGTTGTTTTTTTGTCAGTTCAAATCTCCTTATTTATAAGCTTTTTCAAAATAAAATTTGAGTGAAAATGAGTAAAACGGTTAATTTTAGAATTGACTATTTATTATGTGGTGATTCTTTTCTAAGAAAATCAATTTGGGTGGTACAGAAGTCAGATCTAAAAACACATCAATCCAACCCAATATATTTCATATATTTCATGAATTATTAATATTATTTATTGGAAATAAACTTGTGATGATTTTTTTTCTTAATTCATTACTACACAATGGATATAAATCAAGTCAGTAATATTGATATAAAAATAGTTTGGATAAAAAATATCTCACTTAACTAGTAAAAAACCTATTTTATTTTTTCAAAATAATGTAGGGAAATATTTGATAAATATAAGCTATTTTATTGAAAGAATTTATAATGCCTTCACTAGAATTAGAAATATATGTCTGTTATATTAATATCGAAAAGAAAGACTCCAAATAAATTATTGAATACGACTAACATATCTAGTATGAAGTATAAATAATTTTTATATTAATTCATTAGGTTAGGTTAGCCATTATATCCAACCTGATCTAGACTTTTCATATTAGTAAAAGAAAATGTGTAGCTTTAGATTATAATAAACATTGCATTTATATATATATTTTTAGGTTGTGCTAAATTTAAAACTACAAAATTCAAAATGTAATAGAATAAAATTTAGTTGGAAAGAAGTTACAATAAAAATATTAAAATATAAGACTTTCATATATATATATATAAAAGATTTTTTTATAAACAATATCTTTGTAATTTATTGTCATCGCTTAAATTCAAACTTTTGTTGTCTTTATTGAAATTTTTCTAGATAGTGCAACATAAAGTTGTCTATGAGAAAACACATTTTCAGGAAGATATATTCTAACGTTAGGAATTGTTTGTCCTTGTACTTTGTTAATTGTCATTGCAAAGCATAAACGAATCAAGAATTATTTCATTTTTAACTTGAATATCCATTGTCATTTGGTGGACTTAATGGTATTGAAAGAAAAACTTGTTTTCCGACATGATCACCCATTGCTATTTCAGCATGTGTAATATTTTTGCTAAATGATCGACACATCAATCTTGTCCCATTACACAATCCAAGGAAGCCTTTTATACATTAGAAAAAAATGTTACAACAACTTTTAACTTTCAAGTTTTTAAATTTGTATTGTTAATTAGAATTAATAAGGGAAAATTTTAAAAATAGCAAAATAAATTAAAATATCTACAAGTTATAGCAAAAATTTGGATTTTATCAATGATAGTCTTCTATCACCATGACATATCAATGACTATCGGTGATATAATTTGCTATAGATTGTAACTATTTTATAAAATTTGCTATTTTTGAAAATTCTCCAATTAATAATATATTTAATTTTTAATTAATTTCTACAAATCATTTGCATTCTAACTTATTCTAACTTTTCACATCCAACATACTTTAATTCCACTAAACAAATATAATTAATTAAAAAGAATAGTGAGTAAATGAAAAACCATTTGCATTCAACTTTTCACATAACAGTGGAAGATGATGAGTCTTTTATAATTATTTATATTACAAAAAAAATTAAAAACTGAATTTATCATAAAAATAAATAGTGACTTAGAACATAGAACTAAACTCAAGGGTATAATGGAGAGAAAAAAAATTTCCACATATAATTGAGTTTTAGTTATATTTTTTATTTAGGAACATTTATAACAATAGCAAAATAAATTAAAAAAATTTACAAACTATAGCAAAATTTTGGATTCTATCAGTGATAGTGTTCTATCACTGTAGCATATCAATAACTATCAATGATAGAATTTGCTATCGTTTGAAAACATTGTGTAAAATCTACTATTTTTTTAAAAAAATTCTTTTATTTAAATAGATGGGTTAACAATATAACCCTAACATAAAGTGTGAAGTTCAAGCATGCATGCATTAAAAAAACTTGTTATATTATTAAGGAATCTACAAACTTGTTAGATTATCTAAGAATCTATAAATGTTCTACCTAGTACGTTTAAATGAAATTTTTTAGATGATAATATTTTTTTAAGACTTCGAAGTGATTATTTTTTAATTATATATTCAAAAAATTAATATGTATTATGTTTCTTAAGTTAATTTAATTATTTAAAATGAGATATTTTAGATAATAAGACTTTTTAACTTTTTTTTTTTTTTTTTTTTTTTTGTCTTTGATAGGTAGAGATTTCATTTTTTTTCCCGCAAAGAGATACCAATTTGAAGTAAAAGCCAAAATAAATAGTTTCTTTAAAAAAGAATATTTAATTGGTAGATTTTTTTTCCAAATCTTTATTTAACGTGAAAACCAAAATAAACGAATAAAGGTTTTTTTAAACTTTATCCAATTTTAAATTAAAACCCAAGAACTAATCACTAAAACGTGCAAAAAGGGAAAAAACAAATGTTTGAACTATATATAGTACTAGTTTGAACTACGAGAGCATGTTTATGTAAGCACTCGTTCCACTCTCCTTTATTTATTTATTTAATATGTCCTAAATGGGAAAACACAAGTTGATCTACATTTTATACTTCTCTAAAGTCGATTTGTTTATTTTTTTTTTAGGATTTGAAACGAAGTTAGTTTGGTGAAGGACTTGAAATTTTATTAAGACTTTAAAGGAATGAAATTAAGGGCAAAAGGTAAACTATTTTGAAGTAAGGGGTATTTTAGTCATGTTTTAAATATTATTAATATTCATTTTTTTAAGTAAAAGAAAAAAAATGGAAAGACTTCTTCTTCTTCGTCTGTAATTTTCTCTTCACCTCATCTCCCCTCTCTTTCTCTCCTTCACTTCGTCAACCAGCAAGTCCCACCGTCCGACGACAGCCAACGAAACCCTCCGCCCGACGACAGCCCGTGAGCCCCACCGTCGTCGTCCTTTGCAAATCCGAAGGTGGAAGTGCGTCGTGGTCGCATAGCTTGGGTCAAATATGTCGTTTTGCGTCCAACCTTGCTCACTAGCCACGAGCCGCTCTCCGACGCCACTCCTTCAACCACCGTGTCTGAATGAAACTCAACCGCTATTCATATCCCCTCTCCATTCAGATCTGCCGCTTAATGTAACATTAGTTCAGAGTTGTTTTAAGGTGATTTTGAATACCCATTGAGTTTCGGCTTGATTTTCTCAATACCTACTACTTTTTGATGCTAGATTCGAGTTTTAGAAAAGTTCAACCCTCTATCCAGCCTTTTGAAAGCTCGAAATTAGGCGTTTGGCACAACTTGGATAAGATTTTAAGGTTTTTGGAATCGATCTTAAGTACCCATCTAATCTTAGTGATAGTATTGAGTAAACCATGGTGGTGGATGCTTGATTTTAAACTTAGAACATGGTTAGGATGTTGTCCATTGAAGTTAAGAGCACTTTGATTTGTACTTGACAAGTTTTGGAGTAATTTAAGCGAATTTCCTTCGAGTTTTTACATGCCCATTGAACCTAAGCATTTAAAATTGGACTACTCATAATACTCAGGTTCCAAAGTTGAATGTAGGGGTTGAAAGTGAGCTTTTCATTAACTTGGAGTTCGTTTGGGTGTTTACTTTTATAAAGTTTGAATCAATAAAAGGATTGAGTGATTTTAGGAAATGTTTGCGTTGTTTGACTTATGGTATTATGTTGAGTATAAATCCCAAGCGTCATCGATAATGGAGGTAAAAAGTATATCTACATAAAAGACCATTGAGGTTTTTAACTAAGTTGGATGCTCATGGGGTTAAGTATCTAGAATTTGGGTCCAAGAGTTTGTGTGTGGAAATTTTAGTCTAATCCTAGGCACTTTGTAAATTCAAGGATCTTAGAAGCATCAAATAGATTTTAGTGGCCTTACGAAGTATTTTGCAAATAGTTGTAGCCTCGTATCATATAAAGATATTGATGTGACCTTGATCATTATTTTAGGCCAAATTGAAGTGGAAAAAGCATACAATCCTGGAGGATCAAGTTATTGACTGTGAGTGGCTCGTTTTCATAATTTCTTTACACTTATACATGTTATCTTACGATATCGCTTGGGAACTATCATTGTTAAACTTTTTATAACTATGTTTTCATTATACTTAAACGATGCATTTACTCACGATGATTTCAAGAATGTGTATGTTTAGAATTTTTATAAAAATGTTATTCTAAAGGTTTGTGTTGATGACTAAAGACTGAAACTACTTTATGAAAATGTGTTTTCTGGTCATGTTTGACTTTTAAGCATAAAATATGTGATTATAAATTATGGTGATTTACTTATAAGCTACGTTAATGTGTTTTCGTAGCACCATCTATGGTCGTTAGGAGTTTTCGGGGCTAAAAGAGGTCGTGGCTGAAGATCTGAGAACCTGAGTCTAGGTGAGGATATGGATGAAGGATTGGGATATGACTTCAGGCCTAGTTTAACCCATTGTGGATGGCTCTATGTGCACATAGGAGTGGAAATGGAGATGGGTACTGTGGTAGGTGCTAAATATGTGTGAACTCCGTTTGGCCACGTGTTTTTTTGTGGATATGGATCACATGTGAGCTATTTCGGGTCATGTATTTAGTTATCATGGTTGGATTGGATGGAGGTTGCTATTCTGGCGAGTACTAAATATGTGTAAGCTAGTTTTGGTCGCATGATTCCCTGGATCATGCGTGAGCTATCCTTGATCGTATATTTAGACGTGTTACCATGGTTGTATGGAGTACAAGTTTGTTGGTTGATTTGTGGATTATGTGATGATAATATTTTTATTTTGTATTTCATTATCAATGCATATTTACACATCTTGTTGAGCATGTTTTACGAGTTTTTGCATCTAATCACATGCCACTCACTGAGTTTTCAGCTTACGTTTTCAATGTTTTCTTCCACCCCCAGGTAGTGGTTAAGAACCAAGCGTCGGTTGAATCTCCATCATCGATTATAGATCTTCATTTTATATGTATATAATTAGTTTTGTGTTTGCACCATGGGGTGGTTAGATGTAACAAGAGTGACGCTAAGGACTCGTGTTTTGACTCATTAGGCTGTAATCATTTTGTATGTAATATCTGACTTGATTCTTAAACTCTACTTGAACTCTGAAATTGTCTAGATGTGTAGTGAGACACACTTATTGTATTGTAATATCTAAAGTTTAGTTATAGAGTTTAGAAGTGAAGATATCTCCCTTTTCAGGTTTGACTATCCCATATTTTAGGGAAGGTGATGCCAAAATTTTTAGAATTTTGATTGAAAAAATATTCTATAACCTTACATTTGAAAAAGAATGTTTTAAAGAATAGATTCACACCACAATCTAAGTTAGAGGAAAAACCTAGAACGGGGTAGTGACAGTCTAATATCGTTGAAAATGAAAAATAATGATGACTATTCAATCTAAAACTCATTCACATAAAAGTTTTTAAAAAACATAATTCACGTTAAATTATAAAAAAAATGAAAAAGATAGCATACCTTAAACAATGAAATTGTGTTATAGTCCTAAAAAACACAAAAATGTTGCAATGATCTTTGAAATTTACAAAAAATTCATAAAAAATTAGGAGAGTAAGTTGATAAAATTAAAACTAAAACTAAAACTAAAAAGAATGAAGAGGGTCTACTACAAAAATTGGATTACTTGACGTTGATGCAGTGTCAAGTAAACCTATTCTTGACATTTTAAAAAGCATTAAGTAATCGATGACTGCAAGTATAGTTCAATTACTTGACACCAAAAAACTGTTAAGTTTTATATCTTCTGGCGTCATTTTTGTGTCAACTAAGATATGATTACTTGACCTTTTTTACGCGTCAAGTAAGATAGTATAATTTGACACTTTTTATTTGTCATAAGTAAGATAATATACTTGACTATATTTACTTGTCAAGTAAGATAATATACTTAACTCTATTTACACGTCAAATAATTTCATTCTTCAACAATAAGTCATATGTACATAGTTTACAATAATATACAAAATTCATAATAATATTATACAACAATAAATACTGTAATATTTGTATACACGACAACTCAACTTTCAATAAACACAATAATTAACTAATTCATGCCAACAAGGATAGTACGACTATTCGTGTCTCTACACAAACTATCCTAAATTTACAAAGATAAATAAAATTACTAATTATAAGACTCTAAAACATTAAATTATGTTTTGACCCTCAATAATTATGTCTTTACGAGTGTTAAATACCATCTCATCTTGCATTACCTACAAGAAGTTGCACCAAAATTCAGTCCTCTAACTGCAAGGCATCTTTTGCTTTAGAAATATTTACCCAAAGGAATTGCTTTATAAATAATGCACTTACTAAGATAAGGTCCACATTGTGCAAGAAATCAACTTGGTGAGTCACAAGTACGATAGTCTTGTCTATGAGAATTCCCCTAACACACTCCTATGAAAATATCATATAGAAATTAGATGAACATCATTTTATGTGAAATGGAAATAAGAACAGCTTTATCACAACCACTGATCTTTTAAGGCACCACAACAAAGATAGTACAAAATCATGTTCATGCATCATAAAGAAGAAACACTGCTTCCATGTGGTTTATGAGCATAATTGGTTCTCCTATGGGGTAAGTGATGTACAAAACACAATAATATAAGTGAAAAATATGAAAAAAGATTCACCCAACATTATTCAATTGCTTGTCCCAAACGCCGCCAACTAAGCATATTTGGAAGAAATTTTAAAATAAATTAACAAAAAATATTTTGATAAAGAATTACTTCACTATTTCTTTTTTTGTCCATTGGCAAACCAAACAATATGTTCTCTTCAATAGTCTCATTTTGTATCCATGAAGTTTGGGCAACATAAGTCGTTCTCCTACATACTCGAACATGTTTATAGAAAGAGATGTAGGGTGATAAAGTTATATCAAATTCTAATAATTTACATGCAAAATGCTAAAATAACAACAATCTTTTTCACTTGCCGTCATGGATTGAAAAAGAATCATACCCTTCCAAACATCTTGTGCATCTCACCTAGAATGGAAGCCAAAAGAGAAGATTTCCCAAATCCCACAATGCCAACAATAGCTGTAAGTTCTCCTTTCCGAACATTAAAACTTATATTTTTCAGAACTTCTCCATCCTCGAAGTCCCAGCTAAATGATCCATCTAAAACCTCCACTGCTATTCTGTTGTCACAACCTACTTCCCTCTCCACTGAATCCTCCGCCAACTCCCGACTCAACATCAAACTATCCAACCTTTCAAGTGATATTACTGCTTGAGACAATAAAATTAAAGACATTTCAATTAAAGAAGGAAACGGCCGAAAGTGAGAAAATATGTGATTGCAGTTGATTTCAAACTCAAACTACCACGAGTGAGTACGAGTACCAAGTCTTAAGTAAAGGAAATAATCTAAAATTGAGTCGGTTGTTTGAAATCTTTGAGTTATAGGAAGGAAACGTGTGACACCAAATACGAGAGCTACTTTGAAATAGCTATTCACATGTAGCAAACTAACCTGTCGAATTCATTTATAGCAGTATACGATTGCTACCCTGTTTATCTAATTTTGTAGATCTTTTTGTTCATTTCAGTTCACCTAGAATGGAAAAAAGCATCATCATACATCACAACCAACATACATGATCTCCTTCTCCAAGAAAGAAAAAAGGTCACGACTTCAAACAAAAGGAGATAAACATCAATGTTACACACTATAATGTGTTTTCATAAGTTTATAATTCAAGAAAAAATAGAAAGCTAGATAACATTAATCATGAACACAAGTACAAGCAAAAGATACAAGCTAGCAGTGGAGCTAAGTGTTCCTTTTACATGCAACTGCATAGGTACAAAAGGGAATTTTAAAACATCACTAGATAAATGTGGGGAAAAAGAGGATGATCAAGTGGTAAAAAAGACAGGATAATTTGTTACAAAATCACATCTATCATTAGACGTGATGGGTCTTCTTTCATTTGATGAATAAAATTGAAAAACATGATCAACAAGGCCATGAACTGCATACTACAATAAACTTAACCTACTCATAAAAACATACAAGCAGCCTGAAAATATTGACACTCATCCATTCATTATATGAATATCATAAAAGTAAGTTATCAATTACCAACTATCCAACCATACGTACACGTCACAAAAACCATAGCAAGCCACTAAGAGATTCAACTTCATACCCATCACCATTTTACATTCCACACCAATAACAATTCAACATTTGAAACCATTTAAAAAAAAAACAACATTCACCACAACTAAAAAGGGGGTTAAAAAAGAAAAGAAAAGATCAAGAAGCCACACTCACACATATTCATATCTTCCAAACATACATTATATATGAACATACTAATTATGTACATTTGTCACTATAAATCCTAACACAAGAAAATCTAAACTGTTGGCAGCAAACACTCCCATTACAAAACGAAACCAAAAAAGGGTTATATCCTTCATTGTGCAGCTAGTCAGCCAAGGCATGGTCTTTTGTGCTCCACTGTCATACAAAACTTGATATTATAGTAGGTTTGCATGCCTTGTCTTCTTCTTGTTTGGCATGGTAGAAAAAAAAGTTAGGATCGCAGTGAAAACCAAAAAGCACCAAACTTGTTGCAAAAACAAACTGAGACCAGCTCACGATTTCCTTGAGCCTTTCAAAACTTGAAATCACATGTGTATGAAGTAGCTTGCATATTCCCGTATGAGTAGGGTGATTTCTGATTCATATGAAATAGAAGTTATGTCATGCCTCGTCCCAAAGTTGCTCCTCGCAACCAAGTGGAGGCGTGCGACCTAGACCTTTATCGCATACTTCTCACGAGGTAACATGCTAAACGCCTAGTGAGTAGAATAACTTAACTCCTTTCACTCAGCATAAATGCCACTTTCTTTTCTGAAAGTCACGCGATACCACAACTTAACTTTTACTAACGTGTCCTTGATATTGCGTTCTCTTTTAACCTTGTAACTAATTACACAATAGACACAGATAATATAGTGGAATAAGTATGAAACTTCTTTATTAACTTAACATTTTTACAATGTTCTACATAAAATTTTTTCTTACAACAAGACTTAAAACATGATCCTACACCCTGGCACCATTTTTTCAACTTTGTGTCGAGTTTACTCATCTCATTGGGTTTACTCGTCTCGTCATAGAGCAATGCACCGAACTCTCTTCGCTACCAAGATGCAACTCTTTGTGATGTGGTGGGAGGGGCTTGGTGGAACTCTCTTGACACGGACACTCAGTCCCTACTCTAGTTACCACCTCTTTCTCTTCTTTGCCTCTTCAATTGCCTCCTTGAGGCAGACGCATAGAGTGATGCTTTTTCCTTCTCTCATTTTCCTCTTTTGCCCCGAAACCATGAACTAAACGTCAACCTTCAGAGCTGCCTTGCTCTGCCTCAGCTAACCAGGGTCCTCACGCCTCTCTTCCCTGTTAGTTGAGATTTGTGCATTAAGGAGTGGCAACCTTACCAACCGACGTCTTAAACATGACAAGGCTATCATGCTACATATGACTACAAAGTAACTCTGCTTCCCTTCCTTAGCTTGACTACACAACCTCAGAACTAACCTTCCCATGGCTTTAATGCCTAATGATATATATATGCTCAGTTCCAATCCTTTCCTTCTCTGTTCCTGGACACTTCTTCTTCCCAGCAGCTCTCTCATTTTGTCGTTCCATACTTCAGACTTCCTCTTGTTCATTTCCTCATAAAATCTCACTCCTTTCCTGTTCTCCAACTATTTTTTCTTTGATTTTTAGCTCTATTTATAGTGACCTCGTCTAAAGGTTCCTTTCAAGCTTTACACGTGTCTCCTCACCATTTTGTCGCATCATGCATCTAACCCACAATGGTCCGAATATTAGTGGCGATTTGACCTCTTGTTGAGACACATACCCCATCTCCTTGGAAAGCAAAAATTTCTTAAATAACCTGATCCTCTTTATCTCCTCAGAAAGCCACAAACATTTACTTCCTCTCAGCGATTGGTCAAGTGATCTTGATGAGACATTTCCTCGTTCCTTCCTTAGGCGTAGGCACTTATTCTCTCGTTACTTTGCTAAACGCCTAACTCTTGACATTCAGTATACGCCTCTTTTTGCCATTCATCCTTATCGCGTTACTTACATCTGCACGAAGAAGCTTAGACAAGTATTTCTCTTTGCATCACATGTTTTCCCTCTTTATGTGTTCCCTCGTGGATGCACAACACTATTATCTGAATAATTTCTTCATAATAATTTTCCTCAATCGAACTTCCTTACTTTGGGTTAGTCGTCACGCATATTCCTTTTTGCGGAATACATATTCTGCTGTCAGAAGACTCTTCTCTTGGCATCCTTGCCACAAGGTCTTTATCGTGTTAGTGGTACGCGATCAAAGCCTCACATCTAGTCCCTCCTTTCCGGAATTTCATCCTCGAAATTCTACTTCATTGTTTGCGTGAAATTTGTTCGTGAAGTTTGGTGAACAATGCGATAACTACTCTCGTTCACGTAGGTACTCTATTTACCTTGGTTCTTTCTTGATATACAGTACAGTCATAAGAAAACTATTCCTTTTTTAGTCTCGCCATACGCTTCTTCGCGTTGTATGACCTCAGCATTTCCGCCTTGCCAACTCGTAGGGTCATCCTACAAGTTCCATTGTCTTCGTGTCTCTTCCCTTAGCTTAAGCATTTATCACACTCTTTTGCTTAGTTATAGCCATTGTGGGGTGGTCTCAACACATTTGGTGAGTTCCATCAATCTCACTACGCTTAACACGTCTCCCAATGCCAGATCACACAGCAAGCAGAGGGCATCTTATTCAAGATCACACAGCATGAATAGAGTATCTCATCCCATATTACACAGTTAACATGGAGCATCTTATTCAAGATCACACAACATGAATAGGTTTCAGAGTTGAGCTTGTTGAAATGATTCCACCGTATGGCGGTGTAGCACTCATTCTGTGGTTGTTTGACTTGTTGAGATTTATGCGATGTGCGTTATTTAATGTGGTTTGATGCGATGTGCTTTATCTAATGTAGTTTGACCTTATTACTTGTGATTTCTATGTGTTTTCTCCAAAAAGGTTTTCTCAAAAAACTCATCACTCACTAAGTCCGTTTGACTTATGTTTTAAGTTTTTTTCCTCACCGAGTTATCAGGTATTAAAGCCATGCAAAAGTTGGTTCTGGAGCATTGTAGCCTAGTTAAGGAGAAAAGATGAAGTTATTCTATAGTCTTACAAGGCGTGCTAGCCATGACATCTAATCATACAGTTAAGGAGTCAGTTGATAAGGTTGCCCCTCCTTAACGCTCAAACCTCAGTTAAGCAGGGAAGAGAGCACGAAAGAGTCAAAGAACTTAGGCAGGAAAAGGAAGCCCTAAAGATTGCCTTATCTAAATTGAGGTTGTTGGGTGAATGAGGTAATTAAGAAGGAAAGGAGAACATCACACATCTAAGTACACCCCACCTCAAGCAAGCAATTGAAGCGGCAAAGAAGGGAAAGGACGATCATGGAAGATGTCCTTAAGATGGATTGTGGATGACAAAGGGAAAGAGGTCGGGATCAGAGTCTTATCCACCATGGCACGAAAGGTTGTAACTTGGTGGGAAGAAGAAGGATGTGTGAAGATCAGAGTTGGTTTTATTTTATGTAAAGCAAAGTTGTAAATTGTATTTTGTACTTTTGTAAGCCTTATGTTAATAAAGAGAAAAAGTTAAATTATTTCGTTATATTTTGTACTTCCTTGAGTTTTTTTTCCGCTGCAAAAGACGTGAAGGTCCCTAAGGCTCAATGGAAGAGCTTTGTGAAGAGCTGACAAGGAGAAGAGTTATTCCATTTACTAGGCGTTTAACGCGTCATCTCACGAGAGGTATGGGATGAATATCTAGGAGGCACACCCTTCATTTGGTCGTGTTGTGTGACACTTGGGGCGGGGCATGACATTACCTTTTTAAATTAACATAAAAGTTCCAATTTGTTGTAGTGGACATTTTTTTACACTAGATCACCTCGTTTGACTTTTGATCTCACAACTCTTTCTTCTAATGTAGATATTATGAAGAAGCAAGGACAACTAGTTGAACGTCTGTGCAAAAGCTTTGTTAGCATCTAGAGAAAGTAAACACTATTTACAAGAGTCAAGCAAATGTTCACACAAACGACAAGTTTCTTTTGAACCAAGAGACCTAGTAATAATATACAATACACTAGCATCGATTACCAAAAGGAACATACCACAAACTTAACACCAAGAAGTTTGGATCTTTTACCATCCTTTAGAAATTCAATGACAACGCTTACAAGATAGACCTTCCAGCTTCATTTAACATAAGCAACAATTTTAATGTGCATATACATCTTTCCTTACCCTCTAGATGAGTTCAAGCTTTCAATTACCTTAAACTCGGGACCAAGTTTAATTCCTGGGGGTCGAGTTGATGTAGGGTTATCATTTGCTGCATTTTATTTCTTTATATCAATTCCTCCATTGTATTTCTTTTTTTAAGTCATAGGTTGAATAGTAGAGATACACAATTGGTGCTTGACATGTGATTCTATAAAAACATTGTAATAAATTTATTTAATTATTTAACTTCTAGAAAGTTTTAAGAATTAAAATAAAACATCAAATATATAATATTTGTTTTTCTAATTACCTACTAAAACCTCTCTATTACTTACAAGATTTAATTAAAACTACAAGATTCTTCATGTGAACGCACGTGTTATATATATATATATATATTGGTTGGAACACCACATGAAGGCATTGACAACCACAATGCGAACATGACAATAGGCAAAAAAAAAATGTTTTTCGATTTTATGTTAGAGTATGATATCAAAATTCCGTAATAATTTGAGTATCATATATATTATATATAAAAGTTTTGGTCATTGAAACTCCTAAATAATGAAAATTAAAAATTTCAAAATCAATTCAACACACAACTCCAAAAGAAAGGTAGAGAATGTTAGTTTGTGATGGGAGATTATGAAATATAGAGAAGTAGAAAATTTACAATGATGATGACATTTTAACGATATATCTTTTATGATCATTTTTTAACTACTTTCGAATACAAATTAGTTTCTAGTGTCATCCATCATGTCAAAAGATAATTCTAAATACATGTTTTTAGATAATTTTTAATATTGTAACTTTAAAAAAAAAAAGCACATGAAGTTTATTCAAAGGTCAAGGTTAGTATTATATATTATCCTCACCTTTCTACAAACGTTTCAAATTTCCATTAGAGTAGAAAACATTGTTGTTAAGATTGTTTAATGAATAATAAATATGTTTTGAATGTTATTCTTTCAAATTTAACATACACAAATTTTTAGTCATACAAAATTCTAAAGAAGTTTCTACTCTAAAAGTATAATTTTAAATTATTTAATAAACTATCCATGATAATTTTGTAACTTTATATAGAAGAAATATCCGTATTTTAACTTAATTAAGGTAATTTAGAGGTCTTTACCCAAGTTTATGTCAATATATTAAACAAAACTGATGTTAACAACAATATATGCAAACTGAACTTGCCCTTCCAAGGATTAGGGTAGATACCATCCCACAAGCATATTCTCTCTTTATTACTAAATTTACACATGAAAAGAGTGACTTGAAACAATCCTTTTTCAAAATTAAAGGAAACAAAAAAAAGGAATATTCCATTTTCAAATTCCTTTCTTCCCATCATAAAGAAAAAAAGTTGAGTCCAAATTCCTCTGTTCTTTGACATATTCCTCAAATTATTCCTTCAATAAAAACCTCTCATATATATATATATATAATATAGCCCAAATCTCCTTCTCAAATCACCAAAAAAACAAAAATAAAATAATAATATTAGTAGTAATGGCGGATCTTCACCGCCCCATCGGAAGTAATGACCAGCGCCAGCAGCCGCCGTCGAGCTCCGACAGCGGAAGCGAACACTTGGCTGAAGAATGTCTCTCCGAGATGGTGGTTGATTTTCTTGAAGACTACGACGGTTGCCGGAGTAGTTGGCCGGAGGATGATTTTACAGACGGGGAGGCAATGGATGTTATGGCGGGGGCGGAGGCCGATTATACGAAGGCGGTGGGGGAAATTCGGAGATTGGTGAATGTGAACGGCGGGAATGTGGAGAGTTATAGAGAAGTGCTTGTGGATAATGTTCTGAAAGCGGCGGAATTGGCAGCGGGTTCTTCGTCGGACGGCGTCGTATCGCGACGGAGGTTGATGTTGATTCTGCGTGAGCTTCATTATAATGCGGCGATCTGTAAGACGAAATGGGGAAGCTCTGGTGGTGTGGCCGCCGGGGACTATGAGTTCGTGGACGTCATCGTGAATGGGAACATCCGGTAATTATAAATTCAAATATTATTTATTAATTAATTATTATTATTATTAGATTATTGAAAGTTATAAACAATCACATCACAATCACATGTTTTAATATTAAACTAAAAATATTCATTAATTTCATAAATTCATTATATGGAAATTTAAATTGTTTTCTTTTTAAAACTTTTTATTAGCATATAGATAAAAATAATACATTTCTTACGAGTAAGATTAGCTAGAATCCACCTTTAATAGGTTTAATGTTGAAACATCTTATTAAACATCGTTTCGGATAATTTTCTTTTATCAATCATCATACATGTATTTTCTTGTGAGATTGGAGATTTGATCCTTAATTCTTTTAACAATCGTACCACAATCATTTTAACATTTATATTTTCTTTAATTAATTATGTATCAATACTATTAAATTAATTCTTTAGTGTTTGAAGTTTTCTCCATCTACGAAAATAATTATTAAACTAATGAACTCAAGGATATAAATTATTCAACTGAGAAAAAATTAAAAAAATTAAAAGGACTAATTAACACATATAAACAAAATATTTAAATAAACATTATTCTAAAAAAAAATTCATACATGAGAGTATAATTTCATAAATAAGACAGCAATCATGTCATTTCTTTCAAATTAAAGGTGGATGGTTTTATTATGAACCCATATTTTGTTGAATTCAACTTTAGTTTAACCTAAAGCGTTCTTAAGTAGACGATTTTGATTGAATTTATTTTTCCTACAAGGTACTTGATCGACACAAACTTTCGAGGACAATTCGAGATTGCAAGAGCCACAGTCCAATACAAAGAGTTATTAAAATCGTTGCCTTTAATTTTCATCGGAACAATAGAGGAGTTGAAGAAGATGGTGAGGATCATGTGTGACGCTGCAAAGGTATCACTAAATCGTAGGAATCTTTTAGTGCCTCCATGGAGGAAAGGCATTTACATGAAGAACAAATGGTTGGGACCGTATAGTCGAACTATAAATCTAGTTTACGACAAGTGTCTGACGACGACACTAGATAATTCGACTGGTTATCCAGTTAAATGTAGGTGGATTGGCTTTGATACTGCAAATGTGGAGACAAACATTAATGCATCTGTTTGTGTGAGATCGATTAAGGCAGGTTGATAATGATGATGGACTAATAAATTAAAATGAGTAATTAAGTAGGAGATTTTACTGTCTCTTTTTCTCTCATGAACATATAAGGTATGAAGGTTATATTCTAGAATTTTTGGTAAGATGAGAGATGTCAACCTCGAAGCTTTAAGGATATATACATGACTTTAAACTTAGTTGAGCTATATTGAAGTTTTTCAAGTAGAATTTTCTTTTTCTAAAATTAGACGTAAAGATTATTGTACACAAATTTGTTGCCAAAGTTTTAATTCAAACTTCTGTTTTTGTAGCTATTGTATTAAAGTTTATAATATTTAAGTTTACTATTGGTTAAATTAATTAATTTTTAGGCCTTATCATTTCATGACAAAATTATAAGTTTTAAAAAAATAAATTAAAAATATTTAATATTTTTCAACATTTATGTATATAAATATGTGTATCGTGGGTAGGTGTATTGGATCTATTAGGTGTATCAAGTGTATATGTTTAGTATATCTGGTGATCACTTGAGTTGAACTTTTTGTGGTCATATCTGCAAAATAAAAAAAAAGTGTACGATCAAACTTGCAAATCTCTAATCTTAAATTGGTACCCACTACAAATTCTCTAATTCTAAAAGCTCAATATAATCCCTAGCTTGGTATTAATTAATTAACATCTACTACTCAATTAATTAATTAACATCTACTCATCCGAGTTTCAAATCTTCCAATAAAAAAAAAACTCTTAAAAGATATAACAAGTTTTGTTTATATTTTCTTACTTTGTTGTTAATAATCGTTTAATAGAGGATTTGTAGATATATGATCAAAATTAAATGGACTAGACAGTTGACAGAACTTTTTCTAAAAAAATAATATGATTTTTGAAATATATGTCAAAAATAGGTTACATGTCAAACTATGGACAAAAAATAGGTGAAGTCATTTACTGGGCACCACAATTCTTCTTTTTCCCTTATTATATATATATATATATAGATATATTAATTTTTCAAATTCTAAAAATATCTTTCTCTATTAAATATTTTTCTTTTTTTCTTTATATATATATTAATTATTCAAATTCTAAAAATATCTTTCTTTATTAAATT
>CM046886.1:10626565-10827623 GCA_025688845.1 Cucumis hystrix
AAGGAAAAATGGAAATTGTGGGGTCCAGTAGATGGAAGTCGTGGACGGACTTCACCTATTTTTGTCGGGCATGTAACCTATTTTTGACTTATGTTTCAAAAATCATATTATTTTTAAAAAAGTTCTCAATCTCACATAAATCTTGTCTCTCGTTTGCAGATTCTCAAACCCCATCTCTTATTTTTTATCTTCTTCCCTGTTTTTTTTCTTCTTATGAGTTCCTTTTAAAACCTAATCAGCAGCGACAGTGCCAACACAGAAGGGGTACTCCGATGGAGGAGAAGATTTATTAGGAGAAGTAGATCTTCTTCTGATGTTGGGAGAGGAAAACGAAAGGGCTTTAACATCTGATATGGTATTGAATCGGAGAGAAAAATGGGAAGATTTGGAGGGGAAAATGAAGACGAAAACGGTGAAAGAGGAAGAAAACGATTATTGGACGGAGAAGGGAATGATGCATAAAATCGAGAAGGATGAAGACGGTTTAAGGGGTATTACGTAGGGTGAGGAAGAGTGAAAGAGTAGTGTGAAAAGGATTCAGGGGATTATGGAAACCCTAAAACTAGGGTTTCCATAACTTGGCCCCAAACAAAGGGTTGAGGTTATGGTAACCCAACCCCACGGTGATAACATGGGGTCCAAACAACTCCTTAGTGATTGGTCAATCCAAAGGTCATTGGTGGAAAATGAAGAGTAGTGTTGGTTTGAAAAAAATCAAAGTTAGAAACTTGTTTAAAAATATAAGAATAAAGCCAATTGACCTACCAAAACCAATGCCTTTTAATCCACTATAGTTGAGGTTGGTTTAAACCATAACTAAATTGACCAATTCGTGATGATTTGATTGAAAATTCAACTCTGACCAATTGTTGTATATAGAGATGTTCAGCCTTTTCATGGAGACAGACGAAGAATGGAGAAGGGAGTAGAAGAAAAAACTCCCCAGAGCTAAAAGGAACGGGGAAGGAAATGCATCATCCTTGACCCCTCCCGCCTTGAATAGCTTTTACTTATATTTTATATAGTTGTTTACTATAACCTTGTTGTTGTAGTAGTATAAATATCATATTTAAATTTCAAATTTGATTGTTTATTAGTGAAGACAATAAATATATTTGACTTAAATATTTAAATTTAGATTATGCAAATAATTTGCTTTATACTTATGTCTTTCTATTAAAAAAAAAGAAAAAGAAATGGCATCAGATGATAAAAGTATTTAGAAAAAAACAGTAGATGCACTTTTTTTTTCATATTGCCAATATGACAAATATGACAAGTAATTAGTGATACTGGCTATCAGATACTATCGATTTTAAATTTGCTAGTTTTGTAATTTAGAAAATGTAGTGACATAAGTCCTATTTTTTTTTTTTTTTTTTTTTTGTCTTTAAAAAAATCAATCATTTTGTAGGTTAATAATTTATCTTTAAATTCAAATTGGAAAGTAAAATTAAGCATAGTAAACAATTTAGGGATATGGTTAATTATTTAATTAGAATTTGGCATTTAAATTAATGAAAAATTGACAAAATGTTTTTAACTTTCCTAAGGAAATAAGTGTAATGGGTAAGTAGTTTGTTTGTTTGTTTTTTTTTTTTTTTAATTTTTAAAAAAACCAATTAATTGGGTTTTAAAAGAAAAATCCAAGGAGGAAAATTTTGGTGGGAGAATGTTGGCGTGTATTTCCGTAAGAAATTTGGGAGGATTGAAATGGGGATTGAATCGCACCCCGACCTGACCCGAATGGACATTACTTTGCACACGCGGGAATCTGAAACCTTTTGTTCATTTTTTTTTTTCAAATCTCTCTCCCCCAAATCCCCATTGCCATTTGTATCTTTTAGAATCAACACTGCTTCAGATTCTCCATTATCTTCATCTTTATGCCATTTCCATTCCTTCTCCTCTTCCTCAATTCCCATTCCCAATTCTTATCTTCATAAAATGGGATTTCAAGCCCTACAAATCAACCCCACCCCCTCGGTTAAACTTCCATTCAAACCCCTCTGGATCCACTCTCAATCTCTCCATCATGGCCAAATTTAATCCCTATATTCAACACACTCCTTCCTCATCCTCATCTCCTCAACCTCCCAAAAGTTTGTCTCCCTTAACTCCACACTTCATTGTTGTCTCTCTTTTCATTTATGGTTTTTATCTGTTTCCCTTTAATTTTTTTTTTCAGGAGATAGGATGTGGGATGCATTGGGTCGCTGCGGGAAGATGTTGGAAGGTTATGGGAAAATGGCAGGGGAAGCTGCTGAAAACGTTTGGCATCACAGTTAGTTTTTTTTTTTTTTTTTTTTTTTTTTTTTTTTCTTTATCAATTTAATTTTGTTTTTAGTGTTTGAATTTATATTTTTAAATGTGTTTACTATATTCTTAAAATTGGTTTTGCATAGTTGAAACTATGATTTTGGTGATTTTGAATATGAGAAGAGTGACTAACCATTTCAAAATTAATCTGCAATGTGCCCGTAGATGCTGAAATATAATTTAGTGTTTAATTTTAGTCTTTTAAGTGCAGTTTTTCCTGCCATCAAATTTGGTTTTGAATTGTCAAAAAGCATGTTGAGTGATTTTAATCATTTTCATAATCACTTTCGAACATGTTTTAAATTTTTCGTATTAAGATAGAAGATGATTTGTTATATTGATGAAAATTTCTAATAGTGAAATAGTTCGTGTGGGATCAAATTTCTAATTGGCCATGTTTTAAATAGATGATAGTTTAAATACTAATTTGGTCTTATAATTTTAAAATATTTATTTGGTTAATTTACTTTTAATTTTGGTTCCTTTTGGTTCATGTACTTTTGAAAAATTTTGTCCTTCAAACATTAAATAAAACAAAAAATGAATTGATTAAAATGATCGTTTTTTAAAAGTACAACCAAAGTTGTAAGTAAGTACAAGATCCAAAATACACCAAAGTTGAAAATACAAGGACCTAAACAAACTAAAGTTAGAAGTATAAAGACCAAAACAAATCAAGTTGAAAGTGCAAGAATCAAAGTAGTATTTTAGCCCAAATGTAAACATCTCCATTCATTGGAGGCACGTGATTGAGGAAGCTGATAAATAACATGTAAAATGTGATCAGTCTTATTTTCGAGGGCCTCTAATGTTCTAATATCGTTTGCTTTTAGTTTTATCTAGAATAATAGCTTGAATGTTGACATATTGGCTCCTAATATGCAATATACTTTTATCAACAGTAAAAGTTAGTCCTAGCATTGGTGATGTTGCAAAGGCCAGGTTTGTTCAAGGAACCAAATTACTTGCTGAAGGAGGACCTGAAAGATTATTCCACCATACATTTGGTGTTATTCCTGAAGAAAAATACTTGCACTCATATGCTTGCTATTTGGCAACTTCCACTGGTCCTGTGAATGGGACTCTGTACATAACCACAAAAAGATTGGCTTTCTGTAGCGAATCCCCTCTTTATTATTCTTCATCTCCTCCTGGGCAGTCAGAGTGGCTCTATTACAAGGTATGTTTGACTCATTACTATTGGGGATGTTGTGGTTTTGATATATCAGAAATAGAAGTATTTCTCAAAAATTTATTAAGTTTCTCATTTTTTTGTATTCTCTTGAGTAGAATACTCTAAAGCTTTCCTGTATTATAAGCATTAAAATGTGTTCTACTCCTAGGACAGAGTCAATAATGAATAAAAAATGGTTGAAAACTTTGAAATTCCATTATGTTTTCCTTATTTTGAAGTTTGTTTAATTTTAGTTCTGGTACAATCTAATCAACCTTAATTTAGCCCTCATTAAATAATAATCATGGAAGAAAATAAAATATGTTGAATATGTTTTTAAATTTTTTTGTAAAAATGTCACAAATAACATTTTTTTTTAATTAAAATAAACAATAAACTAGCTTTGGGGATTAAATTTAAGATTTGGTAAAAGTACATGGATTAAAATTGAACAAACCAAAATGACATTTTAACCTAAAACAAATCATTACAAAAGGTCACTTGAGCCCTGATTCGTGCTTAGCTACTTGAGTAACACTACAGATTATATTGCATAAGATAAAACTTTATCTGCTCTCTATACCCTCAGGTATCTAAATACTGTTAAATTGAACCAATTGGAATATTGGCATTGAATTAACTATCAGATGTTTTTGGTTTAAATGCTGCTTTGGTCTATGTATTTTTTGTTTTTACTTCATTTTGGTCTATGTAATTTTAGAAAGGGATCATTTTGGCCCCATAAAAGTGAAATAAAAATGAAAATGAAATTATAAAAATGGTCGCTTTTTTTTAAAGTAGAGGGTCAAAACAAACATTTTGATTAAAACCAAAAGTATGGAAAACCAACTAGAATATGGAAGTTGGGGAAGTTTATCTCATGTGTATTTACCCATTTGTAGGTGGTGATAGAGCTGAATCGGGTGGCAAATTTACGGCCTTCTCCGAATCTTCTCGACCCGTCTGAAAAAGACATTCATTTAGTCACAAAGGATGGGCATGAATTCTGGTTCCTGGGGTTTTTATCGTTCAGCAGGGCTCTAAAGAACTTAAATGAGGCATTAAAGGGATCCTCTCCCTAGTTTGTTTATCCGTATGGTTTGAGAGTTTCTGCCTCCTCTCTACATCCCATGTCTATGTCTTCTTACTTGTGCTTGCGTTTGTTCCTATTTCTTCTTATTGCAACTAACTACTGTCCTCAATAACATGTTGTGTCTTGAAAAAGCTATCTACTTTGTTGTATCTTAAAAAAGCTGTGTTATGCTAGTGAAAATAAAGAATAAATGATTTCTTAGTTTTTGTACGGACGGCTTATAAATTTGTGTTGGAGTGAGATTTGATCAACTTTTTTTTATTTTGTTTTTTTCCAACCTTTTGTTCACGTTAGCAAACTTTGTTTCTCTCTTTTCTCCCTTGTGCTTTTTTCCCCTCGCTTTCGTTGCTTGTGGATTTGTTGCACTTTGCATGTTTGGTGTTCTTTTCACTACTCATCGTTTCTGCCCATTTTGGGGTGGCGACTAAACACGTGAGAGGGAGAGGTGTAAGGGTTGTGTACATCCAAAAGGAGTTGGGAAAAACATACGCTGAAGAATAATATCAAATCTCATTTGATTCCAAAATATATATATATATTGTTAGCATGTCAAAATATTCTGGTTCCATTACATTCAACAATGATTTATGGATATGCTGAAACAATTTCTTTTTCCAAATGATTCCCTTTCATGGTTGGTTAATGTGATAATGAAATTTTAATGAGAATTCATGTCTACATTCAATAATACAAGTCTAGAGGCTACAACAGTAAACAACACCAACATTCAAGTACCTTTCGTTTTATTATGTCTGTTTATTTTAATATCTGTGCATTTTCAAGCTAGCTTATACTCATTAAATTGAGTGGATATTTTCACCATCAAAGTTTCATAAAAGTTGATAGGTTTCGACAGATATGAAGATCATATCTTACACTTGTTTTAGATCGGTAAAGCAGAAACATTTTGAATCGGTCGCTCATGAATTTGCTACCCATGCACAAACTAAAATATCATCCCCCCATTTTGATGACCAATGCTGCAATTGACCATGTTTTCTTTCCCCTGTTTCTTATTCCTCAACCATGACTCCATTACTTATTATCACTCAATCCAACCTTTCTCTAAGTAATTTTCTCGCTAGACCAATAATCGCAGGGTTTCTATCATCATCATATAATTCCCAACCCCACAGCTCCTTAAAAAATGGACTATTTTTGGCAATTCCAATTCTTTCACTTGTTCCAATTCTTTGTGACCTCACCGTATTCCCCAAAAACCCCATTGTTTATTTCATTCCATGGGTTCTTTCTTCTTTCATCTTCACAGTGTTTTGATTCCTCCTGTTTGATTCCCAGTTTTGATTAGACCCATTTCGTCACAATGAAGCATTAGAAGGATTAGACTCCAATCGTTATGGACACAATCTTCACCATGAGCAATCGCCTTGGCTCCCAAGAGAACCACTATGTTCAGTGTTCCTCCGCTTCTTCATCTCCAAATGCATGTTTGCTTTCTTCTGTTCTGCACTTAATGTGTTTGTAAAAATTCCTCCGTGGATACTTATACCCTTTTTTTTTTGCATATGTCCAATAGATAAAATGTGGGAAGTGTTGGATCGGTGTGGGAAGAGGTTTGAAGATTGTTCTAAGACAGTAGAGGCTGCAGGAGATGGCGTCTGGAATCACAGTAAGTTGTTTACTCTATTCAAGTTTCTTTTCTGAATGTGTTGTTTTCACCAAAAATTCTCATTGCTGCTTCATTTTGATACTGAAATAAATTTATGATAAGAATGGTATTAAGGGGTTAGAGGGATATGAAGGTATATTAGTAATTAAATTGGGGAGTTTGGTTATGGAATTTGGTTATAAATAAAGATAAAGAGAATAGGAAAGATCGGCAATATTTTGGGTAACGATTTATGGCTTGAAATTATTGAAGAGTGGGAGGATCCAAGTACCTTAAACACTTGATCATATGTTTTTGTTATCTTTAATATTTCAAGGTTCTATCAGTTCATTTCTCTCCATCTCTTGAATATGATTGGTTTAGCTTTCATTGAGTTGTTTATGTCCGTAAAGAAATGGTTTTCAGGTTTGTCACGATTTATCCATCATTGATTCCAAATAATCATTATATTTAGTAATTTAATTGGCAACTTCAAATAGCAAATGACATGTATTGTTAAAAGTTAAAACTGAACCAACTTTTATTGCCAAGGATTTGCTTTGTTCCTTTTAGTCCTTTCTAGATTATGAAATTTGGACCCTGGATTTGTATACCTGTTTGATATACTCACAGGTTTCTTTGTGTCTAACCGGCACTGCAATATATGCTTTTCCCAACAGTGAAACTTAGTTCTAGTGTCACTGATGCGGCCATGGCCAGGCTTCATCAATGGACGAAGTTACTCACCGAAGGTGGCTATAAAAAAGTATTCCAGCAGACGTTTAGCTTCGTTGATGGAGACAAATACTTGGATTCCTTTGCTTGCTATCTGTCCACTTCCTCTGGACCTGTGAATGGGACTCTTTACATATCCACAAAAAGGGTGGCTTTTTGTAGTGAGTTTCCTCTTTGTTACTATCCATCTCCTGGCGGCCAGCCACAGTGGATTCTTTACAAGGTATGTTTGGTCCATTGTTCTTAAAGATATTTTGTTCTGATGGATCTGAAATAGGATTTTAAGATACAAAAATTAGCTGTTTACTGATAAATTATTCATTGAGTTTATTTAGGATTGATAATCATTTGGTTCTAGGTTCTTAGTATTTTTAAATTAAGCGTGTAAACACTTCCTCGACTTGTGAAGTTTCTTTGTTAAGTTATCTACCTCTTAAAAATGTTTTCAAAATCCTTGCCAAGTTTTGAAGACTAAAAAAAAATGTAGGCTTTATTTGATAACCACTTTGTTTTTTGAAATGTACGCTTATTTTCTCACCATTTGTCTATAAGCTTTTTACCTATCCAAAAACACACGTAAATTCTAAGCGAGATTTCAAAAGTAAAATCATGTTTTTTCAAAATCTATTTTAAAAAATTTCCTTGGTTTTGAGAACGTCTAGTTTTTAAAAAAACAGAAAACAAAACCAAAATTGTTTTCAAGCGGGTTGTAGTTTTTAAAATCTTGTGTTTGTTTTGTGAATTTGGCTCAGGAGTTCAAATCTTACTTTAAGAAAGATAAAAGACCATTGTAAAGAAATTGGGACGAAACAAGCACAATTTTGAAAAACTAAAACATAAAACCCAATGAACAGGGCCTTAGATATATTGAAGGAAAGAGAAAACAGAACGGATACAAGAGTGCCCATATGTTTGAGAGGTCTTAGACACTTCACGAAAGATTCTACTGACTTAACTCTCTCTGTTAACGGCCCCACTCACATATACTTCTGTTATCTAACACGTGGTGAGGGCCCTGCTGCCTTCACTTTCAAAGATACTCTCTATTACAGTTACAGCCAACCAATTCTCTCTCCCTCTAACTTCCATTTGCATTTCCCGCCTTTTCTTCTTCAAAAACGGGTGATATGTATACGTGATTTCTTGAGTGCAAGGAAACTTTATACTGTTACAATACCTGAGCTCGTGTTAGTCATAGAAGAAGCATTTCAGAATAATGTGGAGTCCATGAAATTAAACTATACCATTTAGCGATGTCTTCAATATTGAATGAAAGGGGTAAGTCCTATAAATTTTTCCCTCGAACATATTAGTTACTCTACTTTTTTCTTTTAGTCGACAACAAATTGATAAAAGAAAAAAGAAGAGATAGCTATTAACTCGTCGGTAGCCAAGTTATCTATACAATTCTCCATACGTGCTTTAGTATGATTATGTTTCATGTTTTCTTTTTCAAATTTATAGAATGGTGGAACTACAGTTTGGGAAATAACTATATGAAGTTGCAACAGTTTATTTTTACCCCAGTTAATCACAATTTTTCACTTGGTTTCTCCTGTGAAATTCGATGTGAAATTTGATATGAAATTGTTCCTTGTGTTTGTATTTCATATTGTGATAGAAAATAATTGAAGTTCAAATCCATTAGAATAAAATTGATATGACATTACGATGAATAGAAATATCTAGTTTTATGTAGTATAGTTCATTATCTCTCATTGGAGTAAAATAGTCCACTCGCATGCACTGTTTGATGAATGAGAGAGAGTGTATCAGCGTCTATACTCTTCACTAGGAAAGTACACGAGCCCATAATTTAATACCATTTAATATACTCATTAAATAGCCTAAGATAATTGTCATTTATTAGTTACCCACTATGAATTAAGTAATAAACTGGCCAGTGGCCACCACGGAATCTCTAGCAATGGTTGGAGGAACTGGAAATAGAATGCAGGGTCTGATCTTCCTGTAGGATACCATTGATGAATTGTCAGTCCACAGAAACTATAAGCTGTTGTCCAAGATTAAAGAAAATAATAAATGAAACCATTTAAAGATTAAAGAAGAATCTGCAGCTTTATAAAGCTTTTTCTTGGACATCCATCAATTAATTGACCCCCTCCTCCCCCCCCGCAATGAAATTTTTGCCTTCAATTAGGCCAAGGAGACTCAATCTTCCTCTGACACCTCTTGATGATTATGAAAATTACTTTTAGCGAAATTTGTTCTTCTTCCTAGTTCAATTAGTTATCACATGTCTGTGCATATGAAACTCAAGAGAGTCAATCTCCTATCTCCATTTTTGTGTTTCCATGAATTATAGTTTAGTGGCCCAACTTTGATTTTGAAAACTATGTTTGGGTACTATCTAAAGTGACTGGTATTTGAGTAGAATCAATAAGAATGATTAGCAAATTGAAACGCGGAGTTTCGTTGAGTTTCTTTGTCCTATTTTTCTTGCTCATGTTTTCAATGATGAATCTTCTGTTAACGTCTTCAGCTGGATACTTTTTCATGACTATGATGAATATGCAGGTGGTGATAGCGGTTGATGAGTTGGGAAAAATCAATGCTTCTTCAAACCCTATGGATCCTTCACAAAAATACATCCAACTAATCACGGGGGACTCTCATGAATTCTGGTTCATGGGATTCATATCATATAACAAGGCTGTCAAGACTTTAACTAATACATTGCAGCGATCCCGTGCCTAGGTCAAACTCGGAGGATACCAAAATGCAACTGTTTCCTATCATAATCTCGTGTTTGTCTAAACCAACACTTCCTTCAATACTCCTTACATATACTTTTCTGTTTCTCAGTTAATAATCATTTGATGTCGATTCTAAAATATCCATGTTTCCTAATAACTATGAGATACATATTCTCGAGATTCATTAAGTAATGCAAAAATGTCAGTCATATTACGAGACCATGCTCAGATAATATGTTTAATAAGAAAATTGTGTTATTTTTATATAATAAAGTTTAGATTGTATCTTACACTTGTGAAATGTAAGCAACCCTTTGACTTAGATTATTATTGATTACTTTAGTGCTGATTGTGCAGAATTTCTAGTGGAGATCTTTATGATCTTTTATTTCACCTTCTTTTGCTTTTCTTTTTATTTTTTTTTTTTTTTTTTATTTTTTTTATTTTTTTATTTTGGTATCTTCCAAAGCCAAATTCATACGTTATGCCCTAACTTTTAGGGCATATATTTCATCTTCCATTTTATTAAAATAACAATATTTTCTTTTTTGGACAAACTCTAAGCAAGAATATTGATCCATGACCATGAGCAGCAATAAACAACTTATATTGTATAAATATCTAGAAAGAAAAGAATATAAATAATACACACACACACACACACAATAAAATGAATGAAACAAAACATGTGAAAGAGAACTAGATGCTTGCAATTTCACTTTAGGGCTCTTTTTATAGGTCTTTTTGAGGAACTGTTTAGTGCCACTGAGTTTGAAGAATCTGTTCTTATTTGGAAAAACAAAAGGACCCATCAGCTAAAAATTAAAAAAATAATAGGAATATTTTTTTATTTTCTTTTATTGTTGTTTTTAAAAAAATCCATAAACTCTCCTTTATGCTGTTTGGAGATATCTCTTTGAAAACACAAGCAATATAATAGAATGGAGAGTATGAAATTGTAATTTTTTTTGGGAATATGAAAACATGATAAAGAATGAGATATTTGTCTTTGGAATATGATGGAATAGAAGAGAAATGATGAAGTGTATTTTAATATGCAAGAATTGGAAATATTACTACAATTTGCACCAAAATAAGGAGTTCAAGAAAACTTAATTTTGTACATATTTCAATACATGGTAATTGGTATATACTTTCTTTTCTTTTCTTTTCTTTTCTTTTATAGTCCAACAAAATACACCATCACACCTAAACTTCCAACTTCTTTATTAAAAATATAGGTTTTATATTTTGGAAAAGAATGATGAGTATTCCATGTGATTAAGGCGTTCATTAAGGACTTAGTCTCATCATTTTAACTTTTGACACAAATAATTTTGGTCTCTTTTCTTTTGAGATTATGATCCACTAAACCAAATTTACTCATAACTTTTGGTTCAATATATGACAAAAGTAAATACTCAAAGAAAAAGAAAAATGGCATTTTAGAGAATAGAAAAAAGGCTTTAATAAATTGGCAAGCAACTTCATCCTTTTCCCTCTTTACCAAGCAACTTCTAATTTCCATTCATTATCATAAAAGACAAAAAGAAAACAAATATATACCTTTTTTTTTTAAATGTTAAATTTTTACCTTTTATTTTTCACTATTATACATTTTGATCTTTTTGTTCGTTTTAAAATTAATTAACTGAAAATTAATGTTCAAAAACCAAAAGTGGTATAAACTCAAAATTAATAACTTATAAGTAAAAAATGGAAGATCATAAAATGAGTTAAATAAATTAGAAATGAATTCAATGTAATGTTTTTAAATGAGGGACAAATTGAGAAATAAACTCAAAATTTTTACACCAAAATCTAACCATGCAAAAATCTTTGAATTTTGTATGGATCTTCATTTTCATTTCATTCCTCTGCTTTCTAGTATTTATATTTCTCTTTAATAATCTTAATTCAAGAGTCATTGATGTGACATAACTATTGTTATACTAAAAAAATATTCTCATCGAACAATTTCAATTTCATTTTGGCCGTAACTAGTCAACTTTTAAACACAAGTTTTTTAGTTCCTCACTCTTTGTTTTATTACATAAAAAAATCAATAATTTAGTATATGTGATTCTCCTTGTTAAATGGAAAAGAATATATTTTTTAGTCAAGTTTAATTTTTCTTCTAAAAATAGTTATTTTAAAAATTATCATTGAAGATTGAAATAATCTTTCCACGAATTCAAATGGGCGAATGCGTTTGGTATCTATACTAATAATTTTAAATTTAAAGGTTTAATTTCTCAACCTTTATAAAATTGTAGCGATCAAATGAATAATAAAAGAACATAAACTTTTTGAGATAATGAAACAATTAGAAAGAAAAAAAAAAAAAACAACAACAACACATTGCCTGCAAGAGGATAAAAGAGTAAACCATTTTAAGGGTCTAGAAATCTTCTTAAAAATGGGTGAGATTTCTCTTTAAGATTAAGGCTTTGTAATTAAGAATGAAAATCAAATTGTGGAAATGTTAAAAGAAAAAAGTAGAAAATTTTCATATTCTATTATTATTAATAATAGTGTAAGATAGAATTTGAAATATTTCACAAATTTTAAAAATAGTCATTAATGTTATGTGCATTAAAAATTGATTAAAGACATTTATAGAATTGGCCTCTAACTAAAATAAAATAAAAAGTAGAAGATGTTTGAAAAGAAATGTTTAGAAGTAAATTATAGTTTTACCCATTGGGGCGTGTTTGGACAACAGTCTTAAACAAATAAAATGAGACTGACATACCACCAAATTTTTACTTTATTTATTTATTTATTAATATTTAAATTATTGTTTTTATGTGAATTTTAGTGAAACAGAAACTTCTCTTCTCGTCCTAATATTTATTTAAATATCACAATTAGCATAATTAATCTAAGTAATCATTGGAGGTGACGTGGCGCCGCCCCACTCAAACTTAGAGTCAGTAAGCCTTTTTTCTTTTTATTTATTTTTTGCTAACAATTAAACAAGAGATTATTAATCCACTTGACTCCTTCTTTACTTTTTTAATTTCATTTTTTTTTTTACTATTCTATAATAATATATTCTTATTCAGTGTGACCTTCAAATTCAATCTTCCCAACTTTAAACTATCTTTTATTTACCAAATTAATTACATCCTATTTCCACACCATCAAAATATCTTTTTTAATATTATACACACATTAATTAAATCACTTCAATATGGTTATAACCCTTTTATCAAAGTTCCCTAACAGGTGAAGTTCAGATTCAAACTAATTACCATATTTAAGAGCAATACAAGGTTTTTATCCACTTCACTTGTATACTTATACTTATGTTCACTCTATATCTTTATCTATTTATAAGCTACACTTAGTTATGAATTAATATCTTGTTGAATCTGAAATAAATGATTTTATTAGATATCATACCTAACAAAGTTATAAAAACCAAACTTAAAACCTATTTTAAAGGAATGATTAGCAAAAAATAATATTTAGAGAATGACTATTTTTAAACTTTGATCCACTTAAATAGACATTTATTAATATATTTTAAGAAACTAATAAAAGTAAATTGGGTTATATTGGTGAATATTTGAATAATTTCTCATTCATTATAAATAATTTATGTCATTTTTTATGAATAAAATAATAATATGACACGTTTGTTTATTCACTCCAGAAACTAGAAAAACAAAATTGAGAATTGAATTATTTTTGAATCCCAAGTTGTGTGATGATGAATTATTCCACATGGTATTGCCCAAATTAATGGAACAAAAAAATTTGTTAAAATAAAATAAATAATAAAAGGAAAAAGAATTTTGATAAGGACACCTAATATTTGGCATATATAATAGATATGGGTGATGAAAATAGTGAATAAAAATGTGTATGAGTGAGAAACGTGGCATGGGGAGAGGGTGTGAGAGAGAGGGAATTATTTGGGGAATAGTTGGGGTTTGGAAAGGAGGGAATAAGTCGACCCGACCCGAACCCGCGACGAGTCTGGATGGGGGACCAGCATCTCCTATTTGACGGCAAAGTTGTCCTTTAGTGGGGGGTCCAGGGATAGTCCACCTCATTCCTTCCAAGCAGGATAGGGACGGATCCCTATTATATCTATCTATCAAACCTTCTTATTAACTTCCTATTTCCCTATATACATTAATACTAACTTATATCTAACCTTTTTCACACTCCCTTCAACCACTCGACTTCTTTTTTTCTATATAAATATTAAATATCACTCACTTTTTCTTTTTTCTTTTTTTTTTCTAATATGTTTTGAAAAAAAGTTTTTTAAAAAATTTACAAACTATTTACCATTTATTTTTCTATAGATTATAAATATTTTGTTAAATGTTCTATTTTATATAATTTTTCGTGGGAGTATGATGGATCCAAAAATCAAGTTGACCATATCATAAATAAGAAAGTGTTGGTTTAGTGAACGATTTGGAACAAATTAAAGTGCACGATTAAAAAAAGATAATTTATATATATAAATCTATAAAATTGTAGAGTAAATTGAAACAAAAATAAAAATTGTAAAAGTAAAATTGGAGCAATTTAAAATTGAAACATATCCATTTGATAAAATATCAAAATATAAACCAAAATTTAGGTATTATAGTTTAGACTTAATGCAGGAGTCAGTCTTTGCCGGTAAAGTAACAGTGGGGGGCGGCGGCGGGGTACGTGCTCACGTATGGCGTAAACGACACCGTATCAAGTACGATGAAGACCGCTCAATACGCATTGAAAATCTCATATCAAATACCATGTTCGCACTTTAAGATTAATTTGACACGTGTTCTTTTTATTTCCCTTCAACAAAAGTATAATTTCCTTTCAATAAATATTAAATTGGTTTTTTAATTTCGATTTATGTGTTTTGGATCTTCATTCCAATATTTTAATTTATTTCCTCTCTCAATCTCTCATGAAATCATTACATCTACCTTCCTAGTTTAACATGTTTATTACTCTCATTCAAATATATATATATATATAATAATTATTGTATTTTGATAATCATGTTTATAATATTTTAATTCAAATAAATTGATGGTGATTTGCATTTATGATTAATTAGATCCATCTTTGGTATTTGAGTTATGTTTGAACTAGTTAATATGATTAATAGAGTGAAATAAGAGTAGATATTATCAATATCTTTATTCGATTCAATAATTTGAATATTCACTATTGACTGATAGTTAAAAAAAAAGAGTTTTATGTTATTTCATCTTTTACTTGAAGTATTTATTCTTTTATAAAAGATAGTTACATAATATATGGATGAGAGGTTTGAAAAACATTTGACCTTTTACATCATATATACAAATTATTTGATTGTGTTTTATTCTTTTAAATGTTGTAACAGTTCAAATAACATAAAGTTTGTACTGAAGTTAATTCTAAAAAAAAAAAAATAGTGATAAAAGAAATAATGGAACATTATCAAATCACATGGTTCAAATAATGTATGTAAAGAAATGCATATGGTGCAAGCAAATAATGTGACATAACTCTCTCAAACACATGGAGAGGCTTAATGATTGAACTGAAAAAATGAAATGGAGAATACAAGAATTTAAAAACAATAATGTGAAAATGGTAGATTTTAAATAAAGAAATATTATTAATATGATTATGATTGATATTATATATTATATTGTTTGAAAAAATGACGTGGATAATTTGGAAGGATAAATAAGAAAAAAAGAAAAAGAAAAAAGAAATGTTAAGGAGTAGAGAAAAGAATCACACGCGGCATGCCAGCTGTATTGCCATAGATTCCGTGATTGCCCCTACATCTCTACCCCACTTTTTTTTTTACTGTTATCTATTTTATTATCCTTTTTATACAAATAACCAATCATCATCATTTCATTCCCCTCCCAACCATTCATTTTTCACCTTTTCTAAAATTTAATATTTATATATAATTTTAAAAATAATAATAACACAAATATAATTTACAAATTGTTGATGAGATTAGAGTTTAAGGGAACGTGTGTAAAATGAGATAATTGAATTTTTGATATCAAACAAAACAATATACTTGTTTGGTTAAAAAGAGAAGCATATACTTGATATCGGTTGAGCAACAAAATAAAAAATTGTTGAAAATAAAAACAAAACACGTGGTTGGTAAAGTTTGTACATATAATTGTAATATTTACTCATATTATGTGTATCACTATTTCTCTACGTTTTTAATAAATTGATTGACAAAAATCTAGGGTTGACATAGTTTAGTTTTTTAGTTTTTTTTTTTTTTTTTTTTGTTATTATACTTTCTAATTAGTAGATGTCTATACAAACAAGTATTTAGAATGTGGGGTTTTTCAAAATAATAATAAAAAAGAATAAACAAACTATTTTCATTTTATAGAAAAAATTCATCAGAAAATAAAAATTCATTATATGCAATACAATTATTATGCTTCGATAAGTATTTCATTTTTAATGTTGATAATAAAGTTTATAAACATTGTTTTAAAACCAAATTCTTAGTTGTGTTTTAAAAAATTAAACTGAATTTTGAGAACTAAAATGAATAGTATTTTAAAAAACTTGTATTTGGAATTTGGATCTTAATCATAAAGTGTTTTTTTAATAAGTAAATTTTATAATAAATAAATGGAAAAAAAAAAAGAGATACTTATAGGATTATAAGAAAGGAATTTGATGGTTTGAAAACCTAAACAATGGACTAATTAAGAGACCAATTAGAAATGAAAAGTTGAAAGTTGAACAAACTAAATTATGAGTAAAAAGTTAAAAATAATCATAATTTTTATTATTCTTCATTTCTCTCCTTTGAATTTTATTTTATTTATAATTTAAACTGCAGTTTAGGTCAAAGTATTCCAGCATACATTTAACAACAAATTATCATTTCATTTTTATGCTTTAAATTTAATAAATTAAGTTTCAATTTTCGTAGTAATTTTCAAATGTACAAATTTTATAACATTTTGAGTTGTCTTTTAACTTCATTTATAGGTTTAAACTTTCTATTAATTTAAAATAGTTATGATTTAATTCTTTAATAGTGAGAAAAAATAATAGTTAAAGGAGATTAATTATATTAATTTTCTTAAATTAAATTTAAAATATGACACTTGTAAAATTAATTAATATACATTAATTTAAAAACTAGACAAAATACTCAATGTTAAAATTATAAATCCTTGAATTTAAAAAAAAAAAAAGAAATTAGAGAAAGTTGGTAAAATTGTATTTAAAACTTGGTGAAAGACATTGTGTTTTAAAGTTGATTCATTTAATTAAAATGTGTTTTAATAAAGTAATAATTATTCTGTTAGAAAAAGAAAAGGGTCATTATTATTGTGTTTCCTTTTATATTAAAGTAACTAAGTCACTGTTTTAAAAACGTTATAAATTTTTTTAGAAAAAATCCATCTTACGTTTTGAGAAATGATTTTAAATGGTAAGATATTTGAAAAATATAATAGGAAAGAAATATAGTATTTAGAAGTTTGATTGAAAATAATTAGCGAAAAATAGAACATTAAATAAAGGTAAGGCAAAGGCGTGTGAAATTTATTTGTGTGTGTTAATGACTGAAACAATTGAATGAACATTATTAATGCACACAAAATTGTATGTGTACAAATTAAGGAAATTAATTGTGATTATTAAATAAGGAATTCCTATTTTTTTCTTTTCTTTATTTAATGAGGGTTACCTAAATTCCACCTCCTTTTCTTTCCATTTTTTATTATCACGCGGTTAAAATTAAGATTCCATTCCCATTCATCCATCCATCCATCAATTTCATTATTTATTTATTTTTTAAATTTTCATTTCTTATTCCTCAATTTCTATTTTAGATCAAATAAATAAAGTAGATCGTCGTATGCAATGCAAAATTGTTTCTCTTTTAAATAATTGTTTTCTATTTTAGACTGCAAATTTACAATTAAGAGTTTCAATTTTGGTTTAACTAAATAATCAATCATGTATGAGGATCATCTTAAGAAGACTTTTTTCCCCCTAATATACATTAACTTTGATTTGAAAGGATTGCATTATTAATAATATGGTTAAGGTACAACTGAATTGAAAGGAATCAGATTTGTTTTAAAAGACTCAAAAGAATAATTAGTTACTTAGTAAACAAAATTTGACACTTAAAAAAATCTTAAGAACTTACTTGCAAAATGACATAGTTGTGAGTGTTTACATGAAGAAGTTAGACAAAATATTATTTTAGTTTAGAAATGTGGGAGAATAATATTTAAAATTTAAGAAGAAAAGAAATGGAAATGAAAAAAGAAGAAGGGATAATTGGATGAAAAGAAGAGAAGGGTTGAGAAATTAGAGAGAGAGTATTATATGTGTGGTAGTGGTAGCTGTAGATTTCATTTTATCGCTTTTTAAAGTTGAATGAAACAAAGAAATTCCTCAAAAATTGAAACAAACTCTCTACAAAAACAAATAAAACTTCTCCTCTCTCTCTCTGCCTTTAATGGCGGATTCAGCTTCTTCAACTATTACACATACTGAAGAACGAGAACGAGAACTAGAACAACAACAATAACAAGAAGTTTAACCCTTTTCAAATCCAACATGCCAACTTTCATTTTCAATCATCTTCATCCCTTCTAGCCAACCCCCTCCCCCTCTTTTTCTCTCTTCTTTCCTCCTCCACTATTCCACCTCTTCCTCCATGGCCAAAACAGGTGTCTTTGATTCTGATCCTACTCTTATCGGCAAAGCCACTGACTTGAAGAAAGAGTTACAAACACTCATTCTTGCTATCATTGATGACGACAATTACTCCACCGACACCATCGATAACGCTATACACATTCTTTCTGCTCTCAAGGACTTGAAACTCAGGAAGAGATCCCGTTCTTCTTCTAATCTTTTCCACAATCTCATTTCTCCACAAGAATTTCGTTGTCCTCTTTCTAGAGAACTCATGAGAGATCCTGTCATTCTCTCTACTGGCGAGGTTTGTCATCATTTCTTTTTTCTTTTCCTTCCTGTTCTAGGTCTTCTAATTAATCCCTAATTCCCGGTTCTTGCTTCTTTGTTCTTGTCAAGATTTTTAGCCTTTTCGATTACGATTTTTAATTTAACTTGTTGTATGTTTATTGACATTGCATCTTTTTTATTTTGTTGTTTTTAATTTAAATGAATTCAAACCCTTTGGACTGGATCCTCTGTTACTCTGAATTGTCTAGAATAGAGTAGGAGGACGAGACGTTCTTGATGGATCTTTTGTTATATTATATGTATATGGTTTTGGTTTTGAGGGGACTGGATATAGATATGATCTTCTTGCCCATTATTATGAATCGTTTGATTTCATTTCGTTATGTTGGTTTTGAAGTTTTCTTCTTCTTATTTGCAGACATATGACAGACCTTTCATTCAGAAATGGTTAAATTCAGGGAACAGGACTTGCCCTAGAACTCAGCAAGTTCTTTCGCACACCAATCTCACTCCCAATCACTTGATTCGTGAAATGATATCTCAGTGGTGTGCAACTCGGGGAATTGAGTTGCAAGATCGTGTCCGTGTTCATTATCTTGATGATGATGTCATAACAGAGGCTGATCGAGACCGTTTTCTCATGTTACTTGAGAAAATGTCTTTGACAGTATCTGAACAGAAAGAAGCTGCAAAGGAGCTACGAATGTTGACGAAGCGAATGCCTTCGTTTCGAGCACTTTTTGGTGAGTCGCTTGATGCCATATCTTTGTTGCTTAGTCCCCTTTGTGGAGATAAGTCACAAAGTAGTAGTAGTATTCACACGGATCTGCAAGAAGACGTGATCACAACCCTCTTGAATTTGTCAATCCATGACAACAACAAGAAACTTGTTGCTGAAACACCCTATGCAATACCGCTTCTAATGGAAGCGTTGAGATCAGGAACCATGGAAACAAGGAGCAATGCAGCTGCAGCCCTATTTACTCTATCTGCCCTCGACCCAAACAAAGCAATAATTGGGAAAGCTGGTGCCTTGAAACCACTTATCGAGCTTTTGGACTTGGGGCATCCCTTATCAATCAAAGATGCTGCTTCAGCAATATTCAATCTTTGTATACTTCATGAAAACAAAGCAAGAGCCGTGCGTGATGGTGCAGTTCGAGTGATTCTGAAAAAGATCACGAGCCAGATGCATGTCGATGAGTTGTTGGCTATTCTTGCAATGCTATCATGCCATCAAAGAGCTATTGAAGAAATTGGAGAACTTGGAGCTGTCCCATTCTTACTCAGAATTATCAGGGAAAGTTCTTGTTCACGTAACAAGGAAAATTGCATTGTGATCATCCATTCTGTCTGCTTATATGATCGAACCAAATGGAAGGATATGAGGGAAGAAGAGAAATGCTATCGAACTATCTCTGAACTTGCTCAGAATGGGACTTCAAGGGCCAAGAGAAAAGCAAGTGGCATACTTGAAAGAATAAACAGGGTAGTTAATATGACCCATACGGCCTAATGAAATTCCTCAGCATTAAAAACTTGTAGATTCTGCATCTAAATCCAGCACTGTCCGTCTTTGCTAAGACTCGGTCGTCTGTTTGGGTAATCTTCAATCATCTTTTTTTGTATATTCTCTTATCCTGTGGAGTCTAATGTGGATTTCACTACCAGGTTCATCAGTTTAGTGACTGTGAATAAATGTGAAGTGAGTTTTGTTGATAAAGGTTCTGTTTTAGTTTTGCTTTCTTTTTTTGATATTGTTCATTTTGTCACTCCTGCACTTTACAAATGCTAGTTTTTCCCGTCTTTCTCTGTTTCATTGAATTGAACTGCTGATAACTGATAAGTTTTTAGGGCCTGTTCAATAGGAAGTGAACAAACGTGATTGGAGAGAATAAAAGTAGGATATGATTTGTTGCATTGCATATGTTCCTAGGTGGTACCAAATGGGATCAAACATTGGACAAGAAAAGTAATGTGCATAATTTTGGATGGTGTTCGTGATATCTCTACTAGTAGTGTGTGGACCCTTTGAAGATGAAAGGAATAGGAATATTGGGATGCCTTAACACCTTTTTGTGATGATAGTCCACTCTTTTAACCACCTCTCTTTTTGTTCATAGTGGAGTGAACCTTGGTTGTTTTACCTTAGACTTACCCCAACATCTCTTGAATTGCTTTATAATTTCATTCCCCAACATTTTTTCAATTTATTCCATAACAAAATTTGGTCTAGAAATGTGGATTCAAAGTATAACATCCGAAGTAGTAAGAAGTACTAAGTATTAATCTCTGTCCTGATGAGTGAGTGATAAAGGTTGAATCTTTTTATAAAAAAAGATTTATTTAATTTAGAATCTTAATAGAAATAGTAAGAGATGGAAATGAAAGCAGTTTGGTTTGCAGTTCCTTTTCTTCTTTGTTTATTTATGGGAGAGAAAAGTCCCTTCGTCTCCCTGCCAGCTTCATTTTTGGATTCTTTTACTAAATATATTTTCTTTTGAGATGTATGAATGTAAATAACTATTCCTTTTTAGTCAACACTCTATTCATTATTTCATTACAAACCAACCTTCTTCTGCTTCAATCACTTGTAATGCGTCACAAACATTTTTTTCCAGTAAATTTCATTTGTTGTTATATTTGTACATTGTTTCACTTCCATCCTTAAGTCTAGCCCATTAAATCCAATGGGTCCTTGTTAGGTATTAAAAAATTATTGAGCATTTAAGATTTATATAGAAATTGTCGCCCTTCTATTGCATCAATTTTTCACATCATTATATTGTTGAAACGAAGATGAGCTATACATACTTTTAGAAATTTGATCATTCAATTCAAATATATATATATATAACTATCATTGATTTTGGTGAACTTGAAAAAATAATAGTCATTTAGGTAAAGAGTTATTGAGATTAAGGAGTTTAGATTGGCAAATATTGAGAATGACACGTACACGTCGAGTTCATTTTGATTATAGTTAAATAAAAAATTATATCTTTTTTCACTGGTGTCTCATACTTTTTTGTACCAAATAAGGGTTGAGTTTACAACTCCAACTTTTTTAACCAAACAATTTAGAATTGAAAATATATAATAGGCATTTTGGATGATAGAGAGAGGTGGAGTAGGAAAAATAGAAAAGTATATAATTAGTAAAATTTAGGTATTAAATTTGAGGAGAAAGAAAGAAAAGAAGAAAGAGAAGGGGTCTACCATGTGGCATATAATGCAAAGTATGGGGTTTGGCAGTATATTCAAAGAGCATTGCATTATGTTGAAATTAATCCAATCTCATTACACAACAATGGGACACCCCCTTGTTCCTATATTTTCACTCACTCTAAGAAAAATCAACTTCTCTTTTCCTTTTCCTTTTCCTAAAAAACCAATATAAACAATAACAATGCTAAAGAACAAGGAGAACCATATATTTACATGATTTATACAAACTAGTTTATTACTGGTTGGGTTGCATGTCTTCTACAATTTTATATTATAACTTATTTTATAGAAATTGATACGTGGTTTAATTAAATCTTCTTCATTAGGTTTGTTCATTTAACAAATTTAACTACAATCTCCATACATGACTATTAACAAGTTTAACAAGGAGATAAAATAATTCTCCAAGAAAAGAAAGCATAAGTGTATTTAAAAAATATTATTATAATTAAACTAAAAGTGTATTTGAACAACTTAGAATTCTTTTATTAAAAAATTCACTTTTATTTAAACGCTTTTCTAAAAACTTCTTAAAAAAACAATATGTTTTAAAACTTTTTTTTAAAAGTGTTGGTATATACAAGTTTCTTTGGTTTGTTATATATGTTAAAAATGTTTTTATTAAAAAATGTCAAGATTGATCTGAAGCGATGATTATTAGAGTTGGTTGTTGGAAGTTCGCCGATAGAGTCATTGGAGATGATGGTTAGAGATTGACCGACGACGATCACCGGAGATTAGCGTAACGTTGAATTAGAAAAAAATGAAAATGCAAAGAATGATTGTGGCACAATGTGGGTTGTGTAGTTGATGTGCGGTTGGTGTTAGAAGATACAACTTCCTATTGGTTTTTCTTGTCTACAATAATGTTTCATTTTAATCAAAGTTTTATATGTTATGTCTCTTCATATCGACAAATTAGATCAACTGTTACATCAATTTTCTTTCCTCATGAAACCAATTATTTTGATCCTTCACTTTCTACACCTTCTATCTACTTGGAATTTGGATCATCAATTCATTTTTAATCATCAGTTCCAACCCTCCTTTTAATTTCAACTAATTCACCTACTAATCTTACTCAAAAAAGAAAAAAAAAAAAAAGCAAATTCTTCCTATACTCTTAATTTCAATAAATAAAGTTTCACCCAAAAATTAAGTTTACATCATCTTTCCAACTTAGTTTGAAAAATGTTTTGGGAAGACAGAATGTTTTCAATTAAATTTATAAATTGTTATAAAGTGGATCAATTTGAGACCATTTATTAAGACTACATTTGAAAATTGTCTATACATTCAATTCACACATGTAGACTACGTTAGTAAAATAAGAAAATCTTTATAGGGTGGAAATAAGCTTATTATGGGTTTAATTGATTAAATTTTAAAACTCACACGATATGTGTTTATCCAAATAGAGCATAATCAAATGAATAAATTGATATACTCATTAAATACATTAAGAGAAAACCTTTTTTTGTTTAACAATATATGGTTAAAATTACAATAATATTTAAAGTTGAAGGTTTAAATGAATGAAAATGATAGGTTAGAATCCAAAAATGATATGGTTAGAGTAAAAAAATTTGGGTACCACTGTTTATTTTGTAAGAATATAATTTCTTAGAAAAGGGGAGAAGTAGAATATTTGATGTTGTTGAAAGAAAAAGAAGAAAAAAAAAAAGAAAGTTAGTGTAAAACAAAAGATGGGATTATAATGATAAAGGGTTGGGTGTGAGGTTGGATAGAAATGAAAAAACATGTGATGTGCTCCAATAATGTTGGGGGCTTTGGACAACAATAATCAATAGTGTTGGTCCATCAAAACCCTCTCAAAAATTAACACATTCAAATTTCTCTCACAATAATCCTTCACCTTATGATTTTTTTTATTTCAAATATCTTCTCACAATTTTGGTCTCTTTCACCCTAATCAATACATAGATTAATCAGGGGTTAATCATAAACCCCGTGTTCAAATTTGTAATCAAATAGCTGCTCAATTCGATTACGTTTGATAATTGTTCTCTACAATTACACTTATCAATATAATCACCATCGTGATTATCATCATTGTTTTTGTTACCTATACCAAGGAACCGAATCTAGTTACATTTGTGACTCAAGCTCATTACCATTGGTCAATTAATGAAATTTCGTTATAGTTACATCAATTTCAATTACGGTTGATAAACGTGACCTTAGTTGAAGATTACTCAAGTGACGTCAACTTGTTGGTTTTAATTACCATTTACTATGTTAATAGTTTTGAGGGGAAAGAAGAGGTGAAAGCAGTAAATAATAGAACAAGAATCAATACTTAACAAACAAAATCACTCTCCAATTTAAGTGAATACTCTCTTACTTCAAAGTTGAGGTTCAAATTTCCACCTCTATGTTAATTTTTCCTTTGTACGAAAAATCCAAACTTTTTTGTCCTCTAAGAAACTTTAGACCAATTGAACTAAACTCTGTTTTTTTTTTTATCATTTTTGTGTTAGTTGCACTACAAAATTATAGGGAACATAGAAATCAAAATAAACCAACCTTCTAGTGGTAGTTTAACCATTGCCCTGATTATTGATAAAAAAAAATGAACTTTTAAGAACCATAAAAATTGACTTGTTAGATTAAAAACAACTCATTAACAATAGATAAATTATATATAATAATTAAAATTATATACAATAGACATATCGACTTGGTAGTAAACCTTTCCGATTGTTTGCTTTGCATTGTTTCCTTAACATTACCATTACCATTTAGAGTCAAACAATAAAGATATCTGCAACAATGAATTGGACTAGTATTTGTAGTGATAATGGTATCTCTTCATGCATCTTGCATAAATTTTAAATTTAATAATTAGAATTGCAGTAATAGAGTACGAATGAAACTCACTTGTTTCTATTGATAAATTATGTTTTCCCTAAAATAATCATTACTCTAGTTCAATTGGTTAAGATACATAATCTCGTCAATTGACGAGGAATATTTAAATTCGATCATGTCTAACTAAAAAATTATTAAAAGAAAAGAAGTGGTTAAAATACTATGTATTTTGGAATTTGTTCAATTCTACTTCCAACTTCAATTCCAACTTCTAGTACTCTTAATAAATCTCAGTCTCACAAAGTTGAACCTGTAAAAATAATAATTCATAGAACAAAATATAAACTGCAAAATGTGTTCAAATGAAAATGCTAACGGCTGAAAAGAATAGACAATTAAGGAGTAGTAAGAGCTATATCCAAATTACAGAACCAAAATTGAACAAATCTCTAAAATCTCTAAGTAGAGAGACCAAATTGGTATTCTAAAAAATAGAGGGGCAAAAAAAAGAGAGATGAGAATGTACAGTTTATCCAACTTTAAAAGACAGCTTTAGAAAGGAAGAAATACGAGCTGAACAGAGCCTTCCAACAACTGAGCTATAATGGTTTTTAAGTAACAACTGTACAGCAAGATCAATAAGTTCACAGTAACAATCTGCACAAGAGCAATTAAAAAAGACAGGACCTCACATACTCAATTGATTGTACAGCCTTACAATGTCATGGAAAGCACGAAATCTTATGACAAATCGTTCGACAATCCATACAGACGAATTGAGGAGATAATCATGACATTAGTGACATGGAATCGAAGTATTTCCATTCGTCCATGAATGGCATAACCATCAACTTGATTGAGTTCCCATTCAAAACACAAATTACCTTAATCCGTATTATAAGCCCATCCGTGCTTATCTAGAAAGGATTGTACTGCTTCCTTGATGGCTAAGTTCGGTATAAGCTGGGATTCGTTGAGCAGCTCCCGCGTTATGGGATCAAAGTTACCAACCTAGATAAGGGAGAAAATAGTCAGGATTGTGGATACAGGACATGTAAGAGGATGAGAGTGATGTGAGAAAATTTCAACCTTATTAAAATGGTCGAGAATCACTGCTCTCTCATAAGTAACCCCGCTCGGAGTAATAACAGGATCGCGCAGAATATCGAGTGTGATTTTACAACAAAGATAATCAGGTACCTGAAAATATCAAATTAGTACCTCCACAATGATTTAGATTGCAGATGTTATGCCAACATGCTCACCTCTGATGGCGAATCTGCCTCTGCAACTTTTTCAAACACACTTCTTAGCGATTTTAATTGTTTCCGATGAGCAATTTCAGCTTCATCTACGAACCCTTCTAGTTCAGATTGGTCAAGAAAATATTTTTGTTCAAGTGCAGCCTCACAAGCTTCTCTGAGAAACAAGACATGTAGATTGGCCAGAATCAAAAAAAGGAAACGGAATGGACAATACTAGAGAAACCCCTTCTTCCTTTAATTCCTTCTTTTCTAATGCCTTTGACATTTTCAAAATTTCTAGTGGGGAGAAGAAAGCTTATTTCAAGGTTTGCAAAAATGTGCTGATCATTGACATCAATAGTGTGCACGCATCCAACTAGGGGTGATCAGTGTTCGTGGAATGAGTTGAAACACTTCTTAGACCCAATTCAATTGTCTGGGTTGTAAATTTTTTCAACCAATGTAACCCAAATTAAATAATGAGCCCAACCACAAAATATTTGTATTGAATTGGTTCGGGTTACTCATGTCATTTATTTAAATTTTTGCTTTAAAAATAATAAAAAGAATATTTCCTAAGTGCTAAAAAATTGTTTTTAGGAGTTTTGTTGGAAAATAAGTTATTCAAAAGAAAGTAAATAAAATTAAAATAAATATATGTAATTGTAATTGTATCACAAGTAAGACATACTTTTTAAAATTAATAATAAGTTTGAGTTGATTTGAGTCATTGAATTTTTTTTTAACATCCCTACATCCAACTCTGAAAAGTGAAAACGAAAAGCCTGAACTCAGGGAATAACAACTTACTTCAATGTCTGCAATTCCCATGAACGTTCGGTGGATGCTTGTTCCCACTCCCTGTATTTTGCTTTAGCAAGTTCCTGCCATATCTCCTCTACGATATAACTCTTTGGATTTTCACCCCTACCAAGATCCAAAGCCTACAAAAGATGAGTCAAATTAAATTTATGTTAGCATGACAAACATGTCATCTTTACGAAAACTACATGCTCATTGTTTAATTAACGAACCAACAAATGGTTTTATAACAAAGATACAATACTATAAGCTCACTGACAAGATGCAACATGCAAGCAAACTGAAGTCTAAATTTTGAGTACAGTAGTGGTTGGGTGGATTCGAATCACTGACTTCGTGGTCATTAACACATACAAATGTCAGTTGAGCTATGTTCTTTTTGGTTAAATGTCTATAATATTGTTGCATTCAAAACTGATGCCTCTTGAGTTCTTGACAGAACTAATTTAATCAAAGCATTCTTCAATAGAAATTCATATGAATTTATTGTCTCTAAGTTCTTTTCTTGATTTTACATTTTTCCCTTGAACATAGACTAATTTTCATTATATGTGAACCCCCCAATCAAAATGTGTTATATTAGTTGAACTCATGTCTCTACGCTCTCTCACGAGACCCTCTCCCCACCTAACCACACTGTGAACCCACTGTTTCCATCCTTTGCCAATGGCCAGAAAAAAAACCCCTTTCACTTTCAACTGGAAAACCTTCACCATCGCACCTGATAAATGAAAATATGGACGTGCATTCCGCACACCAAACATCAGCGCGATCGCACTTTCTCCTTCACCATTCTGCCCAATACCCTTCAATGGCTAGCTTTGACAGTCTGACAACTCATTGAATCACCATTCAACCAGAAATTTTTCAAGAAAGAAAGAAACGATGGCCACATTTTCTGGGTTGAGAAGATATTGAACAGAAGAGGACACTGTGCTGGATCCATCCCTCTCAAGATCCCTTTTCAAAGACTTTATACTTTATCAAGGAGTAAGGAGGCAATTGTTACTCATTGTTGGAACTTGACCTACCACGCATGAGATCTTGATCTGAGGTGACACCTTAACAAGGCTGAAATTGAATGGGTAGTGATGTCCTCCATTTTGCTTGCCCCTGGAAACTCGTTGGATAATGACCCATGGAAATGGAAATTGGAAAGCTCTGGTACATTTACATCAAAATTGATGATCCAACACTTGCTCGGAGTTTTTTTTCCAATAGAAACGACACTCATTGAGAATAGAATGAAAGAATACAATGGTATCCAAAAAAAACAAGCCCCAAAAAAGAACCCCACTAAAGGAAGGGTTTCCAACTAGGTAAAAAATACTGCCTAAAGAGTAATTACAAAAACCTTCAATACCAAAGCTAAAAAAGGAACATGAAATCTCACCAATGACCAAACCTCACAAGGGTTCCTCTGCAACCCCCCCCCCCCAAACACAAACCCCAGATAACAGCACACGTCCCAGCAAACCAAAGGAAATGCCCTTTCTCTCTAAAAGGCGAATGAAGAGGGAATTCCCCAATCATCAGACGAACATCCCTCTAACAAACTAATAAAATGCAACCAATATACTTCCGAAGATAAGGAATCCGACTTCACTCACTTTTTCGATCATCTTTTGCATACAACCTTCACTTGGTGTAAATTCACCCCACACTTTTGTGATTAAAACCTCGTGATTATGGGAGTTGCAAATTCTTTCAAATTTGATTACCTTTGTTTCCTACCCAATGAATAACAATGCCGTAGTTACGATCCTTTATTTCACATTCTTGAAAAAAATAATTTAATTGAAACATTCTTGCAAGAAATAAGTGAACACCACAAAATGTTCTGATAAGATTTTCATATACTAATTAGTGGCACTCCTAAAGGTACAGGAAATTTGCACTCTTCCAAAATTTTTGGTTGCCTGTATATTCTTAGAACTCAAGGATACAAATGTACAACCTATAGAACAGATCCTATCCAATGGTTGCCTGATTTTCTAATAATTTAAATGGTAGCCATTAAACTTCAAGTTTTTGCAAAAGGTTCTGACTGTGTTACCATTGTGATGGGAAGACTTGTGATAGGGCACAAAGTGACAGGACAATGTGAAAACATCAGGGAAAAGAAGATTCTTTGGCTTCAACTTATTACTACAGACTCCTTTTGGAATCTATGGTTATAAAGAAACAAAAGAACAAATGGCATTGGCAACCTAGAAAATGCTTCTGGCACTGCTGTCAAACAGCTATTAAGCCAATTGAAAGTGAATCCAAAGGAAAGACAGCCGAATACAAGAAAAATGGAAGTGTCAAGTTGCCCTTTCCAAACTGTTGAATTAGCAGCAAGACAAAACTGGAGGAGGTGCGCATCTGTAAAGGACCATGGAAGGAGTGCAGTCAGAGATTATGAAAACGAGGGGCTGTAGTGTTACTGCCCAAGCAAGCATCCATCCCTTTGCTCTTTGTTCACGATAACATCTTAATCTTAAATACCTTTCCAGACCTCTGTTAACAACCCTCACAATCCATGCGAGCATGGTGAGTTGTGTACTAGCAAACAATAATCTTTTGTCGTAGTGCAACAAATTTTAGGCATACTGCATATAGTTCAAACTGAACAAGTCTTAAATGTTTCAAAAATCAAAATAGTGCACTTTCTTTTCCTATTAAGATCGAACTACCCAGTGTATCACTCCTCCATTCAGAGTCATTACAACAAATTTCCTCTCAATTTGAATGATTAAATAAGCATTTCTAAGATCAGATGATCAGAACCAAAACATGTCAATTTCCCCCTAATTTTTAGGTTGAATATTTTCCAGAGTCATGTCCAAGCCGTGTCCAAAATTGAAAAAAGAAAATACCTTTTTAGATGCGCTTTTTAGTGTGTTGGACACGTGTACAAGTGTGTCTAGACATGTGTCCAATAGTGTCCAACACGGACACTTTGCTGAAATCAGTGTGTTCGTGCATCATAGTTCATATTACATAACACTAATCCATCAAGATCATACAAATAAAATATAAGATCTCTCACACCTTTTGCTCAACCGGTGCATAAGCCCTTTCCACCACAACCTCCAGCTGGAACTGCTAGGGAACTATTCAAATTACTTCCCATTGATGATTGTCCACATCGTATCCATCAGAATTTCAACATTCCTCTCTAATGATTGACTTATATCTACTCCCATTAGCATCAAAAATCGTTTTTTACATGGATGGCTCAAACTATAAATTTTTTTTTTGTTTCTAACCATTCTTCAGAGTCTTATTGCTCTAATTTCTTCACGTTCATGTTCCTCAAAGCATTATTGTATCTAAAGACACGCAAAATGAGAAGAGACTCTCAGAGCCATCTCTTTAATCGCTCCTAAACAAAAACGGCACGTCTAGCCAATGGCAGTTGCTTTCACATAACAACGATCCCGTTTCACTATCTCTTTTACCCTGTTACTGCAACAAACTATTAGGGACTCCCACATTTTCATTGCAGTATAATGCCTATTTTCCCCTATTCTCCTCACAAAATTTACATATACCATAGTAGATAATGCAATTCCTTTGAGGGAGGATTGTCTTTTTCTTTGCTTTTTTGGTGAAAAAATTGTCTTCGCCACTAAAAGATTGGCATCTTCCTACACACTGTTGGCTAAAAGAAAAGCTGACATAGTAGGAATTATATTTTCACATTGACAAGTTGCATGAGGATTATTTGTAAAGCATATGGGCCTTTCAATATGTTGTGTCAACTTTTCAATTAGCATATAGCATTTTCAGAAAATTTTAGTCAAGGGAAACACAAACTTCTAAAGTGTACAAGTTTATAATTGATTGATTTCAAAAGATATGCATAGCAACGGGTAATCAAGTGACCCAAGGATAGAGCCAAAAGTTTCCACAGGAGGGGAAAATTTTTACATCTAAACTACCTTTTTATCAATAGTCTCTCCTTTCTGAAATTTCTGGAAAGGAAAATTAGAGAGCACGAAAAAATATTTTTTTTCTGTTTTATTTAATTCTTAAATCTAAAGACGAATCAAGAGAGGCAATTCCCCCTCCCCCAAAAAAAAAAAACCACACTGTCTTACTAAGGCTGTAAATGCCAACTATTTTTCAATTGAATCTCCAATCCAGTTTTCTATTGGATGATATCGATTCTTTACTACCAAAAAAGAAGAGGAAAAAGAGGGAACAACAAGAAGATGAACAGTTACCTTTTCCAAATGTTTGATTCCTTTCGGATATTCTTTATTTTGTAATAACGCTAATCCTAACATGTAATGTGCCTGCACATAAAAAAATTACCAACAAATTTCAAAGAAAAAAAATAATGAAAAATGTTAAAAAAAGGAGTTGAAGAAGCGGCAAGAGAGGATTATAGACAAGAATCCAAGATAATACAAATGCAAAAGAAAACTGAAATGATATAGAGGCAGTGGGAATGAGTTATTACTTTCTCTCTTTCTTTTCTTTCTTCCTCTCGTTTTTGGATGAGAAACCAAGCTTTCATTGAGACAAATGAAAGAATATACAAGGAAATACAAAAAACAAACCCAACAAAAAGAGGTGACCAACAAAAGTTACAAACTCGAAATCGAACTAACATAATAATTATAAAAAGACCTAGTGTCCATCTGACAGAACGCCCACAAGGGGCCATTAAAACTCAAAACCTCCCAAACCTCCTCATGGGACCTCTCCAGCTCTCTAAAAAAATTATTGTTTCTCTTGAGCCAAGCTCCCCACAAAACATTTAAAAAAACTGATGTGCCACAAAACTTACCCAACTTTCTAAAGAGAAAACTCCAGAGCACCTCCTTAAATTACTGAGGTAACTTTAACTCAAGTAAGACCTCCAACTTCCATCCATATAAAACACTGACAAAATATTCTTCTAAACTTGAAGACATTCTATTCGTATGGATGGAATATTCTTATATCCACCATTACATTTATTAGCATCCACTAGCTATCTGCATCGTGGATACTTCTCTCGGATTGAAGCTCCATGTGTAAAATTAATTCTAAATTTGGGTCTATATGCTGCTTTCTCTTTCTCATACACCCTTTGTAATTTTTTATTGTATCTCTCTCACACACACATGTATATAATAAGAAGAAAATACACTTCAGTTTGGTTTATGGTTAATGCCCAATAAAGACTCCGATACTCCTATGCTTGTTGGACATATATCAGACACTTCAAATTTGTTCATATATATATAGGAAGCAACACAAACAATTTTGTTTGGGTAAGTGCAATAGAGAAGAGACTCTTACACTTCGACACTTGTGGGATACTTCGGGTTTGTTCATAGAAAAAATGTGGGTTATGTACGAGATGTATAGATTGTGAATGTGAGTCAGACAATTTGTTAAGCATATATTCAACCGCTATTGAGCATGATAAATAGACATAAGTAGACAGAAAACTTATAGATTTCGAAAGAGAAATACATCAAACCCCTTTTTAGGCGTATAAATGCAGAAGTTCATGGATTTTGAATTTTATTCCGATATAAAAACTAAACAAATATTTAAAAGAAATGTCTACTGATAAACACGCCCGTGCCCATGATTTCAAGAAAATTAGGTCTCACCATATCCAGATCATGTCATGTTAATTTCCCTATCAACCGTGCCTTATTGGACTCTAAGAAACAACCAAATTTCCAATGTTTAAAGAATATACAGCAAAAGCAGTACCTTTACAGAACTGCTATCGAGCTGAATAGCTCTTCGACAATCCTCCTCCACCTTATTCCAATCACTATACACCATTGAAAAGAAATTATCACATCAACAATTTTTCAATTCTCTCGGAAGGAAATGAGGCAGGAAATAAAGAGAAGCAATGTAAAAACCAAAAAAAAAAAAAAAGAATGTGCATATATATATATATATAAAGGAATAAGGATAGGTGCCCGTACATACTTCCGCTTGCGATGACACAAAGCACGGTTCGTCAAGTACACAGGAACATTGGGGCATAGTGTAATCGCCTAAAAATCCAACCAACAAGAAGAATATCACAAAATCTAACACAAAAAAAAAAAAAAAAAAGTAAAACTAAAAACCCCAGAATGAAATAATTCTATCTTGATACAATCCCAAGGAAACCCAAATAGAAACTAGAAAGAAGGATGGAAGAGATAGAGAGAAAACCTCGGTATAAGCTTCAATGGCAGCTCCAATTCGACCCTTTTGAAAATAGTGGTTCCCATCTTTCCTGAGAATCTCAGCCTGTTTTGCAGCGCCAGATAAGGGGACTCCTGGTCCCATAACCAATCAAGGAAATCAAAGCGGTGGTGAATGTAAGTATGGGGTTTTCTTTGGTTCCAAATACAGAATAGATAGAAGTTCGTAAAAATGGAAATATAGGGTGATTAATTATGGAAAAGAGGAAGAGGAGGAAGAAGAAAAAAAAAGAAGAGTTTTCTTGTGAAGAAAGGGTTAAGGTTCAGAGAGTTTCACCCAAAAAGACGAGTTGACGCTAAAGTTGACATCTTTCTCTTTATTTATTTATTTGTTTGTTTGTTTATTGTTTATTATTTATTATTTTTGCAAACTGTATTATGTATTATTCATTTATTTATTTTCTGTGGATAACTTGGAATTCCTTTTCTTAAGCTATCAATTCATGTAGATTTTAAATTTGTAAATTTATATATATATATACCCGTTTGATGTTATAATATTTTCTAGGAGGATGATCATCCTGAACTGAATGAGACTCCTATTTTCACGTGAAAAATTCAATTGATTTTTATATATAATTATTGAATAATAAATTTTGAGACCAATCACAAATTGTCTCTCCATTTATTAAATTAACTATGAAAAGTGTAAATTGAAAACATAAATTGGCCAATTCTAATAATGTACATGTTTTCATTCTAATCCTTGGATCAAGTTAATTATTTTGATTCAATTAAATATTATTTACTTGTACTAAGTTTAATTAAGCCAAAAAAATAAGTTTAATTGAGCTCAAAGGCTAAATATAATCCAAGGTTGAGCCCATGGGTCTGGTCCATGGACCAACCAAGTTCAAGCTCATAAAGCCCACTAAAGAACTCTTTATAGGAGTTCTATAGTTGAAATTTTTTTAGTCCAGAAGGTCTAGAGAGAATTCTCCCGAAGTCGACCATCCTTGAAGATTGAAGCTCTTTGAAGATACAAAGCTTTCTTCCAAGACTCCAACTTCAACAAGTTGTACTCCGCTTCCTCAAATCAAGAGTAAGCATCCAATCGAGAAAGAATCAGAGGATCAAATTCTAGAGATCGCATCACATCGCATCAAGTCAACAAAAATACATCAACTCAAGTTCAACTCCACGAATCAAATTTATCTGAAAATCTCATACGAACAATAATATTGAGCAAATTTGTATTTTTATATGACTAAACTATCAAAGAAGTTAGGTTAGCTATCCTAAAACATCTGAGTTTTAATTTTGAATTAGAGGATAAATCAATTATATGACAACTCAAAAGATGATTTTTTTTTCGGGTGAAAATCATTAAAAAGATTTAAACATTTTTTTTTGTTTTAAGGTTTAATTGAAATTATTTCATAAATCCAACCGCGATGTGATACAAATTTATGGATAATTTTGAAGATATTCTTCAGGATAAAAATTAAACCAATTCTAAAGTCTCATAAGAATATCAATATTTTATATTGTGAAAACGAGTGTGAAGCTTAAGATTTGAACGAAAGATCTTTTGATATTTAGTAAGTAAATATGTCAATTAAGATCTGTTGGACTATAAAATTTATAATTGCTTTAATTAGGCTCTTAAATAGTAAAAAGTGAATCAAATTAAAAAAAAATCACAATGCTCCAACTCCGATGCATGTGTGGACTTGATGCCAAATTTTATTTGAATAATTAGAGTTGATGCATGAATGATTTTCTAAAAAAATTCGATCCTCCTGTGGAAACTTATAATAAAATTATAAAATTTTCACCAATTCCAGAGGATTTATAATTGGCAAAATATTTACACACAATGGTGAAATTGTGCGTGAATATTTTTGAACTTTGTGATATTTCGCGAGATATAAATATTTGGTGATTTTTTATATTTAATTAAATATAATATAATTGGAAAACCTATAGTCAAATAATTAATATATTATAATTATTTGTTTTGGAAAAAAAACTACATTTTAGAATATACATTTAAACTGACTATTTATTACACACTTCTAGATTTAGTTGGAAAATGTAGTTTATTCATTTTAATATTTATTGATATAGATTGCCAAGATGTGCAAAAAGAAATATACATTGGTAGTCTAAACAAGATAAAATCTCTAACCATAATAAATAGAGTCTTTCTCATATTACTTTTAAAAATTAACTGTAATCTATAAATAAAGTTTCAAATTGAAACAATATTTATTAATAAACAATAATTAAATTCAAGCTTAGCCAGTGAAAACTAGTTATAAAGTAGGCAATAGCATATTTCACTTTTTCAAAAAAAGAAAAAAGAAAAGAAAAGAAAAACTACCCGATACATTAAAGAAAACATTTGAGTGCAATAAATAAAACATAAGTGCTCTTTAAAAAAAATTGAAATAAAACACAGTGAATTAGGCCACATTATGGTTGCAAATAAGGTAGGGCGTCTGTATCCAAATTAGTAGATGATCAGTGAACAATTTCGGTTTTAAATATGATAATTGAATATGTTTATTTGCTTTATTTCATCTTCAAAGTTAGAGTTTCAATTTTCCAATTCTCTATATACCGTAGAAAAACAATCTTGTAGTGTTGTGATGTCCCACGACGCTGTAAGGCAGAAAAGGTAGTAGGCCTTGAAAGCCTACGACGCCGTTTTGAAGCGTTGCAGCATCGTACCCAAAACTCTATTTGCATGCATTCGTCTGTTAGTGTCACAACGCTACTTCGTTATATATGCTAATGTTTTATGTTGTCATTTGAGGGCATATCCAATTCCAATCGCTTCTCTTGTGTTTTCTCCCTATTTTCTAAGTTCTTTTTTATGGTTTATATTGTCAAACTCTCCCTCATCATCCGACATTGGATAAAAGGCTAAGGTACTTGTTTTTAGGGGTGAAAAAACCTGGACCAAACCGAAGACCCGACCCGACCCGACTCGAGTTGGATTGAACTTCAACAGTATTGTTACCGAACCGAATTGAACTGGGTCGGTTCGGTTTGGTTTGGTTCAAATGTAAAACAAAACTTAAAATTGAAATTAAACCCTAGTTCACCATTCGTTCGTCTTCCTCGTTATTCGTCTTCCTCCATCTACGAGAGTTCGCCATTCTCCGTTCCCCGGCCGTTCTCCATTCATGGGTCTTCTATCTTCCGTCTTATGCTCACGTGAGTCTGAAAAAAGAGGAAGAAAAGTTCCATTTTCCGCTCAGTGGTTCTGAAAAAAGAGAAAAAAGTTCCGTCTTCTATTTCTGTTCACGTGGGTTCGTTCCTTTCAAGCCCAATGTTTGATCCTCTTTCTTCCTCCCTCCTTTCGCTGCAAAATTTTCAAGCCAGGCCATCTCGATTCTCACGTGGGATTTTCCCTATTTTCCTTTACTTCCTTCACTTATTGGTTTTATTTAAGAGTCTAGATTTCAATTTTGGATGAATTATGTTTGTTTTTTGGGAACTTTCATTTCATTACGTTCATAATTTTGTTAGTCTTTCGACAATTCTCTTTTAATCAATTTTATGTTTCGTGGGTTTTTTTTGTTTGTTTTTTTTCCTGAATTGAACCTGGGTTGTTGGGCTTATTGAAATGCCCAAATTTTATTCAAACCCTAGATTTGAGAAATTAAAATTGTTCAAACCTAGAATGGTGGAGACAAAAGAGGTGAAGACATTGACAGAGGTGGAAGGGAATACAATGACATTGACAATAATGATGATGAGGGAAAGAGAAATGGAAGGGGCTTTAACAAAATAAAATAACAATAAAAAATTGACACATTGGTTAAATTTGTCATCTCATTTTTCCTTTAATCAATTAACAGTCAAATTAACCATGAGGCCATTTAAAACTATTTTTCAAACATCAAAGATCGAAGTGTTTGTTTTAAAACGAGAGACTAAATAGACATTAACCTCAAACCTTAATAACCAAAAGATTTTACTACATGGATTGTTAATAATGTTTTGTCCAAAAAGAAAAAACAATGAGCCATTGAATGTTTTAGAATTAAAAAAATAATACAAATCAATCATCAGCTTCCGTTGTAGTCTAGTTGGTTAGGATATTCGGCTCTCACCCGAGAGACCCGGGTTCAAGTCCCGGCAACGGAATTTCTTTTCTTTTTTTTCCTTCTATTTGATTACTTGTTTTTTCATGCATCTATTTTAAACTAAACTACAATATCATTAATATGCATCAACTTGCTCACTCGTACACAACCATAATTATATTTCAATACTATTTATTTCATAACCTCCTTGTACGGTTTAGGTTTATGTTTGGGTTAACATGATAAATAACCTTTTTCAAGCTTACATTTTAGAAAATATCTAGATGTATTTAGATTAGGAGAAATAGCAAGACTAATTTCAATTTAATTAGAAAATACAAAAAATGTTCCATTCAACACGCAATTAATCGGTCACACTTACGTGTTTAATTCTTCTTCTAAACGATCATATTACGCGATCATGTAGCAAATGATACACGATCGTATAGGCAATAATACACAATTGTGTAGGTAGTATCAACACCAGCCACATGCATGTGTGTAATTTTTCTTTTAAACGATCGTGAGCCAGAATTGTTAAGATATTGGTACACGATCGCGTACCAAGAGCTAAATGTTAGAAATGACATGTGGCTCAAAGCCCATGAGCAAAGTTATCTTTTCTTGTCCCACATTGAAGTCCTTTCCCATTTGCGATAATCACTCAAAGTCACGACATTGCAGTTTAGTATTTGTTTGACCATCGATCCAAACAACTTCAAGAGTTGATCAACCACATGTGTACAAAAGAAGCCAATAGACTGAAAGATAAGCTCACTTCTACAAATGTAAATTCTGTAGAGTTTTCTACTGTAAATGGAGACAGGTTCAAGTAGTTTAAAAGGCAAAATGAGAAAGAAATCACAAAAGAAGAGACAGTTCAAGGCTGCTGGGGGAAAATCAAGAAGAAGAAACTAATATGTTTTGTATGTGGAAAGGAAGGACATGAATCTTACCATTGCCAATCTTGTTGAACAAGATGATAATGTCATAGCAACTGTTATAGAGGTCACCTAGTTGAAAACAAAACTGATTGAATTCTCAATACTAGAGCTTCAAGACACTTCTTCACCAATTGAGAACTTCTCCATGACTACAAGGTCACTGTAGATGGAGAATGCATATTCATGGGAAACTCAGCTATTGCAGGAGTACTCGAGAAATGGAAGGTTATTTTAAAATTAACTTCTAGAAAAATTTTATCTTTGAATAATGTTTTGTATATTATTTCCTTACATAGGAACTTGGTGTCTGAGAGTCTGTTGAATCAGGTAGGTCTTTTGTCAGTAAGGGGTATCTGTCTAATGGTCTGTTTGTACTTAATACCATTTCCATGAATGCAAATGCTTCTAGTTTCACATACATAGTTGGATCTATTGATTTGTGACATGCATGGTAGACTAGGACATGTGAACTTTGCTTCAATTAGGAAGCTTAAGGATTTAAGACTAATTAATGCATATGAATCCCATGAAACTGGTAAATGCCCTGTTTGTGTAAAAAGTAAATACTTTAAGAAAGCTTTCAAACCAGTTATGACTATAAGTACCAAACTTTTAGAATTACTTCACTTTGATCTAGCTAATTTAAAAAACACTACAAGTAGAGGTGAAAAAAACTATCATGTATCCTTTGTTGATGACTTCTCTAGATTTACTAAGATCTATCTTATAAAAACAAAAGATGAAGCCAGTTGCATATTTTTGAAATTTAAAACAGAAACTAAAAATCAGTTAGGTAAAAGGATAAAAAGATTAACAATTACATTCCTTTCTTGCAAAGTACAAAAGTAAAATCTAAGTTCTAATCTACATGCCTTACTTCATCCACCAGGGTGCTACTCTTCACGTCAGAATGTTCGAGAGTATAATAACTCATCTCTCATCCTTCTCCTTGATCGCCCAACAACCCATCTCAAGGAAAAACTTTAGGCTCTTCATGCTTGGCTCAGTTCTTCCACTCATTGTCTTGGGCCTCACAAAAATGTGATGTTGCCCTTAGCACCTCCTCAGAACTAAGTGATAGTCCTTAGTGTTACGGAGTTGAAGTTTTTACCTACTGATTGCTTAAACGTGATATGAAAAGACATGACTTGCTCACCACACAAGTTTACATAACAACCAACCTTTGCTTCATTTACTTGGCTTTTACGCCAACAACCATTCTATACTTAGCTTCAACGCCTGACAACCTGAGGAGAAAAAACTTAAAACGCAAGTCAAAGAATTAGTGAGTGATGGATTTAGGAAATACATTTTTGGAGAGTACAACATTTTCAACAATAACAACAATCTTAATCTCATGAACATAATTCTCATCGCATTAGCACAAGTTCTCATGACATTAGTTTACAACCACAACAATCACAAACAATTCCACATGTTTCATTTTATCAAGATATTCACTATTCATCGCCAAGAACTGAGATTCTTCCATCACATCTAATTGCATAGACACTGGATTCACTTCACCAGAATCTCGGGATAGACTTGGGATTTCTACCAACATCTCGTAGCACTCATTCTCTTCTCAGACCTAGGATTCGCTTTCACCAGCGTCTCATCGCTTGTACCTAGGATTCACTTCCATCAGTGTCTCGCGATAGACCTAAGATTCACTTTCACCAACGTCTCACAATTCATTCCTCGCCTAGATCTGAGATTCACTTCACCAGCATCTAGCTATCAAACACACAACTCATTCTCACTCAAACTTGGGATTCACTTCACCAACGTTTACTCACCTAGACCTAGGATTCACTTCACCAGTGTCTTGCGTTAAATCTGGGATTTCCACCAGCGTCTTGCTATAGATCAACAATACCACATAACACACAATCATCTCAAGCAACAAATGAAAAGCTATAGCTCAACAGTTACTTCCAACGCACAATCTCACAGAGATAGCAATATCATACAATAACATCAATATAAGGTTATGAGAGAATGCTTTTCATACAATCATTTGTAAAATACTTCTTTCATTTACAAGGATCATAAATGCAAATGTTACTGTTAAAAACAACCATTCATTCATACAAAATCCTTTATTTTATTTATAAGATCACGTACAAACATTCATTCATTTAAAAGATCACTCACAAAAATACTTAGCCTAAACTCTTTCTTCCTTTTGCTTTCAGCTTTCTCTCCTCGCCTAGTGGTTCCCTCAACCGGTCTTTTCAACACTCAAAGCCTTCTCTTAACAATTTATTGGAGTGTCTAGCATCTCATGACCTTTTATTCTGGCCTTTGATCCTATTTATAGTGACCTTTCACACCAATGGGTCATTTTCATGCTTTAGACGTGTCACTTTACCACTTTGATGCACTATGCAGCCAACCCAAGCTCGATACGTAAGCCAACTGCACTTTGCGATTAGACATTTCCCTTGAAACACTAACCTTATCTTCTTAGAATGCTCAATTTGTCTGACTCTTCTAAAAAAACAATAGACATTTATTTTTTCCTTAGAGGATAGTCTAGTTCTTTCAACAGAACACCTACTGCATCGCACCATACATAGGCGTAGGTACTTCTCCCCACATTACCATCCCAATGCCTAGTTCCTAACATCAAACACATGCTTCTTCTTTGCCACTTAACCTCATCGAGTCGCTTACTCTACGCGATAGCACTTAGACTCAAATATTTCTCTTCGTATCAGATTTTCTCCCATTGCATCCTCCTTCGTAGAATGTCTGTAAGGTTTTATCACTTAATCCTTTTCGCAGATTGATTCAAACGCCAACTTCTTATCACAGAGTCTTATTTCAAAATGCTTGATCCTCTTATCCATACCACAAATTTTAAAACACTTAACCAGAGTTTACTCCTATACTCAAATTAGAAACGGGTCTCACATGGATTGTGTGTCAGGATATGAAGTGTCAGCTTTTAGAAGTTCACGTCGAAAGGTGGTTAAATATGAGACGTTAACACAAACAGTCATTTGCAGTTGCATGAAATTTACTTTTATGGGTATTTTATGTACCCATGCACTTAAGGTGCTTGAGAAGAAAATTGCTAACAAATTCCTTCTCCATATATTTTGGAAAGATGAACAAAAGAGGCTAAAACTTCAAAGTGAACTTGAGAATCAATTGGTAAGTTTTATAATCACTTATGTCATAATGCTTGCCAAATTACTTTCACAAGCAGCCGAACATGAACAATTGTTTGACCATACATCACAAACTTTTATTCAATTGCTCAGATATTTGGAGATAACGAAGAAACGTATTTTGGTAAAAAATAATAGTGCAAGTAGTTAAGCTAAAGGATTCAAGTTTGATTAGAGATAATGTTGTAGAAAGCTCTAAAAATTAAAAGAAAGCCTATAGTTGGTCGTCCTCATCATTGATTGAAAGATCCACTTGAAAAGGGGAGACATAAACAAAATGTGAAGTAGAACAAAGCTTAAGAAAAGCCAAATTTGAATAATGCTTCTTTCTCATCAAACTACATTATAACCCTCACACAGGTACCAACACACCAAATTAAACTATATTTATATTTATGAACTCTAGAGGAAATATAGTTTTCGTTATTCTAATTGTTATTTTTCAATTAGAAAAATATTGTGAAAAAATCTACCCAAACAACAAATATGGTGCCAATTGTGAACCAACAAACAACATCTATGGATGCACAAAACAATATGTCATTCACTCAATTACTTGAAACTTTCTATTCTAAATGTATTAATTATATTTATAGAGATCACTTATTAGTATTTTGTTTTTTTTGCATGAAACATTAGCACTTGCTAACAAAAATCCAACCAATTAAAGATAGGTAACTTAAAGCATTGGAATGTTTTGTTCAAATTTATTTTGAATTGTTTTTAGTGAGATAATTAAATATAAGATAATCGTATTTACATACATTTTGTAAAATAATGTAAAAAAGTTACAGTAGTGTTGAATGTTTATTTATAATTTATGATTGTTTTGTTGCACTGTTATTTTAAGCCTTCTATTTTGAATTGAGTAATTAATTATAGATATTGTAATTTACAGTACGTGAATTCTAATTTTTGTTGAGTAGATGGGTGAACTGAATTAGATTTTGAATAATTATTGTGGATTTTTAAAATATATATAATTATATGACATTATTTATATAATTGAAAATATTGAAGTAGAAAATAATGGGATACAATATATAATTTAAAAATATGATTTTAGACTTTCTCATGAATTAAAAAAAGAACACACTTTTGGAGAAGCAAGCTTGGCATGGAAGAAAATAAGAAAATTTGGATTGATTCTACAAGAAGCCTCACAACATTTTTTATATATTAAAAAAAGTGGGAGAAAATGCAAAAAGATAAAAGAAAGAAAAAAATCCACTTTGAAAAATAAAAGAATGAAAATTTTAAAAAATTAAAAAAAAAACTATATTATACATAAATACACATTAAAAAGTAGAAAAATGTTAAATAAAAAAAGTAGCGGTAAATATAACCTGAACCAACGAATGTCACATTAATTGTTGTAGCCTAGAAAGCATCTAAGTTTTACATGCCTTATTATCTATCTTCAGCTTTTTTTTTCTCAAAAATAAAACTTCAAGGGGAGGGATTTGAACCCAGAATCTCTTATCCTTGAGTACATACATGTGTTAGTTGAGCTGAATTCATATGACCTATACTTTTCTCTCTCTTTTCCTCTCCAATTCTTTTTTTTAGAACATCTCTCTTTCCCATTTTGTTTTCCCCTCTCCTATAGAAAACAAGGAAAAAACAATGACATAACGATGGTAGAATGGTTGGTCCTCGAGGATCCGACGTATTGTTACCTTATGTAATTTACCTTATTTTCCTTGTAGGAAAACTCAATCAAACTTTATTATGTACATTGTGTGTTTGCTTCTTTTGAACATCCTCTTCATACAGTATGTTGGAGAGGAAAAGAGAATTGGATAGACAATTTGGAATGTGATTAGTGTTCTGTGAGTTTCCTTCTTTTAAATAATCCAAGATGAGAAAACATTTAGGAAGATAACTTAAACTTAAAGCTATGTTAAAAAATATATAAAATTGAACTAAAATCTTAGGCATATGATTATATAGCCAAATAAGAAAAGTAATACTTAATAAAGAGAATAGGTTTTTAACCAATTGTGGATATAAATTAAAATGTGGATTTAAGAGTTTTTCTCCATGCCTATTGTCACTACAAGAAATTGAAATAATTCCAATGTCAGAAATAACGTCGACGAAAGATGCGTCAGTGTTGACCACCTTTCGACGACGCAACATTGGTTACATTGGTGAAAAGACATTTCGCGACGCACAAAAACCAGATGTCGCCGAAAGTTCAAAATTAAATTGATTATCTTCACTTTCCGCGACGCACAAGAAACAGACGTCTCGAAAAGTTTAATATTAAATTCTATATTCACTTTCCGCGACGTACAAGAACCAGATGTTGCGCAAAGATTAAAAATTAAATTTAATATCTTGACCTTCCGCGACGCATAAGAATAAGACGTCGTGGAAAGTTTAAAATTAAATTTAATATCTTCACTTTCCACGACGCATAAGAATCAGACGTCGCGGAAAGTTTAAAATTAAATTTAATATATTCACTTTTTGCGACGTACAAAAACCAAACGTCGCAGAAAAATAAAAAATTTAATTTAATCTCTTCACTTTCCGTGACATACAAGAATCAAACGTCGCGAAAAGTTTAAAATTAAAGTTAATATATTCACTTTCCGTGAAGTACAAAAACCAGACGTCGTGAAAAGATTTAAAATTAAATTTAATATCTTGACTTTTAGGGACGCACAAGAATGAGACGTCGCGGAAAGTTTAAATTTAAATTTAATATCTTCACTTTCCGCGACGCACAAGAATCAGACATCTCGAAAAGTTTAAAATTAAATTTAAAATCTTCATTTTCCGTGACGTAAGAACCAGACGTCTGGAAAAGTGGAAGTTATAAGTGTAAGTATTGAAGTGACATGGTCACCTTTCAGCGACGTGTGACAGGTGCATGTTGGGGAATGTTTAAATAATGAATTCATTATTTAATCTTTTCGCGACGTTGGGGTTGCCCAACGTCGGGAAAAGGGTCATTCCCTGACGTTTTCGAAGACGTCGGGGAAAGTCCACTCTATTTCTTTTCCCTTCAACACAGAACCGGTTGCAAAACGAAAGGAAGAGAAAATCGGTCGAGAGAGAGGGAGAGGAGGAGATTCGTGCTGCCGTCCGTCCGTCTTCGCCGTCGTCGTTGCCGCCGTCGGAAGTGTCCTCATCCCCCTCTTTCTCCTCTGTCACTATTCCCCACTCTCCTTCTCTCCTTCCCTCTACTTTCTCCATGTTTTCCTTCTCCGAATAGCTTATCTCCCTCCCTTCTTCTGTGCAATTTCATTCTCCTAAAACGATCAATCACTTGGAAATAGACTAATTTATCAGCAACATTAACCATATCTGACAAGGACATAAATAAATGGAAGAATTTAGTAGGTTTCTTTTCATATATAAATAAATAATTAAAAAAATATTTAAAGCCTTATGCGATGCACACATCGCGGAAGCCTTTTGCGACGCCACGTCGCGGAAGTCATCTGCGAAGTGCTGCAGCGTGCGCCGGAAAATTTTTTCTCGTCGTTGACACGAGCTGCGTTAGAGAAAGTATCTCCGACGTGCTTTTCCTGACGTGTTTGCCGACGTCTCAGTAACCTTCCCCGACGTTGGTTAGGATTTTCGTCGATGTATTGCTACGCCAGGAAAAATCTTATTTCTTGTAGTGTGCATTGATAGATACTGGAAACTTCTTTCCACGTAAAATGTGTGGACAAAAATTAAAATCAGAGTCGCCAGAACACCAACCTAATAATTTTCACTAAAACCACACAACTTTTTGCCTATGCATATATTTTTGTCGGCATAGATGATGTTCTGTACACTCATTAAAAATGTCAACGTTATTTTTGTCAACAAAAGATAAGTATTCTGACGTTTATTGCTCTATTGGTAGAAAAATTAAAACTGTCGACAAAGACAAAGAGTTTTGTAGTATTAGAGTGATCCAAGTGTGTAGGCTTCTTACTATATATTTGATCATTGTCTTCTTCTATATACCCATTGTGTATATATACACAACTTGATCTATCATATAATTTCACTTCATCATGGCAGAAACAAAACGTTTTGTTTTCAAAGATATTGAATGAGTTAAAGAAGAGAAATTATAAATGTCCGAACCTAAGATGAAGATATGAACAAAGTATTACCAAATTAGCAAAAGCAAACAAATAATGACAGATATTATGAACTCATGTACTTAAAAACATGTAAGATTTTATTTGTAACCCTAAAAAAAGGCCATCCAATAACACCAATCTTGCGCAAACCTTATGGCATTTTTGTTTTCCTTATTAGGTTATATAATAGACAAAAATAAATAAATAGCATATCCAACTATGTTGATGCTGTAAAAAAAACGACCCTAAATCTATCATCAATTTACTTCCTACCCCAATTTTAGGATTAAATTTTTAATTAACACAATTTAAATTATAATTATTACCAAAACTACTCTAAATTTATACCTTTTTTGTCATTTTTTCTAAAAAAAACAGAAGAAAAAACTGGATGAGTTCATTTCACCATATCTCTTAGCAATTTCAATTAAATGTTCTTCTCTGCATAAATGGCAACCGTTTCAATCCCATCGGAAAATCCTTCACATCCATTTCCCCCAATTTTCCCCCTCTCAATAACGCTTCTCTCTCTGTAGATGGCTTCCTTAGGTTCTTATCCGATCAATTTCGGTTCGGGGAGGGCTCCGATCTCGAGCGACGGCGATGAATCAAAGAAAAATCGCCCGATTTGGAGGAGAAGGATAAGTCAAGCGGTGGCGGAATGGTTGAAGCGGCGATCCTTCGCGGCGAGGATTGGTATTTTGGTGGCCGTTGCGGTGTTTGCGTTGGTGATATTGAAGCATACTGTTCATAATCATAATTATTTCTTTATGGCGGGAGAATCAATTCACGCCGTCGGGCTTCTCGTCCTTGCTTACAAGCTCACCACTCATAAAACCTGCTCCGGCGAGTTCTTCTTTCTCCTTATTTTTATTTTTAATTTTGGTATTTGTTTTTGAAAATGCCGCCAATTATTGGAATTTTAGAAGGTTGTTTGTTAGGTGAGGATTAAGAAATGGAGAAATTCTTACATGAGGTTTTCCTTTTCCTTTTTCTTCTCGAGATTTAAAAGGTCAATTGATTTTTTTTTTAATAGTTTTTGTTTGGTTTTTAAGTTTGAAAATGATATTCTTTATTTGTGAGATTTGAATTTCATTGCTGTTTTGTCATTAGCTGTCAAATGGTTATGCCTCTTTTCTATACCTATTTTTCTAGTTTTTAAAAATTAAGTTTAATTTCTTATCCTCCTGTTTTACTAATTAGTTAACTTTTAGTCCAATTCTAAAAATAATTTTTTAAAAATATTACTAAAAAATAGATAATAAGATACCAAATTTAGTGTAATTAGAATGAATATCTTTAGGTTTAATTTTCAAAATCTAAAAACCATTATTTACCAAACATGACTTACATGTTTAGATTTTAGGTTTTGAACTTTTTTTCTTCAAATTGGGTAGGTTTCAAGATGTACAATTTTAATTTTTTTTTTTTTTACTAAAGGCCTTCTTTTAAATGTTTATGGATAACAAATACTTAAATTATGTATCACTTAATTTTCATCATTTTTAAATTAATTAACTAAAAGACAATGTGAAATAGAAAGTGAGAAATAGAAATTAAACAAAAATAAAATGTGGTTTCTCATAGGGGTATTTTGGTAATGAAAACAGGTCTATCATCAAAAAGTCAAGAACTAACAGCATTGTTCCTTGTTGTAAGATTGGTGTGTGGGACAATAATGGAAGTTGATATTTACACACTTTTGGACCTCATTACTTTCCTCTCCACTGCTTGGGTTATCTACATGATTCGCTTCAAGTTGCAAAATACCTATTCCAAATCCCTTGACAACTTCCATTTGTATTATGTGGTAATTTACTCTTCCATTAGTAAACCTTTTTTTTTTACGTAAATTGATTTGATATATACTTATTGTGTGAAATTAGGTGGTGCCTTCTATGATTCTTTCATTCTTCATATTTCCCCACACACACCATAATCACGTGGTTCGTGTGTTGTGGGCATTTGGTGTTTTCTTAGAATCTTTTTCAGTGTTGCCTCAACTTAGGCTTATGCAAAATGCTAAGGTAATTTAACCTCTAATTCTTTCAGTTTTTTTTCTTTTTCTAATTATTATTTGATTATTCAAAATTATAATAATTATTTATGGTTCCACGCTTTGAGATCATGCATTTGTTTGGCAGATGATTGAGCCTTTCACAGCCCATTATGTGTTTGCTTTGGGGATTTCTAGATTCTTGGCTTTTGCTCACTGGATTATTCAGGTTTTTTTCTTTCCCTTTCAATCACAATTTGTTTGTTTTAAGGGCTAAATATTTCATTTTTTTGTTTTTTTTTTCAAAAGAAAAATTGTGCACATAAACACTCCTTCTCTACCATAATTTCTTAATTTTGTAATATATTTTTACCAATATTTAAAAAAAAAAAATATTTATTTTACCATAATTCCTTCTCTACCATAATATTTGTTTTAGGTTTACGAAACTCGGGGAGAATATTTATTATTAGTAGGGAATGGTTACTTTTGGTTCATGGCGGCTTTCCTTGCGGAAATGATTCAATCCTTTATCTTGGCCGACTTTTGTTATTACTATGTAAAAAGGTAAAGACTCTTCCTTTTTCAAATTTCAAATTGCAAAATCATCCCTACAGTACACTCATATTATATCTTTCAACTCCCAATTCTAAAAATTAAACCTTAAAAATCTCATACAATTGTTAAAATCAAACTCTTAAATTTATATATCTGTATATCTGTAGAAATTGTAACAATTATATGATTTGAAGAGAGTCAGATTTCTACCATTAATGTAAAGCTTTGAAAGCTTATTTTAGGGATGATTTTTGTAATTTGTTTTTTTTTTTCTTTCAATTATATACTGTATTTTATTTATTTGGATTATTTTATGTTTTCTAAATCCATTTTATTATTTTGAATTTGCAGTATGGTGCAAGGCAAATTGAGGATGCCTGTTTAAAGTCTTATTTCTCTCGAAGTAAATTGAAAAATGAACATTATTCTAGAGGATTCAAATTTGACGTATACTTGTAAACCTTTTGTTGGTTACACTTGCTAGCTTGTGCAAATTCAATCATGTATCTTTCTTCCATCCTTACTATTAATTTCCATAACATTCCCATTTTCTTTTTTCCAAAGAAACACATTATATTCGCATTTGTTTCATTTCTAAGTCCAAAATCTTAAAAAAAAAAAAAAAAGTTTTTAAGCACGAAAATATTTACATCATATAGAACAATTTATTAAAAAAAAGTGTCCATAAGTCCACTAAGTGAAATAACAAAAATATACTGTGATTTAGGACACACATGTGTGAAAAACGATCTTGTACGCAGTCTAAGCGATCTTGTACCAAAACTAAATGATCTATTAGTATTAGTGGTCTATCTCTTTCTATCTGGGATAGCCAACTGATCGTTTAGATATTGATGCACGATCGTTTAGATCCTGTATCAATATCCTTCAAAGCTTGTACCAAGAAGAAAAAAGAAGATGAGAGATGAAGAAGAAATACAAAATTCTGGAAGAGGAAATGAAGCAATTGCGAACTACAAGAAGTGGAAATATGAAGAAGAAGAAGTAATAATACGAAGAAATTAAATATATGAAGAAGAGAAGAATAAATTACAAAGAAGAAGAAGAAAAATAATTGAAATATGGTCCGGCAATAATTATCAAAATCCAATAAAAACAAATATAAAATTTATGGAAAAATAATTGACTTCATAAGTTATTAATTTGTTATACATAAATATTTAACACTTTTGTTATATTTATCTAAATTTATCCAAAAAAAATGATGAAAATTTAATTATATTACGAATAATATAACTTGAATTGATTCACTTGTAAGAAAATCACAATTTAAATTAATATATACTAAAATGTAATTTAAATGAATACAATTATTATTGTGATGTTTTAATTGACATAACTCAAAGTTTACACAGACAAATTATTATTTTCTAATTTCAAATTGAATTATTTTCAAAACAAAATTTCATGCCTAACTCATAAAAACTTGAAAAGATTAACATCAAACTTTCACACATTCGTTGGTTTTAACTTGAAAAAGATCAAAGGAAAAAAAATCAAACCTGATGCAACATTGAGTAAAATTCTTTAGTCGTAGAACTTATTGGGAATGGAGTTATAAATCATAAAAGTTAGGTTAGTACACGAACTTATAGGGGGTTAAAAACGTGTATGTTCAATGTAGTTGTTACGTTGGGTGACACGTCGAAGTTGAGAGGTCTGATTGTTTTGGGTAGTTACATCGTGGATTGAGTTTAGGAGGGAGGGGGGTTAAATGTTGCTTTGAAAGGTTTCAATGAAGTTGTTACGTTGGGTCGCACGCCGAAGTAAGTGTATGTGTAAGTTGAGTCTTTATTGTTTGTTACATTTGTAGAAAAAGTGGAATTGGAGAAATTGAGTATTTAAGAGTTGTAGTTTGATTATTGTTTGTTCATAAGTTGAAAGAGTGAAAGTTTGATTAGGGATGGTACTTTGATTATTGTTTGTTGTAAGTTTTGGTTTTTTTTTCATATTCATGAATTTTGGTTTCATTGAACTTTGAATATAAAAAAGGTAAAAAAAGTTTTGGTCCTTCGGACGAGAAAAGACAATTCATTCATTGTCCTAGGCTTTCCTCTTTCATTGCTTAACACATTAATTTTGAGATTTTCCTGTGTTAATATGGATAGTCCTTCGAACCTATCTTATGGCACCAGAGTGCATAGAAAATCGAGCCTATTCGTACCTTCTAGTCTTGTCAATATTTTTTTCACCTTCGGACGGATTAAAGAGAGTAGGAATAGATTGAAAAAGAAGACTTTAAGCAATCTTTTCTTAACTTCCTTTTTCTTTTCTTTCCAACCCTGCTCGTTAATGGCTGGTAGTAGCTACCGGCTCCCGGGTTTTCTTAATAGGATGTATGGGGTGGAGCTCCTAGAAGGGAGCCTAGGATTAGGGAGGAAGCCGCGAGAGCTAAAGCGAGAGTGGGAGATTGAAGCAATTAAGCTATTCCTAGTCTGAATAGGAGAGATTGAGGTGAGTAGAGTGTAGCAGCTTTACTTTCATGTTATTCTAGGTGTGGACTTGTTCGAAGATGGTGTTCGGAACAATGAGAGATGGTGTATTTTTTTTATTTTCTATGTAATTGTTTCAAACAATATGTACTTGTTTGAATAGTTGGAATTATGTTCTAATTTTATAAATGACAATTTGGTATTTCAATGCATCTATTAATTTTGTGTTTGTTATGTTTGAAAACTTTATTGAATTTAAATCGAATGGAAACTAAAAAAAGTACCAGAGGATAAAAAAAGTTGAACATAATAATTAAAAAAAAGTATAAAATTATCTCCTGACGCACAATGGTGTGGGAATTAGTAACCTTCCTCGACGTTGTAAGCACAGTGTCGAGCATTCCTTACTCTCAACATTCTTAATATCGACTCTGGAATGAGCACGTTGGGAGTTACCTTTTTCCGACGTTCTTCAATTCGTCGGAAATTGGAGCGTTGTGAGTAAGGAATTCCTGACGAGTTTCGTTCGTGCATCGAAAATAATTCCTCCCCCAACACATTACTCCCGACTTGCTTCCAACGGTGTCATATGCGTCGGGAGATCCTTTCCCGATGCATTTGGGTATATATGCCGACGCTTTTAGGCGTCAGGAGATCCCCTATTTCTTGTAGTGTACGTCCTTAATCGAAGCTCCCTTGTATTTGCTTGCAAATTTCTTGCAAAAAATTCCAGCTCGAGGTACTTTGAAACTAATTTGAAAGTTCTTCAGCTCTTTAAGTAATTACTAGGTAAAAAAAGCTCTTAATCTTGCCGGAATCCTTTTATTAATATACTTTTCCGGTGATACTATCCATGACGAAATGATTCCCTCATCCTGGTAGTGAGAATTTGTCCAATATCACACTTCAAGAAAAAGGGGATCTCTAGAAGCACAAAAGCTTCAGGAGTTATACGAAAAAGTGTCGGGAGATCCTCTTCCGACTCATAAATGACCATTGGGACCAGAATAAAAAAAAAAATTGTCGAGAGAGGCTCTCCCAACACATAACATTCAACATCGAGAGATCCTATATACATAACCCCAAGCCCTATATACGACATCGGGAGATCCTCTAGTATTGACGATATCGTGCATAACGGCGTCAGGAGAAGTTTAATATATTAAAAAAATTTAAACTTCTCATGATGTTGTTATGCATGACATTGGGAAAAGTTTAATATATTAACAAAAATTTAAACTTTTCTCGACGTCATGCATAACGGCATCGAAAAAAGTTTAATATTTTTAAAAAATTTAAACTTTTCTTGACGCCAAGCATATCGGCATTGGAAGAAGTTAATTTTTTTTTATTACATTACCTTATACCGACGTCGCCTTATGTTACGTTAGGATTGTCAACCTTTCTCGACAGAACTTTTACAGCATCGAAAAAAGCTTTATCTCACGATGTCACTTATCTCGGTGTCCGTGTTGTGCGTCAGAAAATACATATTTTCTTGTAGTGTCAAAACACCATGTGTTACTGCCACCTCCTTATTCTAAATTCAGTTGGGCGACAAAGTCAAATCAACTCACCAACCTTCTTACACAAGGATGACGTCAACTACTTCTAAGTGAAGGTAGAAAGTGAAGGTAGCTCACATCACCTAGTTCAACACATAGATCCTTCGCATTGCCTAGCCCGAACATGATATGCAGAGTACTTTGCAAAACTTACCAATCGCCAGCTTCTATATCGCACACTGTCTCATTGCATAACCCAATCTTGTCGTCTGTATTCTTAATGCGATTCAGGGTCTCATAGTTTTGCTTTTGTTAATATTAAACCTTATACATTCCAAGTGTGTTTTACATATAATAATTATTTCCTTTTAAATGAAGAAATATGCATCATTTAATTCATACTTTGGGTGATTCAGAAATGAACAAAAAAGATATATGTCTAGTAGAAAGTGCAACCACCACACAAAACTTACAAATAAAAAACATTTTTCCAAATTGACAATGTTGGAAGCAAAAGTCAATACAATATGAAGTTCTGCAAGCCTAATTGAAAGTTTTAGAAAAACAAATATTATTTTACTTAGAGGAACAAAATTCACAATTAATAATACGTTGTCCCCTAATCAATCAAAGAGAAATCTATTGAGTTTTAAAGATATACATTCCAATGTTATCATATTAAGATTGATAGAAAGAATGGGATAAAATATCTTTATATAATATCTACTATCTCAAATGAAAAATGTATACTAGAAATGTTGTCTACTCTATCTTCTAGATTATATTGTACTCATATACGAGTAGTAATTGAAATACATGCAACAATTGAATATGAAGTCGTCAGCTTAATATATATTGAAAAGTTGGGTCGTTTGTAAAATGCTTATTGCAACCAATGTGTGTTTGCTTTTGAATGATTTAACATCAACTTGTATTAGGGTAAAATTAATTTTCTCTTGTATTTTGTATTTGCATAGTAATTCCAAGTTTGCAATTGGTAATAGTTTTTTATGTCTGTTTAAATAGGCATTACAAGAAAAATGGTCCACGACGACAGTTATTTTCAGTCATAGAAGCGGGAGTCATGAAAAGTTCTTCCATGACAGTTTCCAAAAACTGTCGCAATAAGTTATTTCATGACATGAAATTGTCGTTAATCAGCATTCTACGACATCAGATAACTGTCATATTTTATTTTATGACAACAAATAACTATCATCATTTGTGTATTAACGACAGTTAAATAAATGTCGCGAATTCGTTTATTGTGACATTTTTTAAATGTCACGGATATGTCAATCGCGACAGTTTTTTTTTAATATCATTGTTCTGTTATTGACGACATTTATTTCCTGTCCAATTTAGGGTATTCGTGACAGTTTGTTTAAAAATTAAATGTCATTGTTTCATTATTGACGACATTTTTTTTCAGTCAAATACTGTGCAATCGTGACAGTTTTTCGATAAAGTTAAATGTCATTGTTTTGCTATTGACGACATTTTTTTGCTGTCAAATATATGGCAATTGTGACAGTTCTTTTTTTTTTTTTAAAAAATTGTCATTGTTTATCTATTGACAACATTTTTTTTCAGTCACATATAGGACAATCGTGACAATTAATTTTGTAAAAAAACTGTAATTGTTTTCGTATTGACAACAATTAATGACTGTCACAAATTCATATATCACGACATTTATTTCCTGTTGCAAATTACTCAATTTACTACAGTTTTTTCCTGTTCTCCTTGCCGCTCCACCATTACACGAACCATTTGAATGACAATAATGTAGCTGAGAATGACAATTTTGAATTTATAATATTGACACCCATATAGAAAAAAATAGCCGACACTTTAATATATATACGCTATAAGACAATTTATAATATTCGTACATTTCCAATCAAGTTCCAACAATTTACAAGTACGGAATCCCAGCCCTTAATCAAAAAATATTTTAAATAGCATCAGAATACATATATCAAGATTTTCTACAGAAGCATAAATAACCAACCGAGAATGTTCGTCTCTGAAAATGTTCTTTGGAAGAAAACTCATGAAGTTGTCGACTCCAGTTGAACCTACAAAGACAACATGAATATAAGCATCCATCACAGGACAAGAGAGTACAACTCTTATAGAAAATTTCAACATTGGGCATTACCTATCACTATGCGTCGATAAGAGAAACAACTACGTAGCAGAGCACACATGTAGAATAACAGCGTCACCTTAACATCCACTTGGTCTACAATATTGGAACTTTTTACAAATTACAACTCTTGTATCATTAATCTTTAACAAATTTAGCTGGATATAAATAAGTAATCTACAAAGAAACTATTGAATAAGTAATCATAAGTAATAATAGAGATGAATGAAACTTAAGAATCCATTAGTAGTTCACTGTCAATAAGGTTGGAAGAAACGTTATCCAACAAGAACTAAAAAGTTTCCATCTTAAGGAGTCAAACACTTTTAAATTTACAAATATCAGAAAGAAGACAGTTTTCATGTGCAATCCACATTAGTTAACGAAGCCAAGAGGCATTAAGGTACTAGGAAAATGGAACTAGAACAACTTGTATCATTTATGGCTTGACAGAAATTAAAAGTCTCTTAGTTTCTTATCCAAAAAAAGCTCTACCAATGAGTACAGACATAAAACCCATGACAATTTACACAAGTGGCAATTTAGCAATAGCAATAAGTACATACATAACACCCATGGCAATTTACACAAGTAGCAATTTAGCAATAGCCAACCAGTACAAGCATACTATTCACGATAAAAAAAAAGTGTATCTATTACTCTTAATCCTCTAATATGAACGACATTAACTAAGAAGGGGCCATTGAAGTTAGATGAAATAGAAATCTAACCAATAACCTTAAAATTACAAGCCATCATTTTAATCTTTTAGGACACACAAAAAAGCTAGTTCTTACAACAAAAAAGCTAAGACAATATACCTAAGACAATTTCTAGTCCTTAAAGTTCAACAGTTTGTATTAGGCAATCATCGCAAATAAAGATGAACTATGAATAATCATGCACCAATTCTCTGAGATTATTAAAACAGAGAGTAAGATTACAGCAAGTACTCAGGTTCATGAACAAAAATGAAAGGCATGAAATGCAGTCAGCCAAATTGCACCCCAATCAGAGTTTTGCGCAACTACGATAATCAAGGAATAGCTTTTCCTAACGAGCAATGAATGAGAATATATTCCAGTTTGTGGAATGCAGATGATTGGACAACTGAAGGGGTTCGTGTCAAAACATACCTGTATCAACGTACCATTCATTGCTGACTTGCGGCAATTTAGGCCTACAGTTTGTTACTGGAATGAAGTGCCCAGCATTATCCCATGTGCCACGTGACAAAGTATACCCTTGTAAGATTCTCCATTTGTTCAATACAAATTAAAAGGAATAGAAGAAAAAGTTGTATAGTACCTCATTATCTGTTCCATGACCAAGCTGTCCATATTTTGGAAGACAGCAGTACTGAAAAAACCAAACATTCAATAACCATTGCTACAGGGAGTGAAGAAAGATGAAACAGTGCTTTATACCATTTTTTTGTCTAAGCCTAACTAGCACTACTCAATACATGGCACTAAGATTCAAGAAACTTCTAAGACACTAATAAAGTAAGTATAAACCAAACAGAATGTTAAAAAATTACAACCTTCACAAGCCTAGCTCAATTATATTTCCAGTTCTTTTTCATACACAGCACCAACCCTATCTCAATTATAATAAAAACACAAATTACACAGATCAGCACAATGCTAAAACCTACATCTCCAATCCTCAATCCATATATTAAACAGTCAAAGCTAGTGAACCAAGTAGAATTAGAAATTGACAATTTGTCACATATACGAACATGAACAAACCACACAATATTGACAAAATAAATCCTCAAGGACGAGCAAAGAATTACCTTCGGAAATTATTTGATGGCAATAAGATCCATATCCCAATGCAGTAGGGCCCCAAACAAAAAAATTCCATGCGCCAGTCACATATATATAAGACTCTTTCTAAGAAACAAATAAACACACACACATTCATATCCACTTACTTATAAGCAAGTCACATATATATGGATGCGATACAATAACCATTAACTTACCCCTTTCATGCTTCAGTTTGTTAAAAACAATGTGCTTAAACATTTACTTATGTGTCGTTCGGGTTCAACAAAATTATATGACCAAAAAATCCCCACAAAATACTTCAAAAAAGTTTTTTTTCCTAATCTGACGCTAAGCACGATGTACGTGCTTAGAAAGGAACTCCACCAATTCCAATCTAACTTCATCGATTTCATCTTGCGAGTATGTAGGAGGTAAACGTTTCATTTGTAGACAATAAAGTGGTTAAGAATTATTATCATTCCAAACAATGACATAACGTATGTTTTAAAATTCTAATACTTACGACATCTACAATCTAAGTACTCCTCACAGAAATTATGTCACGCATGAATCGCATAACATAGTACCCGCATTCTACCACCCCATTTTGTTTGGGACACTGTGGATGCACAATAAAAAACATACGTGTGAAACGTTTAAATTAATAACTTATTTACGATTATCCTATTGGTCAAAGTCACATACCTTCACAACCTTCCAATTTGGTTTTTTCATCTTCGATATATTGAATGACCTACCAGATAATATAAGATTATTACATAATTAAAATAGTTGCACACATAATAAAGACTGTAACAATAATAGTATGACCTACATTTGAAGCACTTCAGTCATGTTTCCTTCAATCCGATTCTTCAACGGGTCAATCCAAAATGCAGCACCCTTTGTAGGATTTACAACGACCAAAGTCCAGTGATTGCTAAGAACACATTTCCACGATTATTAATTCATATTTGACTAGTGCATTGAAATCATGAATGTCAATGAAAATGTCATTATCATGCACTTACCTAGAGTTGTAAGGGAACAATACTAGTTGGTCATACTCGGCTCCGAGCAGTCGAGCATTCAACAACTGCGCACGCGATTGTTTATAACTCGAGAAACTTATAGATCCGGCATTCATGAACTTGTACAAGCTTAAACTTCGTCCTTCTACCATAATTGTGTGAAGGTACCTACACAATTTCAATGGACTTACAATTAAAAGGAGATCGTACATCATGTAAACATCAAGTATGTATATATGTTAAAAGGAAATCTTACATCATGTAAGCATCTAGGCATGATGTGCATATTGGTTGCATTGACGAGAAATCCCTCAGTGACTCAATCATAATGCAACATTTTCTCTTGACACTGAATACCTCAAAAGGCGTGTTTAGTTGAATCGATGACCCCCTATGTTCAACGAGTCTTACCAAACACCGAGTGTCACTGAAGCACGTAGATATGCTGCACTAGAGAATGTGGGCGGATCCGTACTGAAGCCCACAGTATCCTTCTATCACAAAGAGTTCAACTACTGTTACTATAATTTGATGCATGAAAATTCCAATGCAATAAGACAGTCAATTACATTGTCATGCCTAGTAAGAACAAGATGTCGTGGCTACATTAAATGTGAACCGATTTCCTGCATCATTTTGGTGACTCCTTCCTTTGTCGGTATCGGAATCGCACATTGGCCATCAAAGACAACATCCACGGACACCTTAATGTTCTCACCGTCACCTTCCGCATCAAATATTGTCCCGTGTGCAATGATAGTATCTTCTGTTTCAAACGCAAGCATACACGGGGTTCCAACCTACGTAGAATTATATGTTAAATATGTGCACGTAAAGATAGTAAATATGTTTTCATGGGACCCTCTTTAATTCATCCCAATAAATATGTATGGAGATATTAGTTTTAGCATTGCTGGGGATGGCCCTCTCTCATTCAAATTCTCTATATACACATATATATGGGGGGGGCTTTAATTAATTAAAAGTCTATATGATCTTTGTGTGGATATTGTGGAGCAGTGTACCTTAATTAATTGTTGTGGAGCAGTGTGCCTTAATTAGTAAAGTATATGTTCCACTAACCTTCAAGCATTTGATCTTGTATCCCCCACAACATCTTCTTTCTTCACTTCTGTCACAACGTCTGCTGCTTTCTCTGGTACTGAATTAGAGGCTATGTCTTCAGTCTCATCATCTGAATCCCCTTCGATTGATGGTGTTCCTTTCGACCACATACTACGTTGTTGTTCTTCTTCATCTCCTTTCACACCCTCATCTTTTTTCATTCTTTGTAACTCCGCTTCTAACTCCATAATTCTTTTGGCCATTTCATCACATTTCTCATACACTGTCTTCTTCTTGTTACTTTCTTTAGATTTTGATTCCATCGGGGTATGGAAATATTTTTTCTTAGTCACGTACTTCCCCACGCCTCGGAGTATGCCCGGACGATCTTTCCGGGCATACTTCGAGGCGTGGAAAGAAAAAACGACACACACAAATAACAAAGTGTACCCATCTTACTATACATACTTATCAAAGTCAATTGCTAACCCATATGCCTTCACAGTCAAGTTTAGCATATGTTTAACCACCATCGTCAATATCACATGTTGTGTGGTAAGAAGAGAGTGAGCGATAGTGAGGTAACATGTCGCCTATGTCATTATCAACACATTTGTAGGGAAAGTCATTCTCAGGTTGCATCACAACAACAGACCATCTTGCATCAACATGATCTGTGACATAGAATACTTGTCTTCCGTGTGTGGCAATAATGAACGAATCTGAAAAGTGGCCAATTCGGCTAAGGTCCGACAGTGTGTAATTAAGAATGTCCTTCCGAACACCAGCATTATTTTCAACCCAATTGCATTTGAAAAGAACAACCTTAAACGTATTGTAGTGGACTTCTCAAATCTCTTGAATGGTGCCATAGAAAGACATGTCACAAACGACCGGGTTTTTGTCCTTCGCACTAGACACTTGCATTGTTGTTGCGATTAACATAATCCCACTGTTTTGAACCGTTCGATGGTCATCACGAGACTTTGTGTGGTAAGACGTTCCATTAATTATGTACCCATCGTACGTCATTAAAGCATGGTGGGGTCTATGTGCAAGCCAACGTATGGTGTTCGAGAGAACCTTTCCTTCTGTTAGTTCACTCATCACCTATTGAATAGAATAGTTAGTCGTTCTAAATATTGAACAATTAGATGAAACGAAAATGATTTTTGATTGTTTAAGTACCTGATCCCTAAACCATGCACCGAATGATCGATTAGGTTCAACTTGTAGCCATTGTTCACTTTTAGCTCTTCTGCGATTTTCCATCTTTAATTGATTGAAATGTTGTCTACAAAATGTTTCATAGATTAATATGGTCCCTTGAGGGTAAATTAATGGTAGTATATAATCATACGAATGCTTACTCAACGTATGGGTGCACTTCTCCAGTGTTCTGTAAGACATGAAGATGTGCTTGCTTTAGTTGTTGGACATCGGGTTGAACATATGTTCCTGCTGATAGTGGTCGATCGCTTTGTATGTCTGCCCTTGAATTGAGTGACCCAATTCCAATAGGATTTAATCCAGTAAGAAAATCTGAACAGAATTCAACTGCCTCCTCACATATGCTTGCTTCTGCAATGCATCCTTCCGGTCGAGTTCTATTGCGAACATAACTTTTCAACACTTTCATGCATCGTTCAAATGGGTACATCCACCGCAAATATACAGGTCCAGAAAGCTTTACTTCTCTAACGAGATGAACGACAAGGTGAACCATTATTGTAAAGAACGAGGGTGGGAAATACTTTTCAAGATTGCATAAAGTCAGAACTATTTCTTCTTGCAATGCATCAAGATCTGAGACGGATAAACTTTTGGTGCAAATCACGTTGAAGAAAAGGCACAATCTACTGATCGTGTACCTCACATTCTTCGGTAAGACTGAACGTATTGCAATTGGAAGCAGTTGCTGCATTAAGACATGACAGTTGTGCGACTTAAGGCCGGTCAGTTTTAAGTCATTCAAAGAGACACGACTGCTAATATTTGATGAATAACCTTCTAGAACTTTAATTTCTGACAAAGTCTTACAAAATCGATACTTCTTTTCTCTTGACAGTGTATAACATGCCGTAGGGATGTAAGTTCTATTACCGGTAAACGTTGGTGCCAATTCTGGTCTAATTTTCATTTCAACCAAGTCAAGTCTAATATTCATCCCATCCTTACTTTTTCCTGGTATATCAAGCAAGGTGCCCACTACGTTTATGCATACATTTTTTTTTAATATGCATTACGTCTAAACAGTGTCGAACATGCAAGTGTTTCCAATATGGTAGTTGAAAAAATTATGGTCTTCTTTTCCAATAGTCATTGCCACCTTCATTATGCACGGTCTTCCCACACTTCTTCCCACATGAAAATATCATGTCTTTCAGCTTAAGGTACATGGCCTCCCCCGACAAGGGTTGTGGAGGAATTCCATGCTCTTGCTTTCCATTAAATTTTTTTTTTGTAATCTATATGGATGATGTCTTGGCAAATACTTCCTGTGTCCCATATATGACATTTTTTTTCCGTGTTGCAATCTTATTGAATTAGTCTCCTCTCCACATATTGAACAAGCCTTATATCCTTTCACACTAAAATCGCATAGATTACCGTATGCTGGAAAATCGTTGATGGTCCACAATAAGACAGCTCGCAGTGTGAAGTATTCTTCCTTATATGCATCGAAACAACGAACTCCATCTTCCCACAACATTTGTAGGTCATCAATTAAGGGTGCTAAGTACGTATTGATATCGTATCCTGATTGCTTCGGACCTGATATTAACATTGTCAACATCAAATGTTTTCTTCTCATACACAGCCATGGTGGAAGGTTGTATATTGTAGTGATAATAGGCTAACAACTGTACGTCGTTGACATATCTCCAAATGGGTTAATTCCATCAGTAGACAAACCCAAACGGAGATTTCTCGGTTCTGACCCAAATGTTGGCCACATGTGGTCAATCAACCTCCATGATGGAGTGTCAGCCGGGTGTCTCAAAATACCATCAACTTTTCTATCTACCGCATGCCAATGCAAGTTCTTAGCATTTTCGAATCGCTTGAACATTCTTATAAATCTTGGAATTATTGGAAAGTACCACATCTGCTTGGCAGGCACACCACATTTTTCCTTGTTTGAGTTCTTAGCGATCTTCCACCTTGACAAACCACACTTAGGGCACTTCGTCATGTTTTCATATTCTTTTCTGTACAAACAACAATCATTAGGACATGCATCAATTTTTTGGTAACTTAGTCCTAAGGCACCTAGTGTTTTCTTCGCTTCGTATAAGGAAGATGGAATTTCGTTATTATCAGGTAATAGATCACTTATTATGGACAGTAATTCAGAGAAGCTAGTGTTACTCCAACCATACCTAACCTTCAAGTTATACAATCTCACGAGGGCTGACAACTTTGTGAATTTCTTACACCCTGAGTATAAGGGTTTCTTTGCATCATCAAAGATAGTGTCAAAGGTATTGGATGCATTAGAAGATTGTTCTTGAACGGATTGAACCATATTAACTGTATTAAATAAATCGTCGTTTTCATCAGTTTCATCCACTGTATTTTCCATCGTGTTGGTAACGTTATCTGAGTTCAATTCTTCACCATGCCAGAACCATACTTTGTAACTTTTATCAATTTCATTGGCATACAAATGATACCGAACTGTTGAAACATTCTTAAGTAAACGATTGCCGCAATTCAAACATGGACATCTAATTGAATTAGAACCTTTGGCATGACTCAACCCAAATTTAATGAACCTTTCGACTCCTAAATCATATTCTCTTGACATCCTATTTTGGGTCATCCATGACTTGTCCATTGTGTAGAGGTCTAAGTTGGCCTCGAAATAAACCTGATTACAAAAGAGATTATGGGTAACAAGTTTTAAAACTCAAACTTTCAAAACGGTAGATAATCCTCAAAATACTCAATAAATTATTTCATACCATTCAGAAATTTTCTATCCCAATGATCTTAAAAGTATACTAAAGAATACTTCATGACTCCAATGATCCTCTAAATTTCAAAACCAAATACTAGAGCAGTATTGTTCATCTTTTCAATCCACCCATAATTCCTCACATCTATATATTAGATTTCATCAAGTTGAGAAAAATTGTTCAACTCCCCAACTTGCCACCTTCCCAATCAACAACAAATCATTATTTCTTAATGCAACATTACTACCATAGAAAAAACAGTAACAAACTTATTGACAGCATTATATTCATTTCTTCAAAGTTAAATCAAATCATTATAGCACAAGAGAGAGAAAATTATGAAAATACATTGAGGAAATAGGTAATTTTTCAAAAAACTGAAGTTTCATTCTTTTTTTCAACTTGAGCTTTTATGGTCAACACATTTAATGCAGATTCCCTCTTTCCTTCTCAAATTCACCTATACCTTCATCACTTACCAAATATATAAACATATACTGCCAATATTTTCCTTCAAATGTGAATAAAACTAATAAATGCTAAATAACAAAATATACTCCTAGTCCCACACTCCATCCCTACTTTAAAAAAACTAGTGATATTCTTGTAGATATACATTTACCTTTTACCAATGATTCAAAAAGAAAAGAAAATTAAGATATGAAATCAAATAGTATGGCAGAAATGATGGAAGGGGAAATTCACCAACAACTCATTCATAATATTATCTAAAATTAATGCCTATTAGCTAGAATCACATGCATTCATCTTTACTCCATACATGAATATGCTAAAAAAATTTCCCATATTTCGAGTGGCTAAGCTAAAAAGAAATAGTTGCAAATAATTTTTAGCAATTTAATATTACTAAAAAAAAGCAATATCGTCTAAATAGTTTTTCTCCTATCTAAATTGATTTACAAAATATATAGAAATTAAATGTACATTTCACCCATTATCATTCTAAACCCTAAACAAGAGAAGAAAAAACTAAGAATTCATTCACCCATTCTCAAACATTGATCTATTTCGGCTACAAGTCTAATATATTGTTTGCCCAAAATTTAAAATTGCACAGATTACAGACAGATTGACATGGAGTTGAGGGAAAGATTACAGAGAAGAATTTAACAGAAAGATAGAGAAATAGAAAAGGAAGAGACGACTTACCGGTAGAGGAGGTCACGGATGCGGATTGAATGTTCAAGAGAAAGCGGCGGATTGGAGATTACGACCACGACCGGATTGAACATAATAGGACTGATCAGTGGATGTGATGCAGCCACAAGAATACCATTTGCAGAAAAAATTCAAAACAATTTTCAGTTATTTAAATATTCGAGTAAAAAAAAGAAAAGAAAAAAACGAAGGAAGGTAAAATCAAATTTCCATGACAATAGATAAATGAGGAACAAACCTCTAATTTTCCAAATACTAACTTCTCATAAGCAGCAAGTTCGAACTTCACTTATGAAAAAGAATCCTAGACGCATGTTTTCAATGCATAAAATGGTAAGTCTAGAGCATAATGTTCAATAAAAGAAGAAAAAAAAAAAACAGATGAGCCAAAAGTAGGCAAATAGAGAATGAACAAGGTGCCATCAAATGAGATCTTCTCTCTTCTCTTCCATCTACTATAATATACTACTTTACTTTCTTTTTTCTGCAGAGTTTACTATATTTGTAATATTTCAAAAATGTAATTATATACAATATACTTTGAATTTAATTATTAAAGTGTAACATTCCATATAAGTTAGAAGATTATACTTTACTTTCTTTTTCTACGGAGTTTACTATATTTGTAGTTTTAAAAAAATATTATTATATACGATTATACTTTAAATTTAATTGTTAAAGTGTAACATTCTACAATAAGTTAGAAGATTATATTTTACTTTATTTTTCTGCAGAGTTTATTATATTTATAACTTTTCAAAAATGTTATTATATACGATTATACTTTGAATTTAACGGTTTGAAATGTAACATTCTATGATAAGTTAAAAGATGAAAAATGCTTTTCTTTTCTTATTTGGAAAAAGTTAATTTAGAAACTTATCGTACTGAATTACGGCGAGTCCACTAACAAGTTTCGTGATTAAATTTTCAAGCTCTCATATATTTTGTTTCAAAAGGCCAATTATTTTTAAAGTTTTATACGTAAACAAATTTAGGTCTCTCTATAATACAGAGTACAAAACCATACATAAATTAAAATCACAATTCGAAAGAGAGATATATCCAACGAAAATGTGTGCTGATGTATGATTGAAAAGAAAAAAAAGGCCTAAAATTAAAGAGTTTATAGCTATTATTATATCTACACCTCCAACAATAAGATATTTGTAGTCCTTAATTTTTAGTGAAAGTTCAATAGTAAAAATTCAATAGTTAAGAGTGCGTAGTTTTTATCATTATCCGATCTATATTCAATGACACTTCATGATAAAAAAGAATTTCTTAAATATTGCTAGTCCTTAAAAACCGTCAAAACAAGTAAATGTTGAAATGCCTTATATTTGTCATTTAAACATGACTAACACGACCATTATTTAGTGAACCAAGTAAATCTTTATAGTCTTTGTAACATGATATTTTCTCTTTAATAATAAACAACTCTCTTTATTTATGTGTAAACACAACTTAAACACTGTGTTAATAAACTACATAAACTACACTGTGCTATCAGAGCCATTCTTTAGAAGATATGAGAAGAGAGAAATTCTAGAATTTTTAAAAGGAAAAGAAACATCCACTGGGAATGTTCTTGAATCATCCATTTTCAATGCCCTATTTTGGTTTAAAATATACAACCCCTTAAGAGGCAAGAAAAACATTTTCATAAGCAATCCTTGAAACAAAAAATTATGAACTAACTCTTCAATATGCTAAAAACATCAATTGGACTTAAGAAATGCATAGGGACATACGTTGGCTCACTAAATTCCAGTACATTTCCCACATGACTCAAGCAGCCGAGCTAGTCACTAAATGCAATCTTCATTTATGTCCAAAGCGAACAATTGTGGTAAAAAAAACTTTAAAAACAGTCATAAAATATTAATTCAGCAGGCTAGGTCTAGAGTTCGGTTATTCAGCTTTACTCCCTTAGTCCCCAGGAGACGTTTTAGAGTCTCTTCTCGTACGATTTTGAGGTTAAAAAATTCGAATCTTTAAGTGAGTTTTAAAATATTCGAATTTTTTAACCTCAAAATCGTATGAGAAGAGACTCCAACCCTTGCCAACGACAACGATTGGGGCTGTTTTAACTATTAGATTAGATATACAAGCATCCGTCAACCAAATCATCTACAAATTGACTACAGTCCAATACGTTGAGTAACGATTCAAAACCTTTCAACCCCTTCTCTTGGAGACCTAAACTAACATTCATCCTTAATTGGAAACTAAACAAAGAACAACAGGAGAGGTAAAAAAAAAAAATAGTAATAATAAAGGATGAAGAAATTACAATTGCCTTCTGGAAATGAGGATAAGAGGCGGAATGAATCTGAGAAAGGCGAGATTTGGAGGCTTCAATGGCAGACTCCAAAGAGTGGTTGATAGCCCGTTCGTCGTGCAGCAGAGAAGGTACAGCCGGCGTTGGAGTGGGGAGACGTCCACGAGGGGGCAGTGTCGATGATGGAGGCGAAAGGGGAGAAAGACGAAAGGGGAGGCTAAAGGGGAGAAATTCGAAAGGGGAGGCGAAAAGGGAGAAGGGAAAATAAGTTTTAAAATCCCTAAAAAAGTTATTAATTTTTATATATTAAATATATTATTTTATAATTATTTTATTTCTATTCTATGACACCAAATAACTGTCGCGAAAAATATATTCCAAAAATTTCCGTCTTTTCCTGCCAAAAACGCGTTTTTTTCCTTTCGTGACAATTTTTTTTTCTTCCCTCTATTTGGTGAATGAAATAAATGTCATAGTAGATGGTTTTTTCTTGTAGTGAGGATTTTGAAAATAACAATATATTAAATAAAAATAATGAATAACAAATAGATTTTTCACTATACAAAAATATAAATAAGATGAAATTTTCTAAACACTTTTAGTCATAAAATAAATATTTTGTATACTGAAGAAGAAAAAAAAGCATCCATGCATATCCAATAGACTCAAGTTGTTTCACTTAAAAGCAACTAGTGGGTTGAACAAGACCTGCTGCAATTCCTCCAACATTGTTGCATGTAGCTTGGGCTGTTTGATTCATATATGTAAGTTTTACATTCTCTAACTTTATTCGAACACATGGATTTGTTGGACTACAATCGAACTTTACTGCAACTTTAGTGGCTGATGTTCCATGGATGTCTTGATAAGTCACATCATTAATTTTAACACCAGAAGCCTATAATATGGTACAACAATTTAGCACTCAATCAATAAAATAATTAATATGATCAAGGATTAGAGCATATTGAATTGATTAAATATTCGCACCTTTTCCGGACATCCTTTGTGGCTTGGACAATAATTTTGATCGATAACAATTGGATTTTGGACATTGTCCATTACAATATGTTGGAAAAGAATGTTCCTAGCAAAACCATTGCTAGGCTTGCCCCATGCTTTGATTCTTACCCCATTTTGAGTGCGTGAAAATACAACATTCTTCACAGTAACATTTTGGACTCCATCCTCTTGTAGATCCTTTGCTAAACTTCCAATGCTACAAATTATAACCAACAAATTCTATTACAAAAATGATTATAATTAAGAATTTATTTACTTTATAATTTTTCCAATCTATATATATTATCATAACAATTCACAAAAGTTTACCTTATTCCATGACCAGGTCCACATATAATATTTTCAATACGTAAGTTAGAAGTACCAGGACCAATGGAAATGCAATCATCTCCAGTGCCTATTTTGGAGTTTAATATGGCCACATTAGAGGACATTTGCACATGAATTCCGTCTGTGTTGGGACTATTGCCAGTGGCCAAGACCTTAAGACCTTTCATCATGACATTTTGACAACCATAGATGACTATATGGAACATTTGGCTATTGAGTGATATCAATGCACTGACCACAACATTTTTGGAGTTAGAGAATTCGAGGGTCTGCATGTACAGTACAAAAAATCGAATTTATTTAAAATAAAAAATATAAATTTTTTTGAAAAGAATTGTGGTTTTAGTTAATTTGCTTACTGTGGCACCAGTTGGGCAAGTAGTGCTACTAGAAGAATTTTTGCAAGTCCATAAGCCAGCCCCCTTCCCATCAAGATTGCCACCTGAGATGGTAACTCCATCAACGTGCCTAAAACCAATCCAAGCTGCAGAGTTTCCAATAACTTGAAAGTCGGAGGGAGCCACCAAAGTGCCATCAATACGGATAAAGATAGCATTATTTTTGCAAGGTCCATTGAAAGTTCCAGAGCGAAGGTAATATCTTCCTCGTGGGACATAAATTGTGGCTGGTTTTGTGGAGGCACAAGCATTAGACCAAACGGTTTGAAATGCTTGTGTTGAGTCAGTTCTCCCATCACCTTTGGCTCCAAAGTTAACAATATTGTAAGACCATGCATTGCCAAAAGTACACAAATTCATCAATGCTACCAACACGATCAATAGAACCAAACTACCCCTCTTCTCAAATTGGATGATCATCATCTTAATCAATTTTTGTTCAGATAGTTATTTTTTCGTTTTCAAATGCTCAAATTTGTGAATGTGAGAGAGAACAATGATGAGAAAATAGAAATATGATTTTATGGAAGGAAGAAATTGTTGGAAGTATTTATAGGATCATGTAAGAAAGAATAAAAATATAAAATATGAAATTGATATGATAAAGTTGTGCCGTCGCCACATTTTTAATTTTGATCATTATTAGGAGGCTTAAGAAAGAAAACCAAGTAACGTAAACAATAAGAATAATAAGAATGTTTGACTAATTGTTATAACCTTATTTTTCAATTAGGAAAATGTTGGAAATTTGTGTAGAGTTTTGTTAGGAAATAAAATTTATAAAATATAACAAAAGAAATTAAAGGGATCTACTATCAATTTTGCTATATTTTATAAATTAACAGTTTTAATTTTATTTTTGCTGTATCTCTTATATTTTACTTTTTTATAATTAGCCATATATATATGTAGATTTATTGTTTAAATGAAAATTTAATTAAATTAACTATAACATTATATTCTCATTTAAATAAAAGATAGAGATTAAAATATTTCAATAACATAGGTTCAAATTTAAAAGGAAAGCATAATAATAGCTATTGATATGTAATTAAAATTTGATTTCCTCTTTTGGACTAAACTACGGGAATATATAAATAATAATATGAGTCTTAAATATTAAGTAACTTCAACTTAAAATAACGGTTTCAACTCTACATTATATGTTTTTTATGTCCAAGGCAGCCGAATGCCATAGACAGTGTGTATGTATGTGATTAATATTAATTAAACAAAAACAACACAAAATGGATATTATTGCATGTATTTGATCATAACACAATTATTTTTAATTATTTGTTGGTGTTACATACTCTCTTCTTATTTTACTCTATACAACTCATTGGACTGCCAAATCAAATTTGATCGACTTAATTTCTTAATCTCTACTATGTAATAATTTAGTCTTTCACATTTTAAAATTTATGATAACTTAAGCTTGTTTAATGTTTTTTACTTGACTTAGGAAAAATATTGGTCAAAAAGTCATTTCCATGTAAATATTTTTTTTATAAAAATAATGGTTTGTAATAAGAATATTCATGTATTTGACTATAAATATGTGTGATTTGTTTATAGACAATGTGTGATTAAAGAAAAAGAAAGTTGTATTAGGAGATGGATGAAATAGTATGCATTGATTCTGTATTGTTATTTTAATAATAATGGTTTGAATTCTTCAATATATCAAACACACCGTAGCATAGCATGGCAATTAGGCTGCCTTTGGACAATGGAAATTTATGCAAAATTATATCTTCACCTAAAACCCTCTGTTTTTCTTTAATATCACTTTACTTAATATTTAAGTCCCAATCCCATTTTCAAATTATTATATTTTTATATATTGACATTCTTTTACTTAATTAATGCACTTCTCCTTCTCCTTCTCCTTTGGTCGATCTTTTCTTCCTTAGTCGTTCATATATTCTTTTTCTTCAACCACATACATCTTTTATATCATACTTTTCTATCACCATTTCTCTTCCTTCAATAAGAACGATAGCGACAGAATTGTGAGAGAGGAATATATTGTGTTTAACGCTATTCACAAATCATCGAGAGAGTGAGAGCGAGAGCCATTGCAAGAGATTGAGATGTTGGTATTAAGCCGAAATAAGCACTAATTATTAGATTTTAGTTTTCTTCAATTGAATTTAGTGGGTCACCTATAATTTATTTGGGTGTAAGAAATCTATAAAATTTTGCTACTATTTTATGTCCATTTGCCTTTTTATGTTATTTATAGGGACAAATATCGTAATTAAATATAAATTATTACTATATATAATACAATCTAAAAAGATCTTAAATTTATAAAAAAAATAGATCCACTAACTTTTAGGATAGGAGAACTAATAAATTTTGCTACATTTCCAACTTTTTAAAAATATTGTTTCTATTTATTCAATTGTTCCAATTTTCTTGAAGCATGATTTCTCTTCTTAATTTACTATATAATTAATATGTGAATGATATCTAGTTATCGTATGATTGCTATCACATTACCATGTGATTTTCATTTTCATATTTGATGTCATCTGATTACTATATGAGGTTGATACCTAATTTCTATTTGATTACCATCATTGGTATTGTCTAAGTTATCAAGTGCTATTATGAAGTTGATATAGTTGTTTTCTATTTTGATGTAACTACAACTATATATTATTTTAGTATATCAATGTATTGTTTTAGTATATCAATGTATTGTTTTAGCAATTTTTTAATATATCACATATCAATCAATTAGTAATAAGATAATAATCAAATAACATCCGGTATTTGTCAAAGAATAAAAGATAGTTAAATGATAATCAGAAAATAATCAAGCAAATATCAAGAACTACTAACTGATTGTAAAAAAAAAAGTGATCAAATGACACTCAAATGGCGATCTAATAACTATCAAAATGTTCACTAATTGACAAAAAGATAAAGTTTTCAATGAACATCCTCTACACTTTCAATCGTAGAATCGACTGTTTCAATTGTTTTGAAGCTCAATATTTCTTAATTTACTATAATTGACATGTAAGTGCGAGCTACCATATTTCTTTTCACAAAAGCAAGAGAATAACATTAAAATGACATAATGTATTTTCTTACGTATATGATAGAGAATCATTCTATGAGGTACAATTTTTTCATATATAATGGGTTAAATATTAGGACAGTATAAAAATTACCTTCATTTTCAAAAAAATATATATTTAATTTATCATAGGAAAGAATAACTAAGTTGGATACATTTTAATATTACAATTTTTGTTTTCTTTAGTTTCTAACTCAATTTACATATATATATACAATGACATCAAATAATAGTTGGAAATAATCATTAATGCTAGAAGCAATCTACTGGGCTAAACAAGACATGCAGTAGTACCTCAACCATGACTAAAAGTAGTTGCGTATTTGATTCATATAACTATGCTTTAATCCTCCAAGTTTATTCCAGATTTATTAGACTACAATGAAACTAAGCTTTAATATATCCTCCAACTTTATTCCAGATTTATTGAACTAAAATCAAATTTAATTGCAACTTCAGTTGCTAATGTTTCATGATTGTTTTGGTGTGTCATGTAATACCCAAAATTAACGTAATTTTTAACTTAATTATCTTAAATTTTATTTTATGTTTGAATTGATATTGAGTGTTATTTTATTAGTAAATGAGGGTGATATATATATTTAATTAAGAAGTTGGTTTTTAGAGGAATTAGTATTGTGATGGGTGGTGATGAGATAAGAAATTAAATGAAGAGAGAGAATTGATTGATATGTATATTTTGGTACATATTAAAAGGAAAAGATAATGGAATAATAATAAATGTATTAATATTACTTTTTTTTTTTTTTTATGTAAATAGAGTTTCTTGGATGTTGTTCTAATTAAAAGAAAAAAAACAATTGGAAAACCTTCTCCTTCCCCAAAGGAAACCCTAGTCACTGACACCTCAGCCCACTTCCGGTCGTCATGCGTCTCCGTTCGATGAAGCCAACTGTCACGAGTCCTTCGTTTGACACTGTGTCAAGGTTGAGCTGGAAGAGTCTTCATTCCCTTATCCATTTGTATACGAGTCGGTTGCCTTATCCACGTCCAAGTCGAGTTGTCTGCCTTTTCAAAGCTAAAGCTGAGTTGACTACCTTCTCCACGCCAAAGTTGAGTAGCGTGCCTTCTTTGCTCGTCCGTGCTAGTCTCCTCTTCTCCGCTCGTCTGCGCTGACCTCCTCTTCTTCGTTCAAGCTGCATCGAAAGCAAGAAGCCTAGCTGAGCACCCTCCTTGTACATGTTGTCTGCGGCGACCCCTTGTTGCCCAGCGACCATGCTTCCTTTGTCTGACGTGACTTTGTCCACTGCTTCTTTGTTCATGTTGCCACTCGCCGGTCCTATTTTTGTCAAAGTGTGACTCGGATGTGGTTTATGGGCTTTTGGTTACCCATTTAGTAGCCATTTTAAGATCTAATTTGTTGGATTAATTTTTTAGTTTCTTGATCATTGAAGATGCAATTGAAGCCCTTTGAATTTGATTCTTGATTTTTCATTGTTTTTGTTGTTTTTATACATTCTCTTCACAGATTGAACGCGAGATTGAGTATGTAAATTAGTTTCACACCTATCATCCGCTTAATTATAATTTCATTGATTCATCATTTAAGAGTTTATTTCTGCGACTTGTAACACGAGGAGACAATATTATGCGATAAAAAGTGCTAACTTTGCCTCTAGGCAAGGATTATGTTATAAAAGGTACACTTTCTCTCCAATTGGTTGTACTTCTTCTAAGTATGCGTTGAGTACAAGTTTTTTTCTTGCTTGTCCTAGTGTAAGCAAAGCAAAAAGTTTCCTACGTAAGCCCGGGTCGAACACAGGAAATTGTATCAAACTTAGTTACAAGGCTACTTCTAGTTCCAAGCGGTATAAATATATACAGTATAAAAGTAAAAGTATACCGATCCTATTATTTACATTGAGAATTTTATAGAAGGTGGAGTGGAATGAAATAATCATGAAATGTGAACTAACTTACAGTAAGAAAGTGAAGGAAAGTCTCAACATTCTTGGCACTTTAAGCAATGCGGGATGTAGCTTGATGTGATATAGATTGTTTAACCATCTTCTAATTAAGGCTAGCAACCTCTCGATGCCTAAACATCACACTTGTTCTCCTTTTGGGACATAAATGATTGGAGAAAAACGTCAGAATGAAATTTGTTTCCGAACTTCCTTCTATGCGTGTTTAGTGAGGTCTTTGCTACTTATTCTCTCGAGCAGTTGGCGACAAATTTTTGATTCCTTCTCTTGAAGAGAATCAGCCGATTAAGTTAAGCTAAGGCTAAACATGATGAGTCTTATAATTAAAGAACCCTTATCAAGCACATCATCACATTACTTAGACTACTTAAAACACTTCAATAAGATGATGAACAATAAAGAGATGAGAGAATAATAATGGATAAACATTTAATAAATGTAGGCTTCTCAGCTGATAACTTGTAGAAATACAAGTTATTGTAGTATTTTATGTAAACTAATGAAACCTTATTGCATAAGAACAGAAGAAAACATAGAAAAAAGTAGAGGAATTGATTAACTTGTGTATCGCATATTACAAAAGAATTTTATCCCTATTTTGTTGCATTTTATATGTCTTATCACAGGATATTAGACAAAATGAAGTAGAGCTTGGCGATAAAACGTCACGCGGGGAGACACGTTCAACCAACAAGGCGTCGATCAAACAAGCTAGGTGATCTGATGCACTAATAGACAAATTTGGTTGGCGCGAATGTCAGAAAAAGGACAAACTAACGTCTGCTCTGCGTTGATGCAACTTTAATCAAAAGCATTAATGAGGCGCGAAATATCCTATCAACATCACTTCATGCCTATGGACAGAAGCATCTACTTCATAACAAAGTGAGCGAAATTGGATCGAAGAGAAGCTCATTCATCATCCATTCTTTTGGTCTTGAGTTTTATGTGAGAGTACTTTAGAACAAAAAGATAGAGAGTTCTTCCCTTTTCATTTTTCCCTCAACAAACAGGAAAAAATCATAGCCAAGGAGTATGAGAAATCATACTCTGATGCTTAACACATTTCTTTGTATACCACTTTATAATTTTCTTGTATTAATTTATAATATTAATGTATTTCTTCTTCCACTCTCCCATCTCTTTATTGATATCCACTTTCAATCTATTTAATTAGTTTATGAGTAATGCGATATGTGTTATTGATATTAGAGAATCTGAATCTATGTCTTATAAGTTTTGTTTAGCTAAACGCGGACATCAAGCATTGTTTATTCGAGAGAAAAGACAACCCCGCTGATAGCAATCACTTGACAAGTGAGAGCCCGTATTTAACTAAGCAAGTGGCTGAGAGATTATAGCAATACAATCACATCGCCGAGGTCATCCTTTGCATAAGTTGCAGAAATATTAAAGTGTGTGAGAAAGCACCGAAAGGTTGCTCGCCTTAAATTAGGATAAATTATTTGTGATACATGCAAACTGATTAGATACAAATCATAGCTTAACTTTAAGTATTTAGTTCCCAAAAGGCGAGCGTACGAAAAAGGAGTTGAAAGGACGCTCGCCATATTTTTGAAGTTAATAGATGCTTTGTATCGCCTCAAAATGTTAATACACAGTACATTGTGATTAGTTAGTTAAATATTCCTCCATACTATGCCTGCAATATAAGTTCGTTTTGTAGGACTTTATGTCCTAAAAATTCATTCGTAGATAGTAAATGTAATCCATTGACCGTTATTAATAAAGTGGTGTTATTATAATTTCAATAAGCATTATTGGTTATATTATTAGTTTTGTCTTTATATCTTAAATCCAATAAACTAGCATCCAAAGTTGTTTGATGAGTCTTGAACAATATGTAGAGACATACAACAATCAATATTTAAGATACAACTTAAAGGGAATATATTATAAGGATAAGGCTAGGTACCTTATCCTGGTAACACAATGGATACGGTTTACTTAGTATTTGATACAAAAGCTGTAATTCAACGTGTTCGTGTAGGTCACATGCGAGTGAGGGTATCCTATGCAATGAGATTGCATAAGACTGATCCACGAAATAGTAACCACTAGATGTAACTCCGTTAACTAGTTAGGTTTCTATTTTCTTAGGATGACCTAGGTAACTTAATTTTAATTCTGAATGTATTATGAACTCCTGTTCGTGAGAGATTGTCCTTTGATTTGTATAGGTGAGAATGACCACATTGTTAACTCAGTATGCTTATTATTTTGAGGACAAGATCGAGTGGGGATTTAGGAACATAATCACATTAGATGAAATTCACTCATTCCTGACTTAGGGTAAGTAGACTAGTGTTTCCTTAAATGGTGTCTTCGGGACTTGAAGAAAGGGTCTTACCCTCTATATGATACGGGAAGGGTTTCTGTTTAGTGGTTGGACCGTAAACAAGTTGTTCATTAAAGCAGCACTCATATTTAAGGACTAGAAGTAACATAAGGATAAAATGGTAATTTGACCCAGCTGGTGTTACGCACACTTGTTAAAGACTAACTTACTATTATTGGTTTATATCTGTGGACACATAAATATATTTACAGTCAGAAGAGTTCAGTTGTGAGTATTTAGTGGAGTGTACACACAATTAACGAATATTGATTAATGTGGTTAATGAGTTTAGCCAATTAATCTCATATCGTTGTAGCTTATGATCTGTAGATCCATTAGATCTCATTCCTAGCTCGTAAAAGGTGACACATTATAATATAAATTTTATATTTTAATTAAACTTTATGATATAAATTAAATTTTGGATATGATTCAAAATTAATTTATGAGAGAATAAAATATTTGAATCAGTTCAAATATTAATTTAATGTGAATTAGATTCATATTAAAACTATATGTTAAAATTTAATATGTATATGATACACATTAAAACTATAAGTTATGAGAGAAATTTATATTTGAATATGATTCAAATTTGGATTAAATTGAATATAAGATATTTAATTTAACAATTAATTAATTAGAAAATTAATTAATAGTTTAATTTAATTTAACCAATTAACTATATGTTATCTAAGAGAGATTCATTTAAATGTGATTTAAATAAAATATTAATTAAATATGATTTAAATAAAATATTAATTAAATCTGATTTAATTAATTAATTAATTATTTGTTTATTTTAATATTATTATTAATTTAATAGAGAACGTGGGTGGTTTTACCACATCCCATACTCTCTCCAACTTTCCCTAAAGAAGAGAGAGTTATAAGTACGACAAAGAGATACATAGTTTTCACTGATACTCTACTTCTGCCTCTGCCTCTACATATTCTCTTATAAGAAAATTCTCTTTAAAAAAATTTTCCTTCCAATTTTGGTTCCAACAAACCATAATCTCAACTTAGAGAATAAGGAAGTCTCCAAGTGGTGGTGTCCAAATTTGGTGTTGGGCAGATACAAAGTCGTCAATGACGTAAATATTCTTTTTTTGTTATTTGTATTTAATTTAAAATCATGCTTAGCCATAGAAATTTGTTTATGTAATTGTTTTGCCAATATATGGTATTTTTTAAAATCTCAATTAAATTGAGTAATGATTCTATTTAAAATTTATTCCACTGTGTAGGGTTCTCATCCCTTTACGTTTTCCATTATGCTTCACCTCCATGATCACCTTGCACCACCAATTTCACCTTAGTGTATATAATTAGGAGAAAATATATTGTTCATATTCACACTGTATTGATTAGCATACATTTAGTTGCACGATAAATTCATTTAGACATTAATTCCTTGAGTTCGACCCTAGACTTACCTAAAACCGATCTTCGCTTACACTTGGACGATGGAGAAGAAGACTTGTATTGCACGCATATCATGAGAGGAGAAGCAAAGCATAAATAGGATTTGCTCCTTTTATCGCATCATCCTATTCTAGTCGCCTAATAGGTCCCTAAATTAGAGCTTAACATGACATATCCACGAACAAACGTTGCATTACATGAAACAAGCATCAGCCATGAGATTATTATCAGTCAAACAATACATCAAAATATATACAAATGGAAAGTAAAGAAATGTTTCAAGCCGCAAAATGCAATGTCGTGCATTCCTTGGCTCTTTTACAAGTCAAGGAAATGGTTGGGGAGCTTCTCTCTCCAATCTCTCTCTAAGCTGTCATTTAGAAGTTGACTGGAAAAAAGATGGAATAAGAGGAACTTCACATATGGGGAAGGATTATAAATCTTTCCTTCCATTGGCCCTCCTTAAGGGAGGATCACCTCAGATCGTACATGGTGAAGTTGAAGGTATTTATAAGCATACTTGAGCGACAAGATATTAATGCTTTACTTGTACCACTGTTCTTATCCTCTGCACTGGTAATTTCTTGACACATCAGCTCCAACTACTACTTTGGTCTTTTGGCAAATCATCTCGCGTGGTATGTTGACATCTTGTCTCACAATGTAAATCGCCAAGCAAATTGCTTATCGCTAAGTTCTTGCATGCGATCTTCTTGCAATTCACTTCATTTCTTCTTTTTGCCATCCTCCGTGTAAAAACACTTAAAAGCATAGTTAATCAGGAATGGTGACTTATTTAATGTGCATTCTCTTAACATTATAAATTTGCAATAAAAGCTACGCGTTTTGATCCTTTATCGTGCTTTTTGACTCCATTGTTTTACCTAAAAGGACACAATAACTTATATTTCTACAAGTTATCACCCATCCAGTTTTGAAATTTAGTTTAACCCCAATTTGGGTAAATTGGGAAAGCTAAGGTTAATTAAATTGATAATTTTGTTTAGGATAAATTATGATTTAATTGGCATCAAGGATTTTGTATAGGAATTTAATTCTTTTTTAGGTAAGGGATTTCTACTACCGAACCTTCGAATTGAGATTTATTTGCACTAAATGGATAAATTGATTATGCATTGATAGGCTTATATATGAGAGTTTCGTTAAAATTGTGTTGATTTAATTGTGCTACTGAATATGTAATTATGGAGCTGTTAGATGATGTTTGCATGTTTACCTATTATTGGACTAAGTTGGACTGCTTTAGGCTATTTGGACTGATGGTAGTGATAACTTATAGAAATACAAGTTATTATGATCTTTTAGGTAGAACAATAAGGCTTAAATGCAGGATAATGTGTCAAATCGCGTAGTTTCTATCGCAAGTTCATAAATATTAGAGTATAACTGGCATAAGTCTCATGCCTATTTTACCCAGTTTTTTAGTGTTTAATCGCGGGATTATAAAGAAAAAAAGACGTAGTGAATGGCAGGAGGAGCGCGTGCAAAAGCTCACCGATAGGAAACCTGTCTGGCAATTAAACATTCCTAGGCGAGGAACTACATCATCACATGATGAAGGTTCACTAGCAGACAAAAATGGTAGTTAGAGTTGATGTGACTTGACAGAACTGCAATTGACGCTAACATGTTCAAATGAATTGAAGCTTTCCGCCTAAAGTAATCTATATAAAGACTTTTTTGCTACCATGAGAGCCATTGGAAATGACTAGCCTTTTTACCTTCTGTAAAAGATCTCTCCTCTTCTTCAGTTAACCTTGTAAGTGAGAGCTCCGAGAAAGATTAGAGAGGGAATCATCATCTTCTTCCCCCTAACTTGTAAAAGAGTCAAGGAATGCTTAGGCACATTCTGCGGCTTGACTCCCTTTTCTTACTTTCCATTTTGTATTTTCATTTTATGTTGACATTCATATTGTACATGGTCGTAAGGCATTCTTTAATACATTGCAACTTTATCCCCCTTTCAACCTATCATTTCTTTATTGTTCATCTATTGAAGTGTTATAAGTAGTTTAGGCTTGTGATAAGTTTTTGATAAGAGATCTAACTTGATTTCCAATGTGTTTAAATCCTCAAATGTATTTCTTTTGAAACCTTGAGTTACATGATTTCTCTTATGTTCTCCAATTCTTAAAAAGCATTTGATTTATAAATGAATTGGATTTAAAATGAACTGGAATGATGCAACGAGATGAATTTTGGTACTCTATGGGATGAGATGCCTTATACTAGCAGTGTGATCTAGTATAGGATGTCTTATCCTTGTTGTGTGATCTGAGATAAGATGTCTTATTCTTACTATGTGATCCGGAATAGGATGCCTTATACTTGCCATATGATCTGGTGTGTGGTGCTCTTTGCTTGTTGTGTAATCTGACATTGGAAGACGCATCATGCCTAATGGAATTGATGGTCAATTGCTATTGCGTTAAGATCAGTCCACACAGCTGCAACCCAACAAAAGAGCGTGGTAAACGCTTGAGCTGAGGAAATGGTACAAAGATGTAAATAAACATGCAGAATAATTCCACAATGTGATTTATGTGACGCATTATGCAATATGAATTATTTTGATATTAAAAGTGTTATGAATTACAACGTGTTATGACAAAACTTAATTATTAAAAGTGTTAGTTGATAACTTGTAGAAATACAAGTTATTGTGTCTTTTTATGTAAAACAATGAAGTCAAAACGTAGGATAAATGATCAAATTGCATAACTTTTAGTGCAAATTTATAATGGTAAGAGTATACACCTTACATAAGTCATCATGTCTAATTAACTATGCTTTTAAGTGTTTTTACACATAGGATGGCGAAAAGAAGAAAAGAAGCAAATCGCAAAACGAATCACATGCAAGAACTCAACGATAAGCACGAAGCCTGACGATTTACATCACGAGGCGAGATGCCAACACATCACGCGAGATGATTCCTTAGAAGACAACCGTGGTAGTTGGAGCTGATGTGACAAGAAATGACTACTTTCTACGCTAACATTTGTATACAAGGACAGATGTATAGCATAGCGTAGTTAATTTTCCACCTAAGTATGACTATAAAAGACTCAAACTCCATCATGAATAATCATATGAGGTCATCCCTTAAGGAGGTTAGTGGAAGGATGAATTTTAGAGTTCTTCACCGTCTGTAGTAGCAGTTCTTCCTCCATCTCTTCTCCGATCAACATCTGAGTGAGAGCTTAGAAAGAGATTAGATTGAGAAAAGTCAACCCATCATTCCCCTAATTTGTAAAAGACTCGAGGCGTGCATGGCAATGCATTTTACAACTTGACACATTTCTTTACTTTCATTTTTATATTTTGTAATGCATTGTTTTACTGTATTATTCTTATGGCCAAGAGGCCTACATTAATCAATACAATGCATGCTTTATCCACTATTTCTCTTCCATCTCTTTACTATTCATCATTATGTTGAAGTATTTTAAGTAATTTAAATATGTGATTATGTGCTTGATAAGGATTCTTTAATTATAAAACTTAATGTGTTTAACTTAACTCAATCGTCTGATCAACGCTCATCACCAACTGCTCGAGAGAGTAAGTAGCAAAGATCTTGCTAAACACATGCATAAGGGAGTTTGGAAACAAACTTCGTTATGACGTTTTGTCTCTAATCATTAATGTCCCGAAAGGAGAACAAGTGTGGTGTTTAGATGTTAAGAGGTTGTTCACCTTAAATAGAGACACAATGTGATGCTTATAAGTAAGGAAACCTAGATATATATTGCTTGATCTATCTTTATCATTTGTGTCCCGAAAGGAAAACAAGTGTAGTGTTTAAGCTCCAAGAGGTTGCTCACTTTAAATATAAGATGGTTAAATGATTTATATCCAATCAAAGACATCTTCCATGACTTAGATCTACAATGCAGAGACTCTCCTTCATCTTTCTAAATGCAAGTTAGCTCACATTCCTTAATCATTCCATTTCATTTCCCTTTCTATATAATCTTTAGTGTAAATAATTAGATTAGTATAGTTTTACTTTTATAATGTATAGAATTTATATCGCTTGAAATTAGAAGTAGGCTTTATAACTAAGCTTGATAGAAATTTCTTGTGTTTAACCTTGGCTTATTGAAGAAATCTTGAACTTCGCTTACACTTGGGCAAGCGTGAGGAAAACTTGTACTCAACACAGAATTAGAAGAAATATTGACGCATGGTGAGAAAGTGTACCTTTCATAACTTAGTCTACTCGCGTTGCAAGTTGCAAAAATAGATCCTTAAATGATGAATCAGCGAAGTATAATTAAGTAGATGAGAAGTAGAAAACCAATTCATGTACTCAATCTTGCGTTCATTGTGCGAAGAAATTGTATAAAAGTAATTTATTTAAAATCTTACAACAAGTTTTTGGCGCTGTTGTCGAGGAATTTCTTTATCAAATTAGATATGATATTTTACTTTGATTTTATGAAAACACTCAATATGTTGAATCACATGTTTACTCGAAGAACACAAGTACGAATTTAAGCAAAATGGAGGGATCCACAAATGTAGGCTTGACACAAAAATTAAGTGAATCTTTCAATGAAGAACATGAGGAACCCTGACGCTATACTACTAAGGCATTGCTTAGAAGGTCCCTCAACCGTGACGCATGATAGCAAGGCATTTCGAAAGAAACAACATGTCTAGGATGGCTATGCAAGGCTTTATGCGACAAAGCCTCATACATCCATTTTTAGGAATCTGAACGCAAGGATGCTTATTGTAACGTACCATTTTCTCTATCTATTTTGAGAAAAGCATCAATGTTATATTTATTGCTTTCTTTTAATTATGTCTTTTGTTGCTTTCTTTATTGCTTTTTAGTTTAGAAATTTTTGACAAGTTTGGAAAAGGTAGTTGCACTTCTTTTCACGCACGAAAGGCAAAAAGAAATTAAGGTACGTATGAATTAGTGAGATAAGAATTGGTGACATAATGCGTGAGATAAGAATTAGTGACATAATGCATTACACATTTGTGAGACTCGAATCTGGAATAGAAGGGTCATTTTGACTAAATGTAAAGAAGTAGCAGTTTGAGATAGAAGGTTGATTCCAATGCAAAAATCAGCCTTGTTTGGTCGAGAGGAAAGAAAAAATGTTTTTTATGTAAGGTTCTAGGGTAGCCGTGTGGAATCCTGGGTAGGATTGAAGATAAAAGTGTAATCTCAAGGCCATCGTAGTGCTTGTTCGACCGAGATGAATGACAAAAAGCTTAAGAAGTTAGGAACTCGGTGTAAAACAAGATTCCCAATTATTTAAGGGATTTTGAGTATTTGTTAATTTTCAAGATTTCTATGTAGCTTAAGGATTAACTTTAGTGAAAGTTAGTAGGAAAGATTGGAAAAAGAATTTGTATCAGAATTTTTAAACGGATCAAAGAGCCCATAAAAACCCATTTAAGATAAGTATGGTGACTTGGATTACAAGGAAATTTTATACCAAGAGTTAGTTAAAAAGGGCATTTTAGTAATATTTTCCAAATGCCATAGAAAGTACGACATTATATGAGTGTCATGTTTAGAGCGTCATGGAAACTTTAGTTGAAAAGGAAGAAAATTTTGTTAAAGAAATGTGCTTTATGGCAAAGAGGTAGCATATCAAGATAAGGGAGTTTTTTTGGTATTGAGTAGAAGGTGGGGGGCATGCAAAGTGTCACAATCGTAGCGTTTCAACCTTGAGACAGACGATTGTGCAGCACTTGTTCTAACTCGATGAACAAGTCAGCCGATCAAAATTCGAAAGTCACGGACAAAGTTGACGTATGATTTAACCTTCCTTTGCGTTCTTGAAAAATTTGTTTATAAAACGTAAGAAAGAAAGAAATACATTTAAATCGACGTTACAATATGCATTAAAGACTGTCAGTTGCAAGGAAAAATGGTTGCTTGCAAAGAGTACAATTAATGCTTGGGCGGGGATTCAACTGGTATGCCTCCCTTATAGTACATTTTAAACATTTTCAGGTCTGGTAGGCTTGCATGTGAAAATGCCGAAACGTCACACCCAAGCTTTATGACTTGAAATGGAAAGAAACTACCTAAACTAGATATAAGACCTAAAGATAGGATAAATCGAGGGTATTCGGAGCATACGGCCATAGGTAAACACACCTTGGACAAGTATGACCGTGACAAACTCCTCCACTTAAATAGTTGACGTTCCCGTCGACTGGCAAAGTTGGAATCCTTCGATCTTCTGCTTCTTTGCTTCACAATCATTGGTACGTCTTCCACGAGGAGGTTCTTCCACTTTACCATGAACTTGTGTATCCCTCCTCCTAGGTCTTCTATTTTTCCTCAATTCCTTAGCGAGGACTTCTTCGGCTTCTGTTAGTTCCTCGTGTCTTCTCACGAGGTGGTGATCTTGGTGTTTGCAAAAACTGAGTCTGTTTAGGTCGCCGTTTGACAATGACCTGGTCTCCCACATCAAAATCTAAGGGGCGATGTTTCTTATCTGCCTACTTTTTCTGCTGCTTCGAAGCTTCCTCTTGATTGGCTCAGACGATGTCTGACTTCCGCTTCTGCCTTTTGGTACTGTTGCGAGCCTGAGGATTCTCATCAATATATGAGGGATCAGCAGGGCGCGACTGTACAGAATGTCCGCCATAAACAATCTCAAACTGGTTTCTATCAGTTGACGAACTCATCGTAGCATTAACACAAAATCGGGTTAGCTTCCACAACTGAATCCCATTCTTTTGTTCCGCTTGACTAGTCTCAGCCAAAATCACACCATCTTGAGTGACAAAGTTTTTCTGCAAAGATTCCCTTGATGCGTTCCACATTGGGCCATTAACTTGACGTGTCTGTATACGAGTCACCATGCACGAAATCGCATGACCCTTTCTCTGACTAAGAGCCCCAGCTGCCTGGTTACTCGTTCCTTTCTTAGGTTTCAACCCAAGTTTTAGTAGGCCTCTCTGCCTCTTTGCTTGACTCAAAGGCCATTTCGGCTGAATATAAAAGCGGTTGGCCACAATGTTGTTCGTCTCTCTTACATGTGTTGATCCTTGAGAATGTTGTCTCACATTCTTCAGACTATGTACCATGGTAAGCTTTTCGTCTTCAAACACTATACAACTCCCTTCTGTGGTACTTTGTTTCTGACTCTTAGATGCTATGGGTTATCCATTCTGCACCAGGACATTGCCCAAAACATACTCAAATGCCTCAGCATAAGCTTCAGTAGGTTGGGTCACACTCACGGACCCAAGAGTTGGCCTTCTTCTCGGGGCTTACTTCAGGACACGGTTGTCGACACACAACTGTCCATTCTCTTCTTTTCGTAAGAAGGCTTGAGCTTCATACGGAGCTTTTGCAAGTTTCACAAATCCTGCCCTCAACAATCCTTTTGACTGTATTCGAAGTTTAGCCAACTCCAACGACGCCACACAATCATCATTCTTCTTAGGCGATTCTGACATGGGCAAGCTATCAAGCATCCCATCACAAGATTCCTCTATGACACACTTTGTGTCTTCTCAAACTATTTTCCCCTGGCTACCAGTAGGCCCAGGCAGGATGTCCATGAACACTGTTTCATCTTGAACAAGATCCTCTCTTAGTTGCATGGCTGAGATCATTCTCAGTCCTTTGGGTAACCGAAGGTCTGTTTGCACAACGGTGGGGGTAGACCCCGTGATCACCAGTCATTTAGCGGCAGGCATAATGATCACTTGATGTTCAAGGAGGAATTCCATTCCGAGCATTACATCAAAGTCATCCATACCTACAACCACGAAGTCAACGGGACCGCTCCATACTCCCAACTGTATCGTCGCTCATTTCACTACTCCGACGACGGGTAAAGCTGTAGAATTCACGGCCTTCATCTTTCTTGTATCCTTCTTCCAACGAAGGTTCAATCGTCTCGCTTCTGTCACCATTATAAAATTATGGGTTGCACCGGAGTCAACCATAATGCTCTTTGCATGCTTTTGGTTGATCCAGGTATCAACATATATTCGGCCCCTTTTCGTCTGTCTACTTGTCTCCCCCACTTTCTTCAAAAGAGACGACAATAATCTTATGGCCCCCGCTCTAATATTTTGGACTTCCTCCACTTGCTCACCTTCCTTCTCTGGTTGACTCGACTTGTCATCTGAGTTTGCAGCTAAAGAGGCCTGAAAGGCATAGAAGGTCGATTTATTCGAACATTCCCTTGTCCGATGTGGCCCGTTACATATGTAGCAATTGATAGGAATATGGGAGGCACTCGGACCATTGGGTCTTCGCCAGGTGTTCCCCGTATTGGGTTGGGAAGGCTTACGGTCTCTACCAGGACTTCTATTTCCACTGACAGCTTCAGGAGAATTCGGTTGGCTGTTTCTATCTCTTCCAGGTGAAGAGCTTTGATGACGTCTCGTATCTTGAGCATCACTAGATAGATCAAACAAACGCTCAGTCGTTGCCTAGGCTGATGCGAGGTCTTGAACCCTTTGCTCATATAGCTTAGTTCTTGCCCACTGCTTCAGACCTTCAACAAAATTATAGATTTTGTCCTTTTCGATCATATCAGATATGTCTAACATCAGCCCTGCAAATTGTTTCACATACTCCCGAACAGTTCCAGTGTGCTTTAACTCATGCAGTTTCCGTCAAGCCAAAATTTCAACATTCTCGGGGGAAAACTGCGATCGAAGTTCTTTCTTTAAACTGTCCCAGGTGTCAATTGTGCAACATCCTTCTTGAATATCGACATACCGAGACCTCCACCATAACTTTGCATCTTCCGACAGATGCATGGTTTCCAACGTCACTCTGCCTTCTTATATAATGGTGTTCATGGCCTTGAAGTACTGCTCGATATCAAAGATAAACTTTTCTAATGCCTTGCCATCTCTTGCCCCACAGAAGGACTTGGGTTCGGGGATCTTTATTTTGCCAATTGTAATTGTTCCTCCAGTTGAAACTTGATTTGCCAACGCTCGCATCGTAAGGTTCACCTTCATGTTCACCTCTACGATTTCATTTCTAACGACATCGAGGGTAGCTCGAAAATCCTCTGTCATGCCATTTATCACTTCCATCATATTCTTATGGGAGTTATCTAGCTCAATAACTTGTTCCTCCATTCAGGTAGCAGAGCCCGATGAACTGTCCCCACGCTTGTAGGTAACATTTCCAATTCTCATGATTTGTGACTCTAATGTGTCAACTCTAGCCAACAAATCTTGTATGGGTAAACCATCCAGACGACCAAACACCGCATCAATAGCATCGGCTCTCTTGGAAACTTCCTCAAGTCGCTTCTCAAGAAATCGGATGGAATCAGGAACTTCCACCAGGTGCAGCATCTGCTCTTCGATCCCCACCAATTGTTCATCATGGGTCTTACCCGTTCGTTTTGCAGTCGACATCTTCCTGTCTCAACTGTCACTCAGCCAATTTGGCTCTGATACCACTTGTCACAATCATAGCGTTTCAACCTCGAGAGAGACGATTCTGCTGCACTTGTTCTAACTTGATGAACAAGTCAACCGATCAAAATCCGAAAATCACGGACAAAGTCGATGTATGATGTAACCTTCCTTTACGTTCTAGGGAAATTTGTTTATAAATCGCAAGAAATACAGAAATACATTTAAATTGGCGTTAAAATATGCATTAAAGACTATCAGTTGCTAGAAAAATTTTTTGCTTTCAAAGAGTACAATTAATGCTTGGGCGGGGATTCAACTGGTATGCCTCCCTTATAGTACATTTTGAACATTTTCAGCTTTGGTAGGCTTGCATATGAAAATGTTGAAACGTCACACCCAAGCTTTATGACTTGAAATGGAAAGCAACTACCTAAACTAGATATAAGACCTAAAAATAAGATAAATTGGGGGTTTTCGGAGCATACGGCCATAGGTAAACACACCTTGGACAAGTATGACCGTGACACAAAGCACCTACAACATGCCTAGGGTAGGCTAGGGGAGGGTATCAAGATCATGCCATGCAAGCATGAGGAGGTGTGTTAGATGTCAACCTTAAATCATGCATCCTTTTCTATAAATAGGAAACTTTGAAGAAGTAGAGCATCAAATCCATTCATTCTATTTCCTTATTTCCACTTGCAAAACCTATTAAATTGAGTCTAATTGTGAGGGTGAGGTTGTTGGACTAAAAAAAATTAAGGAGAAAGGTCAACATTGGAGTTGAAGCACCAAAGGTTATTTCTTGAATAGTTTTGACCAGTATTCACTTTCCAGCAGCTACAGGACGCACCTCTGAGAGTTTTGAGCTGAAATTTGGAGGTATGATACTTAAGACATTTCTAAGAAACTTTGTAAAAGGACGTTTTGTCATTTAAATTTTAGATTTTAAGTTGTTAGGTTCCAAAGTTAAGTTATGGTTCTGGTCGAAAAACCCAGCTTCTCGGTTGCACTAGGTGGTCTAGAGCTGGGGTAGGGCTGTGCGTGAAGAGCGTGGTGCTACCTTCGGTTGTGCCATCCACAGGACACCATGTGCACATGGCACAAGGTTGTCAGGTTAGCAGGCGATCATGCGCGCGCGCACCAGACCTAAACCCCACTTGTCTCACTTGTCGAACAAGAAGAAGAAAGGGAGAAGGGAGAAGGAAAAAGAAGCCCCACTTGTTCGCAAGAGGAAAGGCGATGATTTGGTTGCTGCTAATGTTTTGGGATTTAGAGTTTTTTTAGGGGGTTTCAGTGTTGTGTTTCGTTTATAAAATTATTACATTTCTATGTGACGAATCACGGTCATTGCATGCAAGATGCTCATTATGTCTCTACGTCAAGGATATGCAATAAAAGGTACAAGCTCCTATCCTTGCATAGTTACTAAATCCTTGTTGAGTACAAGTTTTATATCACTTGCCCAAGTGTAAGTGAAACGATAGGTTTCCTAGGAAAGCCAAGGTCAAACATAGGAAATTGATATCAAATCTTAGTTATAAAGCTTACTTCTTCATCTAGACGGTATAAAATAACTATACAGTGTAAAGTAAAGGTGTGTCTAAGTGTGAATTCTAATATTTACACTAGAGCTTCTGTAAAAGGTGGTAAGAATTGTGAGAAGATGAAGAATGAACTAACTTGTATTAAGGAACAATGAAGGAATGTCTTAGCATTGTTAGAAAATTAAGCCATGTGGCAACTCTTTATGCAATAGAGATCAAGTAACTGGCTTTCAAGTAAGGCAAGCACCTCTCAGTGCCTTCAACGGCACACTTGTTCGCTTCTCGAGATGTAAATGATAAAGCTCAACCAAGTGATATCTATCTAGAAGTGGTTACTTATAACACTTATATTGTAAGCTCTCATTCCGCTCTCCTTGATTTTTTTTATTTTAATATCTTCCAAGTTGTGAAAAAGAAGTTGGAACACTTTTTACACTCCTTAATTGTTGAGTTATATTGTTTTTTAAGAAAATTTTGAACCATTTTTATTTGGGTTTAAGTCTTGAATTTTATTAGATGTTGAAAAGAAGGAAGATAAAAGCAAAAGGGAAGCTAAATATGAAGTAAGGGGCATAATGGTCTTTTCTTAAGATTTTTTTATTATTATTAAGTTCAATTATAAAAAAGAAAGAAAAAAAAGAAGCATATTTTTTCATCTTCTTCTTCTTGAGCACGCACGTTAACCCCCCCTCCTTCTTGAATTTTCTCTTCGTCTCATCCCTCCATTTCTCTTCTTCACGCCAATAACGGATGATGGCCAACACATCAGGCTGACCACCTCCCCCGTCATCCTTCAACCACCAGCTGTAGCCGATCGTTGTTAGTTGTATCTGACAAAGGCGTCGTGAGTCACTTGGGATGATGATCTGCCAAGCCGAGCTAAGTTTGATCAAAGTTGTTGTGTCGCTCCTTAGCTGCAGCTTCTCGTGCTGTGCCACGTCTTCACTAGCTTGTCGGATCTACTCATGTGGGCAGATTTGGTGCTTTCTAGTGAGTTTGTGGATTTTGCTTGAAGAGTTTCAAATACCCATTGAGTTTCAACTTTGATTTTGTAATACCCATTACTTTTCTTTGTTAAATTTGAAATTTTGGGAAATTTTAGTTGCAGTTCAGCCTTTAGGAAGCTCAGAATTTTGCGTTTTGTCACAACTTAGTTAAGATTCTAAACTTAATGGAGTCGATCTTGAGTACCCATCTAATTTTAGTGAAAATATTGAGTAACACATGATGGTGGATGCTTGATTTCGAATTTAGAAAGTGGTTAGCATGTTGTCCATTGAATTAAGGTTACTGTATTAAGTACTTGCTAAGTTTTTATGTAATTTCATTAAGTTTTCTTAGAGTTCTTGAATGCCATTAAGTTTAAACAATTATATAAATTTACCCATGCTATTTAGGTCCTTAAATTGAATATTAAAGGTTGAAAATGGACTTCCCATTAACTTTTGAGTTTGCTTCGACGTTACTTCTATAAGCTTCAAAACATAGAATGGTTTTAGGTACTAAGTTCGAAATTAGAAAGCCATTAATGAGCTATCAAGGTGATTTTGACAAGCTTTTGGTAAGGTTTGAACTAAATTTAGTGAGTTATTAAAAACTGTCGCGCCGATTAGTTTTAGCATGAACTTGATTTTACCCATATTATTTTGTATGAGAGATTGAAAATTTGGAGGACTTGGAAACATGGTTCAACACGTTTAAGGTCATTTTAGACAAGTTTGGGTAAGTTTCTAAGTATTTTGACTCGTTAGATTGGTATTGAGATTGTTAATGGATCTAAACCTCTAAGGTGTGGATATTGGATATAAGAGCATATGTATTTAGATTTCAAGTCTAAAGGTTCGTAGGTGAAAAGTCTAGCTAATCTAAGGCGAATTGAGAATTTAGGGACTTTAAAAACATAAAATAGTTTGAGTTGGCCTTATGAAGTGATTTGAAGATTGTTGTATCGACTTGCTTTGTGAAGCTAGTTGATAGACCTTAATATTTGCTTCAGACCAAATTGAAGTGGGAAAAGCGTACAATCCCGAGGGATCGAGTCATTGATAATGAGTGGTTGATTTTCAAGTATTTTTATTATAAATTTATATATGCTACGTACACCACGACTGTTTTATAAACTATGTGTTAGAAATGTTTTTACATATGATTTTTGGTTTCCATGAACTCTTATATTTTTTAAGCAAGGTTGAACCCAAACTTATTAATCACGATTTATATGGCAACTGGTTTAAAGAATACTGGATATATACTAAATGTGGATGTTTTGAATGGAAGGTTATTCTTAAAACATGTATTGATCGCTAAAGATTAAAAATGATTTTATGAAATGTGTTTTTGACCATGTTTGGCTTTTAAACATGAAATATGTGATTTTATGTTGGTGATTTACCCATAAGTTATGTGAATGTGTTTAAGTAGTGCCACTTATGGTTGTCAGGGGATTCCAGGACTAAATGAGGTCGTGACCAGAGATCCGAGAACCTAAGCCTAGGTGAGGATATGGATGGAGGATTGTGATTTGGCTTTGGGCCTAGTTTAACCCATGGTAGGTGATTCTATGTGCACATAAGAGTGGATATGAAGATTGTCACTATGCTAGCTGTTAAGTAAGCGTGAGCTCAGTATGGCCGCATGTTTCCTTGAGGATATGGATCATGCATCTGCTATTCTCAGTCATGTATTTAGTATGCTATCATGGTGGGATTGGATAACTTGTAGAAATACAAGTTATTATAGCCTCTTTTAATAGAATAATGAGGCCAAAATAGGGAAGAAGTACATCAAAACACGTAGTTTCTATTGAAATTGCATAATTACTTAGAAATAGATTTTACATAGCTTTCACTCCTATTTCACCATGATTATAGTGCCTTAATGCAGGATTAATAACAAGAAGTGGATTAGTGAATCGCAAGGGAACTTGCATCGGTTCTATGCAATAAAGATTTTGATTGACAATTAACATTTCTAGAAGAGAAGACCAAGTCACAGCAAGAAAAGCAGTTTACTAGGGGACAAGAATAGCAGTTGGAGATTATGTGACTCACGACAGACACCTTTCGACATGCGACGCTGACATGCTCAGAAGAATATAAATATACCACTCAAAGTTGTCTATAAAAGGGTTTCATCTTCACCGTAATAAAGGACGCTTAAATGAGCCAAATAAAATTGATATTGTAAAAAAAGTCCTTAATGAGCCAAAACCTAGAGAGAATGACAAAAAGGAATAGTCGTTACATCGGTTGTAAAAATTATATTTCTTCTTCCTCTCCGGTCATACTAAAAATGAGAGCTTAGAGTTTGAGTGGTGAAGGTTCCATTTTCCATTCCCTCTAACTTGTATTCATTCTCAGTCTTTTATCTTCCCTTTTTGTATTCTTTGTGTAATATTTACACTGTTCATATTGTATAATGGTCGAAAGCCTACATTCTTTATATATATATTACATATTTATACCTTTTCAATTCATCATTTCTCTACTTTCCATCAATCAATGTGTTATTGATAGTTTAGGTTGGTGATAAATTCTTGATAGACAGTTTCGTTTATCAGTCTTATCGTGTTAGTTGGTTATTCTCATTGCTTGGTCAGAGTAAGTCGCCAAATACTCTAGAGGGTAAGTAGCAAGGACATGACTAACCCACGGAAAAGATTATCTTCCTTTGTGAGATAACTTCCATCACTTATATCCCAAAAGGTGAACAATTGTGGGCACTAGGCGCTAAGAAGTTTAGGTCCTTAATCGCAAAGTTCTATACGTCTCATAAGTGAACTCTTCTAGTTATACCTCGCCTAATCACACTTAGTCATATGGATCCTGAAAGGTGACCATGTGTGGCGTTTAATGACTCCGAGAGGAGCACGCCTTAATCATAAGCTAGAACACACAACAAGTGTGAGGCATTACATTGCACAGGGTACAAATTAAAGATTATTTTATTCAACCATTATGAAGTTCTCATACCTTCGTTAAACACATCATTTTATCACATCATTCTAGTGTACAGTAAATCCTATTGATTTATAAGTCGTATGCATTTTAAGATTGGAAAGCACAAGAAAAATCATACAAGTCATGATCTCAATAGAAATGCATTTTAAAAACCTTTGAAATTTGGAAATATTTTGTAAGAGAAACCACTCACAGTCACAATCAACTAGCTCCTCAATAGCTTTCTTTGCACTTTATCGGACCCGAGCTCGTTTGGGTCTAAAAATCCTTAGAAATCTTTCTCATTCTTTCTTAAGTGAGTTCAGAGTAAAAGCAAATTCAAACTGGCATGGGTTTCCCTATTTATAGGTCTTTGAGTTTTTTCGTATCGAAATGATTACCTTTACCTGCGGTGAGAGGTGAGCCAATCTCGAATCGCCACGCGTCTCTGTCGAAACTTATCCTGGATTTGGATTGGACAGCAAGCTTCAATCAATCATCGATGTGAGGCCCTGATCCATGAGAAGGATGTGAACAAACGATAGGCGATGCAAGGAGAAAAGCGTAAGTCAGATTATGTCGCGTGAAGGTAAGCGAAGTGATAAGAATAGCTAGCAAGAAGGAGGCATGCGTTGAGCGCCAAAGAGTTAGGCGTTTAGCATGGTACTGCGAGAAAAAGTGAGGTGAGGAAGTAAATGTCTTGTCAAGATGACTTGACAACTCGCTGTGGAAGGTAACGACAGTGACTTTTCGAGAATAAGGAAAGGATAGTTGAGTGATTTAAGAGTTTGGCTCCCCAAGGAGATAAAGTATGTGTCTCAAGGGAAAGTCAAATCGTTATTGATGGTTAGTCTACGTGTCCAGTTTAGGTTGACAACATGGAGCGGCGTGTTAATAAAGTGACACTAGTAAAGCACATAAATGAGCCTTAGATGTGAAAGACCTCTATAAATATAACTGAAAGCCAAAGGAAAAGAAGGTTTTGAAAGTATTAAATTTCTAATGAAAAGTGAGAAGAGAAAGTTCTGAATGTTGAACAGCCGGTTGAAGGAACCGTTGGACGAGAAAAGAAGGCCAAGAGAAGAAAAGGAAGAAGTCAAGGCTAAGTATCTTCTGTGAGTGATCCTTTTTAATGATCAAGTGTTAAGAGTAACAAAACAAGATTTCATCATGATTTATAAGTTGTTATTAAATACTTTTTATATCTGATTATGAGTATTTTTCTGTGAATGATTCTTTTACTGAACAAACGATTTGTGATATCTTTATAATGAATAAGAATTCGTAAATGACAAATCATTTTTCAAACGTAATTTCTAAACTGTTACTTATGGTTGAATGTTTTCATGCGCGCATACGATTATCGAATAATTTCTTAAGAAAGGAAAATGTTTGTATTCAGTCTTCGTTGAAAATGATTGTTTATAAACGTGGTGTTATAAGTATTATTTGTAACTTTGTGATTATGTTTACGAAATACATTTGCTATATTGTGATAATTTGTGATAGGAGTAAACTATGAGTTAACTCTCGCTCGTTACTTAACTGCGTGGCTGAGCGTGGTAGTGTGGTTGACCTATCGCAAGATGCTGGTAGAAATCCCAAGTAACTGTGTGGTTGAGCGTGGTGGTGTGAATCCTAGGTTTAATCGAGGGAAGAATCCCAAGTCGAAGCAATGGAAGAATTCCAGGTCTAAGCAAGTTGGTGATGGGACAATGGTGGAGTGTGACTCCTAGGTTTGAGAAAGTTGAATGTGACGGGACACTGGCGAATATCCTAAGTAACTCGCGTGGTGTTGGTTGAATGTGAATCTCAAGTCTAGGTGAGGGGAGAATCTCATGTCTTAGTGATGAACTTGTTGCAAGATGATGTGAGCACGTGGTGCTTATGACGTTTGTTGTAATGGCGTTTTATTTGTTGTGGGTTAATGTGTTGTGATTCATCTAATGAGGTTTGACCTTATTATTTGTGATTCTATGTGCTTTTCCAAGAATATTTTCTCAAACTCATCATTCACTAGGTTCGTTTGACTTATGTTTTATGTTTTTCCCTCTCTAGGTTGGCAGGTGTTGAAGCCATGTGAAGGTTGGTTCTGAGGCATTGTAGCCTAATCAAGGAGGGAAGGCAGAGTTACTCTGTAGTCTTACATGGCATGCTAGCAATGGCTTCTCATCATACGCCTAAGGAGTTGGCTGGTAAGCGAGTTGCTCCTTAGTACGGGTGACCCAACTACGAAGGAAGGCGAGTGTAATATCCAGGTTGGTGAGGCTAAACTTGATAAGCCAAAGAGCCGAGTCAGGGAGAGGATAGCCTTAAATGCAGTCCGCTAAGAGAGATGGTTAGACTACCTAGGCGAACGATAAGGTTGCACCTTTACGCCTCTAAGTACCCATCACAAGGAGCAGTGTTAGTAGTAAAGAAAGAAAAGGAAGATCCTAGAGAATGTCCTTGTGTTGGATTAAAGATGACAAAAAGGAAAAAGGACGGGATCAGAGACTAATACTCCAAAACACTACTATAGATAGCAGCATTATATGGTGGATGAAGAAAGGTGTGCAGGACCTTGGTGGAAAGAAAAAAGATGTGAGAAGATCAGATTTGGTTTTATTTCATGCAAAGTAAAGATAAGGGTTGTAATTTGTAATGAAATTTGTACGTGTTAAGTTAATAAAGAGAAGAAGTTAAGTTATTCTGTTGTGTTTTTGTATCTTTTTTAGTTATCGCCTAAGAGTTAAAGTTAATTTTTGCTTGTAAGAGTGTTAGGCAACGAAATTAAGTTGAAAAGTTGTTTTCTGCTACATAAGTTTTGAAGATCTCTAAGGCTTAGTGGAAGAGTTTGTTGAAGAGACAAGAATAAGATCTCTAGGCGACACGCCCTCCATCTGGTCACGTGGTGTGACATTTGGAGCGGGGTGTGACAGTCGGTCTACTAACACTAAGGTCACATCACTGTTTCTAAGCGTATCCTAAACTTGCCAATTTCCCGCTATGCACTTTTCTTGCATAGTGACCTTTCATCGCATAGTTCTTTTGCGAAGCTCATTCTACTATCAGTAATCTCTTTACACAATATTTTTTTCACAGGGCCCTTATCGTTTTGGCACTATGAAATCGGGGCCTCACACTTCCAGTTGTGAGAAATTTTGTGTTGTTGTACATGAACTTTTTTTTATCAAATATTAATGAAGTCTTGTTATTTCAAAATGAGTTCTCATCTCTCGTTATGTTATTGGTTATGTTTATTCTGCTTACTAGGCATCCTGTGTGCTATCTCACAATAAAATTCACATTGAATGTCTAGATGTTCATGCCTCCACATGTATCACATGGAGTGATCATGGGGCGGGACATAACAGTGAACCTCGAGCATACCATCAATATTATCTTCGTCATTTTGCTAGCAACTTTAATACAAAATACTATAGTGTTGATTATAACAAGCAATCATGTAGTCCAATGTAAATGATCGTTCAAAATTTCAAATTTAACGATCATGTTGACCATGTTAAACGATCGTGTTGACTATGGTAAGTGATCATTTAGATCATATTAACACTGTCATGTAGTTCTTTTTAAACAATACGAAAATGGCTTTAGATTTAAACGATCATGTTGATCATAGTAAATGATCGTTTAGATCATGTCAACACGATCATGTAGTTCTACTAAACAATGGAGAAAATGCTTTAAATTTAAACATTCATGTTGACCATGGTAAACGATCGTATTGACAATTGTAAATGGTCGTTTAGATCATGTCAAAATGATATTTAAATGATCTTGATATTCTCGAATATGGTGAAGAAGAAATAGTTGATTTAAATAGAAGAATAAATTGTTTAAAAATAAAAGAAAGAAAATTTGGATGAAGGGATGAAGAAATCTGGAAGAGAATATGAAGAAATAGCAAAAAAGAAGAAAAAAGAGAAGTGATGAATCATTCACAATAATCAAGGAAAAATCTGGAAATTATAAAAATATTTTACTGACTTCATGAATTTCTGTTTTTTGTTACACGGGTCGTAAATATTTTTTATTTTTGTTACATTTATGGGAATTAACCAAAGAATAATATTCATTTCTTTAATTTAATAATAAAAAAAAAACAAAATAACAAAGCCGTGTATCCGGTTCGTGACTTCAGTCTTAACATTTGACCAGTCTTCAGCCACATAGGTTGTGACTGGATTAAAGGAAGCTGTGTACCGAGTACATGATGATGTACAGTAATGATCATTATTATAACCATTTTTATTAGAATAATGAGGTCAAAACGCATAAGAAATTGACTAGAATGCATGCACTACAAGAAAGGGCGGCTCTCCCGACGCATAAATATTCTTCGGGATACAAGTGGAGAAAAATGTGAGAGAGGAACTTTCGAAGCACAACATTCAGCATCAGGAGTTCCTAGACATCTCCCGACACTAGTTTGATAGAGAACGTCGAAGATGTCTAGGAACTCCCGACGTTGAATGTTATGTGTCGAGAGTTCCTCTATTTTTTTTAAAAAAAATACCTTCCGTTATTACATGGAAGGTATATACATCCACCCTTAGACTTGTATTCAAATAGTATAAAACATTTATTAAACGGCCACTACATTACATTTTTAAAATAAATTACTTAATTAAATGATAATAAGGAAATAAAAGAGCAAATACAACTAAAAGATCAAGTTCAGATCAATTAAGGGCAAAAGAATTACCTTATAGAGATCTTGTAATTCCTTGATGTTATATGGACTTTCTCGCTCATCAACATCTATAATTCTTTAAACCTAAGATGAAAATATCGTTGGTTAAAGTGTAACATTTTTCACAAAATACTTGTGCATCAACCCATATGCATTCAAACATCAAGTATTCAAACATTCAAACAATCTGATCAGTGTATCCATGTAGCAAAATCAATCTCATCAATATCAATGAGTAATTTCAAATCAAATCAAGTATCTATGACCTAGCTGCAATGGAACGTGGATGTAGCCACATATGGGTACCGCTACACCTAATTATTTATGTTCTTGTATTGTTACTATATGTAGAAGAAAGAAGATACAAAAATTAGAACCATAGAGGAACTTTGGTGTTAGTTTCAAAATTCAAAAAACTGAAACTTTGATTAAAAAAAATAATAATAAAAAAAAATAAAAAAAAATTGTGTAACCCAATTTGGAGGCCAAAACGGACGTTTTTTAGGATGAAGGAGGGACAAGCTGCCTTCGGACAACTATGCTCAAAGTTATGGACTTCCAAAGTTTAAATATAGTTTTATGTAATTTTGAAGGGAATTTAATGTCAAGATACGTCAATAAAATGCTAACTTTATGATAATAGATGTAAAGATCGTGAAAAAACGCATCAAATCAAGTGGTCATATGCAATAAATGAGAAATATAAAGCTCGAAAGATAAATGATATACATAAACGAAAAAGAACTAAAAAGATTATAACTTGGAGAAGTTTATTACTAAACAAAACCAATAACTTATCAACTAACTAGTAGTCTTAGTAGCAAGTTGAACAACAAATATTGATACAACAACATCTCACCACAATAACAACATTCCACAACATTCATCCATAAACTAACTCTAATTCAACCACTCCTAGCTACAAAATCAAATATCAATCCAATTCAACCACAAACTAAGTATAAGTTATAAAAGCAACACTTTTCAACCAAACTTTTACTAAAATGTACACAACAATAACATTCACCAACAACATTCATCCACATACAAATCTCTTAGGGCAACGTCGTCTACAATCCACAATATATAACCTCCCCCCCCCCCTCATTCAATATAACCCTCCTCGAATTCAATATCCTAAATTCAAATTGGACTTCAAACTCAACTTCACTCTCAAATTCTAACTCAACTTCAAACTCAACTTCAATCTCAAATTCAAACTCAACTTCAATTTTAAATCCTAACAACACTTCAAATTCAAATTCAAATACTAAAACCAACAACTAATTCAAAATCTAAATAGTAAAACTAATTTGAAATCTAAAACCTAAAACTAATTTGAAATCTAAATACTAAAACTAATTAACTAAAACAAAACAATAACTAAACTAAACAACATACCCGAATGAAGATTGACAGCAGCAGATGACGATGAACGATCGGACAAGGACATTGGCAAGCAGCAGCGTGGATCTCTCTCCTTCTTGGTCTCTCTCTCAACTCTCTCGGTCTTCTCGTTTCAGTTATATGAATTACATAACTTAAGTGGGTCTTTATAAGAGAATTCCCAACGCACATTGAAAGTGTCAGGAGACACCCCTTATTTCTAACTTCATAAGTAAAACGTTCGAAATAGTTTTCACCTCTACTGATGTTTTACTTATGACGTTGAAAATGTATAAACTTTTCCTGACGCCGTCCAAAGAGACGTCGGAAAAAATGTGAGAATTAAATATTTATTTATCATCTCCCTAAGTCTTGAACTATGACATCGTGAATACTTGTCTCGGTCGACGTGTATTTTTATGCGTTAGGAATGGACTTTATTCCGACATTGCTTTTGTCGACGCCTTTTTCTGCGTCGGGAGAGCCCTGATTTCTTGTAGTAGAGACTTGTATTGTAAACGCATATGTATTTAGAAATACAACTTGCATAAGTGTCATTCCTGTTTTACGCGGTTATCATGTTTAAACTTAGGATAAGTGGGAAGAGAAGAAATAAGCAAATCATACAGGACATCTCGCGCAAAGGCTATACGATGGGAACTAGCTTGGTGAATAATGAACCACAAGCAAGGAACCAAGACATCACGCGAAGAAAGCTCACTTGAAGACAAGGATGGCAGTTGGGACGATGTGACCTCATTGGGGCCAAATGACAGCTCTGACACACTCAGATGAATAGAAGTTTTCCACCAAAATAAAGACTATACAAGCACTTCGTCTTCACCTTAAAGAGGGGGGAGAGGCCCAAACAGACCAAAGAAGGTCTAAATAGACCTTGATAGAGCTCGAATAAGCTACTTGAAGATTGTGTAGCTATGACAGAGAATAATACTGTCTATGTTGATCCTCTAACTTGTAACAGTGATCCATTTTCTTTGTCTTCCATTTTATTGTTTCATTTATATTCTATACTTCATATTGTACATATTGTATATTAGTCTATGACCTGCGTTCTTTAATGGATTTATATAAACATAGTCGTTCAATCCACCTTCTCTCTTCTTCTGCAAGTCAACGTGTTATCAATAACTTGAGTAGGTGATAATTCTTGATAAGAAGAGTCACTTATAAATTCTAACGTATTAATTGTGCTTTTGTTAGTGTCTGGCTAGCATCAATTGCTAACTACCTGAGAGGGCAAGTGGCTAGAACTTAATTAGCATGCATGACGAGGAACTTTGCCTCTTCGCGTGAGTATTTCTAACAGTTGGACCCCGAAAGAAGGACCAGTGTGGATAGTGGATACCGAGAGGTAACGGTCCTTGATCATGAAATGATATAGAATTCATAAATGGTCTCTCCTAGATATAACTCATCTAGCCGTATTTGGTCATATGGATCTCTAAAAAGCAATCATGTGTGGCATTCATGCCTTCGAGAAAAGCATGTCTTTATCACAAGTATGTAGTAAGTTAAATCGCATTAAAGTTATCTCTTTATTTATGCGAATGGTAACACACGGACATTCCTGCCTTCGTACGAGTTAGGTGTGTCACTATACCTTTTTCTTCACTTTGCCTTACAGACTCTCGTCGTGTAATTAGCCAATTCTTACATTCTTTAATTCTTTCAACTCGCCTAAATGAATAGTAGATTCTAGAACTAGCGTCTAAAAACAATTCCATGTGTTCAACCCTAGATCACCCAGGTAAACCTACTATTTTGCTTGCACTTGAGCAAGTAGTAGGAAAACTTGTACTCATCGAGGACTTATGTATCACGTGATGAAGAGGTACATTGTGAGCATTTCACATGCCGTGATCGTGATCCATGACTCATCGCCTAAAATTGAAGCATGCTCTACAGAGAGTTACGGTGAGCGAATTACGCACAATGACTTGACTCGGTGACGTATTGCAATTGTATTATACACAAATGAAATTATTAAGTCCCAACCAACCAATATCTAACCAGTACACGACTTTCCTTAACACCAAGTCAACTTTAACCCTCTTTTTGTTTATTCTTTCATAACTACCCTATTTTTGTCATTAGTTTGAAAAAACATATCATTCTTGAAATTTATCCAATATATCTATAAAATATTGATATCAACAAATATTTCTGTTACTCATAAAATTAATAAATTTTACTTAAATTATATTTTACCAAAACCAAGTTATTGATATGTTATTAGTATTCTTGTTCACATTGAGCAAACTCCTTTAGTTTAATTGTTGGAGATATCCAATTACATTTAATATTAGTATTTAATTATTTGATTCCCAAATACTTTTATTGTACAACACAATTATGAGGGTCAATTGGAAAATTAAGGTAGTTTTAAAAATAAAAGGTAAAAATGGTAATTTTAAAATTATGTAGGAGAAAAGGGTAATTTTGTTGGAATGTGTCTCTTCAAAATAGTAATGGTTTAAACTTATTTATATAAATAAATAGTAGTTTATTAAATATTGTATGTTAATTTGAAGGGATTTTTACAAAAATATAACAAACACGGCAAAATATTTACAATGTATAGGACAATTTTGAAAATGAAAAAACTTCACAGACCCACAATGAGAAATACCAAAATGTCCTAGTCAACACTCGATCAATCGACCACAAATGCATGTAATTCTTTTTCTCAACGATCATGTAAGTAGTATCAACACTGGCCACACGTGCATGTAATTTTTCTTCTATGGTATGTGATCGTGTAGGAAATCATTCACGATTGCATAAATCATGATACATGATTGTTAGTCTATACTAAACGATGGTTTTGAAAAAGCCTTAATAAACAATCATGTGTAGTTTATGATACACGATCATGAGTTCATGATAAATAATGGTTTGATAAACGATCATGTAGTTCATCTCTTTCTACAACACATTGAAAAAGAATAATACAAGATTGATGAATGATTGAAAACAAAGATAATAACAGCAGAAGTATAATGAAAAAGAATAATAATAATTGTAGAACAATGATCATGATTTCAAAAAAAAAATGTAAAAGAAAAATTGCAGAAAAAGAAGAGAAGGAAGAAATCGGAACCACGTGAAATTGCAAGGGCAAAATTGAAATATTTTAAAAACAATGATACGTGTGATGGGCTTTTTATTTTATCATACGGACCGTAAATATTTTGTGTTTTTTTATATTTATGAAAAGTAACCTAATTCGAAACAGGGGTTCAGTATTCCATTTGTTTTTCCTTCCACGTGAGGTTTTCTTTTCCTTTTTTTTTTCAAAAAAAAAATTCAATATATCAAAGAACAATAAAATAATGGTTAACTTGCATAAATATAACAAAACACCAAATATTTACAATCTGGTTAAGAAAATAAAAAAGTTCATGATATTTTCATAAATTCCAGATTTACCCTTGAATAATGCTGACCATTTTTCACTTCTTTTTCTTCTTCTTCTTTACGATTTATTCATCTCCTCTTCATATTATTAATTTCTTCATATTTACTTCTTCTTGATCGGTTTACAATATTATGATTATTTATGTAAATATTTATCAATTTCTTCATTTCTTCTTCCAGAATTTCTTCCTTCTTCTTCATTTCTCATCTTCTTTTTTCCTTCTTTGCTATAAGATTTAAATGATATTGGTAAAGGATCTAAACAATCGTGTACCAATATCTAAACGATCAATTGTCTATCCAAGATAGATAGAGATAGACCATTATCACTAATAGATCGTTTAGATTTGGTACAAGATCGTTTAGACTAAGTACATAAGATTGTTTAGATTTGATACAAGATCGCATAAACTAGATACAAAGGTACTAGATCGTTTACACTTGCTACGAGATCATTTAGACTTGTTACAAGATCGTTTAGATTAGGTACAATATTGTTTAGACTTGCTACGAGATCGTTTAAACATGCTACAAGATCGTTTAGACTAGGTATAAAACCATTTTTTCACGTGTGTGTGACCGATGAATTACAAAGTATTTTTGCTATTTCACGTCGTGGGCTTGTGAGCTTTTTCCTTTTTTAAAATTGTTCTATACGGTGTAAATATTTTCGCGCATTGTTCTATTTTTTAAAAAACCCCTAAAAGAATCCTATAATTAATATAATATTAAATTCATGATGAATTAAATAACTACATAATTTCGATTTTCAAATTTGCTATTTATAAAACATTGTATATTAATTATTTTTAAATAAGAAACGTTTTTTATTAACAGTAACATGGATTATTTAAATATTATATGAATTTATTTTTTTTCAAAAGTTGAAAAATGGACCGAAATATTTACAAAATATAAAAATTATTTTGCAAAAATTAGTATCCATAAAAATTTGAATTAAAATTATTATAATAAAATACAATTTAATGTCTAAAAATATTATATTAGAGTTCTTTCTAAGGGCGGATTTATTAGGGGGCCAGAGGATCACATTATCGATTTTTGTATTTTAATATTAATTTTGAAGTGTTAGATTACAATATATATTAAATTTTGCTTCATTTTGCCTAAATTCTACTTTTGCTTTAGTGGTTGTGTTCTCTGCACAACCATTTGGTTATGAGTTCAAATCTTATCAATTACAATTATTTTTACGAAATAGATTTTATTCAAATTATCAATAATTTTCTTTTTCTGAAAGAAAGATATCAAATTTCTTCCAAAATTTCAATGATTTCCTTTGATTTCCTAAAAGGAGGATAATTTTTTTAAATGTGGAAAAAAACTCATCTAAGATAAAACTCAAACTTATTTCCTAGCTCTCATTTGTTATCTAACAAAAATTTAAAAAAAATGCAACAAAGTTGGTGATCCAAACTTCCACTCTCAACAATATTCCATGAAAAATGTATTATTATTATTTTTCTTTGTTTGATTAAAATTTTAAATTCACATATTTACATTACAAAAAATCATGTGAAAATTGTCGGTTTTTCTTTATTGTTACAAATGTAGTGAATGCTATTGAATCATGAAACGTCGAAATATTGTTTTTTACATTTTTAGTGTATTTATTATATAGTATCAAGTGTCCCTATCTAAAAGTTTTGGATCGTTATTTCCTTGAGCTTTTAAATCTAATTTTATTTTGGAAAAAAAAATATCTAAAGAAAATTGAAATATGATATAACAAAACAAGTTATATTATATTTTATTTAAAAAAATAAAATGAATTGTTTTGTAAGTAAAAAATTTAATTTATATTTGGTTAGAGTGAGTTATTGAATATAGCAATATGAGTCAAAATATTAACAAATATATCAACTAATTTGCCAAATACTAACGGTGTGTTGGGGGGACGGAAAATATTGGGAAGGAAAGAGTTGCAACCCTTCGTCAATTTCCTCAATCCTTCCTTATTTATAAATAATCAATTTAAGTTTATAATTTTTATGATTACGAGTTTTGTTAATTTTAATCTTTTTATTCAAAAAAACACAACTTGTTTTTAAGTTATGAATTTGGTACAATTACATTAATTTAAATTTTTAATTTCTTCTTTTACTCTTGAATTAGGTAATTTATTGTGATTGCACAGCTTGACCCATATTTTCTCTTTGCTTCTGCATTACAAAAACTAGGATGATTTAGTAAATTAAATTTATGAAATTTGTGTATTGGATTTAGAATATGAATTTTAAAAAATTAACAATTTAATCGCACATAATGATTACGTAAAAAGATTGAAAATGGATGTCGTATTTAAAGAAATTACTACAAATTGTTTTATGAAAACTATGAAGATTTGATAAATTAAATATACGAAATTCGTGTATTAGATTTAGAATATGAATTTTTAAGAAACAATAATAATAATTTAATCGCACCTAACGATTATGTAAAAAGGTTGAAAATAGATGTCGTATTTAAAGAAATTACTGTAAATTGATTTATGAAAACTATGGTGATTTGGTAAATTAAATATATAAAGTTTGTGTATTGGAGTTAGAATATGAATTTATTAAAAATAATAATAATTTTTGTTCCTGCATTGTGTTCCATGTAATTGACTTCAGTTTATAACTCTTTTCCTAGAAACTATTTTGTTCTTCGTATATCGTTTCATTTGAATGAAATTATTGTGTCATTTTTGGTTTAAACCAATTGTTAAATATATGCAATTTGTGTATTGCATTTAGAATATCAATTAAAAACAAAAATATAATTTATTCGCACTTAACGACCCAACGTTAAAAAAGGTTGAAAATGGACGTCGTCTTTGAAGAAATTATTGGAAATTGTTTTACGAAAACTAAGATGATTTGATAAATAAAATATATATAATTTGTGTATGAGAGTTAGAATATGAATTTAAAAAATAATAGTAATTTATTGGCAGGACACGCTTGCATAAAAAACGTTGAAAATGGACATAGTATTTAAGAAAACTAATGTAACTTGTTTTACGAAAATATGACAATTTGGTAAATTAAATATACGAATATTTGTGTATTGAATTTAGAATACGAAATTTAAAAAGAAAATAATAATAATTAATTTTCATAATTCTTCCCATATAATCTTTTTCTTAAACAAATATTATCATAACTCTACCTATTATAATCCTTCCTCCAAACACATACTATCATAACACCACCAATAATAAATCTTCTCCCAAACACATTTATTATAACATTAGGATTATCATAATTATTTTTTTTTTCATAACTCTTTTCCTCCCCCAAATACGATAATAAGTTTAAGACTCTAAATTTAGGTCCATCCTACGTGAAATCAAATGATACATAAAGTTAATGTGGCCGCTTCACCCCCGTTGATTGTATTGATTTTCACGTCCGAAACGCGGCCACGTGGCAAGAAAACCGGAGTAGAATGGTAAGAGAAAAAAGATATTATTCCATGGGCTGTTTAACTTAGAAACCAGGGCCCGCAGAATTATTCGTCACCGTATTTTATGTATTCCAAACCAATCCTGCCACGTGTCCGACATGGTTGCAGCGTTACGTCGCGTGTCTATGTCAACAGTCTTTCTCGTAAAAGTTGGCGCTTCTTAGCTGTAATGATTCCACGTGGCATGCAGTGAGTCCACCCGGAGCCGGGCCCACCTTGAAAACAAAAAATTTGTACGTGGCATACTATGGTTGGTCCTGGGATATGAGATTTTAACGTGAAAAGAGAGAGAGAGAGAGAGAGCGTAGTAGAGATTCGTGGGGACGGGAAAATCTTCCAACACGTGTCCTTATTGGCCAGCCTGTCAGACAGACCCCTTTTCCCGCTCAAACTCCGCAACGTGTCTCTTTTATAGTATCCACGTGTCCTTTTCTCAATGTTCATCCGTTTTAGACGTGGACCCCACGGCTCTTGAACTCTATCCTTTCATCATAATTCGGAAACCTTTGTTTAATTAACATAATCTAAAATAATAACAATACTAAACAAATGTTTAATTAAGTCTCCTTATTCTATCTAACTTGTATTTCTTTTTCAATAACTCAGCTATCAAAATTTTAAATTTTGTTTCAAATCCATTTAACACTTACACAAACTCTTACTAACATATTTTTATTTATTCTTTTATTTTTTATCATTTACTAAACTCAAAATTCAACAACTAACTTCAATTTAAACTCAAGAGACTAAATTACTTCATAAAATTTATTGATAAATTATTAAAGTAGTGCAATTAATATGAAAACATTTGTAAACACCAATAATTAACAACCTCAAACTTAAACTTTAACATGTGGATGCCTTAAATTTCCAAAAACATCCTACAAACTTGAAAACTATAATTTATAAATATAATATCCACTTTAAAGTGAAATGTTTTTATAATGTCATAAATAAATATTATTTTGATGTTAATCAATGTTAAAAGAGAGCCTCTAACATAAGAAGCATCAAAGAGGAGATTTGGAGATTTATATATCCACATTCCCACATAACTAAAAAATTGGTTCGCATGATTTGTAGTACCTCAAGATCATACTTTCTAAATTGTTCATACTAAAAAAGAATTAATTAGATTCTCTAACCAAGAAAAAGAAAAGAAGAAGTGACACGTTGAAGGTAGTCATGGGAGAGAGATAAGGGAAAGGGATTTGAAGAAGAAAATGGAGATAGATTAATGGCGTACGCGCAGGCTTCGGTTTCGCTAAAAATATCTTTGCTTCCTCTTCTTCTTTCCTACGTGTTTCCTTCTCAACCCCACCGCCTCTTTCTTCTTCTCTCTCATCGCCACGTCGCCAATTCTCCTTTTCCCACAATCACTCCATCCTTATATTCCAAACCCACCAATCTTCTTCCTCCTCCTCCGAATCCATTCTTTCTCAGATGAAATCCATGAACCTACATCAACAAAACCTCGATTTACGCCTTTCAATCGGCGGACCTTTCACTAATTTACCGGAAAAGCTAAATGGGTCTGATCAAGAAAGCGGAGTTACGGATGTCAACAACAGAGTCGACATACGCCGACGATACGGGAAGAGGAAGCGAGAAGAAGATCCCAACAACAATCCGCCATTCAAGAATCGGAAAGGTAATTTGACGAACAATGTCGACCTTAATAAACCAGATCCTCCTCTACCGATTTCATATCCTTATTCCTCGTTGCAATACCTTCCGTTTTTCAATGGCTATGGCTATGCGTACCCCTGTCTTGTTCCGTACTGGCCCCCCGGTGAGTCTCCCGTGCGTTGCCGGAGTGTTTCTGATGATCGGGTTTCGAATAAGAAATCTGGGTCCTCTGGATCTTCCCCAGTTTGCAGTTCCTCTGTTGTTTCTGATAATCATCACCATAGTTCTTCATCTCTTGAAGGTACTTTTCAATTTCTTTCAAACCCTAAATAAAATAAAACAAAACAAAACAAAACCTTAATCTGGGTTTTTTTTAATGGTTCATCATTATGAGAAATCAGATTTTAATTAGTTTTGTTGTTGTTCATCTTATTCCAGGTGGTTGTAGCAATTCAAGTAATTCATCAATATCTATGAAGCATGTTAAACCAAAGCCTTGTAATAAGAAATTTGTTGAAGATCAATCTTCTCAAGTGAAGAAATCTTTCTCATCTTCAATGGAGAATGGAAAACCTCCAAAGCCTCAAATCCAAACCCAGAATAATATGGCAAGTTTTGAGCAAATGCCTTGTGTTTCAACAACAGGGATTGGTCCTAATGGTACCAAAATCATAACTACTGGCTTCTTGTATCGATACTCAAACTTAGAGGTTAGTATTTTGTGTGTCTGCCATGGACAATCCTTTTCGCCAGCCGAGTTCGTTAAGCACGGTGGCGGCGGAGAAGTTTCTCACCCTTTGAAACACATTACCGTTCTTCCACCTAATGGAATTTTCCCTTCTTCAATCAGATGAAACTTCATAGATTTTGATCTAGATCTTTGTAGCTTAACATTGTTTGTAGAGATCTGTGGCAATGTGGCTGACGATTTTGATCCGCTAATATTTTGCATTTGTAATCAGTGGTTATTAGAGGTTGTGTAATTTTTTTAATCCGTGTACTTTAACTAATATTAAAAGACAGCCACATTACGACTGCATTTTCTGATGATTTAATACGCAGAAGTGCTTGCAACAAATATTGCAACACCTTGGTTATTAGCTTATTTACAACGGAGCTGGGGATTTGAACACACGTCTTTTTTCTTTCGAGTTTAAAGTATGTTTTGATCTTAATAGTTTTACAAGTTTTGTGTTTGTTTTCTTTAATTTTAAATTCATTTCAATAATAACTCATTTTAAAAAGTGAAGTGAAGTGAGTATTGGTTCTAAGACAACCATTTCATTAGAGACACGAGAGAGATAAACAGAGAAATCAAGTATAGTGAATATTAAGCCACATATTTTCTTGATACATTTCTGATAATTGAGGATGAAAACTACTTCCTAATTTTCTTTTATTAACATGTTTTTTTCTTCTTAGAACTTCTCTTTGGTTCAACTTTTTCAATGTTGGATTATTTGCAGTCAAAGCAATTATCAATTTTAATTATTGTATTGACTTTTTCTCGTAATTGATTATTCGTAAGCAAAGAGGTTGTCAATTTATATAATTGTATGAATTTTCTTATAATAAGTAGCTTTTCATCCACTTCTATAAGGAAATAAAAATTCCTACAATTCTAAACTAATTTGTCCTTTACCTGTTCTATTATGATTTGTAAGCTCGGCTCCAAAAAGTATGTCCAGATAAAACTTTTAATTTTCGGTTGCATTATTCTCATATCTTTTTAAAGAAAATTTTAGAACCATAAGAGAATAATTAAAAGAATAATTGAAATTTAATTAAGAGTTGTAGGGCAAAATTAACGCTACCACTCATGCGACATGTATTTACGTCATCACTAAAGTCACTTATCCGTCCTCATTTTAACACAAAAGTTTATGGCTATTTTAAGACAAATTTGAAATTTTAGGATAACAATAAAACTTTATAAAAGCTCAAAGCGAAGGACATAATTAACATCTAATTTAAATCAATCTATATTATAAAGAGACGTATGATACAAAATTAATCATGACAAAGATTAGACTATATTTTACCAAATAAAAGAATAAAGACTAAACTTGAGAATTTGTTCTCAAATGCTTCGTTTTGTGACAATAAATGAATGGAGTGGAACTACAAAATTTTCCCTATCATCTGATATGGCTCAATACGATATAGCTCAAACTTATACACATTCCTATCTCTTCCTGCACTATTATATTTATAAGTAACAAAAATGTTGGCGACGACCATGGCTGTAAGAATGATTCCTGCCAAGTCTTGCAATGAGCATGATGCCGACAGGTTGGCAAAGACAACTTCCATGAATCAGATGAACTCCTAGTAATTTCTGATGAACTGATAGTATTTTCTAATTCACGACTTGCTGTTCTTGTAACTCGAATCAACCTTTTCCCGTGGCCTAGAAAGACAGAGGAGAGAAGGAAAAGAAGACGAGAAATATGAGTTCAAAAGTTGGGAATGCAAATTGAGAAGCACAAAATTAAACTAAAGCACAATGTGCAAGTCATTAAGAACAGTTCCCTACACGAAATTATAATAAGGTTCAATTCAAATGATACCATGCGTTTTTTTATATCTTTGGGTGTCTAGACTAGCTTACGTGCACCTCGACTAATCTCACAAAACAACCTGTCTAGTCCTACAACATTTGAGTGTCAAGAAAACTCGTAGGAAACTAATTTCTAGGTAGGTAGCCACCATCAATTGAATCTTTGACCTCTTAACCATTATTTATTGAGACGGTCTCAAATGATACCATTCATTTGAATTAGTAAATCTACAAATGTAAATAGAACGAATGAATCTGACCACTCGAGGAAGGCAGAAAACGATAGAATGTAGGGGGCGAGAAAGAAAGTACTTCTCCAAACTTCCAATTAATAGATAAAAATGGTATCCATCTAAAATTAGTTGATAATGAGTAGAGTATCTCATGGTAAGTTTTTCTAATGCAAGATCCTCTATATACCTCCCTCTCTCAAGATCTCTTTGGGTTCACCTTTCTTGGGTCAAATTTTGTCTTTTTCTTTTTTTCTTTTTTGGAACAAATACTTGACGGGACTTCATATATTTAATTTCATATAAGATAAACATGAATACGTTCATCTCTATACCAATTGACTATGAGAGAAGTAACTCATGTATCTTATGATCATGAGGCCTCACATCTTTCCAACATGATTCTAAACACCTATCTAGTGCCGTAATAAGAAAACACAATGGAAACAACCACCACTCCAGAGTACTGAGCAAAAATATTAGGAACGGAAATGATCAAACTAATCTACTACTTATTTATCCAATCATAAGTGCTATCGTGAAAATTCATATGAATAGAAGACTTTACGAATACCAAAAGGTTAATGTAGTTGTCAAAAGTTTTTTATGACATTTCACTATTCTTCCCAAAATGTGGTCTTGAACAATACAAACACAACTACTTGTAAATGGTACCAACCTTTTTCCTGGTTTCTTCCTTCTGTCTGAGCAAATACTTGCCATTATCTCATCAATTGACAAAATTTTCTCAAGATTGCTATCTAACAAGTTGCACGCATTTAAGGTAGATCGAGACAGATCTGAAACATCTGATGTCCTAAGTTTTCCTTTAAGATGTTCCATCAAAACAAACCCTACATTTATAGCATGAGAAATACAAAATTAGTTCAGCAACTAATATGGAAGATAGCTAACAGAGTGGATGTATGATAATGATGCCAAGAGAGAATTTACACCTACTTTCTGGACAATTATTTTCCCTAGTTCAACAGTGTAAGAGTGGGAGATCAAATATATTGACATTTGGATTGAATGGTAACCGGTTCAACAACTAATATAGGAGCGAGATTCATATTTTTGTTTTAGCTCAATAGGGTGGGTGAAGAATTGAATTGTTGACTTTTGGGATGACAATGGGTGTCTTGTCCACCTAGCTATGCTTAAAATAATGACTTAATAGACAAAAGGCATAACTAGAGGTAATACAATTGGAATAAATGCAACATACCAATAGCACGTAGCGTTCTCAAATTAAATTTCTCAGCTAAATTTTCATGACCAATTGCTTTTGCACGTTGGAGAACTAGCATTTTAATGCTAATCAGCAGGTCCTGCCACATACATCATAATACTGTGTCAATAAAAATGATTGGAAAATGATAGTAAAAAATTCTCATACATCAAAATAAGAAGAAAAATCCGCACAGCTCATAATGTCCGTAATTTCAGCAAAACATGAGGATACTAAACAATATCATCGTCCATTGTTATCAATCGAGGTCAAGTAGAAGATATTAATCCTTTCCAAGAAAAAAAAAGTTTAAAAAGAACAAGAAACATTGTAGGTATACAACATCCACAAGAAGAATGCTCGGATTTTCATGAGCAAGTTAGCACATAGGCAAAGGGATTCAACAAATCAACAACAAATGCAAACATTATCGGAATAACGAGAAAGAAACTCTGTTTCCAAATGAACTTACAAGTTCTGATTCAGATAGTGAACAAAGCCAACTGATATCTTCAATTCTGTTATTCTTCAAAATTTCATTCGCCTCTTCCATAGAAATCTTCCGCAATATTACTCCAGAAAAAACTTCAAAGTCAAATGATTAAACTGTCACAACAAGAAGCAATTTCATGTACTTTCACTTATCTTCCCAAAAAGAAAAATAAATAAATGTTGGTACACAAACAAAGCTAAAATAGTTTGAGTAAACTTGTCACACCCCGTTCTAGGTTTTCCCTCCAAACCTAGATCGTGGCATGAAAAGGCTTTTCGAAAACAAACTTTTTCAACTTAAACTTCTATAGAAAAAGCATTATAAAATTCTGCAGAAATTCCGACATCTCCCTTAAAATTTGGGTTAGCCAAACCTGAAAAGGGAGGAATTTTAACTTCTATATATATATAAAATCTTCAAACTCAAAAATCACATCAAGTGTGTCTCACCACAGACTCATCCAAACTATTCCAGAGTTTCAAGCAGAGTTCATATCCAAACTAGATATTACTTACAAAATGATTACAGTCCAATAAGAATCTCTCAAAACACATATAATAGCTTGACTCTCGCTACTTCTAACCACCTCATGAGGGAATACAAAACTTAGTATATACATCCTAAAAGAACGTCTACAATCAATAACATTTCATTCAAACCATCCAAGTTTATAACAGATCAAGGATTATTTTTCAAACCAGTTGTCATCTAAATCATGACTTATAAGTTTGGTTCAACCACATTTCTTAAATATAATAGTTCATGGAAAACCAAAAATCATATTTGAAAACATTTCTAACACAGATCATAAAACAATCGTATGGGTAGTTGTCACAATCACAACGTACTATAATAACATATATAGATTTATAACGAAAATACTTGTACAATGACTCAATCCCCCGAGATTATACACTTTTCCCACTTCAATTTGGCATGAAGCAAAGATTAAGATCCATCATTTATCTTCACAAAGCAAGACGACACAACAATCTCCAAATCACTTCATAAGGCCAACTCAAACTATTTTATGTTTCTAAAGTCTTGAATTCTCAATTCACCTTAGATTAGAATAGACTTTTCACCTACGAACCCTTAGATTTGAAATCTAGATACTTCAACCAATGAGCATCCAACTTAGTTCAAGTACAATGGGTCTTTCACGTGGAGACACTTTTATCTCCATTATCAATTTTTTTTTTATTTATATCCATTGTATCAACAAGAGACCAACAACCTTATACACTTCCTAAGATTTAGATTGAACTATTCCCCCAAATGTTTTAATTTATGTTAAAATTTCACTTTTGGTCCCTTAAACTTTAACTTCAACTTCAACTCTTAATGCCATAAGCACCCAAACTTAAGTCGTCTTTCATATCTATAAGCTCTTATATCCAATATCCATACCTTAGAGGTTTAGATCCATTAACAATCTCAATACCAATCTAACGAGTCAAATACTTAGGAACTTCCCAAACTTGTCTAAAACGACCTTAAACGTGTTAATCAATGCTTCCAAGTTCTTCAAATCTTCAGTCTTCCATACAAAACAATATAGGTAATATCAAGTTTATGTTAAAACTAAATGGGTTTTTTAAGAACTATGAGAGAACTCACTAAATTTATCTAAAACCTTATCGATACCTTGTCGAAATCACCTTGATAATACACTAATGTCTTTCTAAATTCGAATCTAATACCTAAAACCATTTTATGTTTCGAATAACACCCAAGCGAACTCCAAAGTTAAGGGAAAATCCATTTTCAACCCTTAACATTCAACTCAAGGATGGTAATTCAATTGAAATTCAATTTCAAGGCTTAAACTTAATGGACAATCAAGAACTCGAAGAAAACTCACTTAAATTACTCCAACACTTACCAACCACTTAGCAAAGATGAACAATCCTCCCGAACGGCCTTCCACTATCTAATCCTAGCATACAAAAACCATGGGTTGTTTAATAATGGCATCTAAACTCAATGGGTACTCAAGACCCACTCAATAAAACTTAGAATCTTATCCAAGTTGTGCAAAAAGACCCAATTTCGACCTTCTGAATGGCTGGACAACGGCTAAAAAATCACCCAAGAATCCAAATGTTAAGCGGCAAATATGAATAGAGAATGGATACGAACAGCAGCTGAATTGATTTTCGGCCAGTTACCGCGCACGGTGGCTGAAGGGGCGGATGTCGGAGAAGCGGCTCGTGGCTTGTGCGAAAAGTTGGACGCGAACGGCAGGTGCGACGCGAGCTGGGAGACGACAACGTGGAAACTTCCACCTTCAGATCTGCAAGGACGGCAGACGGCGGGGCTTGCTGGTCGTCGTCCGGTGAGTCGAGCAGCGTCACGATGGTCGACAGGTGATGGTGCCGGAGAATGGTGTGAGAGGTGAGAACTTTCGGGAGAGAGGGGGCGTTAGTTCCTTGAGGAAGAAGGAGTTTTCCTTTTTTCTTTTTTTCTTTATTTTTTTTCATTCTCATAAAAAGGGAAGAAGAACAAAAGAAACAATAATAGGGAGAGGAAATGACCATACTACCCTCGCTTCAAAATATTAACTTTTTGTTCTTAGTTTTCTCTTTTCAACCCTTAAATTTCTTATTCCACACCATACTAAATTTATTGTAATTTTTCTATTAGAACTAGGATATTTTCTTAAGCTATAGCAAAATTTTGAATTTTGTCATTATAGCATATAAATATTTGGTAAAATCTACTATTTTTAAATAAAAAAAATTAACAAATTAGATTCAAACTTATTTTTCACAACTTAAAAGAAATTAATATAAACAGAAAGAGAATGGAAGGAGAGCTTATGACACAAAACAACCTAAAGAAAAAAAACATTAAAGCTAACTCTCACTTCAAACTGTGAAATAGATCAACCATGAAAGTAAAAACTCAACAAAGTAGATGTGTCAGTTCAAGCTAACACAATTTCCATAGCATAAACAACGTCTTGTCACTACCCTTATAGTACATGTAGAACATGATCACATTGAACAAAAACCGCTCACACAACTTTGTGTGACCTATCCATTACATGCCCAATGTAAGGAAGATTCCAAGGTTAATATGTCAAAACTAGTCCATGATCACCAGCCGTAAATTACCCAAACAAAGTTTAGTCCCTAAGTAATATATCGATGATCTTGAAACGAAGAGATTCAATTCGTTAGATTAATTTACAACAAAAAAGAAGTTAAAAATTCATTATTATGGCTTGGTTCAAGAACTCAAGAGCTTACCATCGGCGGCAGCAGTGCAACGGCTAATGAGGGAGCCACAGTGGTGAATTGTAGGGGAGGGAGAGAAGCGGCGAAACTCTTGGTTTGTCTTTACAGACTACAAAAATCGTTATCCAGAAGTTGAATTCGTCTCCTAATCGAAAGACTCACCGTCGGCGAAGCCCCTACTACTTCGCCTGTCTAGGGTTTCACGATTTGCAGTCCTAAAAGAAATAGGAAAGAAGAAGAAGAAGAGATAATTTAAAAAATACTCTCCGCATTTAGGATTAAACAATTATATTTTGTTGTTGAAAACAGAAGTGAAAATAGTTTGAGTTGGTCAAACCAATCATTTTCTCCTTTTTGGGCCAAAGCTCTCAAGTTCTCCCAACTTCCGCAGCAGATCCACAAGCCCAAAACAAAATTAAATTACACTACTTAGTGCATAAATTTATCAATTTACCTCAACTTTCCAACTAATAAAATGCATCAATTTTAAATTTTAAATTTTAAGATATTTTAGATGTTTCAATGCCATTTCATCGTGTTACGTGTATGAGTTTTTATACAACCGTTAACTCTTTCTTCGAAAGTCAATGATAAAAACCTATCATCGATAGATTCTAATAAACAATAAAAAAAAAAAAAAACCAATCACTTTAAATATATTTTTTTATGACATGGTTCTATCATTGATGGAAGTTTATCAATTATAAAATTTTCTCATTCATAGAAGTATTAACAATCAATTTCTACAAATGGTTCAAAACTAAACAAAAAACCTGAATCATGGTGATATGTTTTCAAAGATATACATATTTTCTTCGTCAATAGAAGTTTATCAATAATAAAAGTGTATCACATATGGGTTGGAACCGATATTAATCAATTTTTATCATTTACATAAAATTAAAAAAAAATAGTGAACCACATTAATATATTTTCAATGATTTGCTTCTATCGTTGATGAATTTTATCACTTATAAAAATATATCATTGATAGTGTGCTATCACTAATAGATATGTAATACAAAAATATTGGTGATAGAGGTATATCAAAAATAGTTTGCTATCATTAATAAACTCATATATTTCTTTAATAGAATCTTATTTGTGGTACGAAAATATTGATGATGATAGTATGGTATCAATGATAGATGTCTATAAAAGGAATCTATCAATGATAAGTTGTTATTAAATCTATCAATGATAGACTCAAATATTGAAAATTTCATGCCATCAATAAGATTTTTTTTGTACATGTTCTAGGTCTAAATAGAGGCAAATTTTATTATATTTGCAATTAGTTTAAAAAAGAGTCTATTAATGATAGACTTTTATAAAAGCAGTCTATCAATAATAGACTTCTATTTGTGGTAGCAATGAAATCTCTATCACTGATAGAAATCTATCACTGATAAACTTCATAAACTGAGAATTTCGTACCTTAAGCATATGTTAGTGTCTTTAATAGATTTTTTGGACACTTTATACGAGTTAAAGGTAATTTTTGTTGTATTTGCCATTAGTTTTAAGTTTTGCTATTTTTTCAATATTTTAACTTTATTTTGCTACATATGCAACAAGCCCATTTTTTATTGAGTAGTTTATATAGTTTTGAAATGTTTGATTCTCGTTTCTTTCTTTCAAGATTTTAGTCAGACAAATGTTATTTTTCCTCTTTATAATCCAAATTTATGATAAAATTGAAATGAATTTAATTAATAAAGTGTGTGGTTAAAGAGATGTGTTTAGCTCAATATTAAGTATGAAATCATTAAAAGACTTATTAAATATTGTTTATAGTTTTAAAGTCTTATTCAATAATTAAAATGAGTTTAGCTCAATATTAATTGACATGATCTATGACCTTCCTCGTGAAAGGTTCAAATCCTCCGTTCTACAATTGTTATACTAAAAAAAGAAAATATTCAATAAAAAATCTAAAATGTAGATTATGCTTGATAATCATACAAATTATGAAAATTTAAGTTTATAAACTCCAATTTCACCCATGAGTTTTTGCTATGTTATCTACTTTAATTTCTAGCAATGTTTTTAAAATTAATGCCAAGTTTTAAAAACTAGAAAAAAAATAGCCTCCATTTGGTAATCAATTCATTTTTTGTTTTTGGTTTTTAAAAATTAACCCTACTTCCTCCAACTTATTACCCTAATTTGCAATTTCTTAAGTATAATAGTTGAATTATTTACCAAAATTCAAAAATAAGAAACAAGGTTTTGAATTTTTTTTTTTTTTTTTTTTAGTTTAAAAAATTTGCTTGGTTTTTTAAACCTTGTAAAAAATAGATATAACAAATGAAGAAATTTGGAGGTAGAAGTAGTGTTTATAGACTTTTCTTGGCACAAAAAAAAAAAAAAAAAAAAAAAAAAAAAAAAAAAAAAAAAAAAAGCCCACATAGTTGCCAAAGGTGAACTTAAAATTTATTTTGAAATTTAGGAAAGAATTCAAATAACTAAGAAAGATAAACACCATTGGAAAGAATTGGTGAAGAAACGAACAAAATTTTCAAAAATAAAAATAAATAACCAAATAGTCAGTTATCAAGTATCAAATTTACACTCTCGAAGTGAGTTTACTCAATGACAATCGACATAGCCTTTTTCTCTAAAAGTGTAGGTATAATCCTCCATCTCGTAGTTGTAATGAGAAAAAAAAATACCAAATTCATAGGGAACTCGATTGGCAGTGCTTCACTTCACCTCCTCTCAACCAACTATCAACCAAATCACATGTTAAATTACTTGACAAGAGCAACTTCATGTTATAGAAAACATTGGTATTATCGATTCTTTAGGCCCGTTTGGGAGAAGGGTTATAAAAGGAAGAGTTAGGTTATGTATTAACCCAACCCTCCTTTGGGGGAAGGGTTATCATAACCCTAGTTTTACCCCTAACCTCCCCTCAACCCAACGTGGCAATCTCTATGTTGCCGACGTCATCACCAGCTCCCCTAATTCCATTTTTTAAAATTACTAATTTACCCTTCTTCTTTTGCAAGCAATGTGATTCCCAAGTGGTTTTTTTTTTCGTATTCAGATTTTTTGGACATTCCCACCGTCCGTGATCTTTTCAAATAAATTTAACTTTAAATAATATTTAATCTATTTTTTTTCTCATTTATAATTTCTATACTTATGAGTTTTGTTAATTTTAATCTTTTTTTTAAACACAGTTTGTTTTTAAGTTATGAATTTGGTACAATTACATTTTTAAAACTTTCATTTCTTCATTTACTCTTGAATTAGGTAATTTATTGTGATTACACAATTAAATTTTTAATTTAATTACCATCAATCAACTTTATGTTATAATGCACATCAATATATTTGTGAAATAAAATTTTTGATATCAATCTCAACCTCGTCGTATTTTGTTAATTAGCTTAAATATCAACGGAATGTTAATTCAATAAAAAAAAAAGTAAAACCTTAACAAATTACTATAAATTGATTACAACAACTAGCAAACTATGAAGACTATTTGATTAAATTAAAAATGAGTGGGGTTTTAATTTCAACAAACTTATTATTTAGAAGTGGTTTGTCTATATTTTTTCACTTTCATAATGTTATTTTGGTTACTAAATTAGGTTTGATTAAATTAACATAACAAATTTTTTGTTATAGAGATGGTAGGGTTCATGAATTTTTTATCTAATAATTGTTGGAGGATGACTAAAATAAATATTTTGAAAATATATAAATCACAGTTTAAAAAAATAAAAATTAAAGTCAATATTTTAAAAGTAGACTAAAATAAACAAATGTAGATTTCTTTATTGTAATTTTCCACTAGAAAACAAAATTAGAATTGGTAAAAGGCTTGATTGTTATTTTCTGGTAGTTCGTATTTTCAATTGTTATTTGTACTTATTTACACGTTTACTGGTTGCGTGTGTCACATTCATAAAAACCAATTTATTGAAACATAATATATACTTAAAAATGTTGAAAATGAACGTCGTAGTTAAATAAATTAAGGCAAATTGTTTTACGAAAACTAAGTTGATTTGGTAAATTAAGTATAAGAAATTTGTATATTGAATTTAGAATATTAGTTTTCTATAAAAAATTAAAAAAAAAAGTTTCATAATACTACCTATATAACTCTTTCTTAAACACATATTTATTATCATAATACTAACCCTTCTCCCAAACGGTCGCTCGTGGAGTTACAAATTGGAGGCACACTTATCTAGTGCAAAGCCATGCCCGCCGATGTTTACACAATCTGTTGTGATCGCCGAATAAAGAGATGATGCAGGCAGAAACCAATCAGACTAGTCAACATAAGGTTCCTTTAGCACTGTCGCAACAACTGTCATGAATCGTGGGCTGTGGTGGACCAACTAATATGGGGATGGCTATACAACTCCACGATGCCAAAGGTTGCGATTCAACTTATGGGTCTCGACACTGCTTAAGAATTCTGGCAAGCCATCCAAGAATTGTTCAAAGTTCATTCAAGGGTAGAAGAAGACTACTTCTGACAAGTATTTCAGCAAAACAAGACGGTAATTCGAAAATGAGTGAATATCTAAGCTTGATGAAAACTCACTCCAACAATCTAGCACAGGCTAATAGCCAATGCCTATTCGAGCATTGGTTTCACACATTTTGTTAGGACTAGACGAGGAGTACAACCCAATTGTAGTGAAGATTATATTGAAGGCAAGTTGGACATCTCCTGGCTAGATATTCAGTCAGAATTGTTAAGTTGTGAGAAACGGTTAAAACACCAGATTATTCAAAGAACCACGTGAGCTTTCAGCAATAATATCTCTATCAGTTTAACCTTTAACTAAAACCTAGGAGAAAATCTCTATCAGTTCAGTCCAACAACTTTCACTGAACCTTTGGACAAAGAGGAAACTCCAATTTTAAAAACAATAGAGGAAAAGCAAAGATTGAGGAAAAATAAGCTAGCATGTCAATCATGTGGAAAGTATGACCACTCTACCGTTGTATGCTACAACAGGTTCAATAAGAAGTTTGTTCTAAATTAGAATCATTTTAAATGAGGCAGCGACTCTCCTCCTACAAATAACCCTCCCTCTGCAGCGATGATCACCACCCCTAACAACAACATCTTTCTAACAACAAACGATACTAGGGTCAGATCAAAATTGCTATGCAGACAGTGGTGCTACTAATGATGTCATTGCAGATTATAATAATATAGCCAATCCAGCAGAGTATGAAGGTACGAAACTCATTACAGTAGGCAATGGTGAGAGAAAATTTCTTAGGTTGGAAATTCATGCTTAACATCTAGTGAATTTCATTTAAGTCTTAAAATACTTTATGTGTTTCTATCATAACGAAAAATTTTGTGTGTTTCCAAACTATGCAAGATAATGATGTGTAAATTGAATTTCACAATGATTGTTGTCTCGTCAAGACCAAAGATACTGGCAAAACAATTCTGAAAGGAATGCATAACGAAGAACTTTACTAGTTGAATGGAGCAATTGTTCAGGTTGCTAACTTGTCGAGTCTTGGACGAAGCAAGAAGAACCAGAGTCTAGAATAACACAATTAAGTCAGCAACTGTGAATGTGTCTAATGTTGGGATAAGTGTCAGTGTTGCAAGAGAACCAAAGTCTAGAATAACACATCAAAACGACTTATAAAGTGATGTAAAATTTAAGCATCCACTTGAATTTTCATAACAAGATTAGTAACACAAATATGCAAAGATAAATTCAACCAACCTAAATAGATAAGTTAGTAAGTAATCTCAAGGACAAAAATTGAAGCAATAAAATTTAAGAACAAATTAATCGCAAAATCAAATAGTTGAGAGATAGAGAAATTGACACCAAAATGGTTCGACACAACCGATATACATCCACTTTCCAAACTAGGGTACTTAACTCAAACTTAACTCTTTCCACGACTTAGAGTTGAATCAAACAACGTTCCTTTTTCGAGTGTAAGAATAAACTCAATCCTATCCACGGTTTAGGATCAAGAGCAACTCTTTATAATGAATCTGAAATGAAGTGCAATTTGAGAAAAACTTTCTCAAAAAGTAGATTTACAAAATTGCAAAACTCAACAATTCAAACCTCACAATATAAAATTTCTTTCTCAAGAATAAGATGAAAAGAAGAAAATTTAAAGCTTGAAGAGAGCAACAATGGAAACTTTGAATCTTTGGAGAGGATTAAAAAATAATATGTAATTGTTGCTTAAAAAATGTATGTCTTAATTTGGAAAAGATGTCTTTAATTTGTAGTTGTTGTTAGCGCTTTTATTGTTTTTTTTTTTTTTTTTTTTTTTTTTGTTATTATTGTTATTATTATTATTGAATGAATTTGAATGTAGATATAAACTTTGTGTAGAATGCTTTTGAATGCTTTATATTTCTATTTTGAATGATTTGAATGTAGACTTGGATTTTATATGAACTTAGGTTTCATGTATTTGAAGGTAAACACTTGGACTTTACATAGAATGCTTGTTGTTTGTTTTTCATTATATATATATATTTAATTGATGCAACATATTTATGTCATTTACGTAAATATGACATTTTGTTCACGGCAAAAATTCAATTTTTAGAGGAAAATGAAAGAATGAAAAAATATTCTAAATTATGAAGAAAAATAAGTAACTCGGTGACCCAACCAGACCCTACCAAAAAGCTATGGATTGGTTTAGGTTGGGCTGACTCATGCACATTAAATCGATAGTGATCAATTTTTGTCAATACGAAGACCTCGAGTTGGTCCATAATTTACCTCCAACCTGGCTTATGTATACTCCTAAGATTAAGGAAAATAAATCCAACAAGATTATATTGTTTATTGATTACTCCAATAGATACAAGTGGATATATCCACTTAAACAAAAGAGTGATGCCTTAGTTTGCTTTTAAGCATTTTTTAGCATTGGTTAAAACTCAGTTCAATGGAGCAATCAAGGATCTCCATGTTATTGATGAGGGTGAGTATAACAAAGTTCATCAACAATGCAACAATTTGGGCATCATCTCTCAGTTTTTTTTGCTCGTAAACATCGGCTCAAAATGGACATGTTGAAAGAAGGAACAACCTGAAGGAATGGAATTCCCATAGCGGAAGCGTGTGAACTCTGTGCAAAAGAAATTCAACTTGAAACACAGAGAAAACACCTAAACATGCTTCTATGGTGGAAAAGAAGAAACGAAAACTAACCTTTGTAGAACCTCCTAAGAATTCTTTAATCTCCCAAAGAACACACGAGGAGAACACCACTAAGTCTTCCTTGTTATCCTCAAGATAGAAAAAACAACAGAGAGTTTGTGGGGCGTGTTTTTGTTTTGTTTAAAAGGAAAAATATTTGCAGAGAGATTTTTTTTTCTTTTTGGAAGCAATAGATCGTCAGAAACTCATACAGAAAAGATTGCATCCCTCTTTCTATATCTTAACCAAAAGATATGAAGAGAGATGGAGGGGGAAGTTATCAAAATAACTTCCTCCATCTCTAGAATAACTCCCTTGGGAGTTATTCTTTTATTTAAATTAATATTAATATAAATATAATATAAATTCAAATTATATTATATCTTATATATTATTAATTTTATATTATATTTTATATAATATTAATTTTATATTATATCTTATATAATATTAATTTTATATTATATCATATATAATATAACCAATGGTTTAGATCTTCTCATGTGATCTATAGTTCTAATATGAATCGAATCCATATTAATTTTTAATCTATAGTTTATTTATGAATCTTATTCATATTATTATTATTTGAATCATATCCAAATATTAACTTCTTTCATAAAAACTTTATATTATAATATATCAAATACATTATATTAATTGTATCATATACAATTTATTCCCTTTAATCAATTTGAACGATTCAAATTAAACCAAAATAAATTTGATTCTCATTTATCTTTATTGAGCTAACAAGGGGACCTTATAGACCTACAGATTAAAGCTCCAATGATGTGAGATTAATTAATTAAACTCTTTAATTAAATTAATCACTGTTCATTAACTATCAGTCATTCCACTAAAGACCAATAGTTGCACTCTTCTTACTGTAGATATATTTTTGTGTCCATTAGATATAACCAATCAACAGTGCAATGACCCTTCACAAATTGCTCATAAGTACAGCTAGGCCAAAAATTACCGTTTTGCCCCTGTAGTTACATCTAACTCCTTAAGTACCACCAATCTCTTTAATGAACAATAGTTATAGTCCCACTATAACTAAACTCCTCTCGGCTCAAGAGAGGGTGTGGCGCCACATTGTTCAAGCCCTGGAATCAGCCCTTAAGAGAGCAATTTCTCTACTTACTCTATCTATAGAGAAGGAGTGAATTCCTTCTTGTGTAATTGTGTTCCCAGCTCCCTAATCAAACGAATCCCCAAAATGGTAGGTCTATTGAGTCGGCGATATAGGCCACTCTCACCCATGCAAATCAAAGGACTGCCTTCATAGGTAAGAGTTCACAACTCACTCAGGATTCAGGTCAAGTCACCTATGGTCATCTTGGTGAAATGTAGTCTCAACTAGTAACGGTGTTAATAAGAGAGACTATTCATTTCATGGTCCAATCTTATACAAACTCTTTGTATAGAATACCCCTGCTCTAATGTCTCGACATGAATGATTAGGATCAAATCATTTGTAGCACTTTAGAACAATTGTAACAACTACAAAGCAGGCCGTATTCGTAGTGTCATCAGGATAAGGTATCCAACCTTATCCATCTACTACAGACCATTTAGGTTATCATTTAAACATGATCCACTTGTATGTCTCCACATACATGTTTAGGTTACATAAGATAACCTTGGATGTTAGTTTATGGGTTTTGTGGGTTAATGCAACTAAATGTCAAATAAAATAACACACTTTATTTTATTAGATAAATAAAATGTTTGTATAATATATACAATTACAAACTACAAGACCACAAGATTTAGGACATAAATTCCAACACTACCATGCTGTCACAAGATGGGGCTTACACTCTTTATTTAGGCATCTATCTCGCAAAGTTTCTGGTGGGACACTTCTGTAACAACACTTTCTCTCACCATCAACTTGCCTACAAATGTTCTCAATTGTAAGTCACCTACTGGAATATTATTCAATTGTAAAACTGATATTTCAGCTCTCAAGACATTTGGTTGTACTTGTTTCTCATGCTTGCAGCCCTATCAATGCCACATGTTTTAGTCTCATACAAAAAATGTACTTATTTAGGATTGATCTTAGCCCAAAAATTATACTAATGTCTTAGTCCATCTGGCAAGGTATTTATTTCACGACATGTTGTCTTCAATGAGTCTAATTTTCCCTCTAACGAAACTCTTTCTTCCTCGCTCCAATATGTGCCTCAACCCACATTACCGCAACCCAATTTCTCTTATATTGTACCAAACCTTCCTTTACCCATATTGCCTACTACATCAATACCACAACCAAATGTTGATCTACCTCACTCTCCTACACACCCAAACTCGTCGATCCATACACACCATAACCCACAAATTATTTTAATTTTCTTGGCCCAACTCCTTAGACTAAACCTTTTGACAACTCCACTTGTCTTGAAAACCACATCATCTTCTCAATCTCCCCTCCCCATCTAGTTTTCCATTGCTCCTCTTAATCACCCACCAACTGATGTTGTCACCTTCAATCCCACAGCTCCAATCACTTATGTGCCACCTCTGCCATCGCTTTGTCAGTTTGATCACTCTATGACCACTCGGAGCAAGTCTACCACATTTAAACCCAAAGATTAGGTTTCTTCCTTAACCAAGGATTTGACGTTTTTTGAACCTACGCTTTTGTTGGATGCTCTTGCTACACCCTCTTGGAGAGAATGTCATGAACACTAAATGCACATCTTTAATAGCAAACAACTTTTGGCATCTTGTCTCAGCGACTCCACATGAATATTAATAGCAACAAATGGATCTTCTGACTCAAGCGCAATGTTGATGGTACTATTCCACCATATAAAGCGAGGTTAGTGGCTAAAAGGTTTCATCAAGACCTGGGATTGACTTCTTCGAAACATTCAATCATGTTGTCAAAACCTCTACTGTTCGTGTGATGCTCAATATTGTTGTGCCAAACGTTGGGTGCTCGATTAGCTTGACTTTAATAATACGTTTCTCGATGTAAGCTACATGAAGTTGTATACATGAAGTAGCTTCTCCAGTATGCAGACAAACACCGACCTGACTACATATGTAAACTTGAAAAAGTTATCTATGACCTTAAACAGGCCTTCGGGCGTGGAATCACACACTGCAAAATGCCCTACTAAGATGAGGATTTCTTAACTTCAAGTCAGATACATCTTTGTTTATATACTCATATGGATCCACTATCGTCATATATCTCCTTGTGTATGTCAACGATGTTGTCATCACCTACAATGATGTTTCTACAATCAATTGGTTGGTTAATTAGGACATTGAATAATAAATTGGCATTAGAGGATCTCGGGACTTTCATTATTTCTTGGGTATTCAGGTTCACTAGCTTGAGTTCATTTTTCTCATCAATCAGGCTAAGTATGGTGTTGATCTCCTCCACAAACTTGAGTTAACTTCTCTTAAACCAAAGACATCTCTTGTGTGTTAGGCAAAAATCTATCACAAGAAGATGACAACCCCTTAGCTGATCCTTTCATTTATTACAACACCATTGGAACCCTTCAGTATCTAACACACAACACACACCCTAATATTGCCTACATAGTAAATCATCTCAATCAGTTCCTTCAGTGTCCAACGGATCTTCATTGGCAAGCCATAAAGCGTGTCTTACGTTATGTTATTGGCACCAAGCACCATGGCCTCCTATTTCAAACTAGACACTATTTGGACATCTCAACCTTCTCAAATGCCGATTGGACATCCAACATGGATGGCAAAAAGTTTGTTGCTACCTACTGTGTGTTCCTTAGCTCCAATCTTATGTCCTGGTCTTCCAAGAAGCAAAATGTTATTACATGTTTAAGCACAGTGTCAGTATATTGAGCTCTCGCTCAAGCCTCTATTAACATTGTGTGGCTTCAAACAACTCTTCAAGGAGCTTCACTTACCTCATTCACATACTCATATACTTTGGTGTGATCATCTCAGTGTTCATGCCCTTGTTACAAATCTTGTGTTCCATGCTTGCACGAAGCATATTGAGATTGATATCCACTTTGTCTGTGATCAGGTGCGCCTCAAAGATGCTCTTGAGGTTCAATTTGTTCCTACTTCTAATCAGCTTGATGACTGTGCCTCATGCAGGCTCCCACTTATTCCCAGTTCAATGCTTATGGTCCAAACTTGGTGTCGTTGACCTCTCACCATGTTTGAGGGGGATATTAGAGAGTCTACAAGTTTAATGTCTGCCACCTCATCTCATACATGCCTACTCCAATGATTTAAACCTACACCTATGTAGGGGTGTAAGAATAACCCGACGTCTCGAACTACCCAATGGGTTGGGTTGGAATAGTTTAAAATATGGGTTGGGTTGGGTTCAAAACTTTGGGTTTAGTTTTTTTTTTTCAGGGTGGGGGTTGAAAAATTCTATTCAATCCAACCCAACCTGAATTAATGAAATATACATATATGAATGTATGTATACATTATTAATTTAGTACAAGTAAATTTAGGTAAATTTCGCTTTCTACTTTATGATTTCACGCTGCCTCAGGCTCATGTCTCTCTCTGCGTTACCATCTCCAATTCTCCCTCACTTCGGCTTCTTATCCTCTCATTTGTCAACATTAGAGTAGGCCTCGACTTCTCATCCTCTCATCTGTCGACGTTAGAGTAGGTGTTGGCTCCTCATCCTCTCATCAAATTCTCCCTCTCTATGTTACCATCCATGTTGTCTCCAGTGTTACCCTCTCCCTCTTGTCTCGGATTTTCAGTGTCCGTTGTCGTTGACTTCTCATTTCACCATCTCTATCGGCGTTCTCTTAGTCTACCTCTCAGACTTCATGTTAGTGATTATTTATTTTAAACATTTTTTCTACATTTAAAAGTTACTAAATCTGGAACCTTTTAATGTGATTTTAGAAAGTATTGTCAAAAATAGGTTTGGGCCAAAACTATTGACAAAAATAGGTGAGTTTGGGCGAAGTCGTGGACCCGTCCACGACTTCGGTGAGGTGGCCATGTGGGCCCCACACCTTCTTTTTTCCTTCATTATTTATATATAATATACATTATATGTGGGCCCCATGCCTTATTCTTTTTCATTATTTTATGTATATACTAATTCATATACCCCTCAATTCTAAAAACATCTTTACGTATCAAAATTAATATCAACTTTTCAATTTTAATTTATTCTTTTTCTTTTAATCTTTTATTCTTATATATATATATATATATATAATATATAATATTAAATATCTCAATATTCAATTTTTCTTATTAAATTCACCTTTCATAATTTAATTGGATTATTTCTTAATCAAAATTATACATTTTTTTTTCAATTATTTTTAAAAACACATATATTAGCAAAAATATGTTATTAAAAAATATATTAAACAAATTAAAATAGTAAATAATAATAATTGAGAGAAGTTAAAGCTTACCCTAAAAATAGCAACAATTGAAATATATATACTAATTTCCCAAATACTCTCAATTTCTAAAAAAATCCATGTCAATTGTTATTATTATTTTTGGAGTAAACTTTTAAATTCTCTTTATTATTATTACTATTTTAATTTATTTATTATATTTTTAATAACATATTTTGTTAATATATGTGTTTTTTTTTAAATTAAAAAAATGTATAATTTTGATGAAGAAATAATCTAATTAAATTAGGAAATGTGAATTTAATAAGAAAATTTGAATATTGGGATATTTGATATATAAAAAATAAATAAAAAGAAAAAACAATTGAAATTGAAAAGTTGATATTAATTTTATAAGTAAAGATATTTTTAAAATTGAGGGTATGAAAATTAGTATATATATAAAATAATATGTATTTTTTAAAAAGAAATTGAAAAAATATATATTGTGGGGCCCAACATAATAAATAATATTAATAATGAATGAAAAAGGAAGGCGTGGGGCCCACACAGCCACATCAGTGAAGCCGTGGACACGACTTTGCCCAAACTCAACTACTTTTGTCAATTATTTTGGCCCAAACCTATTTTTGACAATTCTTTCTAAAATCACATCATTTTAGAAAAATGTTCCTATATCTGCATTCTTAGTAGTTTCTGTGTGTTTTGAGTACAAGAAAGAAAGAGGAAAAGTTAGATGGGGTTTGATGAATGTTAGGGTTTTGAGAAAGAGACAATAATTTGGTTGGAATGGAAGAAGATGAGGTAAAAGAAAACATTAGGAATGAAAAAAAAAAAAAAAACAATAATACAACCCTACAACCCAACCCAACTGAACCCATATTTTAAAGGTTGGGTTCGGAATACTATTCGAGTTATTAAGAACTTCGAATTGTCAACCCAACTGATCCGAAAATATGAATTGGATTAGAAATGTCCTCTAATCATGAGCGGATCTATTAAGGGGCCATGCAAGGGCACGTGTCCCCCCTCATATTCCCGATTTTTGTATTTTAATATTATATATTTTTGTTAATAGTGCTCCCTAGATATGATTTCTACGTTAGTGCCTCTAATACAAATCCAACCACCTGGCCCATTTACACCCCTACACCTATGGTTGTTACCGTTTATCAGCAAAAGATTCATCTTGCTAGGATTTTGTATTTTTTGTTATGAATTTGTTCCTGTTTTTTTTTTTCTTTTGGGTGTTAGTTTCTTCCCATGGATGGGATGCACAAAACGAATTTTACTCCTCTCTCAAATACGTTCTGTTGTAAAGAATTGATTTTTGGGTGGGTGTTAAAATTTCAAAAAAGTGAAAAATGAAAAGGGGATTAAAGGTTGATCAAGGTGAAAGCATTTCAAGATTCAACAAATCTTTACTTTAACTTTTTAGATTGGTTAATAAAGAAACATACAATTAAATGCCAACTTTGAGAATGAGCTTAGTTTTATTCTTTTTTGTTAAGGTTTAATTCGATAAAACAGAAATTCCATAGTCGAAAAAACTACCTTTCAAAATCTTGATACACATCTCATTGTAAGTGGTCTTAGAAAACACTGATTTCTTTTAGTTCAACAACCTATAAGATTGAGAGATTCAAGAATTTTGGCCTCTTGATTTGCGAGTATGAACTTCAACTCTAAGTTGACTTGTTTTCATATTGTAAATGTGAACTAATTTATCTTATTTTTTACATATTCACATTTATCCAATATATTTCTCAAATTCATTGTATTAAAATTCATTTTAAGTTACTGCCTAGTATTTTGTAAATAGTCCCATTTTTTTGTGTGGTATTCATAACATTTCTCCTAATTTTTTAATATGTTTGCAAATAGTTTTAAGGGATTTTTTAAAAAAATATAACACACCGGTAAAATATTTACACTATATAAAAAAATTTTGAAAATGAAAAAAAGTCACAAGCTCACAATGGAAAATACAAAAAATACCCCAATTAACACGTGCTCGAGTAATCTTCTTTTAAACGATCATGTACTACAATCTAAACAAATGTTCCAGGATCGTTTAGGTATTAATACATGATTGTGCAGTTCTTTTTAACAATGGGAAAAAAAATTTGAATTTAAACGATTGTGTTGATTATGGTAAGCGATTGTTTAGATCATATCAACGGGATCGTGTACTTTTTAAACGATGGAAAATGATATTCAAATTTAAACGGTCGTGGTAAACGATCGTGTTGATAGTGGTAAACGATCGTGTTAATCATATACATAGATCATGTTGTTTCTTTTAAACAATGGAAAAATGCTTCAAATTTAAACGATCGTATTGACCATGGTAAATGATTGTGTTGAAAATGGCAAACGATCGTTTTGATCATTTAAAATGATATTTAAATAATCTTGATATTCTCGAATATGAGAAAGATGAAAAAGAATATTGAAACAATAATGAAATAACTTCAAAGAATCTTGTTGAAAATGATGAAGATGAAATAGTAGGGTTAAACATAAGAATAAATTGTTTAAAAATTGATAAAGAAAATCACACGAGGGGATGAAGATATATGAAAATTATGAAAATATTTTACGAGTTTCATGGGTTTTTGTTTTTTTGTTATACGGATCGTAAATATTTTTAAATTAACCTAATTTTTAACTTTCTTTTATATTTAAAAATGTTCAAATAAAAAAGTTTATATTTTCAATAATTATAAATATATACATACGTACGTACCATAATAATAATAATAATACATTCGATGGTATTAATATTACTCAAGCAAGTCGCTAGGAAATTTCTCCAAATTAAATTAAAGAAGGATCACAAATTATAAACAAAGAATATAACCCGCCAACTAGTCTCTTATGATCACAAAGTGAAAAAATTCAACTAAAATTTTAGACTTTATTGGATGATTATTTTAGTTTCTAATCTTAAATCTGGTATGAATTAAGATTATAAACTAATAATTGTATCAATTTATACTTGTCATATCGTTTCGTTCGAAAAAATATATATATAACATAAAACTTTATAATTGTTTCGATTGAATTCTAGTTTCATAAGTGAACAAATTTAGAGTCGAATTCTTCGTGTACCAACTCTGATTTACCATTTCGTAAATCAAATATTTGAAAAGTATAGATACATGTGATGATAATTGATGTAAGGATGATTTTTCTAATGATAATTGCAATAATGGGTGTAAATTAATTCATTTTAGGAATTAGGAGCTCAACTGATAAAAGTTAAAAGTTTGCTATAGTATTTTTCAAACGAAAGCCGAAGGAAGTTTTGAACTGTGATACATTTACAACTCTTTAAGGCTAAATTTGTTACAATCTCAAAGTTTTGAAGGGTAAGGGTAAAAATTTAAAAATTTTCTTCAAAACTAAATTTGTAGTAAACTAATAAACTCTTTTAGAATTTAGTTAAGAATTCAGCTATTTCTCTGTCAAAAGAGGGGAGCATGATGAAGAGATTTGTGAGAGAGAAAAGGCAGACCCAATTTTAATTAAGAACCAAATTGTTAACAAGTAGAGTCTTAGTCTCTCTTCTACGTTTTTTTTTTACATTTTACTAATCGTGGTCACGAACTACTCAAGAATATCCTACTGTTTTTTTCACAAACAAGAAACTCAGACAAAGTTTAAAGATTCATATTTCCAGATTCGCATCCATATATTCTAATCTAAGAATGAAAAGACAAAGATTAAGGAAAAAAGAAATTTAGATTGAACATCACTCAACCAAAACATATAATGAGTGATTCCAAAGAAACAAAAGAGAAACACAAAAACAAAGACTCATAAAGGTAAAAAAAGATTATTAAAAGAGATGAAATGTGTTAAGATTACATAGATCTACAATTAGCAACCATAACAAAGTATTTACTTTTACTATTTGAACAGTTGAATCCAAGAGAGAGAAAAAAAATCAAACCAACAAAGAGAGAAAAAATAGAGAATTAGGATGATGAAGAACATAGAAGAAATGTAAAATAAAGTAGCAACAATTCATGAATGGATCAATCTCTTTCTACTTCCATTTCTGTTCAACCATCCAAATCCCTTCAATGCTTTAGTCATTTTCAAAAGATTTGGTTTTCCCATTCCCAAATTCATCTTCCCTGCTGAGAATTTCAATGCTTGTAAACAACAAAGTTGCCCTTCTCCATCTTCTTCTTCTTCATCGTCATCATCTGTTTTCTTTTGAATTTTCTTTCCTTTCGTCAATTTCCCAGTCATTTTCTCTTTCTTCTGTAAGTTCTTTGATTCACTATTCTCATATGTTTCCCATAATGAATCCATTCCTTCTGTTCCTTCTGAATTATGCCGCTCTTCAAACAGCTTACAAGCAAGTGTTCTTCTCCATTCTTTCTCTTTCCTCATCGATCCATAACTTCCTAATGTATAATTATTATTATACTCTCTACTACTGAAACTCCCTGGTGAACTCCATGGACTCGATTCTGTTCTTGAAGATATTGATGATTCTTCTGTCAGTTTCCTCAAATCTTTCATCATTTCATTCTCTCTGTTTTCGATTTGGGCTTCTTTTGATTCCTCTGTTTTTGCTTCAGTTTCATCCGGGAGAATTTGGGTTTCCTGAGGGAAATTCTCCATGGGTTCTTGAAAATCTACTTCAAGTTCGGGATTGTCATCCCCCCCATATGGGATTTGTTCATAGCCACCAAAAGTGTAGGTTTCAAAGACGATTTTATAAGCTTCAAGCTCTTCAATGGGGGGGAATCCATGGATTTCCTCTGGTGTTCTTGTTCTCAAACTGTCAAAAATAATTTGGTAAGTAGTAGAAAGAAAGCCCATCTTGGAAAAATCAGGAAATTGTTGAAGATGATGGTGGTGAGGGTGGTCAGAAGGGAAAAAGAGAGAGAAGAAAGCAAAGAGGAGGAGGAAAGTGGTGATGAAGAGAGGAGAAAGAAAGGAAAGAAGTTTAAGAAAGTAAGGGAAGAAAAAGATGAAGTAAGAGAAATAAAGAGGGTGAGAGAGGAGAAAGAAGAAGAAATGAAACAAGTGAGAAACACAGGACAATCCAAATCCTTTCTTGGAGATGGAAATTTCAGACATTGTTAAATGTCCTTTTTTTTTCCTTTTCTTTTCTTTCTCAGTTTTGTTGAAGCTCTATAACAATGGCGATGTTGGGAGTGGAGGGGAAAGAAAAAGAAAGTGTATTGAGAATTGAGAGAGAAAGCGGCGTGAATAAAGGAAACAGACTGAAACAGAGAGAGAAAGAGAAGAAGAAGAAGAATGAACAATGGAAAGAAAATGGCAGACTTTTACAAACTTTGTCTCTCTATTATTATAATATCTTATTAACCAAACACCTTTACTTTATTTTATTTTATTCTATTTTCTTTTCTTTTCTTTTCTTTTCTTTTCTTTTCGTTTCCTACATTCTTTCTCTCATTGTTATTAATATTATCTGATTCTACTTGTGTGAATTATTTAACTTGGGTTTCTTTATTTTGCTTATCACAGAAAGATATAATCTTTGCTACGGGAGTTCAGATTAATTCTTTTAACTAAAGTTTATTTGAGTTGTGTTAGATAACATTATGTAAATAATCAATTTAGAAAGACCAAGAAAGAAGAAATTTACAAGCTAAAAATGTATTTTAAGAGTACTAAATAAATAGTACTTTAATTGGATTGAAAAATACTTTTATAAAAGTATTTGGGACGCCAAGCTGAGTAAAGTTGGAGATAGAAAATATATGTTTGAGACACAAAGTGGTTCAATTGAAATTCTTGATAAATATATGTAGGCTTGAAAGAGGCAAGGAAAGAAAAAACAAACTAAGTATTAAGTAAATATGCAAAATAGTTAGAAATTTAGAATTGACCCACTTCCTAAAAATTGCTAATAAATATAATTAGGGGGAAATTTTTGTTGTAACCAAACAACTCCAATTTGTAGCTTTTTAGAAGAAAAGGCTAAAATTGTGGAATGATTGATAAATGGACAGGTTTAAAATTAAGAAGAATTAATATATAATTGCAATGACTATGATGATTATTCAGATGGCAAACCCGTAAATTAAGAATAATATCATACCATAATTTTGTTTCTCTTTTGAAGTTGAAGAGATATAATTAGTTTAACGAAAAACTTCAAATTAAAATACTCAATTAGCAGTAATTTTAGCCTTTGTTTGTTGAATTTGCTTTCTAGCACTTTACCATAACCTAACAACCAACCCTACACTTTTGCCTTTTCATTATTGCGAATTAACTAATTGAGGGATGAAATTGATTTATGACTTCAATCACCCTAAAATTACCATATTAATTTATTTAATCTCAATTTAGTAGATCATACTAATAATTTCATTACAAAATAATGCAAAATTAGTTTATTTCTTTTCTAAGCAATAAGATTTGTTCATAAATTTTATGAACCAATGTATGACAAAATAATGATTGGAACCTACAACTATTCCCTGCATGAAAAGCAAATTTTGGTGATGCTGTTTTCTAAGTTTCCGACTTTTTTAATCTCAATTGACTCAACTTGAAAAATAGAAAGGCCACATTAGTAGCTATTTACTAACAATTTGATTTGGTATTTATTTTTTAAAAAATTAAACTCATCAATTTGTTTATTTGTTTTCTTGTCCCCTCATACCAATATTTTTAAAATCTAATCCAAGTTTTGAAAACTAAAGCCTTATTTGATTTTTTGTTTTTAAAATTAAAGACATAGACACCTTCTTCCCCATCCAAATTTCTTACTTTATTATCTACCTTTTTATAAATCGTTTAAAAAACTAAGTTAGATTTCAAAATCTAAGAGCTTTCTTTGGTAATCAATTTGTTTTTAGTTATTGGTTTTTTGTTTTTTTAGAATTAATCCTATTTCCTACTCAGTTTTTTACAATAGGCAGTTGCTATCAAATGAATTGAAATGGAGCTTGTATCTACCAATAACACCAAACACTATAGAAAGAAAAGAACGAAGAGAAAATAGACTTTTAAGAAAGAAAGAAAGAAACAAGAGAAAAAACAGAAGGAAAGAAAAGGTCAGAGTTGTAAAGTCAAAAATGAGGCACGTTTGTGGACATCAGACCCTCGCAAGAGATTCATCTCTACGTATAAAACAAACTTATCTAAATATATATATATTACATAAAAGTGGCGCAACCAATATTTTTTTATATATATAAAAATGGGGTTATAAATCTCTCATTTCCAACCATTGTCAAACTTGCGTCAAAAATTAAAACAAAACGTAACATTGTGATCATGGAATATAAAGTATATGGTCAAATTATATACTTTGTTTGATCTTATAATTCGATTTCGATTTATGTTGGCCTTTAACTCACCTACGTGTTTCATAAATCATCATATGTTTTAGAAAGTATTTAATAAGTTCTTACCTTATGAATTTTGTATTTAATAGACTTGATCTATTTATGACTTTTTATAAAAAAGGAAAAAAAACTTAACAAATGAATTTTTGTATTTAGTGAATGGTTGACCTATTTGTTCTTTCTTAAAAAAAAATTCACATATCTACCACACAAATTTAAACTATACACTTCCAATCTATGATGATCAATTAACTTAAAAAAATGTTCAAAATCTCAAAGACTTCTTACAGTTTTAAAATTATATACAAATTTCAATTAACAGTCTTGGGTTTTTTACAAAAAAAAAAAAAAAAAAAAATGTCCCCACTTTGAAAAATCTTTTAAATCATAGCCTAATGCTAAGAACCTATGTGGATTGACTAAAAAGAAAAAAATGTTTTTCAAAAGAGCCATTTTCATTTAAACTCCTTTAATAAAAAGAGTTGAAGATAACTTTTAAGTTCTTTAGAAATTATTTACAGTGGTGGCCAAAAACTTCCATTTTTCTTTTCAAAGTTACTTATTTTAAAAATTAAACACCTAAAGAATTAGACCAAATTTAGTTAAAAAAAATATATTAATGGAATGGATTCATCCATAACTTACAGTCTAAAGAAAATCCCCACAGAAAAGTAGGGTTATTGTGTTAGTGTAGGAATAGAACTTTTGAGGGATAAAAAAGAAACAACATCATGACAATGCAACTACGATTATGGGTACTTGAGAGCATGTCTTTGCAACAGAAGCTGCAAATTAGACACATGTCCTATTTTTTTTCTTGAAATTATTGTACATACTTAATTTCAGTTGAGTTGTGTCCGAATGAGTTGTGTCCATTCAGAAATATTATTGAGTTATACTCGTTTTAGCTTCCAAACAAATCTTCATGAATGAGAAGAGGTTAAAATTCTAAAAAGTAAAAGAGGATGGGTTTTCTTTTTTCCTTTTAACCCCCTGATCAATGCTTTTTTTCATCCCCTTTACATGTAGACATGTATGTATTTAATTCAATGAGAAAAATAGAGACAAGAAAAGCAAAATTCTAAAGTCACGAGGGAACTTACAATGCGTGTGTCATGACAATAATGGTGCTTCGGATGCTTTTGTGAGGATGGGCCCATCAAGGTTGACAATGTTAAGATATTGTTCCCATCCCCCAAGAACGAACGATTTTTCTTCCATTTGTATTTGTCCAATGCGAATGTTACATAATTATATTCCTGCTTGTCCTGTGCATTCAATCAACAGTCAAAAAGGAAGGGAAAAGGATGAATGAATCAATCCACTCCAATGATCCTTTTCTCCAGTCATTAACCGACCCCATTGAATAATAATTAAAGACATTAATTAATTAAACATTTGCTTCATAATTCCATCAACCGTACAAAAAAAGCATTTGGCAGAGACAAAAATACTCACAAATTGACATCAATGGTTTGGTCATCAACAGATAAAATCATCAAAGAAAGAGGTGATTGGATTATATCATGCCTTAAGTGTCCAGTGGCAGAATATTGCATACAAGGAATATGAAAATTGGTTCCATCGAAGAAATCCAAATTTGACTACACTACGATATGACCTAGAACCTACAAGTTCATGTTGGTTTTACTCTGTCATGACAGGCTTGTTCTCGTTGGCCTTGAACCTTTGCTCTTTCGGCTTCTGCTCCTCGGTTTTCCTGAAGTAAACATCACAAACAACTCAATCAGATGACAAAATACTCATTTCTAACACAACAATATGATGATTACAAGTCAATGAAATACAGAATATATTCTGTTATTATTATCTTTTGGATTACGCCTTGTGGAAAGTAAAGCCATACTCTTGAGTAATTCAAACAGTAGAGACAAGCATGCAACACAATAATAAAATTATTTCCCCTTTTAACTGCTGACTTATCATTAGCATAGCACAACAATTAAGGATATGAGAGCAAACATGAACTTGTAGGTTTGGTATAATAAGATATTCACTACGGTTTGAACATAATTTTTAGTAATAGTGCATAGAATAAGTGGAAAGCCAGGCCAGATCCAAAAGTTCTAAAACAAAGAAAGATAGATAAGTCAGTAATGAGCTTTTGAAGGATTGAAATATGCACTTTTTGCTTGCTCTTTATTTTATATATGTGTGTATATGAAACAAATTGGTAGTATGTAGCATAATGAAAACTCGAGGCTAAAGAAATTACAACGAAGGGGCACAAAATTACTGAGAATAAAATTGTTAAAGGCAGAGTAGTAACATTTACACCAATATAAAAAGAAGCCACTAATCTTGCTAAAGGCAGTATTGCTAAATGTTAAGTGCTAAATGCCTCTTGTTCCTTTCAGCTGAAGACTCCAAAAGCAAGTTTAATTTGCACTTGAAAATCATAAAGTAAAAGAACATAATTGTACTAGAAATTTAAATCCACCTGATGACGCTAGCTATATACTGAATTCAAATCATGTAAATCCAAAGTCTCAATGAATCTAAAACGCATGCAATTAAACTACGCTAAGAAGCTTTCTGTAGAAGTTAATGGCGCAGTACAGTACAGTTCGACAGTCAAAACTCTATTTCATGAGTAAAAATACGCTTGACGCTAAATACAACGTCCTTTTTAAATCATGCTTCATTCGTCTATTCACTAACAAGTAACAAGTACGCTTGCAGTACATAATACTTAGAAGATTCTGAGAGCAAACATCGTTCCAAAAATCAACACGAAAACCGAACTGAGAGCTAAATGGCCAGATACTAAGCTACCAATTCCAAGAGTATTCATACTCCGACCAATATTTCGCTCGCCAGATCAATGTCAAACAAATTTCGCTAACTACCAATTCAATATACTGAGTTATAGAGAAACTCAAACCAATAACAGACTGATTATATAAGTTTAAGATGAAGTAAACAAAAACCAAAACGAGCTAGAATCGGAAATCAAACGAATAAAGAGTAAGAGAAAAGAGAGAAGAGAGAAGAGAGAAGATGAAGTTAACGAATTAAGTAGATTAGGAAAAAGAATCTGTGCAAATAGGGTTGTAAAGATGGTGAAAACAAGAGTTGTACAGACCTTCTGTCGTAAGCTCCTCCTCCCTTCTGGGTGAGGAAAGAGCGGAAGAGGGGAGAGTTGACATCGTAGATCATCGTGCAGCGATTGGAAGACAGAGCAACAAGCAAAAAACCCTAATTTGTCGCCGGCCTCGAAATCTTCAGCTTTCGTTTGTATAAATATTATTATAGGTAATATAGAGGAGAATTAGGCGGATGGATGAATTCAAACAGCCTTTAACCCACGGTTCGCCGTCACCCTCAAACAAAACTTAGAAAAATGTGGATGGATATATATATATCTATTTAAACATTTTCTTTTACACAGTGAGAGTAAAGATGTGAAATGGTAGGTAGGAGAACGTCTCCAAATCAAACCAATTTTGATCGATTTTGTAAATGTTCAAATCAATTTCAATCATCGAAAAATAAAAGTTGGTTTTACTCAAAATTTATGAGTTAAAATATAAAATTTTAAAATATATAGATCAAATTGAAACTACATTAAAACTTAGAGACTAAGTTAATGCATTTTTTACCTTTTTATTTAGTCTTTTAGGAGGTGTTTGAAGAAAATAGTGATTTGTGATTGTCTTAGTGTTATGATAGCATGCGTTTGGAAGAAGAATTATGATAGTAGTGTTATGATTATGCATTTGGGAAAAGAATTATAATAGTAGTATTATGATTTTTTTCTAAAATATATAATGCAGATCCAATACACAAATTTTATAAATCTATTTTATTAGATAATCTTAATTTTCTTAAAACCATTTGCCTTAATATTCTTAATTATGGTTCAGATATAAAAGAATTGAATTGAATTTAAATATTATTATAATACATTGCACAATGTATGTGTAACAAGTAGTGCTATAATTAAAAATGTTCAAATCATATATTGATCCTAAATTTTGTATCTTAGATATGTTTTAGTATTTAAACTTTTAAAAAGATGAGCATATTTTAGTCCCTACCGTTAAGATTCCATTAATTCTCTAACAGAAGAATGATAAGGTGACTTCTAATATTTGGATTATTTGGATACCAAAAAAATAATCACTTAGGATTTTTAATTTTTAGTTAAAGACTAGACGATGGTAAATTTATATTTTATCATATAACTAAAAATATAACTGACTTTAAAACTTTGATCATCACTATTTTAGGGCATCGTGAAAGCTATCACTAATAGCTATAATCTATCACTGATAGCTTTTAGCCGTTGTTATCACTGATAGCTACTATTAGTGATAATTTATCACAATTACAAGTATTTTTTTTTTAGTTTTCTTAAATTGAAAGCTATCATTGATAGCAATTGATAGTTGTTCTATACATTGCTATCGTTGATAGATGTTATCAATTAAAACTTTTAATTTGAGAAATATGGTATCAATTGATATAATCGATAATGGCTATCAGTTATAACTTTGTTCAATGATAGTCATTAAAAGGATAGAGTAACTTTCATTTTGAGAAATATGGTATCAGTTGCTATAGATAGTTGCTATCAATGATGACTGCTATCAGTGATAACTTTCAATTTGAAAAATATGGTATCAAAATTTATCACTGATTTCTTCTATCATCGATCATATTGCTATCAATTGATATTCCTGATAGCTACTATAAGTAATTTTTCTATATATTGTTATCAACGTAAAATGATATAACTAACATTATCTATCATTGTTTGCATTAGAAGAATATTGCTTAATAACAACTATAAGCGATATCATTATAAGGATATTTTTTTTAAACGATATATCTCCTTGGTAAACATATCAATTTTGAATTGGCGAGGTTTAATTAGCCTATCAATTGATATTTTTTATAGCTACTATTACTAAATAATATCTATCAACAATAGAAACAAAATGATATCACTGATAGTATCTATAAGTAGTATCCCTAATGGACTACTTAATATCAATGATATCAAGGTAATGCTACTATAAAGTAATATTGTGGTTGTTTGTTTTTAGCATAAATGGAAAAAGAAAAGAGGTTAGATTAGCATGCTATCAGTAATAGTTTTGAATCACCAATAACATATTATCGATATGATAGCTACCATCTCTAATAATATAAATGAAATTGACATAGTTGCAACTTTTGTTGAAATATTGATTTCAGGTTATGTTATTAGCATTTATATCATTTAGAAATTCAAAGTTCAAGTTATCAATGATAAATTCATAAAAAACATATTGACATATTAGACATGATGTCAATGATAGAAGTCGCCACTAAAGAGAAAATTTGACACTTTATAAAGAACTAGTTCTAACATGTGCCATGCACATGTGACATTTGTGTTTCATTTTTATTTTCTTGCTTAGCTTGAGTTTTTCCTTGTAACAACCTTTTTTTTTCATTTTCAATTGATTAATTTTCTTATGAATTGTTGTTTAAGATTAAACTCATAAATAGTTATTAAAATGTAATGCTATAATGATTGCTAGACAATTTTACTTTGCAATCGTTTGAATAATAAATTAATTATACTACATTGGTTTACCATACTAAATTCTAGAAACTTCTAGAGAAGAGAGTTTATGAATGAATAAAAAAACACAAATTAAAAAAATGTGGCAAACCCAAAGCTTTTTTCTTATATACGTACATATAGATATTCTTAAAAATATCATTTGATGAGATAATTCATCTAGAAAAGCATAAAAAAAACCAAAAAAAGAAAAATAATTGAAAGAAAATAAACAACCAAGGCAGAAAACATGCAATGAAACTGAAATATCCATTCTTATTTGGAAGACTATCCAAATTGTGTACAAACTAGAGGTAGAAAGGAGGGTTCTATAGTCATCCATGTTTAGAATTCCTAAAGGTTCATTCATTGTATTATTAATTCTTTTCATTTAGAATATACTTTTTTATTTCCTTAGCTAGCTATAAAATTGTTCATTAGTTACACAATTAGCATAATTAACTGATAAGGTAAATAAATGATTAATTATTTTCATTTTAGAAGTTGAAAAGACTTTTGGTTTTTCTTGAGAAGTTTGAAAGATTTTTGGTTTTCTTGAGTTACTAAAGTTGGAAAGAGTTTCGGTTTTCTTAAGCTATTAGTTATAATTCATAAGTTACAATTAGCGTAATTAATTCATAAAATCATCTCATTTCTACTTCAATTAGCATAATTAAAATAAGAGAGAGAAAAGACAATATTGTCATCTACCTAATTACATAAGCTACTTTCGTTAAAAAGAGAAAAAAAAAATTTCTCCTCATCCAAGCTTTTATATATACTATACTACTATACGATGGTCAAAATTTATCATTTTTACAAATACTATTTCCTTACGTTAAAAGATTATATTTATTTTCTAGTTTGTACTATTAGATGCATATTTCCAAAGGATTATTTGTTTATTTGTTTGGTAAGAAACAAAGTTTTTGACAAGTAGCCTATATTTCTAGTCAAAGGACTCTGCCCAAACTAATTTGGATTTCAATAAAAATGTAAAAGCCCAAATAGATGACATTCCATTTTCCAATTTCCAGTCCTAAGGTGTAAATAATTCAACAATATAGGGTGACAAAAATGTAATTTGGAATCTAAATTAAATAAAAGGATTTTTTTTTTCATAAATAGAAAAAATTGACAAACTATTTACACTTATACAACAAAACCACTAAAAAGCAAAATTTATCACTTTATTTTTTTTTATGAAGGATAAATATTTTATCAAATGTTCTACTTTTTATATATATAATTTCTCTTAAATAAACCGCAATCTCATTTATCTACCATTATAAAATTCAACCTCTAACTTTAAAAAGGTATACCTTAATTGTAAATTCACTCTACCAAAACTCCATGAGATAAAATAGATTATAGATTACAAGTTTAATCACTATAAATTAATTAATTGTAGTCTCCGTATTTAAAAAAAATTATAATTTAGTCTCTACCGTTTGATAAAATTTTACAAAGTTATTAATGATAGTTTCAATAATAAAATTTATTATTTAAAAGAATTTTATCAAATTATATAATCCGAATTCTAATCATTAAATATAAAATGTAAATTCTAATTTTCTTGAACAAGAACGGTTTAGCTCACAAACTTATTAATTTTGTATAAACAACTCAACTTTTTCAATAGCAAAACAATATTAGAGTTTGCATATTTAAGAGTAACCTCATCTTTATATAAACTAAATTATAAAAAATGCTCATATACTTTATATTTAATGTAAAAAATATTGCTCAAAGTTTTAAAAAATACTCTTAAATTAAAAAAAATAACATTATAGTTAGTTTTGAAGAAAAATTGTTAAAGTTATACTTAAAAAATTCCCTTGAAAATTTTAAAAAGAAAATTTAAAAATACTCAAATTGAGACCATCAATCAAGGTAAAAATAACTCTAAATTAAAAATCTACCACTAGTACTGTTGATAATTTTATTTGAAGTTTTCTTGAATTTAAAAATATATATTATATAGGCCCAATTTAGTGATTTTTTAATTTTGTTTTAAAAATTAATCTTATAGAACTATTTCTATCTCCAAATTTATTCCTTTGTTATTTATTTATTTATGTACTTTAACCAAAATGTAATTTTCAAATTAATGTTTGTATTAAAAAAAATGAAATAGAAAGAAAATAAATTTAATTTTTAAAAACTAAAAGCGATAAGTAAAATGGTTACTACATAAGTCCACGTATATTATCATTTTATATATTTTACACAATAGATACTCTTATTTTCTTTAATATTTCTAACTCTTAATTTTTTCAACCATCAAAATAAAAACAAAAGTTTAAGTTAAAAGGTAAAATCTCACCAAAATAAAAAAAATTTACTTATAACATATCAAAATGATAAATAATTAAACAAAAAAAAATGTAGTGACTATTAACACTTATTTAACTAGTAACGAACAAGGAAAGAAAAAGAGAAGTAGGACTAATAGTGCAACATTTTTCATTATTATTTTGATTCTTATTAAGATTTGTCTGTCTATTTATGTATATCTTATTGAAGCATATCATTTAAAAAATAACAAAATTTTAAAGGAGCATTTTTAAAAATAATAAACTAAATTAAAATATTTACAAGCTATAACAAAATTTTGGATTCTATCACTTCGTCTTGTACCACTATAGCATATCAATGATAAAATTTGTAATAGATTGTAAATATTTCGTAAAATAGTACGTTGTATTTCGCTATATTTTGTTTCTTTCTTTTTCTTCTTTATATTGAAGAAAAAAAAAGGAAAAAAAATAGAGAAATGGGACAATGTTAACGAATTTATCTCATATAAGAATAAGAAAATATTAGTTTTATTTAAAAAATTTAAAAATAATTTTGAAACTTTGATATTTTTGACACAAAACCGTAGCGGTTTTCATCCAAACTAAAGACAAAGTATTTTGGATTCATTTAAAAAGTTAGAGTATTTTGCACAATTTAACCCATTATAATATTTTTTTTTCATATTTATAGTAAAACTAAGAATTTAATATTAAAACATATTAACTCCACCTTGTTATTATTTAACCTAACAAAATATAACAAACTTGGGAACTTTGGATAACTGTATCTTAACAACATTTGAACCCTATTTTCAAAAGCTCATAAATCTGAACGCAGGCATCGGTTATTGGATGGCCGACTAATCCAATCAGACCAATCAGGCAATCATACATTCGTCGGTGTACCCACCAACTCACACTATTATTTTACTTTCCACAACTACCCTTCCTCTTTTTCTTAAATTCCCAACATCTCCTTTCTTATCTATTCCTATTTTCTTCAATTTACGAAAATACCCTTTTCCTTCATCCAGTCAAATAAAATTTATCAGAAAAAAAAAAAAAAAATTCAATTAATACCTCTAAACTTTCATGTTTTATCTATTAACACTCAACTAATAATTTATCATCTAAATTACAGACCAAACATTGAGTTAACAAAATAGAATATTAGACTTGGAATAAAATTATAATTCTTATACAATCAACAAAGAATGTTAAAAAGTATAAATTAATAAACTAAAAAGATTTTCGATTTTAAATTAGTACAATTAATCCTTCTAGTTTTAATTATGAAAGTTATGGTTGGATATATATAATTTTCCATATAATTATAGTCCCAATTTTCCTTTTGTATTATTTATCGTTTTCTTTGGTTTGTATCCTAAATTGGAGGGCTCGTTGGTTGACTTAGAGGTCATCTTAGAATGAGTCAATTGCTGTTACCCATTATTTCTCTTTGCAAAGCCACACGTTTGTACTTTAAATAATGTTTTTAATATACATTTTTAAATAATATGATTAATTATATTTTTATTGTTAACAAAAAAATAGAAAAATCGTCGATAAATTATTGTTGAACTTTAGTGATATTTTTTTATTTGTGTAAATATTTTGTGATTCTTTTTATTATATTTGAGATAATTGGAATTTGAATTGTTTTTGTTTTTTGTTTTTGTTTTTTTTTGAGAACCTTATATTGTGGCATATCATAATATCTTAACCATATGGATTACTATTGTTTTTTAGGAAAAGTTTAAGATTTTTACCATATTTCATTTCTAAATATACTTTGTTCCCTTTTTCTTAGAACATTATGGGTAATCGTGTTCTAGATTTGATATTAATTTCACACCATCATCTAAGAAAAATAATATAACTATAAAATCAGTACCTTTTAAACAATCGTTCAAACCATTTTTTCTTTTCGTTTTGAACTATATCGACCACTAATTTTTTTTGTTAACTAATTAAAAGTAAAAGTTTCCAACATATTTGCAATTTGGATTCTAGTAATTTTTTCAAATATTTCAAAATTTTATATATTTTTTAAAGGATAAATATAATTGAAGACTATTTTAGGAATAATAATTAAGAAAATAGCAACATTTAAATTTTTTTGCAAATATAGCAAAACTATCACATATAGATTTATATCGCTGATAGATTTGTATGTGATAAACTTGATAGAATTTGAAAATTTTTGCTATATTTGCAAATTTTTTAAAATGTTGTTATATACCTAATTATTTTGAATTTAATTGCTAAATTTGTAACTGATTATTTTCTAAATTCGGTTATTTTTCCAAACACTAAATCCAATTCCTACGTTCCATCTAAAGAATCAATTTAAGGATTTAAGAGTTTACTGGGATTTATTTTAATAGAAAATTAGGTAAGACTTTGATATAACATTTGTTAAAAATAACGAATTTTGATTTTTTTTTTTTTGTTGAAAATATATAATGTTTGGGAACATTAGAAAAAATTACTAAACTTTCGGTATAATCTCTAATGAAATATATTGAGAAAACCTGGTAACAACAATTTAATTACCATGAAATAATGGTAACAACAATTTTATTTAATTTGTTGTTTTTTTTATGTAAAAAAAATAGTGGTATGAGGATTTAAACCTCCTCTTTAATAGGAGGATAAACATGTCAATTATCATTTTCTTTAATAGTTGTCAATTACGGTTAAATTAAAATCATGTTAACGATAACAACAACCTCAATTTTATATATAGATGTAAATAATATGGTTCATGTCTTTTTTATCTATTTATTATTAAGTATGCCTTTTTATTCTTATACATTAGCTATCACATCAACTTCTATATAATTTATTCTAACATAAAATATACATTTTAAACTATGGTTAAGGTTTGAGAATTTTAAAGTTCATGGGTATGGGTGTATACATGCATATTGAAACAAATTGAAAACTCAAAAGATAAAAATAAGTCTTCTAACGTCTAGAGACATAGTTGAAATCCACCCTCAAAGTTTAGAGTTAAGAGTTATGTTGATATATACTAATTTAGATTAAATTGCTAATTTAAATTTTGTTCCATATACTTTCAACAAAATCTTATATTCAATTTTTAAATTTTTAATAAATCTTAAATATATTCGTTGAAGGTAATGTATTACATAGGATAATAAAGATACTGTAACTTCTAATTTAACTTGTTTTGATTCATTTCTGTTTGAGGATTCACACTTGTAACATTAAATAAGTATAAATAAGTAATGTTTTATTCATTTGTGTTTGATGAATTATGAGCATTTTTCTATTATGAACTAATATAGATTTCAATAGCTATTATTTTATTATAATTCTTGATAGGTGGAAAGTTGACAATTATGGATCTTTCTTAGACACAAAAGCAATGAAATTTCAAGGAAAAAAAGTGTAAAATGTTGGAAAATTTCCAGCATTCATATGCACACTATGGTTGAAAATTCTTTTGAAGTTCAGAGAAGATATGCCATTCCTTTTTCTCATTCAACCTTTCTCTCTCTACAATCAACTCTTTCTCTCTCTCTCTCTCTCTCTCTCTCTATATATATATATATATATATATTTCCATTGATAAGTTCATCACTCCAAACAAAAACAAATTCTTTTTTGAAAACCTGCAATTTTTATAAAGGTGGTAGAGATTATAGTGATGATGATGATGCATGTGTTAAGGATTTTTCATATAATCTCTTAATTTTTTTTTAAAAATGTTTACCACCTTACTTTTTCTCTTCATAATCTCAACCCCCTCCTAGTTTTTTCTTTTATTTTCAATCGTTCTTCTACGCCGTCGCCGCTGCCGTCTCCTCCTCAGGTACGAACGGCGGCTCTCTCTATTTGATCGCTTTTGCTGTTTTCGGTTATCAGCATTTGGCGTTGACGGGAAGAATCGAATGCTGATGAGTTGTTTGTTGTTGGTTTTCTCTTTTGGGTTTCTGAGTTGGCGTTTATTTAGTATTGGTTTGTTTAGATTAACGATTTCATGAATTGGGTCTGTGGATTTTTGGTTGACTTGTAATGAGAAGAATGAGTTTGATAGTTTTCTCTTGCGTTTACATTGAATTTTGAGTTCAACGTCTGGGATTGGAGTTTTAGATATGAATGGAAGATCAAGAAGGAGAAAGTTTGAACATTCAAGTTGACTTGGCAGTTGGGAGATTTCGATTTGTTTTGAGTTTGTTCATACTTTTAACTATTTGAGCAGTATTCAGCTCGGTTGAACGATCTAGATTTGTTGATGCAGCCAGCCAAATTGGTGTAGCTGTTCTGTGTTCTGTGTTTGTTTTTGCTCAATTCAAGTTCTTATTAACCGCTAACTGTTAGCTTTGTACTGCTCTTTATTGTTTCTCGGGTGGTGATAGTTTAAACTGGCTTGGCACAACTTTTTGATTAGTGATTCATGTTACGATGCTTGAATTTGTGTATTAGTATCTTATGTTGCACATCTTAACTCTATTCAGATTGCTTCAGTAGAAAGAAAATGAAGTTCAACGCTAGGATTATTTAGAGTCAGTTTGCGATGAATTTCTAATTGATTAGAGAAGAAAGCTAATCTTGTAGATTATGTTCTCTGACATCGGCTAGAGAAGAAGAGAGTTCACCGTAATCTATTCATTCATTTGGGTCGAGTCTCTCGTCGAATGAACATACAAATCAATTTGAAAATAGGTCATCCTTATTGGTCATTTGTAGAAACGTGCATTCTTTATACAGTTATAATCAAATAAGCTCTGTTCTTTTAGCTTTATCCATTAGTTTATTAGCTACATCGGCAAGTGTTTTGGATATGTTTTTTTTTCTTCTCATTGAAGCTGATTGAGCTTGTTCTGCTTGTCTGGTCTAGATGTGAGGTGATCCTGGAAAAAAGCCAAACAATACAACTGATAACAGGATCAAAGCTAACTATGGTGAGCTTAAGAAGACGAAAACTCCTGGGACTTTACTCTGGTAAAGGTTACTTTTTAAAGCTATGGTATTGAGAAAACGGCTCATTTTGCTTAAGCTAATTAATGTGTTGAGAAGAACTGACTTTTTAAAAATTAAATATATACATATAGTTTTGCTCTTTTGATTCATGATTTTGAATGAAATTGACTCGGAGGAACTAACATTATGACTTACCCATGTGGGACTCATAGGCAAAGCGTCATTTGTTGCTCCAGTTTTGAAGTTTTCTGAAAATTTGACTGCTGAAGATCATGTGCACTGTACGAGCTTCGTTAGGGTTTATCCCATCTGTTCAGATAAAGTTAACAAGATAGAGGAGGTCAGTAGTTAAGATTTCCAATTTCTTTAATCACTACATAATTACATCATATTGTTAATAAAAGAACTGGCTACCGCCTACCTTGACCATTCCTCTTAGTACATAACTTCTCACTTCATAACCTTAATTCTTTCTATTTGTTTCATTGCTTAATTTGCTGTCATTTTTTGTACTTCACAATTCTTATCTGAGGCAAAATTATCTGTAAAATAAAAATGGACATGTTTTTTTAATAGCAATTACTATATTGGTGTTAGGTCAATGTACAAGATTGCACGAGTTTCCCTCTAATAATTTGACTCTCATGTTAAGAAAAGATTATTAGTTATTCCCATATTCTTCATGATAGCTAACTTACAAGTAATGCACCATATTACCATTTTTGATGAATAGGATATGTGTCCTCCTGTGTCCCAAAATAAACTTAGAATTATGGACATTTGATTATTGATTTAACGTTCAAATTTTGGTACATTTTGCAAAACTTGCATTTAATCTGCCTTAAGTTTGGCAGGGTGTTACTTATAGAGGGTTTTTTTGGGGGGTTAAAAAGGAATAGCTCTAATAAGAAATGTCATGAGATGATATGGCGGATTATAAAGTATTCGCACTTCTAGTAACCTTCATAATGGTTTTTCTTTATCAGAAACAACCATGTATATTTCATCAAAAACCAAAAGAACAACCTAAGGGCGAGGGGATCAAACGAAGAGCCTTCCAATTGTTAAAAGTTTAACTACAAAAGAATTTGGCATAATTTCAACATCACCAAGTAGATGTATCATGATGTTTAATAAAAGCCAAAAAGGAAAAAAAAATCAAAAGAAGTATACTTACAAGAGTTCTACCATTCCTTCTTTCCCAAGGCACCAAAAGAGAGACTGTGTAGTGCAACTCCAAAGAACTTACGCTTTACCACCGAAGGCAAAAGTATTAATCCCATCAAGCATCTTATTATATAGTCACGACGTAATCTACGTAATGCTAATCTGGATAAAATGGCTCATATTGCACCCTTAACATAACTCTTACCTTTTAATAAATGCTCATCATCTCAGTCAGTACTGGTTTAAGTTTGACACAGAACCTTATTCGCTGGAGGTCTTGCAATGTTCTTATGGGAATGCTATGCATGTTCTATAAGTAAAAGAAGATTAATTATCCTTTTTCTTCACTTTCCTTTTTTCTCCCAATGCAAAACTGGTTCGTCTTTTAGTACATAGCATGTCTGCTGATTGCTGGATGCTCATCTCGATAATATGACGTTTTTCAGAATCCAATTGCAAATATAGAGCCTGAATCATCAGGGGTATCTGTTTTGGATACATCAAAAGAGCAGATTGACACGACAAACGACGTGCCGATTGCAGGTTTGTTTGGCTTCAAATCATCCCTTCACATCCATAAGTTACATGAACAGATGTGATATTAGATTGGTAAGGATATAAGTCGACCATTTGATAGTGAGATTATTTGTATATTTTATGCTATTGATTCATCTTTGGGTGGGGAAGGGTGGGGTAGTTCGCATTGCATTTGCCTTGTAGATGGATAAACATCTGTCTTCTTAATGGGTCTGACATGAGCATAGCTTAAAAAATAAGTTATATCTACTTTCTTTTAATCTTGTAGGTTCGGATCAGTAATGGATTTGTAGAGAGGTCCATTGGCTGTTTTGCTTGTATGTGAAGTTGTCACTTTGTAAACGATATAGGTTTCCTTTTCAATGTTGCCTCCATTTCCAAAATACTATATAACCATCAGAGCTTTTCTAGTCCCAGTTGGAGTAATTTAGCAATTCTACTAACAGGAGAAAAATCTGATAACCCATTTCTTTTTTCTGTGGCCTTATATCTTGGGTGTACTGCTAGGAAGATATGATGATTTTTTTTTCCACAGAACTTTAAAGGGACATCTACTATTGTAACATTCAGAGATTAGAGATGATTCTTTTAATCTATATTTAGTCATAATATAATCATGATATATTATTATGACTCAAACTGCATGCTATTCTATCTGCAGACCCTCCTGTAAAGCGCAGAAAGAGACACCGGAGAAAGCATTTTCCTGACGAATCTTTCTTAATGAGAGGTGTTTATTTCAAGAACATGAAATGGCAGGCTGCTATAAAGGTTGACAAAAAACAAATACACTTGGGAACTGTAGGATCACAAGAAGAGGCTGCTCATTTGTATGACAGGTAAAGTCTTGAAGTGACAAATTTTCAGCTGATTGATGAATGGGATTTTGTTCTTCAGATAAACAACAAAGGTCATCAAATGTGACCAATGTTTTAACCGGATAATATGCTATTCCATTTATACTTGAATGCAATATTTTAAGCATTTTTAAAAACGAGGGGAAAAAAAGAACAACCCGAATGAGCTGAACATCAGTCTTTTGCTATCCTAGAGCTGCTTTCATGTGTGGAAGGGAACCCAACTTTGAGCTCCCAGAAGAGGAGAAGCAAGAACTGAGAAAGTTTAATTGGGACGAATTTCTAGCAATGACTCGCGACAGGATTACTAATAGAAGTAAGTCTCTCTTCTATACAACTTGACAAATGCTGTTACGTCCCATTTAGATCGTATGAGTTATTTATCATCATTAGCTTCAGAACAGAAAAGGCTCAGCCACGAATCAAAGAAGTCTGAACTTTCTTCGCCTGGGAATGACGACTCTAACAAAAGACATGACAAGTTCATTGACCTCTCATCTCTAGAAGATGTGGAACCAGTTGCCTCTACATCTTGAGATTCAAGAGGAAAAAAAATTAGTTCTCCCATCTCTAACATCTCAGTTCAAGTATGGAGACCTGCAAATTTGGTGTTTTTAGTTTTTGGGCTGGGCACATCAACCTCATAGAAATTTTGGATGTACATCATTTTAGTAGTTTAGGCAAATCTTTAAGGCTTTGAGCCGATTGATGGGGTGATTTACGGTGATAGGTGCTGATACAAGACATACTTCAAGACGCAAGATGGCTCCTATCATGATTTACGGTGATAGATGAGGAAGAAGATTAGCCATCTTACATTCAAAGTAAAATGTCTTTATTATTGGTTTTCACTGCTATTATTTGAAGGTCTCTTTGTATACCACAGTATTTTGACATTAGATTTTTTTTTATAAGAAATAATACTTTTAGGAAAATAAAAGTGGCAAACTAAATGCTATTTGAATTCAGTAACGATTGAAATGAGAAGTTTTCAGCCCAAAAAGAAAGATTTTCATCAAGAGATTTCACGAGGATTTCGGGTCTTATAAAAAAACAATAAACAATTGACTTTAGATTCATATTCCAAACAGAACCAAAACTTCAATCAATGACAAAACAAATGATAAGACAAAATGAACTCAAAAGTTGAAGTAATATTTATAAATTTGATTATGAAAGTTTGAAAATAAAAAGATTATCAAACGAAGTCATAAAAAACAACTTGTTTATAAGTGCAAATGAGCAGTGATATTTCAATAATCTGGACATATGAACAAAGTCAGAAACCTTCGGTGGTTTAAACCTCCATCTACAAAAAGTTAATTTAGATGAAAAACTATTTCAGATTGATAGCTGGAATTATAATTTACATATATTGAGTTTCATAAAATCACTTCAAGTTGGACAAAGGTAAGGAATGGCAAGTGAAGCGCGAGAATGTCATCTCATTACATATGTGGTTATGTCAAAACACCCAGATCCCAGGAAAACCCCTATTCTAGTTTCTGGCTCTAGGAGAGCAGTGAGACGAGTGAGACGAATTCGAGCGTTACTCGGCCCTTGGATCTCGTGTTAATCACAAAGTGTTCAGGGTATTTTCTCAACAACATAAGCAGGCCATACCACGGTTTATCCTTGGCTTCTGAACCGTGCCAATCCTCTGATGTTAGGTACTTTCTTACACGACTATGGTGCCAAACATTGCCATAATGCTCAACCAGCTGCGATAACACAAATCAGAAAAATGTGAACATTCAAAAAGAAAAAGAAATATTTTGAGAAAAGAAAAGCTTGTCATGTGGCAACTTGTGATTGGACACATGGGTGGGTTACACAAAGATAAGTGATAAGTGTAGTTGAAGATGGACTCAAGTAATTTTTCTTTAAAAAATGATATGGCGGTAAAAAACATCTTTAAAGATCCTACTATCTGCTCAAGTCAAATACCCCACAAAATGGCAAAAAAAATCGCATGCCACAGCACTATACCCTTCTCTCTTAAGGAAGGATGAAAAAGCATCTCCTTCGACAAAGACTGCCCCATCCCCCACCAACCCCAAAAGATCTCCCCCAACGATCCCAGAGCTAAATGAAAATGTCTAGTGAAAGGGAAATCATATTTTGATGATGGCGATAACATATCATTTGGGTGTCGATTTTTTCCATGTCCAAGCATTTGCAAATGAAAGCTGGCCAGTCCCTTAAATGAAAAGAGGAAAATTTTGAATAACTACAGATATCCCATCACCAGAACTTTGATAAGTAATTTCAAGCCCTAACTTACCATTTATTTAGAAAGCCGAGTTTTGGGTTTTGGTATCTTAAAGTACGCAGCTCAAAGAGTAGATGATAGCATTAGTAAAAACTCTAATAAGTGGACATGAGAACTGTATAGGTTGATGCTGAACACAATAGTCGTCGTGGGGGACAGGAAAATCAAGCCGTATGAAGAAAGAGCAACCCCAAAAGCAATACTAAAATGCCTACTCAACCTATTTTTCCCATCTTTACCTAATTACTTACATTTCCTCACCTTCTAATAGTCTCTGCTTTAACTAAACAATAAAGATTCAACAGCATAGTGTAATCAGAAAGTATCAGTCCTACAACTTTTTTTTTTTTTTTTGGACAAGGAACATTTCATATCTGTACACTTTATTGCTTTTGTATAAGTCCTACAAATTTAATTGGTCACTTTTAAATGATATACTTTATCCAAACTCCCATATTTTCTCATTTTCTACAGGTATAGGAATAAGACTTTCATATTTAAATAAGGATCAAGAGAATCCTTCACAAACATACCTCAGAGTGGAGTTTCTCCATAGGCATCCATTCTCCTGGGCCACAAAGATCAGACAGCACATTAGCAACCGACGACACCACATCCTTTTCTTCCTGAAGAAGCTGATTATCAGTTTCTCGATCGACCCTTGATCTTCCATCTAACTTCTTGTCCATGGAAACTGTAAATTATGGCACAAGAGAAAGACAGTATATCAAATGGTTATGCAATAATAGTTCAATGTAGGCACTAATTCAATTGTTATGTTCACTTTAATCAGAATATGAAAATAGATACCAATTCTTTTTAAAAAATCCATAATCACGAACAGGAAGGAAGGAGTTTGCAAATTTCTTTTCCCTTGTCAGATAAGACACTAGAATTTCAACGAGAGGAAGAAACAAAAGTAGTCATCATACAGAAAGAAAATATTTTAAATAGAATCCCAGTAAAAGGCCAAACATGATCATAGAAGTATTCCCAATTAGCATTTGTTCCTAAGACATAGTACTTAACAAGAACAGTAAGCACAGACCAAGTAGAGGACATATGCAAGATCCCAAATCCAACGAAAAATTAACAAATTTCCCTCTTGAGATTTTTCTCTAAACAAGAAATGTATAGGAGGCCCTTATCACACTCAACCGAAGTATTCAAGCTCTGTTCCTAAAACAAATTGGGCACATAAAATCTAGGAAAATATAAAGTTTTAAGAATAGGAAGTAAACCAAAGCCATACTAGGACAAAAATTTGAGAAGCTAATTACATGATTAGAAGTATTATAAGGAATCCAAAATCTAACCCACAAGTGATTTAAAGACTTCCATGTTGTTCTTGTGACTGTCTGTCTACTCATTGATCTTCTAATAGAATTATAAAGCAAAAAATCAAAAATAAAAAATACAGACATTCACTAGCTCTAATCCAAACAATCAGATTCAGGATAAATACATTGAAGAAACGCATCAAAGAAAACACATCATAAATTCACAGAATCGTGAAGTAAAAAAACCTCTTCAATCAACTTTAAGCAACTCAGAGACCAAGGAGACAACTAAAAACGCAAAGACAAAGATATAGACATTGAACTTAGCTGAACATCACATAAAACGGCTTCTCATCAAAATAAAACCAAGATTTTCTGGCAGTTCACAATAAAATCTAGCACTATGAGATAACTCTACCATGATTAAAGAATTTTCTACTTCCATATTCAATTGTTTAATAGCGAAATTAAAGTGACACAATGAAGAACTTGAACGTAGATTTCTCTAAACCTCTAAAAACATTCAATAAAAAAATGCACGGAGAACACAGTAAAGATGCTAACCCAATCCGCCAGAAAATCCGGCTTTGCCTCCAGAACCACCAGGTCCATATCCCTCTCGCCGGAACTTCTTGCCACCACCAATATCATCCTCATCCTCATATCCCTCTTCATAATACTCTCTTCCTCTCCCTTTTTTCACCATCGCCCCTGCAGTAGCGGCTCCTCCAGAGCCAGACAAATGAAAATTATAGTGCGAATGCGGCGGCACCACCGGCCCAGCAACGGCAGGACCCGCCGACGCCGATCCAGGATGACCCATATAGCTCCTCGGCCCAACCGAACCACCCAAAATATTCCTCACCGGCAAAAGGAAATAGAACTCCTTATCCCCAATCTGAAGAAGATCTTGAGAATCGAGCTTAACCGGGGCATTTCCAGGCAAATGAAGAACCCCTTCAACGAGACAGCCATTTTTGCCGAGAACTTCGAGGGCAAATCGGCGGCGCGTGAAATCGTAGAAGATACGAGCGTGGTGGCGAGATATGTTCATGCCGCCGCCGAGGCTAGAGAGGTCAACGTCAACGGTGGATTTCTTGGAATTCCGGCCGAGGATTATGGAGTAGGTTTGCATATAGTATTCGAAATCCTCACCTTGAAGCTTGGCAAACCCTGCTTCTACATCACTACCCGCTGTACCCATCAGAAATTGGGAATTGGAATCGAAAATTGAAAGATTTGAAATTGAAAGAGGCGAAGGAATTGGAGATGGAAGTCCCTAGTTAAGATTGATGAACAATATTCTTGCTTTTGGTGTCTCTTCGCCGTCGACCCATCCAATTTCTTCCGTTCTCAATTTCATGAAAATGTCATGGAAATAGTTTTTTCTTTCACCTTCCCTGAACAGCCCTTGTGTTCTTTTATCAAATTTATTTTGTAAGGCTATTTTACACAACAAAATATTCATCAACAAAATAGTTTAATCCTAAACTTTCAAAAATTTTAAAAATGCTCAAGAGGTTAATTTTTTTTTAAAATGTTAAAAAATATCCTTACAGTTAGTTTTTATGAAAATGCTTAAAGTTTTCTTTAAAAAGTTTGCCTTAACTATTGAAAAGTTAGGTAAATATTCTTGATAAAAGTTAAAATAATAATCCAAAATTTAAATCAATTTTCTCACCAATCAAAATAAAAATCAAAATTGTTCGACTAGAAACTTAGAGTGATAGTCGTATAGATCTATCATTATGAGATTTTATTTATTTGACTAGTTATTTTTTTTAGTATGTTTTGGATTTTTTTTTTAAAAAAAAACTTGTTAGAATTTTGATTTTAACCAAGCTTTATAATATTGATTTCGATGGATATATCAAAGTCTTAATTTTTTTTTAGAAATTTTAATTTCGAATGATATTTTTGAAAACTATACAAGCAAAAAATTCAAAATTAAAAAAATAGTAAATAAATAATTTTTAATTTTCAAATAAGTAAACATGTTTGTTATTTATATCCTAGGTTCATTTTTATGTTTATTTTCAAAATTAAAAAAATAGTAAATAAATATTTTTTAATTTTCAAATAAGTAAACATGTCTGTTATTTATATTCTATTTAGGTTCATTTTTAGGTTCATTTTTATGTTTATTTTTTATGGGTAGATTTTTCTAGGATGTAATGAAAATTTTTGGGTGCTAAGAAATTTGGTGTAAAATTGGATCAATAGAAGTATTTTTGAAAATTTTTTAAAGTTAAAAGTATTTATGAAACTTTTTAATGGTTTAGGGATATTTTTTAAACAAAATTTAACGGTTTCCATCCAAAACTAACGGTAAGGATATTATTGAATCATTTTCGAAAGTTTAAGGACATTTTTAAAAAATTGAAAGTTTAGGGCTATTTATGAAACTTTTCAATAGTTGAAAGATATTCTTGAAACAAAGTTTTAACGGTTTCCATCCAAAGCTAAAGGTAAAAGTACTTTTGAACTATTTTCGAAAGTTTAAGGACATTTTTTTTAAAATGGAAAGTTTAGAGATATTTTTGATACAAATAACAAAGTTGATGAGTTGAATATATATATATATAATTCAACGCAATGCTTAAGTAGAAGGCAGTTTCAACCTTCTTAGTAACATCTATGAATTGTCTATTGAGACGCTTGCTTATGCTTATCCCTGACCTTAAGATTGTGGCTAGGGCGACATAAAAGTTGAATGGGCTTTTGAACTTTTGTTGAGTTTATCCTGTGGGTAAATATTTTATTGATAAAATATTGTGTGTATCTTTACATTAGAAGAATGAGAGAATAAATGCAAGGCTAATACAAGAGTATAAGGAAACAACTAAATAAGGCAAGGGATCAATTTACTTCTAAATTGAATAATTTACATTTATACCCTCCCTCAAACTTAAGATGGTGAGTAGTTGTCAACTTGAGTTTGGTAAGTAACTGACACAAGCGATTAGATGGTAAAATTTTGGTGAAGATATCTGTTGGTTGCTCAGTAGTGGAGACAGAGTGTAGGTGGAGTGTGTTGCTCAAGAGATGCTGACGAACAAAGTGACTGTCATTTTTTATGTGCTTCGTACGCTCATAAAGACATCATTGTAGGCAATTTGGATGGCACTACGTACGATTGTCACAATGAAGGAGGGTGGGACCTTGTTGAGGGACACCCATATCAGCAAGGAGCAAACAAAGAATAGGAGTTCAACGGTAGCATCAACAAGAGCACGATATTCTGATTCAATACTGGAACGAGAGACAACACTTTATTTCTTACTACGCCAAAAAATGAGAGAATCTCCTAAGTAGAAACAATAACCGGTTGTAGATCTTCAACAAGTAGGATCACCAGTCCAATCTGCATAAGAGTAGCCAGATAATACAAAAGAGGATTGAGAAGAAAACTGAAGACCATGCCCCAAAGTTCCCTTGACATAGTGAAGGATGCGCAAAACGATAGTAAAATGGATGGTTCGAGGAGTAGCCATAAACTGACTAACAATATGAACAACATAAACAATGTATGGACGCGTCACTGTTAGATAGATGAGACTACCAACAAGTTGCTGATATAAACTCGTATCTTCAATAGGAACACCATTAAAAGGGGTTAAATGGACATTGGGATCTAATAGTGTCGAAGTTGTGTTGGAGTCAATGATTTCTAAGCGGGCTAAAAGATCAGAAGCATATTTTGCTTGAGACAACAAATATCCATCTGGGCACCGAGAGACTTCAAGGCCAAGAAAGTAGTTGAGAGATCCAAGGTCTTTCATCTCAAAATGTTAGACCAAGATAATGTTGTAGGTCGAATATGGCCTGTGGATCATTACTAGTAATAATCATATCATCAACATAAAGAAGAAGAAGAACGATATTATGAGGTGTCTGGCGTGTAAAGAGCGTAGTGTCATGAGAGCTAGAGGCAAATTCAAGTTGAGTAGTGGTGGAGCTAAATGTGACAAACCAAGCTCATGGAGCCTGTTTCAAACCATATGATGCACGCAGTAGGAGGCACACCTTGTTAGGAGCAGGAGAAGTACCAGGTGGTGGCTTCATATAAACTCAAAAAGGGTCCTATGAAGGAAGACATTTTTAATTTGACATCCATCTAAAAAAGAGGCCACTGCTTGCCAGTAGCAACAACTAACAGACTGCAAACATATGTTATTCAAGCCACAAGAGCAAATGTTTCTTCATAGTCGATCCCATATTCTTGTGAGTATCCTTTCACAACAAGACAAGCCTTATAATGCTTAATAGTGCCATTCGAGTGAGTCTTAATTTTGTAAATCCACTTTCATCCAATGGGTCTTTTACCGAGAGGTAAATCAACATAGTCCCAAGTGTGTGTCTTTTCAAGAGCCTCTAATTCATCATTCATTGCTTTTTGCCATAAAGGGTCAGTATTGGCCTCTTGATAAGAGGTGGGTTCAACAAGGAAAACAATAGTGGAAAAACAATGATAATCATAGAGATGGATGAGAGGTTCTCTTACCCGAGTAGAACAACAAAGAGGAGTATCTGGAGTAGGTTTAGGAACATCATTGAAGACAGATGAGGAGTATCTGGAGTAGGTTTGGGTTTGCTGGAGCAGGTTCAGATTGAGCAAGCTCAGTATCAAGAGTGGCCTCAGAAAGAGGAAAAATATCAACAAATGTATTAATGAAGAAAGGATGAGGACTTGAAAAGGAGTCGTGGAAGGAGGACAAACAAAAGAACATAGTATGCTCCCAAAAAGTGACTTGTCGAGATATACGAAGTCTATTGGAAAGAGGATCCTAACAACGAAAACCTTTATGTTTTGTGCCATAGCCAAGAAAGCAACAGAGGTGGACATGTGGTTCAAGTTTAGTGTGTTCGTGAGGATGCAGAAGAACAAAGCAGACACAACCAAAAACTTTAAGGTTAGAGTAGTTGGGAGGAGTACCATATAGTGATCTTTCAAATGGAGAGGTGTTCCGAAGAACAGAAGAAGGAAGACTGTTGATGGTATAGATGGATGCAAGAGCAGCTTCACTCCATAATTTCTTAGGACAAGAGGCAGAAAGAAGGAGGGCACGTACTGAGTCAAGAATGTGGCGATGTTTGCGCTAAGCACGCCCATTTTGTTGAGAGGTATGAGGGCAGGAGTGCTGAACAAGTGTCACACCCCGTCCCGGGCACCTGCTTGCTCATTTTGAGATGTGACATGATATTAGTCGAAGCCGTTCGCTTCTAGAACAACCTCAAAATTTCAGAACCAAATTCCAAACGATGAGTGATGTAGCCCACTTGGAATGCACCTTGCTTAGATTCACCCGAGAAATGACTTCTCGCCTTTCCTTGATCAAAATGTAAACTTCCTTCAATTCAAAACATACAACATCCCTCTTTCACAAACTAGACTCAATTTCTGAATTTTCAAGACCAAAATGAGTGATTTTGCAGAAGTGAGTTGTGAGAAATTCAATATTGGAGTTAGTCTATTTATAGAGTCCCTTGCATAAAGGTAACTTGACACTTAATCTTTTGTTAGACTCACCTCTTAAGCTCTTGTAACACCTCAGCAACTCCTCCACGTCCTTCTTGGTGGCAAAATGCATGATGACATGGTGATGACACTTGGATTAACTTTAAACCGCTTGCCTTAAGCTTGCCACATACATGTCCAAAACTCATAGTTAACGTCTATGACCACCTCGCATAGTCTTGGCCGCCCAACACAAAATGCCTAACCTCTACGATCTTTCTTTCTTGCCAACCTTAAAAACTCCCAAAACCCCTTACTAACCTCTATGTCTTGTCGCATAGCACTCTTCTCGCCCAATGACACCCACTTGAAGGTTCTTCTTGCTTACCCACAAGTTAACAAAATAACCTCTAAACGCATGATAAAAGCAATTTCACCAAGCCATCCCAAAACGCCTAGACACATCTCCAAAACGTCAAATAACCTCTTTAGAGGTTATTTCTCCTTGATCGCCCAAACAACCTCTAAACGCCTAATGACTTAACTATTGACAGTTAGCCAAAATTTCCAACTTTTCTCTTTTCCTTAAACCTCAACTTAAATTCCAAGTCTTTTATTCGTTTCCCTAAAAAAAAAATTCATTTTCCACTATCATCGACCAACTTAATAATTTTCAAGGGTTTAAGAAATTTTGGGGTTTTACAACAAGAGTGTCCCATTGGGAGAGAAAGAAACTCCAAAGCATTATCAATTGAAGAGCTTTGATAGGACAAGAAAATTGAGTGTGAATCATTTTAGCAAATTCAATATACGTGCGAGATAATTCAGAACGATGTTTAAGAAAATAAATCCATGTAAATCGAGAGTAATCATCAATGAGCAGAACATAATAGTGATAACCATGACCAATAGTAGTAGGGCAAGGACCTCAAATGTCAGAATGAACTAAATCAAATGGTTTATCACATATAGAAGTGGATTGAGAAAAAGACAAAGCAGGTTGTTTAGCAAGTTTTGCAATTTAAGCAATTAAAAGGAACAAACTTAGTAACATTATTCAAATTTTTAACATAAATTTAATGATGAAGTTTTTCAGAAGAAGCATGACCAAGATGAAGATGCCACTGATATGTGTCAAAATCAGTCAGGAGCAAAGACGGAGGAAGGATAAGGAAGCTGAAGTGATATGAGCTCAAATAATCTTCCCACTTTGTAACCCATGCCAATCGTCTGTCCTATCTGTAGATCCTGAACCTGACAACCATTAAGAGAAAAAGAAACAGTTAAGCCAAGATCACATAATTGACCAACATGCACTAGATTAAAGGTCAAGTTTGGGACACAGTAAGTATGGGAAGACTTTGACGAAGAGTTTCAATGGTGCCAGTTTGAGAGATGTTCATACAATTACCATCAACAGCATAAATAAGAGGTAAAGATTTTGCAGGATTAGAAGTAGACATGAGAGAAAAGTTAGATGCATATGGTTGTAACAGGCAGAGTCAAGAAGCCATCGATTATCTAGTGAGATAGCAAGAGTAAAGGAATATGATGAAATTAACTGATTCAATAAGCTCTAAAGATCACTTATCTGAAGATGGAGGGAGGTGGAATCATCTGAGATAGCGCCAACGACAGAGGAGGTGCCATGTTTAGTAAAGTTCTTTGCTTTTGTAGAAGAACCAGGAGGTCAAGGTGGTCTTGTGGGACAATTATCTAGAATATGACTACGCTTATGACAATATTTACACTCTATTTTAAGAAAATCAATAAATTTATGACCAGAGAGATTACAATTCTTACAAATGTGTTTGATGCTCCATTGAGTAGATAAGTGCTCGCAAGGACAATGTCAGATTGTTTGACGTGATTGATACCAAGGCACTTTTCTTCAAACAAAATTTCTTGGATAGCTGCATCCAATGAGGGCAAGGGACTGCAGTGTAGTAAGGCAGCCATAACAGATTCATATTTTGGACGTAATCCCATGAGGACCTTAATAAGTCGAAGATGATCTTTACTAATTTTAACTTGATCAAGCTAAGTCGAGATGGGTTGAAGAACTACCAAATATTCATTAACAAATTGACCAACATTTTGATTGAGATTGACAAGTGTACTGTGTAGTTGATCATAATGAGCTATCTAACATATTTAAAGCGTGTAGATAAAAAATCTCATAACTCTTTAGCATCATCAAAAGCATCAAATTGTGCATGTATAACAGGATTAGAAGTGTTACCAAGCTAGGTGATAATATGATGATTCTTACTGGTCCAATCTTCGAGGCGTTCAATATATTTATTTTCTTCCTCATTGTCTTGTTTGGTTGGTTTGATAATATCGCCAGTGACAATGCGCCATAGTTTTCGCCCAATTAGAGAACATTTCATTTGATTTGCCCAGGTGAGATAATTGATGCCATCAAGGATTGTGCTAATGGGACGAATAATATGTTATTTCTCCATTGAAGTTAGATTTGGAGGCACCCACAGAGCTACTGAGTAGGAACTGATTTGGAATGAATTGCAGTAAGCGATTGTGAGAAATAATAAGAGTAAATCTGAGCGGATTCGAGGAGTTTGGTCGAAACTGATACAAAACTGTAACGTGCAAAAAGAGAAAAGGCAACGAATGGACAAACAGAGAAACAAGCAAGGGAACGAACAAGCAAGCGAATGAATGGGCACAAACGATCAAATGAACGAACTAGTGTGAAGGAAACAGGGACAAATATGAGAGAAAAAAAGAGGAATATTTCAATCGGAATCTCAGATGCGAACGAATAGGTTGGATCTGAAAAATATTCAGATTAGAGACCAAAGGAGACTAACAAACAGAGACCGACGTTAATGTCCAATGAACAGAGATCGAGGATGAAAAAAATTTGGAACAGAGATTGATGAAGCCAACTAAGGAAGATGAATGAGATTTGGAGACAACGTCGACGACTGATACAGATGAGGACTGACGACGGCAAAGGTCAAAGGACAGAGGAAGCTAGGTTAAAATCGTCTTTGCTCTGATATCATGTGGGTAAATATTTTATTGATAAAATATTGTGTGTATCTTTATATTAGAAGAATGAGAGAATAAATACAAGGCTAATACAAAAGTATAAGGAAATAACTAAATACGACAAGAGATCAATTTACTCCTAAATTAAATACATTACATTTTTATTTTAAAATCGAGTTCATCTTTGGAAAAGGCACCGAGCTAAGATGAGCTTTCCTCACATGAGGTGAGGTTGAATGGAAAAAAAGTGTGAAAAAGTGAAGTCGTGTTGGCCATGACATCAAGTCCGAGATAAGCCACCATCAAGCTGGGCAATTCATCCCTATTGCGATGTAACTTAAAAGGCTGGAAGTTCATTTTGATGTAAGCATAAAGTTAGATTTCATACATTTGTGGATCAGGCGAAAAAACATAAGAACACCTGAGAAAAAAACAAACTGCATGAAAATATGGATGAAACACCATGAAAATCCAAATTCTAAGTATATTTTTCATTTCGTTTTAGGATTAAAAAATATACACTTTTATTGAGTTTGATTTCAAATTTTGTTTTAACATGTTACATTTACAAGAATAAAAGATTTTTATAATTGTATTATTGTAAAGGGAAATTGTCAAAAATAAAAAAATTGACAAAATATTTATACTTCAGAGAAAAATTGTTTTAGTAAATTTTTCTGTGGAGGTTAAATATTTTGCCAATTGTTCTATTTTTGACAATTTCCCTTTACAATAATACAATTACAAAAATCTTTTATCCTTGTATTCGTTTTGGAAGTTTTGAATTTTGTTTTAGTGGTTTTTTTTTTATGGAGTGAAAATATATTTTTTTTTTCTATTTTTGAAAAAACTCTCAATAATAATTATTATTAGAATTTTTTTTTAACATTATATGTCTTTCCATTTTTGTTTAAAATTAATGTTTCAAATGACGATTTTGGTTATTTTCAAAGTAGATCATTTATCTATTGAAAACTCAAGTGTAAATCAAATATATTGGTAATATAGTAGAAAGTGTAAATATATATAGCGTATATCATAGTGTTTACAAGTATCTAGAAAATGCAAATATACAAAAATATATTGTTCTAAGGCAATATGTTGTACAAATTGTATTGTTAATGTGCTTATCAAATGTAAACAAATTTAATTCTAGAAAATTCAAATATATCATGCTATATATATAGGTACAGCTGAAAAAGTAAATTAGACCACATTTTTTTGGAGTGTTTGAATAACTCGAGTAATCCGACAACCAAGACTGGGTTGAAAAATTTGAAAACTTTTGGGTTGGGTTGGGTCTCGGGTTGGAGGGTTGAAAAATTCGGTTTAACCCAACTCTACCTGAATTAATATAATATATATATTATTATTATTGTTATTATTGTTGTTATTATTGTTGTTATTATTGTTGTTATTATTGTTGTTATTATTGTTATTATTGTTGTTATTATTGTTATTATTATTATTATTATTATTATTATTATTATTATTATTATATAAAAAATTAGGTTAAGTTTTATAACCACTTTTGCGCGTGCCGCTCGTCTCAGTCCTCTGCTCTCCTTCGTCTTCTTAACTCTTCTGTTCTCTTCTTCTTCTTCTCCTTTGCCTCCTTCGTCTTCTCCATCTTCTTTGTTCATTTTTTTCATTTTCTTTGTTCGTCTTCTCTGCCTTCTAAGTTTTATAACATAAAAATTCGTCTTCTCCATCTCCTTCTCAATCTCTTCATCTTCGGCGTAAGAAGTCAAAATTCGTCTTCTCCATCTCCTTCTTCTCAATCTCTTCATTTTCGGCGTAAGAAGTCAGTCGTCTGCCTCCCTCTATCTCCCTTTGATTCTCCTTCCGATTTCAACGCCCATCGTAATGGGTTTGTCATCATTTTCTGATTTCTAAACAACCCGACATTTCAATCCAACTCATATTAACTTAATTTAGATTATTCGGGTTGCCAACCCACCCTCGGTTTACACCCTTAACATTTTTTTATGTAAAATAATAGCTCATTAGACTAAAATTGTGTAATTAAGTATCTTTATTTTGGTCAATTTAACTAGCTGGAATACTCAAGATTATCTTTTAAATTTAAAGACTACATGTTGGAAAAATCTTAGCAACAAAAAAAAATTAAAATTAAAATTTTATGATTATTTTATTTCTTAAATATAATTTGGTAAATGAATTATAATTTTTTAATAATTTAATATAAGATTAAAATAGTAGTTTATTTTAATTTGAAATTAGCATATTATGATAAAAAAAATCTGATCTTCTTCAAATTAGTTAAAGTAACGAAAAAAAAATGTATGAAATTTTATTTCAAAACCTAACAAAATAAAAATATCAAATTATTAAACAAATTAACAAATTAATTGGAGAATTGTAGGGTAAAAATGGATTATTTTTCAAAATAATAGTAATGATAAATAAAAAAAAATTTAGAAAAAGAAAAAAAATGAAACTAAGAAAATAAGTTGTAATATTTTTTTTGGTGTGATCTTGGTAGTCAATATTTTCACTATGCAATTATGTGTCTTATGTTTTGTTTTGTGAACCAATTTGTACTTAAAAAAAGGAGCTTTATGAATAGAAGACATAAATTGCAGCCTTATGATACATTTTTGAACAATCCCATGTTAACTAAGGTACCTCCTAAAATGACAAAAAAAAGATACTTTTTAACCGGTATTAAAATCCAACTAATTTTATATAAATTGGTGGAACATATATTTTTAATTATATTTTCAAAAAAGGATATTTCATGTATATAATTATTGTATGATAAAGAATAAAAATACAAAAAAAATTATGCACGCTCTAAAATAATCTACAATTAATTTACATATTGTGTAATTTAGATTATAATAATTTGCACTCAAAACACAGACTATTATAATACATAATAAAATAATTAGCACCTCAAACATTGACTATTATAAACCAAGTTGCAATAGTTTGCACCCCAAACACATACTATAATAACGAATATAACACATAGTTTATTATAACCCATATACTATAATAACCTACACTGCACCCAAAACGACCCTTAAGTGTTTTACATGGTACTAGAGCGTTGGAGAAAATTAGTGTTTTGAAAATTCATAACTCTTTTGTGTTACATCTAGGTTATTTTTGGAGGAGGTAGGTTTATACTTTTGCCCATCGTAGCCGTCATCGATTCATTTGTCATCTTTAGTAGTCGTTGTCGCTGCCGTCAGAAGTTAGGCCTCCTTCTTTTTTTCACCTTTTTTCAACATTGCCTAGTCCAAAGAGAAGCTCAACTGCCGATCTACCAAGCCCTAAAATTTTGAAGCCATCTAACTAGCGTGTGAGGCTCAGCGTTGCCAGATCCACGCACTGGCACGTGTAGACGTGTGCACCGCGCTTTTCTATTCGTCTTTTGTGGGTTTTGTAAGAGCTATTTCCTATTTTTGGTCGTGTGTTTTCTGTTTGGGCTATATAATCATTGTTTGTGGGTTCGTTCAAGAAAAAAAACCTTTTTGGTAAATTAGGGTTTGCTTAAACATAACTTTCTTTCAGATTTTAATTTGTGTTTTTGTTCATTTTTATGAGATAATGGTCAAGAAAACCATAGTCACGTCAGAGATGATTGCTATGATATCAAAAGTAACTAAACACAAGTTGAATTGATCAAATTATTAGAAGCACTGAGATGGATGAACATATCAAGGAAGAACCACCAATTGATGCAACTAAAAAGACTTACTAGTGGGACAATTGAAGAATGCTTTTACAAATAAAAAATTATACTTATGAAATCGTTGAGCTAGTAAATCACTGTGAATCAGTCAAAGAACTACTAAAATATTTGGATTTTCTTTACTTTAGGAAAAAAATATTAATAAAGTGTTTGATGTTTGTAAGACTCTATCAACCCGATCAAGGAGAAAAGTTTCTCACAAACTTCTTTATGGAGGTAAAAAATACATGTGTAGAATTCAACGACTTAATTCCAATTAGCACTAATCCAAAAGTCCTTACGGCTCAACATGAACAATTGTTCATCATGATTTTCTTAGTTGGTCTTGCACCTAAATATGAGATGGCGAAAGATCTAGTTTTTCAAGCTAAAAAATCTTATTGTTGAAAGAAGCTTATACTCAAACACTTTGTGGAAAGAAGCCACAAGCAATTATGTCATATGATTCTAGTACTGCTTTAATTGGGTGCACAAATGACTACAGAGTTAATAAGGGGCTTGGACCAAATAGCTTCATAGGTTATCCCAATAATCAACGAAGAAATTTAAGAGATGTTTGCTAATTACTGTCGTAATCTTGGCCATACCAAATACGAATTTAGAAAATTGTTGAATAAGGGTCAAAGGGTGTTGTCTGTAAATATTGCTTCTACTCGTGATAATTCTGACAAGTCAACTAGAAAATCATTAAAAGAGTTTGCTAAGTTTCAAAAGCATTAAAAGTCATTGACAACATCATCTTCTACTCCCACTACTTTCATTACTGTTGTAGTAGAGACAAGTAATATCTATAAATGCCTTCTATCCTGCACTTCGAAATGAGTCATTGACTTTGGCGCTACTGACCATATGATAAGTAAGCTCAGCTTATTCTTTAACCTTTGTACATCTACCTCTTCGCCTAATGTCACTATAGCTGATGGAACCTCCACTCTTCTTATAGGATTGAGAACCGTCCATCTTACTAAGTCAATTTATTGGTTCTCAGTTTTAAATTTACCACAATTCTCTTTTACTTTCATTTCAGTCAGTAAACTCACTTGTGAACTTCATTGTTGTGTTTTTTTCTTGGTTATTACTTATTTCAGGATCTTACAACAAAGTAGGTTATTGGTAAAGAGCGTGAATTTGGAGGTCTTTACATTTTTTAACCATAAATACCCACAACCATCACATGCTTTAGCATGTCATCTCCTTTTGAAGAACATTGTCAGTTGGGTCGCTGTCTATCTCTATGTTGAAGAGTCTTCTTGTTATGCCCCGACCCGCAACGCGTCATGAACCTCGTGATGTAGCACACGATGTGATCTGAGCAGCTTTGGCGTCTCAAAATGAAACGTCAAAACGCTCAACATAAGCCCTTGAACTTTAGCTTGATCACCTAGCTCCAACTCAAAACTTAATACAAACTTGAAACTTAACTATTAGACGATAAGAAATATGTTCACAATGCAACATAAAATAAACAACTTCTCTTTATTAACTTAACATCATGCGTTCTATATACATGTTACACCCTTCCTTAGTACATGAACTATAACATAAAGCTTAAACGCCTTGAGCAACTTTCCAACTTTAAAGCGCCTTGATAATGCCTCAACGCGTAGCAACTCGCCTTACCTGTCTTACTTGGCCTTAATGCCTGATCACATAGGAAAAGGAAACTTAAAACCATAAGTCAAATTCTTAGTGAGAGATGTTTTTGGAAAACCTTTTGGGGCATCCAATTCGTAAAATCATTTTCATAAAACAGGCTTGAACGCCTCATTCAATAAATCATAAATCACACATTAGCCTTTCATATTTCTTTTGCCAAGAACATGAAGCATTCCCACACATATACTATGATGGCCTTTTCATCAACAAGATCCCTTGGAGAATTTTGTGGTTCATTTTTCGTTGCTTAGTTCGCTAACTCAATACGCTCCTTTTAAGCACTGGTTATCTTCATTTCACCATGCAGTCTTTTTTTACGTGGTTGCCTTTACTCATTATGTACACATAATAGCTAGCTCATTGATAGGAATAAGACTAATGGTTTACTCGCATACAATCAATTCATACAATCATCAAACATAAACCTTTACTTGAAACATAACACAAGCTTTCTTTAGAAATCATTCTTCTCATAAACATTAGCATGTAAATACATGTCACACCCCGACCCAATAGTCATTTCTCACCACCAAGTGGAGGCGTGCCATCTAGGCCCTCAACGCTTACCAGACCATGTGGTATACATTGAATGCCTAGTAAACGAAACAACGTCTATTTTTCAACTTCAGCGCAAGGCTTAAATGCTAAGCTTTCTTAACATAAAGCAGCGGAGTACAACAACTTAAATTTTATTGGCTTAGCCTTATCGCTTAGTTCACTTCTACTTCTCAATCACTACGCGATAGACAGAAGGTAATACAACAAAATGAGTACAAAACTTCTCTTTATTAACTTAACACTCTTACAAGGATTAGAGATTACAAATATAACTTTCCTTGCTCTACCAAGGCCAAAACTGACTTCTTTCGTCCTTTTTTTTACCGTCGAGGTGCAGCTCTTCGCGCCAAGGTCTTTAAGAATCTGAGGCCCCCTTTCTTCAACCATTTCCCCTCGAATCATCAACATCCCAACTCAAGAGTAGATCTCAGTGACCCCTTTCTCTTTACACCGTCGAACGTTGCTCCTGTTGGCAGCACTTAAAGGTATAAAGGTGACACTTTATCCTTTACCTTGACTACCCATCCGCCATCAATCTTGTGGACAACATTTAGGCTTCCTTTCCTTGACTCAACTCTTTAGCTCTCTGGCTTTAAGTCCTGGGCTTGGCCTTGCCAGCTTGGGTATTGCACTTGCTTCCCTTCTAAGCTGAGCCATTTGCACTAAGGAGCAATGCACATACCAATCGACTCCTTAGATGCAATATAAGATGACACGACTATCATGCTACATAAGGCTACAATGTAACTTTCCCTTCTCTCCTTAATTAGGCTATAATGTTTGATATTCATTCTTTGCTTGGCTTTAACGCTTGACAACCTGGGGAGGAAAAAACTTAAAACATAAGTCAAATGGAATTAGTGAGTGATGGGTTTAAGAAAACCTTTTTGGGGAAAGCGTAGCAGAAATATCAATAATAAGGTCAAACCGCATAGTATAAATTTCATCGCATCAACCTCAAACAATTCAATCATCAGTACCACAAGTGCTACAAGTACCACACACTTAGATCATTTTTCAATTCATGCTCATCACTGAGATCTGGGATTCTCCCCTTGCCTGGACATGGGATTCATACTCAACTTGTGTCACGCGCGTTATCTGAGATTTCCATCAACACCTCGTCACATTTGATCTTTCTCAACCTGGGATTCACATTCAACCAGTGTCTCATTATAAACTTGCCTAGACCTAGGATTCTTTCCTTGCCTAGACCTGGAATTCACACTTTATCTAGCATCACATGATACGTCTTATCTTTTCTTGATATGCAACAATTACAAATGCTAAACAGAAAGGTTAGTCTTCCCAACTTATTTTCCTTACATAATATCATAGTAGTAACAATATCATATACTAAGCATTGACGAAGGAATACTTTCAAATAATCATCGACAAAATACCTTTTTCATGCATCAAGTTTACAAAAACAACATTAACTGTTTATGTAAGTCGTCCATAAAACCTTTTCTCCATTGATAAAAGATTCATGAATATTCTACCTATAAGGAATACTCAGAAACAAACATTTGTTACAAAGATACTTGTTTGGGTTTAGGATGAATCACTCACAACATTTATTCATAATTCCTAACAAACACATAAAATAATTAACGGTAAATAACAACTCAGAAATCATGTTGAATCTTGTTTTGTCACTCACACATATAAAAAATGACCTTTCGCTCTATCCTCAATCTATTGGATATTTTCCTTTCACCTTCTTAATCTGGAATCCTTACCTAAAAAACTACACTCAAAGTAGAAGATTTTGAAACTAGTTTGAGAACAAATGCACGAGTAAGATGGAAGCTCCGTCCGTTTGAAAGTGACCTATTTATAGAAACTTTTGGATGACTTTGAAATGCCACCTCTATGTGTTTCCACAACTCATGCTTGCTAAAATCTATGTGATTGCATGCCATGACATCTGGACACCACTCAACTATGAGGCTGTAAACGCCTAAGACACTCCTTTACCTACCTAACCTCCAAACCATCTTGTGTAGCCCACATCTCGCTTGCATGGGTTACTAGGCCACATGCCTCAACGCATAGAGGTTCTCTGAACACCTCTTGTTGCCTAACTTATGCACAGAATGCCTAACATCTCCTCCTTATCGTCTAGCATACCTATGGTAGTATAGCTTGTTCTTAGAGGTTATTTAGACAACCTTGGTTGCATAGTCTAACCTAAAAATGCCTAATTGACACTTAGACTCAATTTCCACCTTTGCTAACCTTTCTTTGGTAGCCAAGTTCTAGCTTGAAACGCCTAGTCCCTTGCTATGACTGTCTAATATCAAAACTCAGCCAATTTTTCTAAACTTTCCCTTCATCCAACAACCATGACACCCTTCTAACAACACACCAATAATGACACACCAACGATGACACTTAGGCCACCTACACAACTTAGTAAACTCCTTTTTAACCCCTCTTTGAACCACTATTTCAACGAAATTCTAGTCTTCAATTAATCTCAAATCCAACTCATCCACTTTTTTCATTTGAAGACTTAGAAATGTTATAGTTCAAAGTTAACATTAATATTATCTAGGTTTCAGAGAGTAGTCAATGGTGCTCTACTCTCAACTTTTAGTTGGCTTATAGACAAACCAATGTTGTTTTTTGAAGCCATTTGTAAAGTTTTGAAGAAAATAAAAGATCTAAAGGGTCACTAGAGTAGGGAATCAGATAATTGAGGTGCTTGAAAGTTGAAATAGTTAAGGAAAGTGAAAACAAATCGTCCAAATGTTTTGAAACTTAACATGTCCTTATCTATTTATAGAGAGAAAAATGCAAGGAGTGGCACTAGGGTTTAAGGTAATGATTGTAAATCATAAATGAGAAACGACTTGCAGTGACGACATAAAATCTTAGTTATCTCAACGATCGAACATGGTTGAGATTCTTACATGCATTGGGGGCAAGCCAACATATAGAGTCATTTGAAATTCCATCGCATGGAACTTAAGTTCAAACAACATCAACCCAAAATTGTTCAGTAAAACTAAATATACTAACTTTTTTTGTAAAGAAAACTAATTGATTACTTCATGATGCGTCTATGAGGTTGATGGAGTACTTTGTTTTGTCAATGCTTCCTTTATAGTATGCTTTCACCCTTTGAGCGTTCACCTTAAACGCATTTGTACTGTTAACCATGACCAGCTCCACTACTCCATGTGGAAATATAACTTTTATGAGGTAAGGACTAGTCCACCTTGATTTCAATTTTCTTAGAAAAAGACATAAATGAGAGTTAAAAAGTAATACAGGTTGTCCAACATAAAACTTATGCTTCATGATGCTGCTCTCATGCCACACATTTGTTTTTTCCTTGTATATCTTGGGGTTCTCATAAGCTTCTTGCTTCTATTTGTCCAGTTCATGCAGTTGCAATTTCCTCGCGTTTCCAGCATCATCAACATTTTGATTAAGCTTCTTCATTGCCTAGAAAGTTGTGTTCCAATTCCAGAGGTAGATGACATGCCTTGCCAAAGATCAACACATAGGGAGTCATCCCTATTGGGGTCTTATACGATGTTCTGTAAGCCTACAGGGCTTTGTCCAAATGCTCAGCCAGCCAGTCCTTTGTTAAGGTGTTGACTACCTTTTGTAGAATGGTGTTGATCTCCTTGTTTAATATTTTAGCATGCCCATTCGTTTGAGGATGATATGCGGTAGTTACCTTGTTATTCACATTAAATTTTGTTAATAAACAATGCGATTAATAAAATATGTACCTTTGTCACTTATTAGAGCGCGTGATATTCCAACGAGAGGGAAAATATTTTTTTTTAGAAATCTGCTCACTGTCACTACACCATTCTTGGTGTAAGAAATTGCTTTAACCCATTTGAACACATAATCCACTGCTAGCAAGATGTAGTTGCAATTCTTTGAAGACGGAAATGGACCCATGAAATCAATGCCCCATATATCAACAAGTTCAACTTCTAGGATGGAAGATAAATGCATCTCACTTTTCTTGGAAATGTTATTCGTACGTTGACAATTGTTACATTTCACTACATACTTCCTCGCATCTTTGAACAACATTAGCTAATAATAACCACTATGTAGCACTTTTACGGTTGTTCTCTGATGACCAAAATTTTCTTCATAGGGCGCTTCATAACACTTTGCAAGTATATCTTGAACTTTATATTTTGAAACATAGTGCCTTAGAATATGGTCTGGCCCAAGCTTATAAAGAAATGGTTCATCCCATATGTAGTATTTGCAATCATGAAAAAACATTTTTCTCTAGAAATGATCAAAATGAGATGGCATTGCTGACATACAATGTAATTCACCAGGTTTGCATACCATGGTTCTTGTGTGTCCACTGTTAACAATTGCTCGTTTGGGAACACATCCCTGATTTTTTTTATTGACCTTTTGTACTGATGTATTTCCTAGTCTAGATAAATGATCAGCCATCTGATTCTCTATGCTTTTGTGGTCAATCACCTCTAAATCAAACTCTTTGAGTAATAAGATTCACTAATCAACCATTGATTTTACATCCTTCTTTGTCATTAAATATTTGAGCATCAAGTGATCAATATGTACTACCACTTTGGACCCAATCATATACGCTCTAAATTTTTCTAATGCAAAAATTGCTGCAAGCAACTCTTTCTCTGTAGTGTTATAAACTTCATGTGATTCTGTAAGAGTTTTGTTGACATAGTGAATAGAATCGATGAATCACTTTTTCTTTCTTCTAACCTAGCATTGCTTCCACCGTCACATCATTCGCATCAAATGGTTGGTCCCAGTATGGTGAGATTAGAATTGGTGCTATGACTAACGCTTCTTTTAATAATCCAAACACCTTAACACATGCGTAGGAAAAATAAAAAATCACATTCAAACCTAACAAATGGCTGAGAGGCCTAGCAATATTAGAAAATTCCTTGATGAGTCTTCTATAGAATCCCACGTTTTCCAGAAAGCTCCTCATCGTTGCGGGTAAAATTGCAATCACATCAACTTTTTCCTTGTTAACCTTCAACCCTTTCTTTGATATCCTGTGTCGCAACACGTTACCCTCAGTTACCATGAAATGACACTTTTTCCAATTCATAACAATGTTGTTCTCCTCATATTGCTTTAAAACTGCTTCTAGATTCCTCATACAAGAAGCCTAGAAATCCCCAAAAATAGAAAAAAAATTCATGAATATTTCCATTGGCTCCTCTAATAATTGAGAGAAGATGACCACCGTACACCTTTGAAAAGTTTTCAGTGCATTGCACAATCCAAATGGGATGTGTCAAAAGGCAAAAGTGTCACAAGAACACGTGAAGATTGTCTTCACTTGGTCCTCTGGTGTGATCATTATTTGATTAAACCCAGAGCACCCATCTAAAAAGGAGTAAAAATCATTACCTACCAGCTTGTCCAACATTTGGTCAATATTTGAAAGGGGAAATTGATCCTTCTTAGTGGTTGCATTTAGTCTTCTACAATCCTTACACATGTGCCACCCAGTCACTCTCCACGTTGATACCATTTCATTGTTGCTGTTTGGTACCACTATGATCCCCTTATTCTTTGGAACACATTGAACATAATTTACCCATTCACTATTTGTAGTTGGGTAGATTACTTCTTCATCCAACCACTTAATGATCTCCTTCTTTACCACTTCCTTCATGGCTAGATTTAACCTTTATTTATTCTGCACCAATTCCCAGCATCCCTTCTCAAATTGTATCTTGTGCACACATTATAAAGGGTTGATCCCCTTGATATCACCAACTGTCCATTCCAATGCTTTATTGTACTTTTTTAACACAGATAACAGACATTTTTCCTCCACTACATCCAATTTGGATAATATAATCACCAAAAGTGTACAACCTTCTGCTAAGTAAGCATACTTGAGACGCTATGGTAGTTTCATAAGTTCTATGTAGGTGGTACTTCGAGTGCGGGTTTGAATCTCTCCTCATTCCTTTCATGTAGATTCAAATTCTCTATTTTCCTCATATTCTCAGTCAATGCCTCTAATAATTTTTGCTTCGAATATTCCCATTCAAGCACATTGCATCAAACACATTGAATTTTACTTCGTGGTCAACCACTCTCATTGTGAGCTCACCTAATACATCAATTAATGCCCTACCTGTAAAAAAATGACCTCCCCAAAATGATTGGTGTTTCTCTATCCTCTTCATAATCTAGGTTTATGAAGTCATCGAGAAAGATACATTTATCTACCTATACAAGAATGTCTTTAATCTTGCCCTTAGGGTGGGCAATTAGCCTATACGACAACTGAAGCAACACAGTTATAGGTTTAGCTACTCCAATATTTAACTTCTTGAACACTGAGAGTTGCATCAAGTTAATGCTTGCTCCTGGATGACATAAAGCTTTGTCTAAGTCAATTCCTCTTATTGACCAAGGAATTGTGAAACTTCCCGGGTCCTTCATCTTTTCTGATATCCCTTTTTGGGAAGAATGCATTACTCTCCCGAGTCAAGGCGACGATTTCATATTCGTTCAATCTCCACTTCTTAAATATTCTTTAGGAATTTTATAGAAGAAGACATCTGCTCCAACGTCTCCACTAATGGGATGTTGATGTATAATTGTTTAAGCAAATCCAAAAAGCGTTTGAACTATCCCTCGTCATTCTTATTCTTTACGTGTTGAGAAAAAGGCGATGGTGAACTTTGGTTAGTAGCCACCACTTTTTCCTTTAATGTGCCATGATTGGCACTTGTTTTTCCTTCCTTTTCTGTCCTGTCTTGAGATGACGAAATCTCAGTTCTAATTATAGCTGTTGATTGTTGGTTCTATATTTATGGATTCACTGTGTGTTTTTTTCAAAATTGTTGTGTTTGGTCTTTCTGGTTCCTCTAAACACTTCCCACTTCTCAATGTCACCACTTGAAATCGTTTCTTTTCCCTATTTCTTGCATTCTTGGGGATCTCAGTGTTACTTGGAAAATTTCCTGAAGGTGTAGCCTTCAATTCTCTTGCTGAATGTCCCATTTACACCTTCAAGTTTATAATTGAAGATACTTGATTTTGCAATAACACATCATTCTTCTGCATGCACTACTTGATGAGGTCTTCTAATGGCACTAAAGTAAAACTAGACGCCTGATGCGTTTAGTATTGTCCTTGTGGTGACTTTAGATACTCTTGGTGAAACCCTAGAGGTCTACCCCTATTATCATTATGTTCCCCACCCGATATGTCATGTTGTTAATTCCCTTTCCATTTAAAATTAGGATGACTTTTCCATCCTGGGTTATAAGTATTAATGAAAGGGGCTTGTTTAATGTAAAACACTGATTTAGGGTTATGTAAACATATGTAAAAAAGTTGCAGATCATCACTAAACAACTCACTTTGTCTAATTGGTTAACGATCTTGACCTGATAATTTTCCCCAACACCTCGACTCACGCCAAGGATTGTATCAAAGAGGTCATGTTAGCCATTTGTTGTTGTAGAGTGCGGTAACCACATCACTATCAATCTGATGTTGATGTTACGAAGTGTGAGGCTCTGATCTAAAGAAAGGGAGTCATATTGAAGAGGAGCCTTCCTGGAAATTTATCTCGGATACATTTAAGTTATGGGGCATCTTGTGAGGAAGGATGCATAGCAATGCAGGAAGAAATACCTATACCTAAGAGAGTGTGGCAAAGAAGTAGGTGCTTGTTGAGATGACTAGACAACTCGTTGAGGAAAGTAAACGTACGTTGCTTCTCGAGAATAGAGAGAGAGAGTTAGACAATTAAAGATTTTAGCTTTCCATGGAGATAAGGTTTGCGTCTCAAGAGAACATTTAATCGTCGTTGATATTTAGCCTACATGTTGAGTTTGGATTGACTGCATGGGGAGACAAATCGGAAAGGTGACACGTGTAAAGCGTGGAAGTGACCATTTGATGTGAAAGGTCACTATAAATAGGGCCCAAGGTCGAAAGGAAAAGAAGTTCATTTTTTAGAGATGCTTGACACTCTGATAGATTATAAGAGAAAGCACTATGTGTTGAACAACTGATCAAGGAAATCGCTAGGCGATAAGAGAAAGCTGAAAGTAGAGAAGAAAAGAGATGAGGCTACGTATTTTCGTGAGTGATTCTTCATAAACAAAACAGGTATCTTTGTGAGAAATCTTTGTAACAATTGATTGTTTTGAGTAACTTTCTTAATTAAAATATTCATGAATCTTTCATCAATGGAAGAAATGTTTTATGACTGATTTTCATAAATAGTTAATGTTGTGTTGTTAACTTAATAAGTGAAATATGTATTCTATTGATGATTGTTTGAAAGTATTCTTTCGATGATGCTTATTGCTTGATATTGCTACTACTGTGATGTTATGTGAAGAAAGTAAGTCGGGAAGCTAACCTTTCTGTTTATAGTTTTGTAATGGTTGTATAACGTGAAAAGATGAGTTCTCTTGCAAGATGCTTGTGGAAATCCTAGGTAACTCGCGTGACACTAATTCAATGTGAATCCCGGGTCTAGTTGAGGGGGAAATCCCAGGTCGGAGTGAGTTGTAATGTGTTCTTGACTCTGGATGCTGGTTGAATGTGAATCTCAGATCTAAGTGAAGAATAATGTTCTAGTTTCAGTTATAATCTCAAGATTGCGCGATTAAAATATATAAGTTAAACCCATGTCACAAGTCCTCTATGCAGTGAGTCATGGTCACTGCATGTGAGATGCTCGCTATGTCTCTAAATGCTCGCGAAGTTACTAAATCCTCGTTGAGCACATGTATTCGTATTGCTTGCCCAAGTGTAAGTGAAGCAATAGGTTTCCTAGATGAACTAGGATCGAAAATAGGGAATTGAAAGCTTAGTTCTAAAGTCTACTTCTTCATCTAGGTGGTATAAAATAACTATATAATATAAGTAAAGTGTGTTTAAGCTAAATTTACTAGTTACACTAGAGATTTTGTAAAAGGTGGTAAGCATGGCAAGGAGATGGGTAAGCAGACTAACTTGTGTAAGGAAACATGAAGGAAAGTCTCCACATTACAAGTGGTTAAATTACACTATAAACATTGATGCGATAGAGATCTATTAATTTGCTCCTAATTAAGGCGAGCACCTCTCAGTGCCTTCAGCGTCACACTTACTCACCTCTCGGGATACAAATGATAAAGCTTTATTAAGCGATATCTATCTAGAAGTTGTTGCTTATATGACTTATAGTACTTCTCTTTTAAGGGTGGAAACTCTTGGAGCCAAGTACCCACACTTGTTCTCTTTTTTGAATACAAGTGATGGAATTTTAACCGCCAAGGTGGAGTTTGTCTCCAACCTTCTCCTTACAAGTGTTAGCCAAGTCCTTGCTACTTACTCTCTCGAGTAGTTGGTGACAAGCGTTGGATTATAGCTCAACTAGCGCGATAAATCTTATAAGTCAGACTACTTATCACAAATCTAAAATACCTATAACACTTTGACAGATGAACAATAGAAAAATGATGAATTGAAAGTGGATACATATGCAACGTATTAAAGAATGTAGGCCTTAGGCCACTGTACAATATGAACACTTTACATTACAATGAAGTATAAAAATGGAAAGTAAAGAGAATGAGAAATATTATAAGTCAGGGGAAACGTGAATGATGAAGTCTTCTCTAATCTATCCATAAGCTTTCATTTACAAGAAAGACTGAAGAAGAAGAAGATGCTTTTACATACGGCAGAAAGGCTAGTTCTTTCTGCCAGCTCTCTAAGTTTTGGCCCTTTTAGGCCAGACAGTTCACTTGTTATAGAAGGAGGCTTTATATAGGCAACTTTTGACGAGAAGCTTCTATTTTTGTGATCATGTCAGGGCCAATTGCAGCCTTTGTCAAGTCTTATAAACTCCAACCAACTACCATTCTTATCTGCTAGTGAATCTTCATCGCATGATGATGTGGTTCCTCTCCTAGAGACGTTTGATCACCATGCAAGCTTCTTATCGCGTAGCACGCGCTCTTCTATGATTCACTATCTCTTCTTTTATCTAGAATCTTGGGATAAAACACTTAAAACCAAGGTAAAGCAGGCGTGGAGACTTGTGCTAGTTGTACTTTCTAATATTTATGAATTTGCAATAGAAGCTACTCGTTTTGACACATAATCATGTGTTTTAGTTTCACTGTTCTACATAAAAGGCCATAATAACTTGCATTTCTACAAGTTATCAGATCTCAAGCGTGAAAGCCAAATAAAAGAGGGAAGGCAGGGTTGTTACGAAAACTTGTGCATAGAAGAGCCATGTCATCCTATCTTGTGTTTACGAAATCAGTTGGTAAGTGCATCGCTCCTTAACGCATATGGCTCAATTTAGAAGGAAGGCGAGTGCTACACCTAGGTTGGTAAAGCCACGTCCAGAGAGCGAGAGAGGCAAGGAACTGCGTCAAGAAAACGAAGCTGTAAAAGGTGTCTTCAAGATTGGAGTTGCTGGGCAACTGAGGTGAAGGAAGAAAGGAGGTCTTTACACCTCTAGGTACTCCGCCTCAAGAAGTAGCGTTAGGAGACAAAGAAAGAAAAGGAGTCTTATACTTTTAAACACCTTGGCGCGAAGAGCAACACCTTGGGGGAGGAAAGAAAGAGTGTAGATCATACTTGATTTTATTTGTATGCTTGCAAGAAAAGGAAAGTGTTTGTAATTTATGAACTCTGTGTAAAGTCTTAAGTTAATAAAGATAAAAAGTTCATTCTTTTCGTTGAAATTTCTTTTGTGCTTATCACCTAGAAGCTAAAGTCGATTAGAACTAAGTGTTAAGTGCCAGACAATGAAGCTAAGTTTAAGAGTTGTTTTCTACTGCAAAGAGTTGTGAAGGTTTATAAGGTTCAAGTAAAGAACTTTGAGAAGAGACAAGTGAAAGGAGTGTTCCGCTTACTAGGCGTTTGACGCGTCATCTTGCAAAGAGGTACGCGAGGGATGTCTAGGCAACACTCCCCCATCTGACTGCACGGAGTGATAATTGGGGTGGGGCATGACACGAATAGCCACCACAGTTATTGCATGAGAACACAAAAATTCCAAGCAATTGAACAACATGCATATTCATGTTCGTGATCGAAGATCTACTACCCCCTAAGTTTCCATTGTTAACATTAATCGTATACATGTCCACTGATGACGCTCAATAAGTCCTAGACATAACTTCAACTTCTTTGATTAATGACATAAAAAATCAGATACAATGGTTGTGCAAGTCATTACTTATATCCTCCAAACATAAAATCAAACTTGCATCTACTCATGGATGTGCTCCAGAATCTTTGTTATTGAAAGTGCCCTTCAAGACTCAATTTAGGCATTCTGTGAGACCCGTGCTTGAATTTAAAGGTCATTTTGGTAAATAGGAGTTTTTAAGAAGATTTTTTGAAGAATCTAAGGGATCATGTTTAAAAGCTAAGTGATCGTGTTAAAAGCTAAGCGACCGTGTTAAAAGCTAAGTGATCGGTTAAGGAGCTAAGCGATCAAGCCAAGCATTGAAGATTAAAGATTAAAAGTGAAATCTCGGAGCCATCTCGGTGCTTGTTCGATTGAGATGAAGGACCAAAAGCTTAGAAAGTTAAGAATTCGGGCGATTTCAAGACCGTGTTCATTCAAGATTTAAAGAAGAGAGAGAAATGTAAAGAGCTCTCGGGCGATATCAAGGCTGTGTTGGCCGATACTAGAGGAAAAGTAGGCATTTTTGGTGTAACGAGTTAAGAGATCTTTGGTGAAGATAAGTTTAGCATTTGAAAGGCATGTCTAATCTTGAGTTGACAACTGGCTACACGTTAAGCTTAAGTTGTTTGCATACCCTGATGAATTGTAGTTTGACATGTGTAAAGTGTAAGTAGGATGTGTCAAGCTAAGAGAGACTTAAGTGGTGACTAATCAGATTTAAGGATTAGTATAAATAAGATAGAAGGCATCAAAGAAGGTGTTGTTATTATATTAGTTCTTGAGGTTGAGCTTCTTGCTGAAGAAGTGCTAGGTGAGAAGAGAAAGTGAACTAGGCATTCTGAGAAGAAGGGAATCAAGTATTTTCGTGAGTGTTTCATAAAGAAAAGATGTGTTTTGAAAGTATTCTTTCTGAGTCTGTAGTTATGCATAACACGTTCTGTATATTTATATATTGTTGTGTTGACATTGATGTTGTTATTTGAAAAGAGAAAACTATTGTTTTCTTTGTGATGATTGTGATGCTTGTGTGCTAGTAAACCATTAACCTTATTCTTATTAGTGAGCTAACTATTATGTGGTGTGTACATAGTGAGTCAAGGCAACTATGTAGAGAAGAACTGCATGGTGAAGTGAAGTTGGCCAATGCATAAAAGATGTGTATTGAGCTTAGCGGCATGTGCCATGAGAAATGAACCAGGAAAATTTTCAGATTTTGTTGTTGAAGAGGACATCAAAGTAGTCTAAATGCAAGATGCCAGTGAGAGTGAATCCCAACAATCTTGGCGTAAAGAATGGTTTATGCTCTTGGTGGAAAGTAATAAGAGGAAGCTAATGTGTGATTTATGAAATGAGGCGTTGAGAGTCTGTTTATGAAAATGAAAAGTGTGATTGATTTGTATTCCTCAAAAGGTGTTTCTAAACTCTCACTCACTAAATCTTTGACTTACGGTTTAAGTTTCCCTTCCTCAGGTTATCAAGTGTTAATGCCAAGTAAAGAAAGGTAAGGTGAGTTGCTAAGCGTTGAGGCGAGAAAGCTAGGTGTTGAGTTGAAGAAGTTGTGCTAGGTGTGGAAGGCCTAAGTTTATGTTTTAAGTCATGTTGTAAAGAAAGCATGAGTTCTGTTTGTATTTGGTGTGAAGTGTTAAGTTAATAAAGAGAAGAAGTTGTGTTTATTTCGCTGCATTGTTCCGTGCTTATTGCTTAATAGTTAAAGAGCTTAAGTAAAGCTAAGTTAAGTGAGTTAAGTTATTTCCGTGGCGTTATGTTGTGAAAGTCTCTTAAGTTCAAAGTTATTGAAGCTTTGCATTGAGACTGTTTAAGAAGTTGTTCTGCTTACTAAGATTTTAGCGTGCTATCTCGCGAGAAAATACACTTAAGTGTCTAGGCAGCACGTCTCCACTAGATCACATAAAGTGGCTTTTGAAGTGGTGTGACACATACCTATAATGGATTTGATACACATGTGCCCATTGTTGGAGTCCAACCTCTTCAAGGTATGTCATCACACCAGGATACCGACCAAGTTTAATCCAATAAATGTGAAACTTAGACATCCTATAAGCCTTGACGGCAAGGTAAAAATGTAGAATTATATACTGGTTTTTTTAACTTATCCATTAGACTATTTAGGATATGATATATACATAATGCATAAAATGCTTCAGGAAATGCAAGTGATATCGACTTTTCATTTGATACATGATGATCAGATATAATAACCAAATTTGTAATGTTTCCTATTGAAACTTTCAATTAGTCATGAACCAAGAGTAAGATGCATCATTCTCACCATCTACTATGTCGAACATGATAGGATAAATGTTGTTGTCCCAATACAAGTTGTTATCAACATCATATCTTTCTTTCTCTTGTAAGTGTGTACCATCAATAACGATAATAGGGAGAATGGAATTCAAGAATCTCACAAATGCACGACCCAATTCCATGAATGCATACTTAAAGTATTGATCGTCTTCTATCTTCACCTCAAAGAACGTACTTGGATTTGCAATCTTCAATGCCTCGTAAGCTTTAACAAGAGCATATAACCCCTTCGATGACCCTCGTGCAACATCAATGGATATTTCCTTATGCAATAAACTTGTCTGTAGCTCATATTAACATCACAGTCTCATTGAACGTCTTCAATTATATGTCTTGGGTGGTATATTTGACCTATTTATTGGTATTTAGACTTTATTAAATGTCCAATATATCCAACATTTTACTTGTAGATGGTTACCTAATCTAATTTCAAGAGAGCATGTATGGTCACTTAGGTACTTCTTGACTTTGAATGGATCACTTCCTTCCAATCTTGTAATAAGAAAACCTTTGTTGACTCCTTAACATGGTAATCAAAATTCTTTTTATTGCAACTATTGACAATTTAATGATAAATAATGCTTCAAAAAGAAAATTTGATCGACCCTTATATCATCATCATTGAGTCATTCTTGGGGGATTTTGGTCACGTTATACGATGGGCCATCCTGTGGTTGTGGAATATATACAAATGGTTAAGTTGGCATAGTGGAAGAAATTTGTACTAAAGGCATCACAACTGGTGGGGTGTGGACAAATGGGGTCGAAACATGAATTTTATCTGATGGAAGTGTATGTGGACGACCATATTCATTTCTATAAAATGTGGATACAACTTTCTTTGTATATCGTGACCATCCCAAGATTCATTCATGTCAATGTTAATGTACAACAGAGACATACATTGTGAGGATATAAGGCGATGGAACCCTTAGATTCGTTCAATTGCACTGCTAATACATATCTCTTGCATATGTTTATCATTTTTCTCTTAATGTCACATATACGTACGACATTGTGGTTGCGTCACTACCTTTTAAGAAATAGTTGAGGTCTTCACCAATTATACCAACGGAGAGAGTACAGACTCTCAAATCATAACACTACTTGATATGCATACTAAACATATCTAAATCGATATTCAATCATTGGTGCATAATACTTAGATAAACTTAACTGATCATTTATTAGTATTTTCGATATCACTTAAGTTTATGTAAGTGACCTCCATTTCGTTTAGAAAATGATGTTAGAAGAAACAAAAACTTCGTAAAAGAAAAAAAAAACAAAACTTGCATTCTCTCTGTTATAGTTCTGATGGCTCCTCTCCTGGAACTAAACAATTATGAAAGTGATGAACAAATAGCAGTACGATCTAAAACTCTAATGGATAAAAATTGGAGAAGAAAAAAAAGAGTAAAGAATGAGAATGAAATTGAATAAGTGAGAGTGACCTTTTTTGTCTCGTTATTGATACAAGTCAATGACATCCAATGGTGTCGGTAGGGTTCTAACTTTTGAAGCTGCTCAAGAAGATATTTCTTCCCACACTTCGGATCTCGACTCCCTCCTCTAGGTTCCATATTTTCGGCATGATCGTTTTGAAAACTTTAATGATTATTTCTTTGGTTGACAGAACTTCGCCTATGAATGATAGCTGGAGATCCCTTTCATTTTCATCAAGATGTTAGCTGGAGACCTCTTTCATTTTCATCAAGATCTTTGTCAGGAAAGTTCTAGTTTTTTCCATCTAAATTTTCAACAAATCTGCCTCTATAGCCGCCCTAAAACTCTAAACCCAAGCCATCATAGGTGGATCCCCAAGAATAAAGAAGGTTAACTTGGGCTCATAAAGCCCCTAGCGAGAAGTTTTAGAGCCCCAAGTGTTCTATATCAATGTTTTACTACAACTATTAACAATCTCATATAAACATCTAAAGGTAACAAATTATAATTATATTTATTTTGTGAAATTAATCCCACTGATCTCATATAAATTTAATTGATTATTTAATTAATAAAATATGTTAATTAATTAATAAGAAAAGAATATTTTAATTAAATGATTAATTACAATTACTCCAAACAATGAATACTTATACCAAGTTAAAATTCTTAACACAAAATTTATTTATTTTTATTTAAAAAGAATACTAAACTTAACCAATTAGTAACAGAAGATTACCCCAAACTACAACAAGTATTTTTCTTGTCAATAAAAACGGAACAAATAAGTGTATAATAACTTATTAATTTATTACCATAAATTATTTAATTTTAGTTTAGCAAATTCAATATTATTAATTAAAAATTTTATTTGAATTTAATTGCAATTAAACTATATAAAGAAATATATTTTAGTAAATAAAAAACCTAATAGGAAATAGAGATCGAAATATGATAGTGAAAGTTAATCAGAACATCAAAATTTTATTTATGTATTTGTTTTTTTACTTACAATCTATTCTTCATTCTGGTTAGGAATTCAAATAGGGATCTGTAATATTGAAATTAAAATATGCTGATCAATATATCAATCAGAAAGATTGGGGATAACATACCCAAATTCCTTTGAAAGATGAATTCATAGCTAGGGTCAATCAAAATGTCAAGGAAGCTAGTATTCATGTTATCAACAAACCTCTCACTTGGAAGACTACAACCGGAAAAGAAATCCTTTCGGAGTATCCTCCAGAAGAGGAAGCTTCTTTTCCGCCCCCAAAAATGTCAAGTGCAACAATCATCTCTTCACCCCACAAAACCATTGACGAAGAGAAAATCAAGATTGTTGGTGTCAAGGAAATAAAAAATATCCAACAACAGCTTAATTATTCCAACAAGGTCTTAACTACTCTGTCAAGATCTGTTGAAGAAATGAAACCTGACAAACAGGGAAAAACTATAGCACCGTAGAGCGACTAGGATGACCTAGAGTTTACCCTAATCGACCTATTGTGCAACCAAATTTCCTCGACATTAAGCTAAAGGGATCAAATACTGATGAGCTTTTAGAAGAATTAACCCAAAAGCTCATAGAAACAACTATCTCAAAAGATCACGTAGGAGCTTCTTCCAAAAAATAAGTCAGTGATTTTGGGATGGAAAATCTCAATACGGTTCGTTATGAATCTCCAAAGCTTCTTCCTATCAAGGTTTATAATACTTATATGAAGAATTACAAACAACCATCACCTTCAAACCTTGGATGGGATGACTTGCGCCCTGATTTTTGTTCATTTGATGGAAACAACATCGAAACTTGGAACATTGATGTTTGTTCCAACAGAAAAATGATGATCATTTTTAAAAAAATGTTTGTTGCTACAACAAACTATCTTCAAAGAATGAGTCAACGAGAGATTGTTGATACACTAACTGCGAGATTCACCAAAAATCTTAGGAGTTGGTGGCACAATCATCTTACTGATGCAAATAGGAAAGCCATAAAGGAAGCTGTTATAGAAGAAAATGGAACAGGGATCAAATGGGGATGTTGTTACAATTCAGCCAAATTCGGTAAACACCCTAGTTTACGCGGCTATTAAATACTTTGTCAGAAGAACAACCTTATATAGTGATCAATCAATTGAAGCTCTTCTGGGAATGAAATGCCCCAAAATGAGTGATTTCAAATGGTATAAAGATACTTTTATGTCACGTCTTTATAACCTTACAACATGTAGAGATACAATCTGAAAACATAAATATGTAGGACTACCTAAGTATGTTAGGGAAAGATTCCACTCCACTATGATTACTAACAGTGGAGGAACAAAAATTGATTGGGAATGTATCTCTTATGGAAATATTAATTCTACAATTCAAAGTATGCCTTGAAATTTGCCAACAGCAGAAGCATGCCACCAAGATAGCAAATGACTCAGATTACCGAAAGCAACTGAGATCTTTCTGCAAGCAATATGGAATTGATAATACCCTTCCTTCTAGAAAGAAAACCCACTAAAAAAAGTTCTTATAGAGAAGCAAACAAGGTAAATCAACTGGGTATTCTATCCGAAAAAGGAAATACCATGGAAAATACAAAAATAAGCAGAAATCTTCTAAAAAAATACCACTTGTTTTAGGTGCAACAATCAGGGCCATTATGATAACCAATGCTCTGTCTTTAAAAAATCAACAAAAAGAAGATTGACGAAAATGAAAAACAATCTTTGCTGAGAGTCATGAAAGATGAACAAATTTCCTCAGAAGAAGAGAAATTATCTTTTGATCAAGACGAAGATATGAGGATTCTTCGGAAGAGCCTTTATTTTTTGAAAATGAGTCAGATAACGAAGATGCAATACCTTGTTGTGGTTGCATTAATGTTCTTATGAGTACCTAAAATGGTCTTTTGGATATCATTGAAGAAGTAAAATTAGATGATGCAGTTAGGAAGAAAATACTTTTGAGGCTTCGTGAGGAATTAGAAACTCCCAATCAAAAGTTCAAAGATCCGATGAATTTCAGCTTTCAGGTTGTAATGAATCAGTTATCAAAAGATCATGATGCTCTAGTAAAAATCATAGACCTCTAGCATGAGATTAAAGTCTTCAAAAAAGAAATTCATGAAAATAGACAACAAATATCTTATCTTGAAAATGCAGTCGCGATAATTCAAAAGCAGATAATTTCAAAAGAAAGTGTTGAAACTCCAAACAATGGAATCAACATTATAAGCAAAATCTTTAATAAAAAATGGTTAATGAGAATCACTTTAAAGATTAAAGATTACAAATTAGAAGCAACAACGCTAATTGATTCTGGTGCCGATCAGAATGTTATCCAAGAAGGAATCATTCCATCCAAATACTTTGAGATCACAAGGAAAACTCTCAAAGGAGCAAGTAATAACACTTTACATATCAAATACAAACTTTCTAAGGTACATGTTTCCAAAGAGGAAGTGTGCATAGTGAGTTAATTTCATTTTTTGCCAACTCGAATACTTCGGGTTGGTCCATAATTTTCCATCAACTCGATCCAACCCGACTTATGTACACCCTTACTAATAATTCAAAGATATCTTTCTTCAATTGAAAGTGAGATTGTTCAAAGTCCTAATCTAATCTCAAAGAAAGACAAACAAATTGAATTTCTTCATGATGAAATTAAAGGCCGAAAAATCAATGAGGAAATCAATAAACCTTTTATTCAAATAAAAATTCAATCTGTCCATAAAAGGATCGATTATGAGATTTGTTTCTACCTACCTAATGCATTTTAGGCCAGGAAAAAGCACATAGTTGACCTTTCATATGTAGAGAATTTTTAGGAAACCCAAATTTCTATGAAGGCTAGGCCCATTCAAATGAGCAAAGATTTAGTGGAAACTTGCTTCAATGAAATATCTGATCTTCAAAAGAAGGGCTTAATAAGCCCATTAAAGAGCCCTGGTCTTTTGTGGTCTTTTAGGTTAACAATCAGGCAGAAAAAAAATGAGGAGTTTCACATCTGGTTATTAACTATAAACCTCTAAATAAGGAACTGGATTAGATATCCTATACCTAATTGTCAAGATTTGCACGCATCACTAATGCAAAGATCTTTTCAAATTTTGATATGAAGTTTGGATTTTGGCAGATTCAGATCAATCCAAAAAACAGGTATAAAATTGCTTTCAACGTTCCCTTTGGTCAATACAAATGAAATGTCATGTCATTCGGTCTTAAGAACGCTTCATCGAAGTTTCAAAAGATCATGAATGACATTTTCAATAAGCATCAAGACTTCACAATTGATTACATTGATGATGTTTTGATATTCTCAAAAAGCATTGATCAACATTTCAAACACTTAAATATGTTTATGAATATCATTAAAACAAAATGGCCTTGTGGTGTCTCTACCAAAGGTTAAATTGTTTCAAACAAAAATCCGATTTCTTGAGTGTGTCAATTATATTCTCAAAAAGCATTGATCAAGGTATCATCAAGCTTATCCAAAGGTCATTAGACTTCGTGGATAAGTTTCCTAATGAAATCCAAGATAAAACCCATCTACAACGATTTCTTGAGTGTGTCAATTATATTGAGAACTTTATTAAAGACCTCTGAACAATTTGTCTACCACTTTATGACACACTAAAGAAAAATCCAAAGCCATGGACGACTGAGCATACACAAGCAGTCCAATCAATCAAATCTCTGGCTAAAGGCATTCCATGCTTATCACTAGTAGATGAAAAATCCAAAATGATAGTCAAAATCAATGCATCGAAAAAGGTTACAACAGCATACTCAAACAGGAAATTAACAAAAAAGAATCACTAGTTCGTTTCCATTCTGGTGTCTGGAATAGTGCTCAAAAGAACTATTCCATCGTAAAAAAGAAAGTTCTAGCAATAGTTCTTTCCATCCAAAAATTTCAAGGAGATCTTATCAACAAAGAATTTCTTATCAGAACTGATTCAAAAGCAAGCAAATTCATGTTTGAAAAATATGTAAAGAATCTTGTTTCAAAGAAATCTTTGCAAGATGGCAGGCAATCCTATCTTGTTTGATTTCACAATTGAGCCTATAAAAGGAAGTGATAATAGCCTTGCTGATTACCTTTCAAGAGAGCACATCTCTAAACAAAAGCTCTCCCGAAGTAATCCAAGCCCTTTCGAAGATGTTTTCGAACTCCAACCGACTATGGCTACCGAGGAGGCCTCTACTTCCTCTTCCTCCCAAACAGCCTGATACAACTAACGCTCAAGCAGCTGACTTCTCAAGAGCAAGCTCTTTAAAGGGAAAACACCTGATTGCTCAAACTTTGCACTCACCCCAATGTGTGCAGATAATTACACCATGGATCTTGGTTTCCAAACCATTTTAAGATGGCGGCAAGGTTCTTCTTTAAGAAACCTAACAATCAAATCAACTTCTGATCCTTTTACAACGTTTGTTGCGCCAACAAGTGCCTCCAATTCAATCAGGCCACCAACAAGACCTAAATCCTATGCTTGGACGTTTAAACCTTCGATGTTTATGCCACGACCACCAATCACGAGATATCAAATGAAAACAATTCTGAATGATGTCGTAATCGGACCAGAATTCAATTGACCTTTTGTCCAAGAAATTTGTTCCCAGGTTTATCCTTATGGGTTCAATTTCTTTCCAGAAGATATCAAGAGACCAGGCAACTTTATGAATTCATTTTAGTGGATACCATTTCTCCTGAAATAACTCATGTTCCAGATCAAAACGATCCAGGAAGAATTGTCTATTCAAAGTTAAAAAATTTCCAGGTTCTAACACCATCTCATGGGCCACAAGAAATGTTCGTTCCCCAAAAATCCAAAATTTAGTCCTCAGTTGCACACCTACCGAGACTACATGGAAACTTGGTACAAAGTAGTATGGCATGAATCTCACAACCATGCTTGGTTTATTACGTTTTGTAAAAATTCTTACAAAATTAATTTTCCCAATTGGTTTCAAACATAGTGAAGCTATTTTGGGCTAACTCCAAAAATATTTCCAATAGAAGTCCAACGAGCTTACCATCAATTCTCAACTAGCATACCATCAATTCTCAACTAGCATATATTCGTTTGCGCTTTCACCAACGTATAGATTCTCTCTTTATTTTCAATTTCTCTGGATCTTCTGTTGGAGTCATGCAAATGATCGTTCACAATATCTTCGACGACAACAAAGAAGATGATCTTGAAGACAATGAAAATTCTTCAGAATCATTTATCAACGATATCGATTTTGAAATTGATCCATAATTTAATTTCGATATTACAGATTCTTGTGTGGATTCCCAACCAACATGAAGAATAGGTTGAAATTTAAAAGAAAAAAAAAAGAAAGAAAAAAGTGCATGAATATTTGTTATCCAGTTTGCAAAATGTAATCGTCGTTTAAGGTAATCTCCGATTAAAGGGTGGGGGGTGATGGAGATGGAAAGCGATTGAAGTTTACTTTAGATCGACCATAGACCGATGCCATTCACGAGGGTTGATTTCGAATAGGATGACTTACCACGTCTAGTTGATTCATTAAATTCAAGGGGATTAGGATGTTTGTGAAGTTTATGGATGTATTTAGTGCCAAAGAATTTATGAAATCAACACGGTTGACGTACGAAAGTCCAATCCAAGCCATTCAGACGAAGCCGAGTGACTTCATCATAGGAAGAAATTATCATAATCAACTTGAGAACAATTGCAAACATATCTTTTCTGTTTTATTTTTCTTGTGAATTTTGTTTGTTAACTTTCTTATTTCTTAATTTGTATTTTAACATTTTATTTAGTATCTTTTCAGATTACAAAGAGATAAGGATAATTGTGGGTCCTATCCCACCCAAATCTTATCGTAATTTTACTTGTTCAAAAAGAAAAATTCTAAAAGAGATGGTGTCCTATTGACCACTCTTTATATCTTTCCACTTTGTAAAACGAAACAAATAAGTGTATAATAACTTATTAATTTATCACCATCAATGATTTAATTTTAGTTTAGCAAATTCAATATCATTAATTAAAATTTTTATTTCAATTAAAATTCATAAAGAAATATATTTTAGTAAATAAAAAACCTAATAGGAAATGAAAGTTAATAAAAAATAATTGACTAATATTTTATACAAATATAATATAAGGCCCAAATGACCGATTTATCCATCTTTATTATTAATAATATATTTAAAAAAATAGAAAAAGGAAAAAGAAAAGTGAACCATGATTAATATTTGCATTTATTAGATATCTTATATAAATATGGTAAGTGATTAATTATATTATGGTAATATTATAATAAAAAAATTCCTTAATTATTTTTATTTTGGTGATTTTGTTCAAAAAATCTTCCCTCTCGATCTCTCTCTCACTTTCCAATCTCTCTCTGTCCATTATTTCTTTCATTTTGCATTGTTTTTCATATATTCTACCTAATTATAGTATATATTAAATAGTACGGTGTATGTTTTATGAATGAAAATTTCTTATATCAATTTGTTTATAGAAGATGGACTAACAAGGAGAGAAATCAAGGACGTGGGTTAGGTTTAATTTTTTTTTTTTAAAAAAAGTAAGTTTCCTTCTTCAAATATGTTGAATATTGATTCCATTTTCTTCACAAAAGACGCCGAATAATAGAAGATTGGGAAAAGTATAAGCGGTGAAGAAGAAGAACATCGGCGACCAACTGGTACAGTGATTTTTAAAAAAAAATGGCAAAAATTTAAGATTAGTAAGAATTTATATTTCATATTCAAAATACATTAGGATATATTGAGTATATTGAAGATAACATCATTTATGTATTATTGAATATATGAAGTTTTATATATGTAACAAATCATAGAAAATATATGTATTATGCAGTGGTATATATGTAAGAATTAAAAAAAAAAGTACTGATCGGATACATAATCTGTGCATACATTGATATATAAATGCAGCAAGAAAAAATCACAAAACATGAAGAAAAAATCTATGTATGTATTATTGAATATATGCAGTAGTATATATGTAACAAATCACAAAACATAAATGAATTATTCAGTAGCATATATGTCAGAAGTAAAAAAAATACTGAATGAATATATGATCTGTGTATATATTGGTATATATATGCAATAAGAAAAAATCATAGAACATGTAAAAGAATATGTGTATGTATTATTAAATATATGCGATAGTATATATGTGACAAATCACAAAACATAAATTTATTATTAAGTGGTATACCATAGTATATACGAATGACGGGACATTTAATAAAAATTCCATGTCGAGCATAACAAGAAGATGAGCTGAATAATAAAAAAAATAAACAAAATATAAGGAACATGACTGAAATATATGCTACGAAACGGATGAAGAAATAATATACGAAACGAAAAATGAAAGAAAAAAAAATAAGTATATTATGTAGCAAATCGAAATGGAAAAAGAAAGCAATTTTTTAAAATACAAGTCGAAGAAAATCGATGCCAGAATTGATGATTGTGAAAAAAAAGTTTTTAGTTTGAACATAAAATTGAAAAAAATTATTTTGTAGTATAATTAAAAATATTATTACCATATAAAATAATAATTTAAATTATTACAAAGGTAATAAATGTTCCATTAATAAATATAAATATATATGTATTAATAATTAAGGAAGTTATATTTACATAATAAATTGAGTATAATATAAATAATGAAATAATTTAAATTTAATTTAAAAAATTATATATAATTAATAATTATGATAAAGATTATAAATTCTTAAAAATATACAAAAACCTAACAAAAAAAAATTAGGACATTTGAAAAATTTTCATTAGATTTAGATTTAGGTCTTTCTATTTTTTTTTTGTAGAAAAATTAAGCATGAAACATAGGAATCTGAGCTTTGGACCCAAAGAGTGAGATATACATGTCGCCGAATTATATTCACTTAAACTATCAATATGAATATTTTAATACTGGCTATGAATCAAGGATATTTTAACTATTTATGTGCAATAGTAGGGCAACGACAGTATATTAAATGAGAATTTTGTATTTGGGTGATGACAAATATTTAGCAATTTCTCTGAAATCAAAAGAACCTTAAACCATATCATTACACAAAAGAAGCATAAGAAGCCATTCAAATTTAGAGGCAATGAATTGGATGAGGCCACTCAACTACTTGTTTCCATTAGAACAAAGATTCCCCTGCAGAAACTCATAAATTATTTAATCCAAAAAGGCTACCTAAATTCCCTTGTTAGCTATAAATTTGGAGGCCTCAACAATTTTCACTACAAGAAAAAGGGATAAGAGAAACCAAAGCAAGAAAAATGACGATCAGTAAGGTTCTCGTTGCAATCCTCATGGTCTCTGCAATGGCAATGGCATTTCTGGAAAATGTTGAAGGAGGAAGAGAGATGGCTCTGAAGAAACCAACTGCAAAAACTTATTCCCAAGAATTAGATGAAAATTATGAAGGATACAAACCCAAGGAGGATTACGAGGGATACAAACCCAAGGAGGATTATGAGGGATACAAACCCAAGGAGGATTACGAATGTGATGGATACAAATACAACGACAAAGATTGCTATGAATATGGCAACTGTGACAAATCTCCCTACAACGAGGACATCGACCATCAATACAACTGGGGTCCGTATAAGAAACCGATAGCAAAGCCGAAGGAGATGGCCAAAAAGTATGGAGTTCACCAGAGCTACCCCTGAAAAGCAGTGCTAAAGAAACCTCTACAAGCATAGTATTGCTTATGGCTCTATGAATAAAATGTATGAAATATAATTAGGTCTTGCTTAATGGGATTGGTGCTTTAACTAGATATGTAAGCATGGCCAAGGTAATGAAGCAAAAATCTTTCTTAAAGGTCTGCTATTTGACCTCTCTTCATATTTCCAGTCATTTAGTTAGAACTTTCTCCAACATGATCCCAGAAACTAATTAGTAAGAGATAGTATATCGTCTTTCAAGATGTGGGCACTGGGCTGGCACTCTAAAAGATGCAAACATATATATAATATGATCATCAAATCAGAATCAGATATATAAATAACATAGATGAGAGAACCAGAAGTCAACCAACAAAAGCAACTTTCTACTTCAATAATTATGTAAACTCATTGCATTACTGCTGGATTTCATTGTCAGTTTGTTTACAACTTCATAAAACCATCAAAGTTGACAACAAAAAACAATTAAGGAAATTAGAATTTCCTGCATTTCTTCCTAATGCAACTCTGAGATCATCAAAATGCAGTGGCAATCAGCAGAATACACTGGAAATTTCCATCTAAAAATTAGCTTTTTTCTTACTTACAAAAGAACTTCAACCGTTTCCTTTCGAAGTCTTAAAAAAAATCTGGTGTGAGCTGTAATCATATTAAAAGACAAATATTAGAAAATCAAAGTTCAGATAATTGCACTTGCCACAGAATGATAGAGAAGGATCAATGTGTTTAAATATAGATATGCAACCTACTTTTCTAACTTACCACTTTTAAATCAATCAAAATCTAAAATTTCTATCCATCATAAGTGGTGAATTCAAATTCCCACCATTGTAACAGTGCATTGAATAAATAGAATGCAGTAGGTTACAGACTTCATGAATTCTCTGTCAATACGTGATTGGTTTGTAATTGAAAATAAGCAATGAAGATGAATGAAAGGTTAAATTATAACCTCTGTTACAACCAGATCCTATAGGTTGTACATTGTCTTTGAGTTCTAAGAATTTAATTTTACTCTCAGTTTTAAAAGTACCGCTATACTTCCCAAAGTCACAATATTAACCTTGACATTTTGCAAATGCTACAACTCTATCATTAGAACAGAAATTCAATTTCGGATATAAATTGGGAGCTGAAACGTTTTGGCAGTGAGTTAGAACAAAGTTTGAATGACCACAACATTTTGGGTGGTCGATACACCTTTCTAGTCTTGATTTTGGTCCAACATTTTACAAGATTTCTCCTTCAAACATAGATTTGAAACATTAACAAAATCTATTTTATACTTTAGCCTTGAAATACGAGAGTGGTATAGGAAAAACTGAGCTACAAAGGATTTATTTCACATATAACACCCCCCCCCCCCCCCCCCGCCCCCCATTTTCTGAATCATTCCCAGTAATAAAATTTTTCATAAATACAACAAATTAAAGTGCCCTTTCAAACAGACAAGGCAATGACAATCATAACTGCTCCAGCCGTCCCAAATTACAATTGAATAGCCATCCTAAACCCTAAAGGTAATACAAAAAAAGATCTCACCCATAAGTATGACCATTGAGACAAGGTTATTCATGAAAGAAATTTCAGACCCATATTAAAAATGGGGGCAATGCAACTTTTTGTAGCATGAGAACAAGAGAATGACCAAGCAATTAAGCAACTTACACGTAAGCCTCACTCCAAGCTTGTCCCAGGAAGGAATACTCTAATCAGTTCTTTGGCAGTTACTCTCTTCCTACATGTTGGGCATTTACTCTGAACGCCTATTGCAGCCCTGATGCATGCCTTACAGAAAATATGACCACACCTTGTTGATGTTTCTTCTACTAACGGACCCATGCATATTGGACAACTGAATTTGGGCTCCTTCGGTGGAGCAGGCTTCACTTTCTGCCAATAGCACAGAAATCACATGTTGGCTCAATATTAAGCACTAGAGACATAATTCCATTTTCAGCACATACTTCATTTATCCGCAAAATCATATTTTCAACAGTAACAGCTAATAAAATGCTACCAGTAAAAATAAAGATCAATCCATGATGGTTCCAGAAATTGAAGAATTAACCAACAGGGAGGGGTGAACAAAATTGGACCGAAAACTGCGACAACTGACTGAAACCAACATTGGATGATTGGTTTTATGGATACAGTGGTCAAAGTCTGTTTTTCCTACAGAGAAAACGGCTGCCCAACCCAACGTTTAAGAAAATGAGGAGAAAAGGAAAAGGTGGAAAACAGTCGCTGGTTTCTTGAAATCAGCTATATTGGTAAATATATCTATACGCAACATTTTTTAATTCTCTATTCTTCCTCTCTCATTTGTCTCTAACCTGTGAACAACCATAACTTTGAACATAAATCAACCAAAAGAACAGCAGCATTCAGATATAGAAAGAGAGAAAGAGAAAGAGGTAATAAATCATTGTTAAAACAAACTAACTTAACTTCTCCAAAGGGGAGAAACAAAAGCTACCAAACCCAATCAGCTGATAAACCAAGGTCCAGGAGAGAAAGAGCTCAGCAGCAACTCATTGGGGGAATTTCCATTCCAGTGGTGGCAGACAAAACTTGGTCTGTCTTCAAAAGATGGACATAATTTGTTTTCATGTTCTCACATTATCGAGTATTGTATCAGGACCAAATATGTTGTCTCAATATTTCTAAACCTAGATACCAATACCACAAATTTTTTAAACTATGTAAAATCCAACTTGCTTGAAGCATTGGGAACTTGCGTAAGTATTTGAAGAAAAATATTTCAGATATGGCATGCACCATTCTCTGTCTTGTTGAGTCCTTGTCTCATGCGCTAGTGGTGTCATGGATATTCCCCATTTCCACCTCCATGCTTCTAGGGTGATATCATTTCTCACAAACATAACAACTCCAAAAGCAACCTCACCCTATCCATTTTTTCTCGACCTTTTCTTGACTTTTTCTTGAATGTTTGATCATAAAATAAATAATGTCATATTGTATATGCAAAAACAAGCCATGAGAACTAACTAGTCCAGGAGAAAGATAACAGACATAGCCCGCAGGATAAAGGAGAACATGCTAAAATTGGTTTTTGTGCTAAAAACTACAACCTCAAAAAAAGACAAAACATATGATCTACACTACAACTAAGGACACAGGAAAATCTTGCATAGAAAGAAGAGTAACAAAGATATTAGTCCCAGTACCATAGAACTGTTGCTCGCTTCCAAATTGATTAATAAATCTGAATTTACAGATGGTCGATTAGACACATCTCTCCTACGCTTGCTCCGGTTATTATTTGACACCCTGCTCCGCTCTTCTGCAACAATTAAAAGATGAGAGAATGAGAGAAGCAAGCATCACAACAAGTGATTGACAGACAAATCAATTGAACAAGAGGTTCCTAAGAGTTACAGTCCTCAGAGGGTCCAATCAATAATTAAAATATTGATGTGATAACAAAATTAAGATTTTAATTTTATGGATATTTCAATAAGATATTCAATATTGACAAGTATTTCAATAAATAAAGAAATTTATAAATAAATAATAGTTTTTTTTACCCCAAACTAATTTGATATTTTTATTGTACTTATAAAAGATATTGGAGAGATCAATTAACCATTAGCTCAATGCCCAACCCTTCAATTAACAAAAATATCAAAATATCAACAAATATTTCAATCATTGCGTACAACCATAAATATAAATAATAAACATCTTATAAGAAGGTTTCCTAATAGTTCACCGACAAGTTATATGTCTCACCCCAGCCCAAATTTTATCAGCCTCCGCAGGAAACAAAATCTTTCAAATAGGGAAATTTTGGTTGAGCCACACTTGATTCTTGTAGTTCTTTGGGGGTATTATTGTTTGTAATGTAGTTTGATCCTTCCTATGGCATTAAAAATATTTGCTTTTGTTCACTGAAATTTATGGGCAAGCTTCAAATGAAGGAAGAACCAATGTCAAAAGAAGAATCTCAAAAACTTGGGAGGCATCTATCTTATTTATTTACTTATTTGTTATTATTATTTTTTGTTTTACTTTTTTATGAAAACAACTTTTGTTGAGAAAAAAATGAAAGAACACAAGGGCATACAAAAAAACCGGGCAAAAACACCCCAACTAAAAGCAAATGGACCAACTGAGTAGCATAAAATGCTACTGATGGAATAATTACAAAACTTCGAAATCAAATCCCAAAGAGAAACATGAAATCGAATAAAAAACCAAACCTGATTATGATCTTATTCCCTACCACGGAACACCTATTCGCCCCCCCCCCCCCCCCCTCGGAGCAATAAAACGGACACGTCCTCAAAATTAGAAACACTAATGTTGGAAATTAGGGGCTAGTGGAGTGTTTATAGCCCCAAGGGTATTTGTGTAATATACTGTACCCTAGTTATATCTATATATATTCTTCCCTTTTGTACTCTTTTGATTACTAGAAAATAATAAGAGCGGCTTCTATCGTGGTTTTTCCTCCTTGTATTTGGGTTTATCCACGTATATCTTGTCTTCTTCTATTCAATATGGTGTCGGAGCGTGGTGACAAAACCCCAGCTGCCATTAGTGAAAATCAAACGGTGCAAGATGACCTTAGTTTTGCACCAGCCCCGCCTAAGCCACTGCCACTGCCACTAGAGTGGTCGCCGGAGAATTTGCCGAAGCCATCGTTTTTTCCACTGTCGATATTGTCGCTACTACCCAAGCTGTTGTTGATCGTTATCCTTAGTCCTTGCATATCCATCCAACTCTAGCACCATCACAACCCTTTGATGGAAACCCTAACTGAAACATCCATGATGAAAACGAGATTAGTGAGTTGTCCGCCTACCATAGAGGAAAACTCCCTACTGCGGAAACAAGCTTCTCGAAACAACCAGGTTTTCTTCATTATGCATCGCCTAGTTATGAACATCAAGGTTCGGTTGTACAACAGTTGGCTAATTTTCAGACAAGTTTTCAGCAACAAATCCTTGTGGCAGCTCTAGAAGCTACCACAAACTCCACAAATTTTGCCACTCCTTCAATCTTACAGTTGTATTCGGAGAACTTAGTAACTTCTTTCTCTACCTTAACTGCTACAAATTATTTATCTAGCTCCATAGGAAATTCCATGGAGTAATTGGAGGGGAGAAATTGAAGGGACAAAATTATTTCTCGTGGTCTCAATCCATTAAGATGACTCTTGATGGGCGTCACAAATTTGGGTACCCAACAGGTGAGGTACTGAGTCCTAGACCAGGAGACCCTTAAGAGCGAATCTAGAAAGGAGAGGACTCTCTTCTTCAGTCTACGTTGATTAACAGTATGGAACCTCAAAGTGGGAAGTCTGTCCAGGTGTGTGAACATTGTAAGAAACCTTGCCACACGAAAGACAGTTGCTGGAAGTTACTTGGTCAACCACCAAATGGTAAGAAACGTCTGCCAAATGACAAGCATAATTTCGAATCAGTGTTCTCGATTTTTTCATCTTTCGTTGTAATAATATCTTGGTCTTATTCTTTTCAATAACTAATAATATTTTTTGTCTGAAAAAATATGACTTTCATTGAAAAAAATGAAAGAATACATCGGCATACTAGAATTAACATACCACCTCCTATCACTTTCCACTTCTTGTTAAGCACAATAAGTTCAACTAGGGTCTTCTCCCTTGTGAATATGAGAATAGATGAGTGAATGAATATGAGATCCTTATTTTCGTGGATGTTGGAAGTACGGATCTCAAATTCATTGTTATGAATAGTTCAATGTGGTTGGAGGCTTCAGGCCAGTTTTCAACCAAGTCTACTTTCCTTAAGATGGCTACAGAGGCCCCAAAAATTAACCTCCCTTTGGTCAATCTTATTTGGAAACTGAAAATTCCTAGACAAACGAAGTTTTCCCTTTGGTCATTTGCTTATAGAAGCCTTATCAACCATGATGAGCTCAAAAAAGTTCCCTAATTGGTCTCTTTCCCCTTCCATGTGTCTTCTCTACCAAAAGGAGATAGAGACCTTAGACCATTTATTCTTACACTGCAAGTTCGCTTCCAAATGGTGGAATAGAATTTTTTATACTTTTGGGTTGGATGGATGTCTCCCCATGAGGATTGACGATTGGATGATGGATGGTTGAATGGTGGCAGCTTTCGTGGCAAAGGAAAAATCTTGTGGAGTTGTGCTACTTCATCTTTGGAATGAAAGATATATTTGGGTTCTTGTGCAGCATACGGCCTCATGGTGGTGTACAAATTACACAAAGTTATTTTGTAATTACAGCCTTGTCATGATTACTAACAATTGGAGGGCTCTTCTTGTTTAATTTTTTGTTGAGGCCCTCGCCTTTAGGCTGTCCTTTTTTTGTTTATATATATATATATATCCGTTTCTTATAAAAAAAATGAATAGTTCAACGCTCAGTCATCCAAAGATGATGAAGTCAAAAGATTTAATAGAGAAGCTGGCTAAACTCAACAACAATTTTTTAACCAAATGGCTAAGAAGGTACCCATTCTAAGTGATGCTATGTGTAATACACCCATGTCATAGCAAAAGTGTATGTAATGGCAGAATTATGGTGGTTTGCTAATAGCAGGGGATGTAGACAAGCAACTATAAACCGGGGTAACAAATATCCAAGCTAAAAACTACTATGATCATTAACTCCAATCTTTAGATTGTCATTGGTAATTTAGTATAATGATGTATTTTGGGAAGGATGTACGGATTGACTGTAAATTTTTCTTCCATTAATCTCTTACCATGCTCTAGACAGGAGTACATGGTCTTCAAAAAATCAGTGCTAGAATGGGTCTAACTACTAATGGATGCAAAGATTTAGAAGACATCGGGATGATGTAATAACAACTACACCTTCTGTGCCTTCATAATTTCTAAGTCATTAATGCTTCAAGATGTCAAACTTCTTAATCATCCTAAAATTAAGATCGCCATAATGTGGGTATGTTTGAAAACATGAATCCCCAAATCTAAAGGCTGTTTCATTTGCTACTTCTGTGACCACCAACCCTAACGAACTACTTTCCTAATTGATAACAAAGTTCAATTTTCTTATATCCAATCTTCCTTTCATAACAAGCAGCAAACTGCATACCTTTAGAATTTATTAAAAAAACCTATATAGAATAAAATAAATAAAGTTGCATTGCAAATTTGCAAGTGATGTGACAAAAAAATAGATAGACCAACATGCTACCAATTTCTAGGTCATGAAAAAATATCTGCTTAGCTATAGTGCTCCACCAGCTGAAATAAACAAACCTGCATCCACGTCAACTACATTCTTCCTAGCATTTCGTCTGGATTTATTTTTAGCCTGACAGATAAACAATGGAATTCATGAAATACAGATCAGAATCAATAGAAAAATAATATAATAAGGATAGAACAACCGTGAGTATTCGAACATTCAAGCGAAGCTACAGGAAACATACTTCAGCAAAAGCTCTGGCAGATGATTCAATGACATCGTCATCAATGGCCTCAATGTCAATCATTGCAGGTTGTACGGGCTGTTGTTGATTAACCTGTGCATCCTGAAGCCGCAGTTGAGATGTTTCTCCTTGATCTCGGTTCTCAGTTGGTGGCATGCTGTTCAGGTCCAAGTCCAATGATTTCCTACGATGATAACCTCTTGTGGTATGTCCCCTCATAGCCTGAGTACTCATCTATACTTTCAAGCTCCCCAGCAACCTGCTATACATAAGCCCAATATATTCAAAATCTGAATGCAATAAGACCCCAGCTGATGTATCATGTAAAATAAAGTGAACAAAGGAAATTTTGAGAAAGAAATTGATGGCTTTCAACAAAGAGAAAAACCACAACTATCACCATTCAATAACAGTCTGAGAACCTTAGATAAGAAGAAAACTAAAAAGAACTTCAGTTATCATTCACTGAAATGACACACAAAAACTTTATATCCCAGCAACCACCCCATGAGCGTGAACTCTAGTCCGGGTACTTACTAATTTTCTTCTTAGGTTACCCAAAATAGTTTTGTTCTTCTGTGTTTTTGACATGGTTTCAACATTATACCCCAGTCCTTGCTTATGATATTAGTTTTCCTAAAGATAGGATTTTATTTAAGCATTCAGTTCTAGAGTTCATCATCTTCACAGATATTTACAAAACGTCAAAGTCGGCTTGAGTTTCCTTCAATTTTTGCTTCAGATTTGATATGACTGTTAACAATCTCTCATTTTTCTCCATTAATTCTTGAATCTTTTCTTTTTGAATGGTGCGAACCATGGAGTCTTCTTTCCAAGCCTGTTGTAATTTACTATAAGAAACACTTTCATTCATTTTATCATCCAGTTCTTTGCTCTCAAATAGAGATTCATCTTAAGAGATTGTACTTATAAATGCGTTAGTGAACTCTTCTTCTTCTTCATGATCATTAGACTCTTCATCGGATAGAGTGGCGCATAAATTTTTCTTTGTCTTCTCAGATATGTTGGACATTCAACTTGATAATGTCCATGACCACCGCATTCTCTACATTTAAATCTTCTTGGATCTCTATTACTTTGTCGATCAGTGTCTTTTCTTCTAAGATGATTGTTTTCTAGACTGTTTTGCCCATAGCTATTAGAAGTTTTAAATTTCTTAATAACATTTGAGAATTGTTTGGTCAGCATTGCAATTGATTCACTCATTTGATCATTTGACACCTTATATTTTTCACCACCATCTTCCTCACGTAGAGATTGAAACGCTTTACTTTTCCCTTTTTCTTCTTCTCTATCAGATATAGCAATTTCATAGGTGCGCAGGGACCCAAACAGTTCATCCAGAGACAGTGCAGTGATTTCTTGAGCTTCTTCGATAGCTGTTACTTTCCTATCAAATCGTCCAGGTAAAGATCGTAATACTTTTCTAACAAGTTTAGATTCTGGGATGCCTTCACCTAGATTGAACGATTCATTTGCTATTTTCAAAACCCTTGCATTATATTCAGATATTGTTTCTTCCTCCATCATTTTCAAAGATTCAAATTTTGAGGTTAACAGTAGTAGTCGTGAGACTTTTACCTTTGAGGTACCTTCGAATGCCACCTCGAGGGCCTTCCAGGCATCTTTTGCTGTAGCACATGTGTTTATCAATTTAAACACATTCAAATATACTCCATTATATATAGCATTTAGTGCTCGAGAGTTTCCCATTGACTCTTGTTCTTCTTCATCAGTCCAGTTTTCTTTAGATGTTTGGATTAGATTAACAGTAGTAGTCGTGAGACTTTTACCTTTGAGGTACCTTTCGAATGCCACCTCGAGGGCCTTCCAGGCATCTTTTGCTGTAGCACATGTGTTTATCAATTTAAACACATTCAAATATACTCCATTATATATAGCATTTAGTGCTCGAGAGTTTCCCATTGACTCTTGTTCTTCTTCATCAGTCCAGTTTTCTTTAGATTTTGGAATAGATTTTCCATTTACAGTTACCATAGGTGGTGTCCATCTTGCTTTAACAGCTCTCCAAGCTTTAGCGTCAAGAGACTTGAGGAACGAAATCATACGTGTTTTCCAATATGAGTAATTTTTGCCGTCCAGTATTGGGGGTCTAGTAGTCGAACTTCCTTCTCTGGCTACTCCATTTTCAACAGAACCCGATCTGATACCAATTGAAAAAAAATATAACTAGTAAATACCTTTAGTATATTCGAAGTTAAAAGCTTTAGAAATAGCTAGGAGAGAATAAACAATAACACAAACAGACTTTGGTAACCAGTTCGGAATTTCAACTACATCGGGGAGCTTCTTTGCTCAGATAATGATTATTATTAAGATTCATGAGCTTGTGACATAACCATGCAAGCTACAATAATTCTGTTATCTTTTTGACATAAAGGAATAACAGCAGGCTCCCCCTGTCGGTGATGATGAATCTTCTTGAAGACCAATCTAGGCTCCCCCTGAATTTCTGAATTTGACTTCATAATTCTTATGTCTTCATTCATAATCTTTATCGCACCTAAACATATATTTATATCTTCATACCTTTTGGTAGTCGCGGAAATACAGCAACGATGGTTGTATCAACTCTGAACAACTCACTTCTTCTTCTTTTTCTTTTTCCCACATCATAACGAGGACAATCTCGTATATA
>CM046886.1:10835497-10903151 GCA_025688845.1 Cucumis hystrix
TATATATATATATATACTCCTTAAGATTTAAATATATAAAATCTTCTTGATCTTATTTTTATTTCAGGATACACTAAGATTCTTTTAAGAGATAAACCAAGATCCCTAAAATATAGGAAACAAATCTTTTGACAGAATATTTGTTTGGCAAAATATTGTAACATAGTGTAATGGTGAATAAATAGACATCAAATGAAAAAAAAAACATAAAAGAAAAAATACTAGATAAAAATAACCTAAGTTTTAATTTTTATTAAACAATCTTTTCCAATTTTTATTAAACGATCTCCCAAACTTTTATTAAACGATTTACCAACTTTTATTAAAACTCTTCCAAAGTTTTATTAAACGATCTTTTATCTCCTATTATCATAAATGCGATCTTGGAATAAAAATATTTCGTAAAACTTATCTTCGTTTTTTTGGATCTCGCTCTATAACACAGACAAGTTTATAGAAGAGAGAAAAGCAACTAATGGTTTATAAAGGATTTGAAGAGAGAGAGAGGATAGAATTGATATTTAATATGGCAAAAAAATCACGAGAAATGGATCGGTCATAAAAAAGTTCTTTGGTTATTGGATTAGTTTGCGAAACTTTCCAACTCTAAAGCCTGAACTGTTTGTTTACTCCAAATCTAACCCCAAATATTCAAGCTCGATTCAGTTTTTGGTTTTATATGTAGTAGATCATATATACAAAAAATGGTCTGGTTTTTATACCATATATAGTGTATAACATATATATATGTTTATATATATTTGTAACATAAACAGCCTGGTTTCGGTTTCTAAATCTAAAACGAAATTGAATGGAAAAAAATTAGTTTTCTTAACAAAATCACCACTTTAATAAAAACAGGATTTCAGGTTTAGTTCGGTTTGGTTGGTTTCTATGATCATACGATCATAAACTAATGTGATCGTTAAATAGTAATCAAATAAGCCAAACCTCACAATACAATTATTAGAGTGAAGAATACATCACAAGCAAAAGTAAAAATTTCAAGTAATGATTAAAAATAATATAACCCAAAACACCCCAGATTGTCTTTTTCCCACTTTATTTGCCCACAAACAAACACTTATATTAGATGGTACAGAAGGATATTTGTTGCAGCCCAACAGATTCTTTCCTTCAAATAATATATATATTCACACGTCCATGTAAAACTGAGCTAATGAAGATGTAGAACAATATCATTTTCTTGGCCATGGAAAACAACAGCATTTCTGAAAAGTTTATAAGACAGGATGTAAGACAAAGGATATCAGAATCTCAATAATTTTAGAAATGGAGTATAGCTTAACCTTTTGATTCTGTTCATGATTTTGGTTGTTTGTGCTGTCAATCGGCCGTGTTGGTGTCCCTCGCACTGTTTGATCTTGCCGCTCTTCCCGCACCTTGTTGAAAATAGCCGTGTAGTTCTCCGGTGCTTTTGCATTCCCATCATCCCATTCTCCAAATTTTGGAACTGCAGCTTCGTTATCCTTTCATTTGCAACCATTTCATTACCATGTCAATTAGCAATAAGCAAAGCTATAGATTCATTGGGTATCAGATATATGTATTGTTGTAAGATGACATCGCATCAAATTTTCCTTCCTCCGCTTAAATTTTAGTGTCAATAAGTGATTTAAGAATGAGAAATTGTATTAGATGACAATTTTTTTTAAAAAAAATTGTCTATAACACCTCTTTTTTTTTTCACATTTGCAAATATAACAACTAATTAAATATATCAAATTGCTATCAGAGAGTTATTAGAGACTAATAGAGGGTTATAAGAGGATTACAACTTTAATTTGTTAATTTTGCCATTTAAAAAATGTAGAGACATGAATCCTATTATTCTAACATTTTTTTTTTTGTTATTTTTGCAAACGACCCTTAAGAATTGCTAACCCTTTCTAAGATTCCAACAGCAAACTCTATACTTACTTAGGACTTAGGACCTGCTTGAAAATAAGAACTTGCGATTGCTCAAGCTGCCTCTAGATAATTTATTATTATTGTTATTCCCAAGTTTCTTAGTTCATCGTTTCGGAAGAAGACATCAAAGGACTTCAAGTACTAAAATTTCTAAGTAAAGTTCAAAGCATGAAAGAAGAATACAGCAAGTTTTATAGTGGTTCAGCTTTCTTGAAGCCATCCACTTCGAATAGCCTTGGAGCGATTTTATTCACATCAAAATAAAATGTAAGAACACTTCGGTCAGTAGAATTTCAAACCCCTTTTATAACTATACCAGAGAAGTTTGTTACTCTGTTTTATTTGTTAATGGTTGAGAGTAGTTGAAAAGAGTTTGTTAAGAGAGGTTAATCTGTTTAGAGGTTGATCACTTCTGAAGTTGTTGGGCTTGGCTGAAAACAGATGACATATTTGGTAAAATTGGTTTAAGTTAACAATTATCATTAACTACAACTGACTCGACAGACGCACACAAATCTAAAATCTTCAAGACAGTGTTTAGAGGAATCATTATAATCCAATTGCATATTACCAACCGATCCCCAAAGAAAAGACGACAACTTCAACCACAAAAATAGCTTGAATGGTATCCAAAACAATCCACTCTCAATTGACGCCTATGAATAATCTTGAGATGAAATAACATATTATCAATCCTAATAGTTGTTCCTTTCCCTTCGAGAATTTACACCATAGAAATTTGAACACAAATGTCAAAACAGCAAATACAATAAGTTCAATCATAATATAAAACTAATGTATTTGAACAAGAGAAGATTCAAATGTGGAATAAGAAGAATGATCTTCCTAAGCTGTCTTGCACAAATAGTCAGCTTTTTTCACATGGACAATATGAAAACTATATCATTAACAAGATGAGTATTAAACTTGATTTTAATGAAGTTCATAAAGGATTCAACAAAAATCACGCATACCTAAAGACAGTCCTTTCAAAAGATTCAAAATGGAAAAAACCAAAAACGACTATACAGCAGATATGGATAAGAACAAATAAATAGATGGTTGATTAGACAATAGTTGATTGTCATACACCCCAAAAATAGTTTAAATATAAAATAATAATAATAATAAACGACCAAAGCCCCACATGTATACAATTATGTATGAATCCTTTTTCATAACGATGAACTAGAAGAATGGCCCAAAAGTAGCAATGATTTAATTCTAAAATTGAATTCAAATGCTCGTGATTGAACACTTCTTCAAGAAATAAGCACAAAGCGAAACCCACCACAAGTCAGGTCAAAACCCAGCATATGAACAGAAGAAAAAAGCATTAAAAAACAAGCAATAATTCGAACCGTACGAGGACTATGACAGAAAAACCATTTTTAATTTCTGAAATTACATCTAGAAAGCACTCTAGTTCTATCTCACATCTCAGCTTTTGAACAGTTCTTGATTTAATCTTCAAAAACTATTCGGTTTCGGTTCATCATCACTCATCAGATACTGAAATTTAACTAATCAGTTTAGGGTAAACGAAAAGCAGAAACACATCTCGCTGGACTAGTTCCGTTTGGAAAGAAAACTTTGAAAAACTCTCATTCTGTATTTTCCCGCTAACTAGGAGATTTTCAGAGCAGCCAAACAGAGTATAAAAAGAAATACAGAGTAAAATAGTGAAATCGAGAAAAGAGGAGGAATGGTAGCTTACAGCCATGGTGATTTCTTATCCTTCTACACGGCAGCGTGAACCAGTCCGAAATGGGAAAGATCTACCGGACTCCGAGGAGAAATCACGGCGAGGAAGGTGACAGGAAAGGGAGCATAGGGAAGGGATGAGTAATAGAGAGAGAAAGAGAGGGAGGAGAGAGGGAGAGAATGGGTTGATGAAGGAAGAAAGGAAAGGAGAAATGAAGTTCCATTGTTAATAAACAAAAGAAAGAAAGACCAAATTAGTAATAACTGTACGAGTCTTCGTCTCTTCCCTTCCTCTTCAAAATGTACCTCGTGGGATATATATATATATATATTTTTATTTATTTATAAAATATAATTCAATTAATTTGAAAAATTTTAATTTTTTTTTAAAGATAATATTACCCAATCAACTCGAAACACACTTAAGGATGTCCTAAAAAATTATAGCATGATGACTAAAGATTTGTGCAGGAAGATTAGTAAATAAATTTATTTAGCACACTTGAAAAATGTGACGTTATGCTGAACTTCCGTAAGGTCTGTTTATTAATTCCAAAGATTAATCTCAATTAATTTTAAAACCATTTTATCTTTTAATTCTTCAATTATTTTTTTAAATAGTGGTTTTAGCTTTTGCAAGAAGGTAGATTCTTTTCTTTTTTTTTTTCTTCCTTTTAAGTTAGTCGAATTATGCTTTTAAGCTAGTAATTTATGACGACACAACAATAATTAACCTTTGTTTCAAACTAATTTGAAAACAAAATTATATATATATATATATTTTTCATCTTTTCAATGTGGATCACATTTGAAAAGATATTTTTAGATCGTCCAAATTCAACAAGATAGATAACACTTATTGGCAAAATCTTATTTTGCTCATTTCGGAAAAGTCAGACTAAGAAAGACAAAACCCATAAGTAGCAGACAGTTCTTAGAGGGTTGTGCTATATTTACTGTTGAGAGCCTAAATGCAGTTTAACTTTCATGTTACTTGTGGGTTGATGAGGGATCTCTGTATTGAGAGTACCTAAAAGGAAGAAGATTTTGTGCTATCATAGTTGGGTTTTACAGAAAACCACGAAGACTTGTGGAAGAAGGTAAATTCATGTTCTTTCTCATTTGATATGTTATTGTCAGTTATTACTGTTGTTGTATAGGCAAAACAACTTTGGATTGTTATGATGAAATTGCCAACACAAATATATAGTTTATAGCCATTTGTCTACATGATCAATTATGCATTTAAAAGCAAAGTGACTATGCTAATACCCTTGACTTCCTAGAATTACTCACATCAATAAGTGAAATTGAAGTGTAGGCACAAGGTAAACCAAAGGAACTTTTTACTTGTATCATTCTTGGAGAAGAAGATAATGAAAAGATTTGACACTAAGTCATATAGTTTATAAGTCATCCATTTATTTGTTGACGACTTTCATTGAAATCTTTTTTCTTGTTTGTTTAATTTTAATCTTCTAAAGCATACAATTTTGATAAATGTTTTTAATGATTACAAAACCTGTAACCAACAGTGGTTATCAATCTAATGTGTTTAAACCTGATTTAACGTTACAGATCTAAAGTTAACATTAGATCTATAACGTTTTATTTGATTTTCTTCATGAATTAAGGACAAATATTTGGTTTGTAGAGATAGATATTTCTACTTTGATCTTTTTATTTTCTTTCATAAATCTCTAGTTTAACAAAATCTGTTAAATGCTTAAGTTTTGATACATAATTGTTTGTGTAAAATTGCACACTAGTGATTTTGCAATGTAATCTTTTGAGCATATTGATAGCAATTTTGTTCATAAATTTCATTTTTTCTGGAAATTCTATTGTTCTTTTCTAAATTTAATCTTTAGACCCATGTTAAGTAAAATAAACAATAAATAGTGCTTCAAATATATATATATATATATATATATATTATTATGTCACACCCCGCCCCGGGCACCTACTTGCTTGTCCCGAGACATGGCGTGATGTCAGCCGAAGTCGTTCGCCTCCAGGACAACCTCAACTGAAACAATCACAATGGAAGTCTTTTAACTTGGAATACTTTTAACCGTAGTGCCCATAAGAAATCTTTATAAAATGTACCATGAAAAATGAACAAACATGAAGATATAAGTATTTGAACAATCTTATCACTATTATAAAACAAAACAACGTTTTTGTATAATGAAAACTAAGTTGGTCTGGCAGCAGTAAATTTAGCATACAAAGATCCACAATTTATACCTGGAACGAGGGACAACATTTTTGAAAGGGTAAGTCGAAAGACTTAGTGAGCAACGGTTTTATAAAACAGGTTTTGATAAACATTTTAGTATAAAACTGAAGTTTAATACATTTATCAGTAAACAGTCAAAACATGAAACAATGGAAACATTTGCATAGCTTTTCGAAGACAGTCTTCCATAGCCACAGGTAGTATGTACCCCTTTATCCAAAGTCGGGACAGTCGATGTGAAGTTATCCCCCTCTTTTAAGGTATAAATATATACCCTTCCTGATGGCCCATAGTTAAAAATAGGTTCATCAACCATACCATCAATATGGATAAAAACATTTGAAAACATTAAAATATTTCCTTGAAAGTTTTGAAATATTTCAAATATCATTTCAGTAAATATTTATCGTAAATCATAACTTGAAATATAGCTTAGAAATCATGTTCATAAATAAGTTAAAACATATTGTTACTCACAGGCTATTGCTTGTAAAGCATGAAAACATGTTTGATAAATACTTTAGAAATAGTGGTGTTACTCACAAGCTATTGCTTGTAGAGCCTAAAATCATGTTTATTAAATCACTTTGAAATCGATGTGTTACTCATCATACTTGTACAGATCCTTGATCGAAAATTCCTCCGTATCCTCTTTGTCCTGAAAATTCATATTTTATCCTTAATTAATTCCTTGAACATGAAAATATCCAAAAGTTCCCTTAAAATTCTCAAAATATCACAACAACCTAAAACAACTCGAAAACAGCCCAATGGTGTCCACTAACATAAGGGATGGGGCTAGTCTTGCGCATGGCCTAGGGCCTACCGTGTGCTAACCTCACAGTGAAGGGCGTACATCACATGCTAACCTCGCAATGAGGGGCAGTGTGCGCACAAGGCCGCACATTAGCGCCCATCGCGTGTCTTGTCTACATGGTGTTGTGCGCCTAGCTTGCCGCCTACTAACCTCCTTTCGCAAGTCATGCGCGTAGTCTGAGTTCATGCCTTGTCGCTTAGCTATGTCATGACCTTGTCACAAACCTCAAAACAACATAAAAATAACCTCTATGATCAAGACGCCAAGCCCAACTCGCTTAGCATGCATAACAGTGACCTACTGACCACAACTTCAATTTTCATCCAGAATACATGACTCAACTTTGAAAAATCATAACTTACAATCCATAACTCTTTTGTTAAAAATTTATTCTACAAAGTTTCTTTAAAATGAGTTAACTTTTTTACCACAAAATTTCAGAATCAAACTCCAGACGACGAGTCCTATAGTTCTCTGGAAGTCTTACTCAGATTCACCCAAGAAATGACCTTCTCGCCTTCTCTTGATCAAAACGTCAACCTCCTTGAAACCAAAACGTACAGCAGCCCTCTCTCATAATTTTGACTAAATTTCTGAACTTTTAAGACCAATTTGAGTGAAAATTTCCAAATAAATTGTGAGAAATTCAATACTGAAACTGGCCTATTTATAGAAGTCCTTGCATGAAATTATTTTGACACCTCCTCCTTGCTTAAATCCATCCTTAATCCTCCTTAAGACACCTCCTACTACTTATCCACCCCATAAAATGCATGAAAAGTTACTAAGACACTTGGATTAACTTTAAATCGCTTGCCTTAAGCTTGCCACACACATGTCCAAAACGCATAGTTAACCTTCATGACCACCTCGCATAGCCTTGGTCGTCCAACACAAAATGCCTAACCTCTATGATCTCTCTTTTTCGCCAACCTTAAATGTCCAAAACTCCTTACTAACCTCTATGTCTCCTCGCATAGCACTCTTCTCGTTTAATGACACCCAATTGGAGGTTTTTCTTACCTAGCCACAAGCCAACAATAAAATAACCTCCAAACACATGATAAAAGTCATTTCGCCAAGTCATCCCAAAACGTCTAGACACATCTCCAAGACGCCAAATAACCTCTTTAGAGGTTCTTTCCTTTTCTTGACCGCCTAATGCTAACCTCTAAACGCCCAATGTGTCATCCTTTGACACTTAACCAAAATTTTAAACTTTTCTTTATCTTAAGCACATTTTTTTTATCTTTACCAAGTCTTAACAAATTCCAATGGTCTTAGAAAGTTTGGTGTTTCACATATTATGTTGATGATCTTATATTTGATTATTTGTTTTTTTAATAATGATTTAATTTGTTGATTCAATCATGATATTGAAAGGGGAGATTGTAAAAAATAGAATATTTTGACCAAATATTTACCTTTCATAGAAAAATAAGTGTAATGAATTTTGTCTTTAAGTGGTTTTGTTTGTAAATAGTTTACCAATTTTTTCTATTTTTTTGAAAAAATCCTATTGAAAACATGAAAAATGGTGGGATTTTGGAGAGAACTTTTTTATTTTTCACTTTGGATTAAGTAAACTAGAGGACCGATTAATATTGGTTGTGAGTTGATGATTGATTTGATTAAGTTATTGTTTCAAATCAAAATCAATTCCCAATACACATATATTACAAATTATTGTTAATTTGGATTAAGATGGTAGTGAGATTTTCTTTTGGTTGGTAAATTATTTTACAAATATGATTTAAAATGATTGAGGTTTCTCTTATCGAGTTTGAATGAATTTTACATAGGTTTTCATTTCTATTTAATTTTAAGCTCAACAATATTCAAAATTTATATATGGCTTGCAATTTTATTTCATTGATACATTTGAGCGTGATATTCAATACTATAATATTTTGTGAGTAGTAATTGACATTTATATACACATTTGCATGTAAAATATTTTTTTGTACCTCGAATCAAATATTGGCAATGTGTGTTTTTGAAATAAAATAGAAGTAAAATCAATTAAACAAAGAGAGATCACGAATACCTTGGAATAAAGAGTTTTACGAACTAAATTGGATTTGTTCATGAAATTTATTGCTCTTAACAAAAGGTAATATTGAACTTTGGATCTGTTATGAACTTAAATACTTGGAAATGTGGGGTTGTTTTGCTAAGGTAGCATATCTTGTGTTTAAGAAATTAAATCTATGGTAAGATTGAAAGTCGTTGACTATGTTTACTATTTATGCTCATAATAGTGTTGCATATAGATTTATATGTTTAAATGATAAATCAATTTGTGAAAATTGAGACACTATTGTGATCTACTGGATCATGTCTATTAGCATGTTAGCATGAGTAGAAATAAAATTTCACGTGTCTTATATTTGACAAAGTTTCTGCATGATTTACGTCATGAATTGTCATGTTTGGTCATTAATATTCATGAAGTTGAAAACATGAAAAGTATTGCTATTACTTTTAATTAAGTTTGGTCGTACAACATTATTCTGCATATTACTATAGCCTTGTTGGTAGTATGAAAATATGCAAAATTGTTATTTTTCTAAGCTCATTGAATTGTATGAAAATTTAAGACGACATTGTCGAAATTATAAATATGTGATATTTTATAAGGTATGAGGGCTTATACCCCAAATTTGTCCATAATAAGTGACATCAAAGTTGTGTCCCTGGTTTAGCCTTATTATTATAATCCTTAGGCCGAACGCGAAGGTGTAATGGAACCTTAAAAGTAGTCGTGATATGTTCTGTGCATGGCTGAACTCTATTAAATAGGTAGTATGTTATGATAAATAGGAGTTAGCCTAGATAAGAGTTAAATGGGTGCATTTGTATTTTACGAGAGGTTTAGTTGAAACTCACTACAAGAATTTTTACTTTTTCGACGACAAAAAGTGATGATCAAAGCCCTACATTAGTTAGATAAGAAGATGATCATGGAAACATAGGTGCAATATTTATTGATGGTTTATAATTGTTATGTGATTTGATAACTTATGATGAAATTTAGAAGTTGATCTTGAAATTTAGATCAAATAGTTCAATTGTCAAACTTAAGGCAAGGTTAGTGGTTGTGGAGATTTATGCAAAATTAAGTCATGATTCAAAACAAGTCATTGAATTTTTTTATATTTGTTATCGTATGACTAAAATAGCCACTATAGACCTTAAAAGTATTTTCAGCAATGCATGGTCATCTAATACATCATACGGATGTAAAGATGATATTCTTTAATGGTAGCTTGGAAAAGGAAATATATATGGCACATCGTTGTCAAAGTATGCAAACTCCTAAAATATCTTTACAATCTTAAATTAGTTCCTAAATTGATAAGGAATACTTAACAAACATTTTAGTAAAAAATGTTTTAAAAGTGAATTGTTCATATAACTTTGGGAAGTAATTGGCATATGAAATTTAACACTGATGTCGTACTGAATTTTTCTTTCAAGACAATGGTTCGTCACGATACAAAAAAACAATTGACATTTGTTTCCAACAATCATCTCCAACATTTTATTAAATTTTAAATGAACAACTCTTTTATGTATTTTGCATAGATATTGAAACCACCTAACTTTATAAGTTTGCAATCTTTTTATCATTCCAAAAAACATCAACATTCCGTTTCTAACCAATGGGGTTGAGGACAAGCTTGATGAGGCTTAATGACTTGAAGGACTCTGAATCCTAGGGATGGACGAGGGGCATCTTGAGCTCATTGAAGGGACTGTCCCTTTGCCAATAATGGTTTTGAATTGTTGAAAGAAACCAAGAGACTAACAACACTTAAATTAAGAAGATAATTTCTATAGGACTACAAACATTAGAGAATCATGATTCATTGTTTGAAGATCTTGTATCGAGCTTTCTCCGACATACAACACCATCAATCAAACAACTTCCACGACCCGTTACAAAATACAAAAACACGTAAATGGATTAAATATATGCCTCCCAACCATTCATAGAGAACTTACACTCCCATAAGCATGCGTTGCAATCTTAGCATACTTGTTGCTTGCAAAATAAGCAAATGAGGTAAATATATAACCCTTTAATCGAAGATTTATTCGACTTGGGATAATATCATACAAGATCCTTCTTATGCAAATATTTGGCTTTTGAAAGGGCCACATTAATCTTTCTAAAGAGTGTTATTGCAAGACCAAAGAGCATGTTTGAAGAAGATGACATTATTGTCATAATTAGAGTATCTTTGGGGAATATAATTCTTGTGTATTTATTTTGCATATTTTTTCCTTAAGTGGCTTGACTTTGTGTATAATTAGATTTTTAATCTATGGTAAACATCCATGAAAATAAGCAAACATTCATTTGATCCATAAACTCGCAAACTCGCATATCTATTGATCCTCTACTTAGATCCATTCTGATTTAGGTTAGATCCGCTGACCTGCTCTAGTTTTGTCCCCTTCCGCAGCTTGTCCATTCGTCTGCAATCCCACGAAGCCCAGAGCTCTGATTCAGTTTTCACTAATTAGATCTGTTCAACATATTAATCTGATTCCCTTTCGATTCTGGTTTCGATTTGCTCCAATTTTGATTTGCTTTGGTTTAGATCTGTCCCACAAAACTCCGATTTGCTTTGCTTTGGTTATCCTGTTTAATCTGTTTGATTTTCTTTGCACATCTCTGATTCACAGACTCTTGATTTCGTTTTCGGTTTTTGCTCAAATTAGGATTTGTGCTCCAGCTTTCATTTACTTCGATTTTTTATTTATATGTTGTGATCTGTGTGTTGTGAACTATTTGCTTACAAATCTGAATATCCCGTTTAATCTGTATCTGACTTGTGCTTTGTGTGTTGACCTAGTTTCTACTGTTTTTGTAAGGGAGAAAAATGATATAACACGTTCTATTAGCACTATTCTTGATGCACGAACTATGTTGGGCCCACCAAATGAGGAGTTTTTTTATCGGTCTAAAGTTATGGCATATAGTTAATGGAGATATCACCAAACCTGTCAAACCCATTCCTCCTGTGAAAAACACCATTAAGGACACTCTGAGACTGATGATGCAGACACTTCTGATATCACTAATCAAGAGACTACTATAGAGGACGTCAAGTACCTTGAAAGACTTGAAGACTAGGATAGCAAAAATCATCAAATCATCACTTGGTTGGGTAGCACTTCTATTCCAGCTATTCATACTCAATTTGATTGATGCATTTGATACTAAAAAAGAACTTTGAGATTTCTTGTCCACACGTTTTCAGTCTATTGGGCTTGCTCACTATTATCAATTACATTCTTGACTTATTAGTCTAAACCAGGAGGGAGGACAATCTTTGAATGAATATCTTACCACTCTTCAGCCAATTTGGACTTAGTTAGACCAGGCAAAAATTAGTCATGGCCATATTCGCCTCATAAAAGTCCTCATGGGTCTTCGCCTAGAGTATGAATCAGTTTATGCTATTCTGTTATATCACAACCCTCCACCATCTCTCGACGTTGCCGTTCAGGGAATTTTATTTTGAAGAAAAATGACTTGGCATTGTCCCCTCTCTACCCTATGATGTCACTCTTGCAACCACTCATCCACGACCTGCTAATGAGTCTACTTTCTACAAAAATTGTAAACTTCATGGTCATAAGTTTGCTAATTGTCCTACTATTGAGTGCATGTATTGTCACAAACGAGGTCACATCTTGGAAAACTGGCCAACTTGCCCACCCCTTCCTCCTGGTCACTCAAATAAACCCAAGTCTTACCTTAAAACTGGTTCTCAATCTATTATTGCTGTTGCCACCCCATCTGACATCACTGCACCACCAAACTTTTAGTTAAATGATTTTCATGACTTACTGAAACAGGTGATCCCTTCCGACTCTACTGCTCTTGCTGTCACCCCCAGGTACTTCTTGGCTTCTTGATTCGGCTTGTTGTAATCGTATGATTTCTAACATTTCGATGTTATCCTCCCTTATTTCTGTTCAATCCCTTCCCCCAATTCACTCTGCTGATGGTAATCACATGTCTATCTCTCACATTGCACTGTTAATACACCCACCACAAATCTGTCAAACACCTCATGTCTCAAATCTCACATTCAACCTAGCCTCTGTTGGCCAATTATGTGATCTCGAACTAACCATTGTCTTTTCTTCTCGTGGGTGTCAGGTTCAAGATCCTCAAACAAGACAAGTGATTGGTATAGGACGGAAGGTGAGACGATTATTTGAACTCTTATCTCTCACTATAAAAAAAAAATGGGGATCTCCTAACATATACATTTGTGTCGGGATTGAAGTCGGAAAAAATAAGTCCAGAGAGGATCTTCCGACGCACAAAATATAGCATCGGGAGATCCTTTATTTTTTAAAAAAAAAATACTGTAACTCGAAGAAATCTAGAATGAAAAACGAATGAAAAATTAGAAGATAACGAATGAAAAATAGCAAAATTAGAAGAAACCCAAAAGAGATCTAATTGGATCTTCAGGAACAATTACAATAAAATCAACAACAACAACAAACACTAACACACATATTTAACATTTTTTTCTCAACCTCAAACCAAAATAAAAAAATTAAAAACAAAGACTTGCCAGCAAGAGACGGGCGAACGACGACGACAAGGTGAAAAACACACAAGAGAAGGCCTTGACAACCGCAAAAACACACCTATTTAGTATTTTTCTCAAACTCCAACCAAAGCAAAGAAAAAAAATAAAAAACAAACACTTACCGACGAGTGGCGGACGACGACTCTCAAGTGTCGACGACAACGACAAGCAATGAACGGTGGACGACGAGTGATGGTAGACCTTCTTCTTCCTCTTTCAGCCATCAAACCCTTCATTTTTCTCTCTCGTTTTTGGTCTCCCTTTCTCTCATTTTCGGCTAACACAAATCTATTTTACAGATCATTTTCAGAGGAACGCCGACGCATGACTAAACATGTCAAGAATGTGTTGGACATTTCTTGAGGTCATTACGTAGGGCATCGGGAGAAGTTAAACATATTAAAAAAAATTATAAACTTCTTCAGACACTATGCATAATGGTGTTGGGAGAAATTTGTAATTTTTTTTATTAAATTACCTTAAATCGGTGTCACCTTTTGTCCCATCAGAATTGCCAAACTTTCTCGATGGAGCTTCTACGTGGTTGGTTAGTTGGGGTTTCTTTTGGTTTGGACTTAGTAATTGCACATACATGTGGTGAATCTCTAATCTAGGTAACACGTCACAAAGCAAGTTTATCGCACGTAAGATGCTCACTATATTTTTCTGTATTGCATGATTAATTTTATGCAGTAAGTCATTGACCATGATCATAGAATAAGAGATGTCCATTATGTACCTCGTTATCGCGTAATAGCTAAGTCCTCGTTGAGTACAAGTTTTCCTACTGCTTGCCCAAGATTAAGCAAAACAGTAGGTTTACTTGGAATTGATTCAAGACATTAGTTTTAGGAATTACATGTCATCTAGACGGTATAAAAGAATTAATTAAATAAAGTATTAAAGAATCAAAACAGAGATTAAAACTACTTATGTACGCCAAGAGAATCTGTAAAGGTTAATGAATGGATGCAAGATGGAATTGCAGACTAACTTGTATGCCATAAAAAGGTGAAGGAAGGTCTACGCATTATTAGGCGATTAAGCAATGTGAGAACTTCGATGCGATACATCTTGCATAACCAACTCATGATTAAGGCGAGCTTCTCTCGAAGTGTTTAGACGCCACACTTGCTCACCTTTCGAGATGCAAATGGTTGTACTTGATTAGGCGAGGTATATCTAGAAGAATTCACTTGTAATACTTATAGAACTTCTCGTTTAAGGACAGTAACCTCTTGACGCCTATTGTCCACACTTGTTCATCTTTTGGGGTACAAGTGTTAGAAGTCATCTCGCTAAGATGGAGTTTATTGCCAAATTCCTCCTTATGCGCCTTAGCTTTATCCTTGCTACTTGCCCTCTCGAGTAGTTGACGATTGACACTGGCCAAGCAATGAATATAGCTCAACTAAATGTGATAAGAATTATAAGCTAGACTTCTTATCAAGAACTTAACAAACCTAACTACTAATAACATATTGACAAGTGAGAAGTCAAGAAATGATGGATTGAAAAGGTATAAATATGTAATATATATAAAGAATGTAGGCTTTCGGCCATTGTACAATATGAACAACATATATTACAAAGAAGCATAAAAATGGAGAGAAAAGAGAATAAAAAATATTACAAGTTATAGGACAACGGGAGTATGGATTCTTTCCTATTCAGGAGCCATGCTCTCACTTTTGCAATTGATCGAAGAAGAAGAAGAAACTATTTACAGACGGCGAAAAGGCTATTCTTTTTCGTTACTCTCTAGGAATTGACCTATTCAAGCGTTTGGCCCATACAGGCATCCAGCTGGCCCATGCAAGCCCCCTTGCTCTTGGTGGGGATGAAGTGTTTTTATAGGCAACTTTCAGTGGGAAATTTATGTTCTTCTAAGATTCTCAGCGTCGATTGCCTTATGAAGTCACATAAACTCCAACTACCATTCTTGTCCTTTAGTGAGCCTTCCTCGCGTGATGACGTGGTTCCTCGCCTAGAAATGTCACTCGTCTAACAAGTTCCCATCGCATGGCCTTTGCATGAGATGTCTTCTACGATTCACTAGCTTCTTCCTTCCTACTCATCCTGCGTTTTGTAAGATGTATTTCTAAATACTTATAAATTTACAATATAAGTTACACATTTTGATCCTCTTCTTATGCGTTTTGGCCTCATTATTCCAATAAAATAAGCTATAATAACGAGTATTTATACACATTATCACACCCTCAAATTTAGAATAATGTTTGTCCTTAAGCATCACTCCGTATTATTCTTGTCCTCAAGCACCATTACTCTTTAAAGACTCACCTTCCCCTTTTGTATTTCTACACTTCTCAAAACGTGAACAAGTTTTATTCGTTATTTATGGTTTACTCTCATCGCATACTTCTTGTTATGAAAATATTTCTAAGTTTAGAATACGACAAACTTAATACTCAAAATACCCTTGTCCATTCCCCTTTGTAAATCTTATTTTCAGATTTAAAAACAGCTAAAATTTCTGAAAAAATTTGAATTCTTTTATTTGGCGAAAGAATGTTTTTTATTATATTATATACTTCTGGTTTGGCGTTGAGTGAAAAATCTTAGGCACTCTACGAGTCTGTTTCTTTCCTCAACTTAACTCTTATCGCCTCTTATTACTCATTCTCTGAATTCTTACTTTTGAAGCTATGCTCCTTAGTTTTTGCGAGAGGAGACGACATAAGAGTTGTTGTTTAATTAGATGCAATTTTTTTTTAACTTTTTGGCTTTGTTTCAACTTTTGTTAAAACAACTTGTTTTTTAACGCTTTAAGAGGATTTTAAAAAAGTTTCCAAAAGTTTTAACGTTGATCTCGCATACCTCCAAATTTAGAGGAGGCAATGTCTTCATTGCTGAAAGTGAATGATAAGATTATTAGCAGAAAAAATTTACAAAATAGGTTTGAGGTAAAGCTGGCTCGTCTAATAAACTCTAGAAATCTTTCCTAAGTAAGGTTCCTTAACAACTTAAACTCCTAAATAACAAATGAAACTTTATTTCACATAATTTATTTCATTGAAATGTTATTGAATCGCGAAGAAAAATTAGAATAGTAAAAAGTGGAGAGCCAAGCTCATGACAAGAAAGATTAAACGAAAAGGAATTATATCATAAGTTGTGACTTGCATTGAAAATAGCACAAATATGAAGAGATACACATTACATAAGGTTAGAAATAAGAATTACAAAATGAGCGACCCAAAATACATAACAAACCTCAAGTTTATTGCTGAGGCGGCGATTGGGAAGATTCTCCCTCGTTGCATACTACAAAGTCATTCCGTGTTAAAGGCGTTGCTATTTCTTGAGGAATTTTGGGCACTGGAATGATACTGCATATAGCTGCATGAAGATATCTTAGTGTCGCTCTGAACTGTACATCATTCCGCCTGGCAGACTGTTCAATCATCCTCATAATCACTTGGTTTTATGCTTTGAGCTCCACATTTTACGCTTTAAGTTCTGTGTTTTGTGTTTTTAGTTCTCGCACTAAGCCATGAAGTCCTTCAATTTATGCCAACTGATGGGCGTTTACGTTGTCAGCCTTTAATTCCAAATCGCATAGCTGTTTTTGACTTCGCAATTGTATTTCTTGGAAATTGGTCTGGCACTGGAATACATTTTCGAATCCATTTTCCAATGGGTTGAAAATATTAAGGTTCATGAATTGGAAGATGTAATCTTCGTCAGTTTCTTCCTCTTCTTCCTGCATCACCTTCTTTTGTGTTGAGGTCTTAGTTTCTTTTCGCTGTGAGGGGAAGTGTGTTCCGCCAGCTTCCCCAAGAGTTGGTTCTTTTTCCTTGGGTAATGGGTCATCAACCCTCCTCTGTGGACTTCTTTTCTTTTGAGGATAAATTTTGATTGTCCACCCCATCCTCTTGGTCTATGAGTGTATATAGGTCAGAGACGGGATCATGAAATTCGTCATGCTTTAAACCATTAAGATCTGGAAATTAGAATTAGCTAGCTGGATCAAATTCCACTAAGGCGAGAGAATTATCAGGCTCTTTCCTTGATGAGGATAAGTCAATTTGGATTTTAGGAAGGGTTTACGATTTGGGTTATGAAGTTTTGGATTTCTCAGACTGTGGGAAGGACTTGGTTGATTTGGCTGTTGATGGAGGGATTGTAAGAATATCTTTCTTCTTAATGGTTTTGGAGTTTGAGGACGAGTTGGTTGGAGTGGTGGAGAGAGGTTGATGATGGCGAGAGACAGTAGGTCTCGAGATTCCTTGACCTTCGAAAACTTCTTTTTCTTTGATAGCGAAGCCTCCTCCTCACTACTTCTCTTTCACTCAAGAGGAATTTTATTGTCATTTTCCTAAGCCATTTCTTCTTCTTTTCTCTCTTTTTCCTTTCTTTTTCTATCCATGTTGTGATCAGCCTTTGCTCTCGCTTCATCTCTTGTCTTGATCCTTTTGGCCAATGCTTTGTTCTTATGGATGGCTATGATGCGGCTAAGGTTGCCTACGTTGCACATTCCATCTTTAACGCATGTGATTTGCAGATACTATGCAAGCTTAGAGCATGCTCTGAGACAAAGCTTCTCAATCAAATGCAGGAAGGGTTTAGGGCCCTGCTGGTGTTGTAACCAAGCTTCAATGTGCTCACATATGATCCCGCCTACGTACTAGTATCTTCATCAAGATGCAATAGAGTAACATAATCTTCTCTAGTGATATTGTACTATCATGATGCGTAGGCATAAGTTTCTTCTTGATAAACATCAACTATACACTGTGTTCCAGACCATGCTACTACTTTCCTGTTGTAGTCACATCCCACTGCGTTCCAGACCATGCTACTACTTCCAACGCGTCTTGCATATCATGGTCGGATGGTTCTCTAAAGATGCAATGCCCTACTGCGGTTTGATCTAACTTGTATACCACGTTTATCACCTTTGGTCCATTATTGATTTTCTGACTTTTAAAATGGCATAATGATGGTCCATGTCAAAACGCCCATTGAAAAATGAGTCTACCACACCTAGTCTGATCACTTCAACCCCTTTGAAGAATTCTTGCCAGCCTAATGTTTTAATGAGGTCTGCAATATATGGTGGTAGTTGTCCTTCAAATGGGGGAAAATCCCTTCTCTACCATGAAATATTTGCCCAAGTCATCGGTAGAGAAGACTTCCCCTTACTGCTTGGTCCACATCTTTTTGCCAGCCCTTCTCTTTCTTCACAATTCGCTTTTTGGCATCTTGCCTCCTTGACACCTTCCTCTTCTTTAAGGGTTTCTCCTCACCCTCGTCCTTCAAAGGACTTAATTCGTCGAGTTCCTTTCCAAATTCATCGCAGAACTCTTCAGTTGATTTTTTTCTCCTTTGGTTTTTTTCTTGGCAAAGGTTAAGTCCTAGTCTCGTTGAGAAGCTCTTCCCTCTTTCTGAACTTTTGCTTTTTCTTTTCCTCTGCCAAAACCTTGATGTCTTGGAGTTGGTCCTTGATCTTTAAGAGCCCATCTTTGACTTTCTTCGTTTTCTTTCGGGCTTGATTCGCCAACCTTCCAAACTCAGTTTTAGCCACAAGCGAGGGGGTTTCTCTTTCGCGTTCGTCTCTTGCTTTAGCATTAACCTCCTCACCCACTTCTTCTTCTTATATTCCTTTCTTTCTTTGCTTTTCTTTCGCTTCCTCCTTCGTTTGATCATCTTGCCTCACCTTCTCCTTCTCCTCTTTCTTTTTCTTTTCCATTTCTCTTGCTTCCTCCTTTCTGGTATTCTCTTCAAGAACCAGCTTTAGCATAACTCCAATATTCTCGTTCGTTACAGCTACTTCTTTACCATTGATAATGAGAAACGATGCCCTCCTGTCCCTAAAATCCCACCTTCAGTACTGAACATGGGATTAAGATGGGCTTCCTTCAATACAGAGTTGTTGGAGAGAATGACTTAAGTATCTTTCTTAGATTTCTTGGTTGTTTTGTCTCTGGCCATTGTTGAAAAGAGATTCGAAAAAGGGATGAAAGATTACGGTTTAGAAAAATTGAACTTAGCGCCAGCAAAAACTTGCTTGTCTCACAGGGAAAATGGTTTGAAAGTTTGGAGCAGTTGAGAAATAAAGAAAACTTGAATAGCGAAAAAGTGAATGTTAGGATTTTATGAGGGTTTTTAAAGGTACCACTAACTGTGGTTAGGTTTTGGTTAACCGCACAGTTAGGGTCATGCAAAATAAATGCGAAATGACATTCTGACACTGTCGTTTGTGTTCTCAATGCGGGGTTAAATCATTATGAACTAAATTTGAAATTTGAAAGATACGATTGAAATTCCCCACAACCTTAAAAAATTACGAACGAAAAGATTTCATCACGAACAACCCTCCTTTCCTCGCCTAAAAATTTTGTGGGAAGACTCACGTTTTCCCAGCTCGAAAAGAATGAAAAACTAGGCCAAAGGCACTCCACAAATAAAATGTAAAAGATGCGTAGAAAATTTAACACAAACTGATTGTTGGTAAGTATTCCTTTATTGAAAGAATTATACATATAAAGACAAGAAGGTTACAAAAAGTAATACAAACTAATAAAATTTGAACAACTATTTCTAAAGTGGCGGCGAAGGCGAAGGAAATTGTTGTTCTAAGCTTCTTCTACCATCTTGCCTTTCTTCTTCTTCTCTCATTCTGCTGTCACGATGCTCCCTTGAATAGAGGCGGGAGGCGGCCGAAGTGGTTCTTGAACCAAGGAGTTCACGTTCCATAGATCACTACAAGTCTAGATTGTATTTCTCTCCTTCCTTCTTCCCATACAAGTCCACAAAAATTGAAGATGTTCAATGTAACGCCCTAGGCTCAAGATTCGAACCAGGATTCAAAATTTGGATTCTTGACATTCCTCTACATCCCCTGCGACCTGACAACATCATTCTTACATGTCCTAAAGGCTTATTAAAGTGAAAGTTTTCTCTATAAACCAACACGAGTCCTTTCAACATGCATCTTAGGAAAATTCTCAAGAGGTTAAACAACATAGAATTGCTCCAAGCTAATCACGCTTAACTTTGAAGTTCCTATTATCGAGCCATCGAAAAGGAAGGTGCACCTTGTTGGTATAGGTATTAACTTTTTAATTCTTTTTAAGTTTTACTTAACATTACTTTCATGTTCTTAGAATTCCTCTCATTTAGATGTGATATCGGTTCATTCATGTCTTCCTTCTAAACTTGAGACATTACATGCCCACAAGCTTTCGCTTGGTTCGTCCCTAAACTACATCTTACTAAGAGAGGTTTCGCTCGAATACCATCTGTAATGCCTTAAGCCTAGGATTCAGACTAGGATACGGAATTCAGATCCCTAGCATTCCCCTGCATCCATTGCGACCTGACAACATCATTCTTACATGTCCTCAAGGTTTATAAGAGTGAAAGTTCTCCCCACAAACCAACACGAGTCCTTCCAGCATGCTTTGTCCTCACTTACATACATCCTAGGAAAATTCCGAAGAGGTCACTCAGCATAGAATTGCTCCAAGCTAAGCATGCTTAACTTTGGAGTTTCTATGATCGAGCCACCGAAAAGGAAGGTGCACCTTGTGTTGGAATTTATGTCCTAAAACTTGTAGTTTGTAATCATATTCTATTCAATAAGTCGTTATTAATACTATAATTTTAAAGCCAATAAACTAAGGTCCCAAGGCTATTGTTATGTAAACTTGAACTTCATGTCGAGACATAAACGTGGATCAAGTTCGAGTAAATAGCCTAAATAGTCTATAGTATACGAATACGGTTGGGCGCCTTATTCGGGAGATACTATTGATGCAGCCCACTTTGTAGTTAGTACAAACGATGTGATCCTAAATCGTTCATATAGAGACATGGAAGTGGGGGCATCCTATGTAAAGGGTTTACATAAGACTGGAACCATGAGATAGTCGTTTTTAAGTTATAACACCGTTAACTTTGTAAAACTGACTATTTCGTTTATAGATATCCAATGTAACTTAATCTTAATCTTCAGCTAACTATAAACTTCTGTTCACACGAAATTATCCTTAGATCTGTATAGGTGATGGCAGCTCAATGGCGCTGGCCCAATAAGCCTTCCATTTCAGGGGTAAGATCGGGTGGATAGCTAGGGACATAGTGTGCAAGACGGAATTCACTCCTACCCACTCTAAGGTTAGTAGATAGGTTGTTCCCTTGAGGACTGAATCCAGGTCTTGAGCAAGGGGCCCCACCCTCTCATTGGCCCGAGAGGGATTCGGTTTAAAGGTTGGACCTTAAACCAATTGTTCAATAGTGGATCAGTGGGACTTAAGGAAAAAAAGATATAATCTCGGGGGTAAAACGGTACTTTGACCCAGCCGAGATTATGAACAACCTGTGAAGGATTAACTTACTTATCATGGTCATATCACATGGACACAAATATATCTATAGTGAGGGGAGTGCAACTACGGGACTCTAGTGGAATGACCCGTTAGTTAACGAAGGTTGATTAACTCGGTCTAAAGAGTTTAGCCAGTTAATCTCAGATCGTTGGAGCCCATGATCTATAGGTCCATTAGGTTCCCTCGCTAGCTCATAAGGAATCAACTTAGAACATTATGATGAAATAATTTGAATTGTTCAAAATAGGTAAAGAGAGAGAAACCGATAAATATATTTGATATAGTCATCGGTTATAACTTAAGTAGAGCTTCATGTTTAAATATGATTTAAATATCAATATGGAATCATATTTGAAAGCTCGGAATTGATGAAAAAGGTCAAAGATGTAAAAAGTCAAAATGTTGACTTTTGACTTTGAAAAATCAAACTTTGACCGACTTTATATTCAAATATGATTTGAATTTTGAAAAAATGAATGCGGATTCATACTCGGGAGATTCAAATTAGTCAAGAGGGATAAAATGGTAAAAAGTCAAAATGTTGACTTTTTGACTTTTTAAATGTCAAATTACCATTTTACCCTTGGAAGAATATTGCATGTAAATAACAAATGGCTTCATGCATGTGAGACACCTACTTGGTAATATGCCAAGTGTGGAGAGTGGAAGCTCACTACATGCAAATTTTGCATGTAGTTTGCTTATAAAAAGAATGGATTGGAAATAAAAAAGGGTTGGTTGTTTTTTTTTTTTTGTTGAAAAATTGATTTTGTAATTTGGAATTGCAAAATGAAACCAATTTTCCTTTTACTCTCCAAAAAGTTCTCTCCATAAATTCTTCCTCCTAAATCCATCTCTCTCTCTCTCTATTTTTCTCTACCGTTCGAGTCCCACAACTCGGTTCTAAGTTCGAAGATTAGCGGGTCAACACTAGTGGTAGTCCCGGTTTTGATTTCGTGAGGAGATCGTGAAGAGCAAGTGAGAAGATTGCGATAATAGAAAAACACCAAGGGTGAGTTTTTATATTAGCCCTATTTTGTTTCTTTTTAGGGTTGTGATGCATGTTTACCACTAAAGTGTTTAGTTGTAATTAGAGTAAATTTTGATCCTAATTCCGCTGCGCATGTCTACTGTTTCCACCTTGTTGGTATAGGTATGAACTGCTTAATTCTTTTTAAGTTTTTCTTAACATTACTTTCATGTCCTTAGGATCCCTCTCATTCATATGTGATACCGGTTCATTCATCTCTTCCTCCTAAACTTGGGACGTTATTCAACTAGTTTGTTGGGCGAGCTTGCTTAGACAACCAAGTCTAGGAAAAAGAGAAGAAGAAAAATACAATTCAATAACTAATGGTAAGAAAAGAAATTGCGATGAGGGGATGATTTTCAGTCATGATGAATGACATGCAACAAGGAAGAGAGAGAAATATAATTCAATGCAATGGTAATCGAACAACTGCTTGAATCGTTAAGCCGATTGAGAGGTTTAAATAGTCATTCTTAACAAGGGTTAAATGTTTGGTTACTGTACAATTAAGATCTTGTCACATTAAATGTGGTGTGCTAATCCTGATAGACAACTCGTGGGTCGAGCTATGGCGTACTCTTTACGTCTTGGAAGTTTAAGAACTTAATGAGTGACAAGACGTTTCCTACTTCCTAAAAACCCTAACGCTTCCCAATGAAGCCTAAACTCAGCTTTATCGTACGAGAAGGTCACAATACCTAATGCTTTCTGACTCAGTCCTTTTCGCAGACTGACTTCATCACGTGCATCTTATCTTATGAACCCATAACTTCGCAACTTAACACACTATCCCCATTGTAAGAAGAAAAGATATACAAAACTCAAATACAAAAATAATTTACATGTATATGAGCAGTTACAGAGGTATAAAAGTATAAGTATGTACAAAAAAATAGGGGTGCAATTCTTAATAAAAAAAAAATGGAAGAGTTATACATTGCAGATGCACCCATGCATTCAAGTTCTTCGACAAGAAATAGCTGTTGTATCATCGCTACTGCTCTACACAATTTTTCTGACCGCATCATTCCTGAACTCCATAGATCACTTACAACATGACTTTCTGCATCTTGATTGTTCATTACGTCTATGCTTCCAATCATTCATCACAATGTTCAAATGATCTTTCTTGGTCCTTACAGTGTAGCTAAGTGAAACATGCTTCTTGTTAGCTCTGCGTAAGGACACTTTCTTTGATGACTTCATAAAGATTCTCATCTTCATTTGCGACTAACCGCATCCGTTGAGATTCCTCTTGGCCATCCACTAAAAAATACACTAATTTTAGGGTTGGTTCAACCAATCATAAATTACTCTGGTACCTTGAACCTCTTCAAGTGATTTTCGGCTAATTGTGTGATCCACCAGGATCAAATGCTTTGCCCAAAATCAAAGTAAAACTCTACTCTAATGCTTGAACAATCAATTCCTCGACAACAGTGCCAAAAACTTGGTTGGTTTGTTGGGGTTTCTTTTGGTTTGGACTGAGTAATTGCACCACATGTATGTGCATACATGTGGTGCAATTCTAATCTAGGCAATACATCACATAGCAAGTCCATCGCACGTAAGATGCTCACGATATCTTTCTGTATTTCGTGATTAATTTTATGCGATAAGTCATGGGCAATGATCACAGCATGCGAGATGCTCACTATGTACCTCGTTATCACGTAATAGCTAAGTCCTCGTTGAGTACAAGCAAAACAATATGTTTACCTAAAATTGATTCAAGACATTAGTTCTAGGAATTACATATCATCTAGACGGTATAAAAAAATTAATTAAATAAAGTATAAAAGAATCAAAACCGAGATTAAAACTACTTATGTACGCCAAGAGAATCTGTACAGAGGAATGAATGGATGCAAGATGGAATTGCAGACTAACTTGTATGCGAGAAAAAGGTGAAGGAAGGTCTACGCATTATTAGGTGATTAAGCAATGCGATACATCTTACATAACCAACTCATGATTAAGGTGAGCTTCTCTTGAAGTGTTTAGACGCCACACTTGCACACCTTTCCGGATGCAAATGGCTATGCTTGATTAGGCAAGGTATATCTAGAAGAATTCACTTATAATACTTATAGAACTTCTCGTGTAAGGACAAAAGCCTTTCGATGCCTATTTTCCACACTTGTTAGTCTTTTGAAATAAGTGTTGGAAGATATCTCGCTAAGGTGAGGTTTGTTGCCAAATTCCTTCTTGTGCGCATTAGCCTTATCCTTGCTATTTGTCCTCTCGGGTAGTTGACGATTGACATTGGCCAAGCGATGAATATAGCTTAACTAATGCGATAAGAATTATAAGCTAAACTTTTTATCAAGAACTTATCATAAACCTAACTACTAAAAACACATTGACAAGTGAGAAGTTATGAAATGATGGATTGAAAAGGTATAAACATGTAATATATAGAAGAATGTAGGCCTTCGGCCATTGTACAATATGAACAACATATATTACAAAGAAGTATAAAAATGAAGAGAAAAGAGAATGAAAAATATTACAAGTTATGGGATAATGGGAGTATGGGAGTATGGATTCTTCCCTATTCATGAGCCATGCTCTCACTTTTGCAACTGATCGAAGAAGAAGAAGAAACTGTTTACAGATGGAGAAAAGACTATTCCTTTCTGCTATTCTCTAGGAATTGACCTATTCAGGCTCTTGGCCCATATGGGTGTCCAACCATGCAGACCCCCTTACTCTTGGTGGGATAAAGTCTTTTTATAGGAAGCTTTCCGCAGGAAACTTCTGATTTTTTGAGATTGTTAACGTCGATTGTAGCCTTATGAAATCACATCAACTCCATCTACCATTCTTGTCCTCTAGTGAGCCTTTCTCACGTGATGATGTGGTTCCTCGCCTAGAAATGTTATTCGCCCGACGAGTTTCCATCCCGTGGCCTTTGCGTGAGATGTCTCCTGCGATTCACTAGCTTCTTCCTTCCTACTCATCATGTGTTTAAACATTGTAATCGTGTAAAACAGGCATGATACTTGTGCAAGATGTATTTCTAAATATTTATGAATTTAGAGTATAAGTTACATATTTTAATCCTCTTCTTATGCATTTTGGCATCATTATTCTAATAAAAGGAGCTATAATAACGTGTATTTATACACGTGATCAGTTGTTCGTTGGAAAATACATGTTTTCTTGTAGTGTCTCCAGCACTCTCCTATCTTTTCACCCATCTCTGCACCAGCCACTGATAACACTCTATATCAGTGGCATCTTTGCCTAGGTCATGCATCTTCTAATAAACTTTGTAATTTAGGGCACTTTGAAAATGTCTCAAAATTTAGTCCTTTTGACTATTTCAATTGCAAACTTGAGGAAGAATCTGCTTTATCTTTTTCTAATTCTTCTTCGTTATGTGATACACAATTTGGTCTTATTCATTCTGGCATTTGGGGTCCTGCTCCATGTACTAATGTTAATGGTGTCAATTTTTTGTTTTATTTATTGATGGCTATTCTTGTTTTATTTGGATTTACTTTCTTAAACATTGTTTTTCCTTATATCAAATCTACGTTGATTTTGAAAATATGGTTCACACAATTCTCTAGTAATGCGATGGAATATAAGGACTTTCGCCTTCTTTCCTCCATTGCTCAATAAGGTACTCTGATTCAACGCTCATGTCCACACACTTTCCAACAAAATAGAAGAGCAAAACGCAAACATCGTCACATTATAGACTTTGTTCGTGCTCAACTTATTTCTGCTTCTTGTCCTGAAAAAAGGTACTCTGCTGCCCTCACCTCTGTTTATGTCATCAACTGCCTTCCTTCTCAAATCATTCACAATGTTTCCCCCTTTGAACGACAATACAGTACTTCCCCCTCTTACTCTTATCTTAAAGTTTTTGGTTGTGCATGTTTTGTGTTATTACATCCTCGTGAACATAAACCCCGTGCTCGTCTATGTTGTTTCTTGGGTTATGGTACTGAACATAAAGGATTTTGTTATTGGCATCCCATGATTACTCATATCTCGCTATGTCACCTTTTAGGAACATGGTATGTTTTCTAGTTTTTCGTCATTCCATGCATCTCTATCTAGTCCTCACCCATTCTTCACCGATCCTTCTACTGACCTATTCCTCACTTCTGACTCACCACCCAACACTACACCTTGTCCTCTATCCATATCTGAGCTCACTCAATCTAATCCTATCTTGCTCCTGGATCTTTCATCAGCCCCTTGAGATCTCATCCTCGGCTAATGGCTACTACTTATCTCAAGAAAAACATGCCTCTGACCTCCTTAGTCGATCTGGTATTACTGATTCTGCCACGTCCTTAATGCCTCTGGATTCAAATGTAAGACTCACTCCTTTTGATAGTGTTCCAATTAATGATTTCACTTTGTATCGACAACTTATATTGACAGCCTGATTTACTTAATTGTGACCTGCCCAGATATTGCGTATGCAGTTCACATTATTAGTCAATTCATGGCTGCTCCTCGTACTATTCACTTCATTGTTGTTCTTTGTATTCTCCGCTATATTAAAGGCACTTTGAGTCATGGTCTACAATTAAAGGCACTGATAGAAGGTCCACCACTGGTTATTGTTTCTATTGAGATGATGCTCTTATCTCCTGGCGTAGCAAGAAATAATTTGTTATTTCTCGTTCCAGCATAGAGTCTGAATATCGTGCTCTAGTTGATGTCACTTCAAAATTACTAATGGCTTTGTTGGCTTCTTACTGATATGGGAGCCCCACAAAGATCACCCACTATTATTCATTGTGATAACTGTAGTGCTATTCAGATTGCAGACAATGGTGTATTTCATGAACGACAAAGCACATTGAGAATGATTGTCATTTTGTTCGCCATCATCTTCAGAGCAACACTCTCCATCTCCAATCCATATCCACCATTGACCGATCGGTAGATATCTTCACCAAAGCTCTCCATTCTCCTCGTTTCACTCAGTTACTTCACAAACTGAAGGTGGTCTCTACTCTACTATCTTGAGTTTGAGGGAGGGTATTGGCATAATTAGAGTATCTTTAGGGAATATTATTCTTGTGTATTTATTTTGCATATTCTTTCCTTAAGTAGGTTTACTTTGTGTATAATTAAACTTATAATCTATGGTAAACATCAATGAAAATAAGCAAACCTTCATTAAAAATATCAGACGTTAATCATCTTTTTCCTCAGACTCCCATAGCAAGATGATAAGCATTGTTGTCGGGTAAACAACCATTATTTTTTTCAAGGCTCCTAATAATTTCATCTTCTGCCTAACTATTATTGGTTTTGGTACTCATAATGCTTTCATATTATGGGATGTAAAGATATCTTTACACTCCCTGATCCTTTTACCCTTTATGATTCACTACTGGCAAGGAGAAAATGTAATTTTAAAAAAATGTTTTTATTTTTTAAATTTAATCAAGAATTCAAGTGCTTATTTAAGGAATGGTAAGAACCATAGCACAGAATTTAAGAAAAAACAATTATGAATTGGAGTATTTTTAAAAATAGCAAATAAATTAAAATATTAACACGCTATAGCAAAATTTTGGATTCTATCAATGATAGTCTTCTATCACTATAGTATATTAATGACTATCCGTGTTAGAATTTGTTAAATGTTCTAGATATTTTTGTAAAATTTGCTATTTTTTAAAATTCCCCAAACAAGGCCTTGAACTAATCAATAATATCAATTTAAATAATTATACCTGTTTGATAACAATATTATGTTTTTTTTTTCTAGTTTTATTTTTAAATGTTCAATTGGATGAAAGTTGAAAGTTAATTAAGATCAAATGGATATACAAACATGACAAACTTACATTTGATTTTTTTTTTCACTTTTTCATAGTTTTTCTTAATTTGCAGTTTCTCACAATGTTTTTTCTTCTTAAAATCCAATTACAAGAAGTCAAATAGCTTACCAAACATGTATAACTCTTAACAAATTTGAAAAATAGTAACTAAAAACAAGAAACAACAATGTGACCAATTATTTTTAGAATGGAGAGAACAAATTATTACCCTTAATGAAAATGGTGCCAAAAAAAAAAAAACTTCGGCCATGGAGATCTGAACAAGAGATTTCCATATTCAATATGAACTCAAAATGTAGTTGCTGATAGTTTAGCTCCTTGGACAATGGATAAATCTCAATCTATATGTGAAGAAATGATTTTGTTGATTTAGCTCATTATTTGGGTATATGCTTTTCTCAAGAAAAAATAAAAATTCAATTGAAATTAAGGATGAAATTTGAAATATAGCAACCAAAGATGATATATCTAATAACCCTAACAATAAATTGGATGAGATGTGGTGGCAATAGACGGATAAGATGAGGGGCGTGAGGGCAGTTGGGCATTGAGAAAGTTAACGGCGTCAAAGTTAAAGGCGGCTGGAAGCAGATAGATTATTTTCGCAAAAAATAAAGAACAAACAACTTTGAAAAGTATGTGGCTTTGTGATAGACATAGACCCATCCCCCATTTCTTTCTTTCATTTATTAATACTTATGTTAACATTAAGATTATTGTTTATTTATTTTGCTAAAACGACAATTCACCCTATCTACTTTCTGATCAATTTGATGTTTAGTGCTTTTTTGTTCTTTGAATTTTCTATTTCATTTTTTTCTTGCTCTATGTATTTTTAGTTATTTAATCTCAATTTATGTACCGCTACCATCAATGTTTTTTAAATTTAGTTTTTATATTTAAAAAGTAATTTAAATTCAAAATCAAATTATTTCAATGTTGGTTAAATAATAAAAACGATCATTTTTATAGTACAAGACATTGTGTAAATATATTTCGAAGAGAATATTAATAAATAATAGTTTTTCATTAAAAAAATTAATAATGAATTAACCGCAAATACTTATTTGAATTTCTTAAAGGTATAGAAACTAAAAAGAAGACAATTAAAGTAAAAAGAAAAAAGAAAAAAAGAAAAAGAAAAAGATATTTTAACACGTTATTTATTATTATTTTAATTTGATAGTTCTATTGGCGAAACTTCCTTGAATAAAATCTGAGTTAGTTGACCCATATATGTTAACTGGGTTAGGTGGATTCACTAGTCAATATAAAAATGAATTTAGTATATTTTATGCATATCTAGGATATTACATTTTTGTTAACACATCAACAATTCCATAAATTACTTTACAAACTTGTGAATTTGACACCGATATGAAATCAATTGACATTTCTATTATGTTGTAAAGAATCAATGTAACACAATAAAAATGGTAACATTTTATACTCATCATATTTCTCTGTAAAATACCTTTTGACTTTTAAAATTTATCAATATTATTTCTGTCAACATCTCAGTAAAATTGAGATCTAAAAGGTTTCTTCTGCATCCTATCTCTTCAAATTGAAGGTAGATTGGAAGTGATTTTTACCCAATTAATTAAAAGAGAAATTAACTTGTATATTCTAACAAAGTGTGAGATAGAGAGAATCAAACTTCAAATGTCACTGAAGTTGATAGTAAATTTTTTATGTAAATTAAAGTATACTTTGACAGCACTGTTATCATTATATATATAGTTATGAATATTCTAAAAAAGTCTTGATTGATACTAAAACTTACAAATCATTAAGTATAGCCAGTAAAGGATAAACTAACTATTAAAGTACATAATTTACCTCCCTATATTCTATGGTTCAATCTCCACTACTTAAACTACATATAGGGTTTGTAAAATGATAATTCATCCAAACTAACCATTGTAAGAAAAAAAATGCATGTGGTAAAAATGATGTCACAACTAGAACACGAGAATTGAGAAAATATAATATTAAAATAAATAAAATAAAGGAATTTTTTTTAAAAATAGTTGATTTTACAAAATATTTACAACCTATAACAAATTTTATCACTGATAGTCATTGATATGTTATAGTGATAGAAGACTATCAGTGATAGAATCCAAAATTTTGCTATAGCTTGTAAATATTTTAATTTATTTTGCTATTTTTAAAAATGCCCCTAAAATATAATATATAAATAAAATAAATAATAACTAATAAACAAAGGAAATAAGAAATTAGAAAATTCCTTTTAAATTAATTAATTGATTAATTAAATTAAATTAAGTAAATAAATAATTAAATTAAATTGAGTAATTAATTAAATTAAATTAAATAATTAATTTTTTATTATTAATTTAAATCATATTTAAATGAATATCTCTCCCCTAAACTATAGTTTTAATTAAGGGGTATTTTTAAAAATAGCAAAATAAATTAAAATATTTACAAACTATAACAAAATTTTGGATTTTATCACTGATAGTCTTCTATCACTATAACATATCAATGACTATGAGTGATATAATTTGCTAGTAAATATTTTGTAAAATCTACTATTTTAAAAAAATTTCCATTAATTTAATTAATTTAATTATCTCAAATTATCTCAAATTTAATTAAATATAATTAAATTAAATTATAAATTAATTCTATAATTAATTAATTACTAAATTAAATATCTTATATTTAATTTAATTCAAATATCTTATATTTAATTTAATTCAAATGTGAATCATGTTCATGTATAAATTTCTTTCATAAGCTATAGTTGTAATATGTATCATACACATTAAATTCAAACCTATATTTTAAATATTAATTCACATTAAATTTAACATTTTAATTCATTTAAATATTTTATTCTCTCATAAATTAATTTTGAATATATCAAAAAAATTATATATTATAAAGTTTAATTAAAATATTGAGGGTCGGATGCACTGCTATTTATAATGCCAATCAACAATTGCACCGTGGGGTCCAATTATTAATTTCATTATTGTCTACACAGTGTAACCAACAATAATTACATTAAACTATTCAGAATGGCCGACAGGACAGGACCCCTGTTTGGCGTTTTCTGAAAGTCTTTGCTTGAAATAATTAAAAAGATAAGATTGGTGGGACAGGACCCCCACTTGTTCTTATCGAAAACAGTAAAGCAATAAATAATTACAGCGGAAAGCAGTAAAGGAAAGCGGTAACATAGATTGGATATGTCTGCTAGTCTTGGATTCTTCCTTCTGAAAACTTGTTGGAGAAGATAATGACGTCATCCAGCTGTCTTCTGATTGGCTTGGACTGTTGACTCTCTCATATCGATCGTATAGGCATCTATCATATTCTATGGTTAGACCCGGCTCCACAGGTGGTCTTACTTCGGCTACCCCGCCTTGCTGCCACAGAGCGTCCATCCACAAAACACAACTTCTGCCTTGTGAGATAGAAGAGTCTTCTCTTGCACAGAGTCAGTCCATTCTCGCTAAACGCGCCGCCTGAGGTCAGTGATTCCTCATCAGAAGTATGCCATCTCCGGCATGGATTCTTCTCTTTCAAATGTTCTTCAGAGTAACCCAGAAATTTAGCAGACTAATAAAGCAATGATAAGATCGGAATACAATGATCTTATCTAAATAAATGCAAGAAATTAAAACAAATTAATTTACATAAAATTTACAATAATTAATTAAAATAAAAATACTTGAATAAAATTTAATAGTTGAAAATTTGGACTAATATGGTTGCGTGTCCAAATTTGGGTCGTTGATGTCGTAACCTTCGTAAGGATCGAAGGTGTCGATCTCATCGTTGACCGAAGATTGAGAAGCTGCTTCTTCTTCGTCTTCTGTTTCCAGAAGATGTCCGGCAACTGTGTTGACGACGGAGTTGAACTCGGCTTGGGATCCTGCTCCGGCTAATGAAGACATAACCGCATTCTTCGCAAGGAGGAAACTCTCATCTTCTTGCCTTGTCATGTCTTGGAGATGAATATTGGCCTTGAACCAATCCTTCATCTTGTTGACTTCCAGGTGTGAAAAATTGAACTTTTCCCACCATTTGATCCTAAGGGATTTGCTTAGGGCTTTGAAGCTACCTAAGGGTCCTAGCTGGAAATTCCAGCAGAAGATTCACGGTATTTGGAAATATAAAGCAAATCTAAACGTCTTGGAAAGGGGTGACGAATAGATACTTTGTTGGAAGAGGTTGTATGAACGTTGAACTTCAACGGGGAAGATTTCCTCGGAAAGTCCAAAATACATCCACCAGTTTTGAAACCAGTTAGGGAAGTACATCTTGTAAGCTTGCTTACAAAATGTCACAAACCAAGAATGGTTGAAAGGTTGAAGCCAAAATACAAAATACCATGTCTTGGTATAGTCACGGTAATTGTAAGATGTTGGTTTGAAGGGACGGGAGAATTTCTTTCCGACAAACATTCCCTGTTTCCAGGAGGAAGGAGTGAGGACTCAGAAAATTCTCAGCTTGGAATAAATGATCTTGGAAGGATCATTTCTATCTGGAACATGAGTAATTTCAGCAGATTTGGAATCTACTAAAATGTACTCATATAAGGTCCGGGATTTGGACAGATCCTCTGGCAGGAAGTGGAAGCCATAGGAAATATTTGGTTACAGACTTCTTGGACAGAAGGTCCATCGAATTCTGTTTCAATGGTTAAGTTCACCATTGTAGTCTTGGTGAAATAACCTTGAATTGGAGGTCTAGGCTGGAAAACCTTAGGCCTGACAACTTGAGAGAACGAGGAAGGATTCCTCGGAATTGAAGACCTTGAGGAAGAAGCGGCTGGTGAAGCAACACGCTTGTTAGGAGTTGAAACACCAGTAGGGCGTAACAACGTGGTTGAAGGAAAAGGGAGAAGACCAGAAGGGTCTGTTTGAATAGTCAAAGTCCTAGGAGAGGAACCTTGACGACGCCTGGATACTTGCTCGAACTGCAAGTCCATGGCATAATTGTCTGCACTCATCAGAGCTGGTGCAGATGTTTGACCTAAGGGTTGATTTCCCTTAGAGAGAGGAGTAGTTCCTGAGGAGGAAGCTACTGATTGAAGAGAATAGTTTTGGGAACTATTCTGCTGCTGCTGCGGTGGTCGCGGCGGTGGCCGTTGCCGGCCGAGAGGAGGTTGCATTGGGAGATTGGAGGAGAGGATTCAGGGCTGAAGGAGCTTTCGTCAAGAGATGTTCTCTTGAGAGATAATCAGCTAATGAATTCTCACTGCCTTTTATAGGCACAATCTTGAAATCGAAACAGGACAAGATCGCTTGCCATCTGGCAAAGATCTGCTTGGAGATAAGATTTTTGACGTCATTCTCGAAGATATACTTTGACGCCTTTGAATCAGTCCTGATGACGAACTCCTTGTTGATAAGATCGCCTTGGAACTTCTGGACGTTAAGTACTATTGCTAGTACTTCCTTCTTGACGGTGGAATAGTTCTTCTGTGCACTATTCCAGACTCCGGAATGGTAACGGACAACAGAGGTGTTGCCGTTAAGATCCTGTTTGAGAATGCCGCCGTAACCGATATCGGAGGCATCGGTATCAATGATGAGATTGGCTTGTTCATCCACCAAGGATAAGCATGGGATGCTTTTGGCCAATGACTTGATTGATCTGACTGCTCGAGTATGCTCGTCCGTCCACGGCTTTGGAGATTTTTTCAGTCTGTCGTAGAGTGGCAGACAGATTGAGCAGAGATTGCGGATGAAATCACCGATGTAATTGACACACCCCAGAAAATGCTGTAGCTGCGTTTTGTCTTGTAGTACATCTAGGAATTTGTCTACGAATTCCAGAGACCGTTGAATGGGCTTGATGATTCCTTGGTTGATGTCGTAGCCAAGAAATCTAATCCTTGTTTGGAACAACTTGATCTTTGGTTGGGATACCACAAGACCATTGGACTTGATGACATTGAGAAACACTTGCAGATGCTTGAAGTGTTGATCCACTGAGCTTGAAAATACCAAGACATCGTCAATGTAGACGATCGTGAACTCTTGATATTGGTTGAAGATCTCGTTCATGATCCTTTGGAATTCGAACAGTGCATTCTTTAATCCGAAGGGCATGACATTCCATTCGTACTGACCAAATGGAACATTGAAGGCCGTCTTGTAACGGTCGGAAGGATGAATCTGGATTTGCCAAAATCCTGATTTCATGTCAAACTTTGAGAAGACCTTTGCTAAAGTAATCCGCTTCAGCAAGTCTTGGCGATTAGGAATTGGGTACCTAATCCACTTGAGGGCTTTGTTGAGAGGCTTGTAATTGATGACAAGCCTTGGAACTCCACGTTCCTGTTCGGCCTGCTTGTTGACGTAAAAAGCCGCGCAAGACCACGGGCTTTTGGACGGGCTGATGAGGCCTTTGTTGAGGAGATCTGCTATTTCTTTGGAGCAGACTTTGACTAAATCCCTATTCATCTGAATGGGCCGAGCCTTGGTAGGGATTTGGGCTTCTTTGAAGTCATCAACATATGGTAGGGTCACCAAATGCTTCTTCCTGTTCCAAAACGCATTTGGAAGGCTTGAACAAACATCCCTTTCAAGCTTCTGTTGGAAGCTTCGGATTTTGAGTTGAACCGATGGCTTGTTGATCTGTGAAGCCACCTTGCTGGATTTGACCTCGTCTTGAAGGAACTCGATCTGTTTTTCCTTCCTGGCGATGCGGTTGATGTATTGATGAACTTGTTCTTCAACACTGTTGATGTACTTAGGAATTATTGGATTAATAAACTCGAAAGTAATGTCCTTGTCGAACTTGCTTGAGACTATACCCTGGCTGGAGACATGGAATGGGTATATCTGGGTTAGGAATGGTGTTCCTAAAATGATTCCTTCATTAAGGTTCTTCACCAGAATGAACGTGTTGATGAGACACACATTGCCCTTGCAAATGTGTACCTTTGACAATTTGAACTGGATGTTGAGAGGTCCTCCGTTGGCTCCGTGCAGGGACTCCTTTGTTTTTTCAAAATATTTAGAAGGTACGAGGCCTTCTTGGATGACATTTTGATCCGCTCCTGAGTCAACGAGGGCGACTGCTTCGAGAAGAAAGTCTCTTATCTTGAAGACTATCTTCGTTGTCCACTTTTGAGATTGAGATTTGCTGATGTAGTTGACGACTCCTGCTTCAGCTGGTTCTTCAATCATCAGCGCATTTTCTGAAATTTGTCTTTCAGGATTGGAGGAGGAGGCTCCCAGAACTTCCCTTGAATTTGAGACTTCTCGGAATGCTTGGAAGGCTTCTTCGAGAAGGTTGAGACGTTGTCGGTTGTCTGCAACTTCCAATTTGATAACCTTTACCTCGTGGTTAAGGTCTTCAATTTGGATGGGCTTCTTCGTCTCGCCTTTGATTCGGTTCAGGATGTCTTGAAACGAATAGATGATCGGGCTTTGAATCGTCTTCTGAGGGTTGTGATCCTCAAGACTCTGCCTTAGCTTGGAAAGGCAGGTTTGCTTGGAAGACGCTTCGGGTAATTCATCGATAAGATCAAAAAGACGTTCTTGATCTTTCGTGATGACGTTGATATGACCGAAACATTTGCCAGCACACCTTCCTGTGCAGGGAATCGCTCCGTCTTCATCGCTTGAGTCACTTTGAGAATAGAAGGCATCTTCACTTGAAGATACTTCGTCGAGAAGGGCGTTGATACCATCTTCGTCTGAAGAGGACTCTGTTTGAGAAGAGGATTCGTCTTCTGACCTAATGGCGTAGAGAAGAGATTGTCTGGTTTCTTCGTCCATGGTCAGGGCATTGATTTTGTCCTTCAGAGGACAACTGCTGGAAAAATGCCCTCTTCGGTTGCACTTGTAGCAGACGTTGGTCTTTGCAGCGTAACGTCGTTTGCTCTTGAACTTGTTGTAGTATTTCCTCTTCCTTCGAGGAAATTCAGGGTCTTTAGCTTTGCTTTTGCTAAAGAGACGCTTGGAGGAAGACTTTTTCTTTTTCTTCCTTTCATCCTTCGGTCCTTTGTCGAGGCCGTACTGCTTGCAGAAGGTGCTGAGCTCTTTCCTGTAGTCAGAGTCCTTGATCACCTTGGTGGTATGCTTATTCTCGGTGCAGAGATTAATGCATATCGATTGAACTGTGGCTGAGATATCTCCGTAGGTTAATTCAGACCAGTCAATTTGCTTGGTAACTGAATTAGTTGCCACTGTTTGATAGAACTTTTGAGAAATGTAGTGCGGCAGTCCTTCGACGAACTTCTGTTTCCAGACGTCGGCTCTGCAGGTTGTAAGAGTATAAAGACGTGCTAAGAAAGTATCTTTATACCACTTATATTAATTCCCAATGTAAATTTGAACATTTCAAATTATAATAAATATATATTAACTTCATTACCCTTTACGAGCTAGGAAAGTAACCTAGTGGACCTACAGATAAGAAGCTACAACGATATGAGATTAATTGGGTAAACTTATTAACTACATTAATCAATAATATTCGTTAACTGTGTATACATTCCACTAAACACCCACAACTGAACTCATCTCACTATAGATATATTTATGTGTCCAAAGATATAGACCAATAACACTAAGTTAGTCTGCTAGCTGATCGAATTACCGTTTTACCCATGGGTTTCTTCTAGCCTTTAAATATCAACGCTCCTCTAATGAACAACTTGTTTACTATCCAAACAATAAACAGAAACCCCTCTGTCATAGAAATGGTAGGACCCTTTGTTCAAGTCCTGGAGACACCATCTAAGAAAATACCACTACAACAAATGTGCATTTTTATTACCAGGCTATAAAAGTGGAGGAAAAAAAAAGCAGAAACGAAAACATAAAAGAAAAAAAGTGGAAAACGAAAACATAAAAGCGGGAAATTTTTTTAAACATTTTTTTTAATGTTTAGAGTTTAACGCTTCCTCAGACGTTCAGATCCTCTCCTCAAAAAAATCGAACGCTTCCCCCCAAATGCTTCTTTTTGTTTCTTTCAGACGTTCGATGAGATCTCTCCCTCAATTCGATCCTCTCCTCTCTCCCTCAGTTCGATCCTCTCCTCTCTCCCTCAATTCAATCCTCTCTTCGATTTGGTTTTCTTTTGATTCTGTCAATTTCAAAACCTCTAATAAGTTAAGGAGAAATGGAAATCCTCCATCAATGGCGGATTTCTTCCTCCTCTCTAACACAGACGATTCTGCAGTCGAAGATCTTCTATCTCAAACCCAGGATCTCTGTCTTCTTGAAAAAATCTTTGCCATCAATTGCTCTTCCTTCACCCACTCTGATCTTCCGTTTGACCTTAAATTCTGATTCCGCAAGCTTAAATCCTTCCCTGCTGCTAAATCTGACACCAAGTCCAGTTTTGATTCTAGGAAAAGTCGATCTGTACACTCTGCCGATGAGAATTCGGGAGACAATTTTAGTTTTTTTCTCCTTTGAAACAAAGTAATAAGAAGGAAGTAGGGTTTATCCCTATTTCTTAGTCGCAACATCTTCCGAATAATTCATCTGAAATAGGAAACTCAATGTCTCCAATGGATAATCAAAATCGGAACAATGGAAGTTCCAGATCGAAATCGAAATGTAGGTATGTTTAATCTCCTTTGAATTCTTCATTTTCGTCTGGTGAAATCAATGAAATATCTGTACCTAAGAGAGATGGCAAAATCTGCTCCAAAACTAAGTCAAAATCGGGATATTCGGCTTCTCTGTCTCAATCACCGCCCTGAAAAACCAGTTGTTTTTGGTGTTCACCGAAGAAAACTTCAGAGAAGAACAACAAAAATAAAATTCTGGAGAACAACCTTGGGTGGGGCAAGAACAATGAATTCCTCTCAGACTTTAACATTTTTTCGGCAAAAGAACAAGAGAAAATTTCGAAAAAGGCAATGAAAGAGGAAGAGAAGATCAATCGAGAGGCTGAGAAAATTGTGAAATGGGCGAAGCAAGCTTCTGCTAGGATGAATATTTCAGACATTGAAGACGAGCTTAGCAATGATGAAGAAATAAAAAAAAGAGTATGAAATTTTGATGCTGTTTATGGTTAATCTTGATTCTTGCTCTTGCATATAATAAACTATATATAGTATATACACATGACTTGAGCCTTGAAGTTTCTTTCACACACTCACGTATATATATATATATAGAAAAAAATATATGTTTTGTTAGGTACTGTGGATGAGAAAAATTTGGAGCAGATGAAGCTGTAATGGCATGCCTGTTTCTTAGAATTTCTTTGGAATTTGGAAATGGAGAAAATTAAAAGATATAGTTATGTTTATGTGATAGAAAAAAAAAAAAAAAGAGAAATGGGAACGAGTTATAATTTTTTCTTTCAATTGTGTTGATTCTCTTGCTTACCAGAATGTGTCTTTAAATTTTGTTATCATGTTTGTTTTGGTCCAATGACTCATTTCTAACAAGGCTTTGCTTACCAGAAGGTGGTATTGTTCTTTATTTAGTTAAGGAATTAGGTGCTTTTCTTCAATTTTGTAGGTATATCCTCAAGAAAAAAACGAGTTAACATTTTGCTAGCTTGAAACCTGGGGATGTAATCTTCAATCTTTCAATTTCAGATACCATCTCATCTCATCTCATCTCATCTAACTTATTGGATCATCAAAGATCTTTATGCTTTTCCCTACATTCATTCTTGAATTTATTTGTTTATTAAATTTTTTGTAACAAGAATCTAATCTCAGGGTTCCCGCAGTAGTAAATGATCTTAAAGATATGGAACTCACACCTAAGGTAAAATATTATGCAACCATCAATGAGAAAATTTATTACTTGTATAAAATTAATTTTGTAAGATCAAACGTTATAAATTGTTTTCATATTGTAAAATAATAGAAACCAACAAGTCTCACTTAATCCTATAGTGTAAAATACTAGAAAGTTGATTCTTCATTTCTATTACTTGGTGGATGGCAAAGCTCATTTAACTTGTACAATAAATTACATTTTTGTTCTCATAAACTTTTGTTCCATTTGAGAGTTGTCTAACGGTCTCTCTTGCATTTAAATAATTTATTTCTCTTATCCTTGGTTGTTTTCATGATCATTTTTTCGGTTCAATGTATTGCAGTTTCTAGGTTCAAACGTCATTGAACTTGAAAATTACAAACATACTTCAGTTGATGACATTGTGAATGTTGATTCAAAATCATACGTAGCTAGCCTTGAGAAGGTACCCTCTTGGTATCTATTATTTCCATTTTTTTGGGTCACTCTATTGCTAAAGTTGATGTAAAATTTATTTTGAAATCACTTCCATAACATATCTATTGAATTTACTGATATCAATCTTTTCTTTCATGTGCACACAAAATCATGGAGGTTTTTTTTTCAAGCCTGTAGATCCATTGAGATGGTAATAGGACTGAAAATAAATTATTGAAAATGTTAGAGTTATAAAATAGGACCACAATCTCATAAGACCACAATCTCTATTACAAACCATGATGTTAGAGTTAGATAATGATATTTCTTTTTATTTTTTGTTAGGTGATTGATGTGTGGAGAAAACATTGGAGCAACACATATATGTGGGTTAATTTGGGTATTGCTACAATTTAAACATCTTTTTTTATCCTATCAAAATTTTGAGATTATATATATGAAGTCATTTTATTTGAATTAAAAATTTACTTGTTCTAGTAGTTAAAGACTTTATTAAAACTTAGTGTTGATGATTATTTCAAACCTTTAAAGTGTATTTAGAGGTGTGTGTCTACTAATAGGTCTTGTTTCCCAGGTTATGGTCAATATTGTGTAGGAAAGAAAATGTTGGAAATGACATCAAGGTGTGAAGGGTTGGGATGCACTCCCCGTTCCAACATTTTTCTCCAACACTTCTCTAATTTCCATTAGTTATAAGTACATCCCAGCTCTCGAACCAGCTCCTAAAGTAGAATCCAAGGTTATAAAAATACATAAAGGAAACAATTTATTATGTATTTTAGTGATGATTCTAGCCCTGAACAACATTGTTGTAAGGAATAGATACTGTAGATAGATTTTTTTTATATGGTTTGGATGGAGATGGAGAAATCAGGAGCATGAACTTAAGATTGAAATATCTAAAATCTGGTTCCTTCTCTTTCACTCCTAAGAGATAATAGATTGGAAGATGTTGGAAAGGTTGTCATTTCTTAAATTGCCTGTTTTTTTTTTGTGCAGTTTCTTTTTAACTTTGCGGACAGTACATCCTTCAAACGAATTGAATGAGTCTTTTGTTAAAGGGTTTCTGTATTTTTTCATTTTTATTTTGTTATTCTTAGGTCAGATAAGTAAATGGGTATTCTAATTGATAAGAAAGGAAGCTTCAACTGAAAATTTTCTCCCTGAAGAGAGGAATATATACTGGGATTTGTTTTTTTGGGTGGAAAGACTGAAACTGATGGTAATCAATACTATAATTGCTTTGATGGAAAGGAGACTTTCAACCAGAGTTCAAGAAAAGGTGACAATAGCAACAATATTCCATTCGAGTTGTATAGAAGTAAAACTACTGTTGTTGGAAGAGATTTTTTTTTAGATTTAATTTGTGATTTTCTGGTCAAGTACAAGTACGTTGGTCCCAACCAGAGGGCATATTTGATCTTGACATGCAGGTACTTAATACTCATTTTTGCAGCAAATGATTAAAAATTTTGGAATTTTTGACGTGAATTATATTTATGCATTGCATTACACATATTAATTTTGCAAGAAATTTGTTATAGACATGTATATATATTTATTTGTGCATTTTCATGGAGGATGTTTCAGCATGTTCTTAAGCTTGTTTGATAAATGTATCTATGAATGAATCACATTATGGTGAATTCTTCTTCAATAACTAGTCTAGTGAGGGGTGCATAAGTTTTATGCAATGTGCATTCTCAATCAGAAAGGTTCCAGCGGCCACCATATATAAGGACCTGGTTATTTCTTTCCCTTTCAATTAGAATCTTCTAGCTTTATCATTTATTCTGTTGTGATCGACATAAAAGTTTTACAATAACTTAACACCATCTGATGGCCATTTACTTAAAGAACGATCATATCTTCTAGTGAGAACTCTATAACTGGTCAATTATTTCATCTTCTTTCTCCATGTTGCTTATTGCATTACAATAAAACTGCATTGATTTTCATCGATAAATGAATTATCAGAATCATTGTGCACCACAATAAAAGTCCCTTTTAATTACTTCTCAAGATAACATCATATAAAATGGAAATATTTGCAAATGTGGCAATGACATCAGTAAGTTGTTTCTAACTACAATAAAAGTCCCTTTAACCTCGTTTTGCTATCAACGTTGTTCACCCAAGTCAGTCCTCTTGTCTGTAACTCCTCCATTAGCCCAAGTTCATCATCTTCAATGAGCATCAGTAAGATTTATTTTGATTTTTTGTGTTAAATATGGATCATTTGGTGCGCTTTTTGTTTTTTGTTGCTGTGCTGTGTAAAATTTTAGTAAATGAATTGAATCTCTATTTTGATTATGTTGTGCATATTGGTATTTCTTGGTTGACTCTTTCAATTTCTTTATTATGATTTGGCCTTGACTTTTACAATTGAGACACTTTTCTTTAAGCTTTTTTGACTGTTTGTTGATTCTATTACTCTTTTTTTTGTGTTTGAGCTATTTTTAGGTTAGCGTAGGCAGTGTTCATTTAAACATGCCTAGATTTATATGAAGCTAATTGATTTAAGACAATGTTGATAAATGGAGCTATTTTTCTTGTGATATCTTTCTCAAGCTTTAGTTTCTCTTGTAGATACTTTGTTAGAAATAGAAACAATAGAGCATACATTTATGTGTACTTGTATCTTTCTCTTTTACTAATTCAAGAATTTTCATTTGGTTTTTCATGTTAGGTTAAGTCAACATTATCTCAGGGTTACATAAGTGTGAAAAATTATATGCTTTCTATGGGGTGAGAAAATTGTTATGCATTAACTTAGATATGCTTAACGACTCTGCTTGGGCTTTAGGACATATGAAATATTAAGACATCCTTTTAATTGAAATTTTCCTCGTCCATCTTCCAATGTTGAAGGGGCAACTTGTTTCTAGGTTATAAAGATACTTGTTGCTTTATAAAATGTATTAGTATATGATGTTTTAAACGGTTTTAATTGCAACATACCATCATTTAGAGTTCCTTATATCAGAGAAAACTGGTGATAAGAGTTTAAGTCTTGGTTTCATATCAACATCAACACCAACTCCGAGTTTGTTTTCTTTTAGCTCCCCTAGCACTAATTCAAATCTCAACAACGAATCTTCTTGTTTCTACTACTTCATCTACTTTGCCAACTTCAGCCACCACCTTTTCTGATAATATAACAAGTCAAAATTCATCCATCAAACCATCTTTCAGTGCTGCCACTAGCAACAATGAACCCGTCAGTTCTACATGTCCTCCTACGTCATCTCCTATGCAATCCCTTTCAGTTGCACCAACTTTATGTTTTTGTAGGTTATAACTCAACTTTTAATCTCTAAGGTAACTTTATGACTCTTAAACATTATTCATGCTACAAAGTTTTTAGTTAACTAATTTTGCATTTGGGTTGGATTTTTGTAGATAATTGCTCTACATCTTGAGAGAAGTTGGTTGTATAAAATTGAATTGTGAGTATGATAGGATTTTCTACCTTATTGCTTATTTACGAATCAATTATACTATACCATATGAATTCATCATCTGTATGTTGGTATCCTAGAAGAAGTTTGAGGTGATGTTATTAGTATGCATAAGCTTTAGTTAGTATACTTTTTTTTTTTTTTTTGCTTTAAGAGAAACTAGTATTGATCTTGATCCGTAAGTTTTAGAAATCTTTTTTGAAAATATTGAATTGGACATTTTTTCTTATTTCTTTAAATGATTTAAGACTTACTAAAATTTGTACCATGTAAGTTATAGTTTCTTGATCGACAATGTACACCTATCAGTTAAGTTTAAGAGTGGTATTTTCTTACTTGTTTTTAGTTTCCTTTGCAGTCCTTGTGCTTTAATAGGATGTTGGGATTGTCTTCCTATGCACTAAATAATCTAGAAATGTCAATGGAAGAAGGTGATGTGAATGTATAGGATGTGTTCAAAAGAGCGAGTGATTGGCCAACTTTTATTTGTTTTTTCTTTGCAGTCCTTGTGTAACTTAAAATGGGCGACCAAGCCTACAAGCAAGCCACTGTTGGTATGCTATTGCTTCATTTATCATTATTGTTAATATTGTTGTTGTTTTGTAAGTCTTAAATTGTAATTTTGTTTGAGCAGGTATTTCTGTTTTGGTCTTTTTACTCAAAATTGTGTTTAGTTTTCAAGTCTTTGAGTTTCTTTCAAATGATGAAGAAGTTGAAGAAATCCAAAAGTTTGTAGTTGATGGATAATGGCAAGAATTGATTCTAGTTTTAGGTTATGGAAGGAATCAGTTTCTTTATATGGTAAGTGATTCTTCTCCTCTTGGTTTTTTACTGTTTTTTTAATAAAATTACTAGCATGAGATTAGTTTGCTGGCATACATTTTCCTTTAATCCCACTCCCTAGCATAGTGAATAAATGTTCTCTTTGATATTATTGACCTCAAAAGATTTGAACTAGAAATAGAATATGTGGATCAGACTATCTTGAAATGAGCACATGCTGCAAGCTATTAACATTACAAAATGACCGTTGACTTTCTCCCGATTGATAATACTGTTGTTTTTTCATCTCATGATATGGAAATATTTGCAAATGTGTCAATAGTTGCTAACCAAATTTCCCTTCATTTAATGGTTGTCTGTTAAGTTTTATTTGACACCATGTATGGATTTCTCCACTAAATTTAACTTTTGGTTTCATACTTAATGCTCCAATGCTCCAAAATGAAAGAACTGCGATAGATAAAAAGCAAGACAATTAAGAAGCAATACACAAAAAAAAAAGAAAGGTTGCATCTAGCCTCAACAATCAATTTTCATCAAGAAAGCAACAAGTGATTGAATATGCACCTTCACAGCGTGTTCCAAGATCATCTACCAAGAAGGATGGTCGTGAGGGGACAATATACAAAGGTAATGATCAGTTAGTGAGTTTGGTTTATCTTTTCTACTTGACAAGATATTGGTTCTGTCCATATAGAGGTTAATACTAATACATTCATTGAGGCAATCTACATTCCTTTGTTTGAATTTATCTGCTACTTGTGTAATGATTTCAGTTTCTTTTCCTTTCATATGGGTTAATTTCATGCATTCTATGAATCCAAAGGCTTTTAGGTTGGTTGCCAATGTCTTGAAGATTTTTATCACATAAGACCACAATCTCTATTACAAACCAAACTAACTCTAAAGGCCTTCAACAAAAGTTGGAAATCAAGGTATCAAACTGCCATCTCTAAACTGTATCAAACGATTCCACATCAAGGTCATGAATCATGAATGTTGGAATTGAATCACTTACTTAGTTACTTTGTGAATTAGGTATTTATTTAGTTCTTTAACTAATTTATTGTTAGAGTTAGATAATGATTTTTTTTGTTAGGTGATTGATGTGTGGAGAAAACATTGGAGCAACACATATATGTGGGATAATTTTGGTATTGCTACAATTTAGACAACTTTTTTTATCCTATCAAAATTTTGAGATTATATATATGAAGTCATTTTATTTGAATTAAAAATTTATTGTTCTAGTAGTTAAGGACTTTATTTGAACTTAGTGTTGATGATTATTTCAAACTTTTGAATGTATATATTGTTTTTTTTTATGTTATAAATTTGAATATTTTGGTTATAATTATGATTGTAGATTTGGATGAATGTGAACTATATCTTCTTAGTATGGCAAATTATGACTTGATCTATAAATATTTATATGATTATAATTTGATTTTACAATAATAATATTGGATATGTGCTATTAGATCAATTATAGTTATGTTTGTATTATTACAAAAAATGCTATAGAGGGTCAATCAACAATAAAGTTTGTGGGTAAAAATTGGGTATTTATAACAGTTTTCCAATATCATGAAACGTTTCCATAACATTGAATTAAAGCTATAATATATCAATTTTTTTATATTGTTATTAATAGCTCTACAAAAATCGCTATTAAAAGTCAAAGACTTTTTGCTACGACAACATTCATAAAACGCTAAAAAAATGGTTTATAGCATTTTTTCAATGTTATTAAAATAGCTATTGAATGTTTTTGATAACGTTTTTCTGAACACAATAAAAAAAGCTACAAAAAGTCTTTTATAACAATTATCCAATGTTATTAAAATGCTATTGAAACATTTTGATAACATTTTTTCAATGTTATTAAAATAGCTATTGAAACGTTTTGATAACGTTTTTCGAACACAATAAACAATGTTATAAAATGTCTTTTATAGAATTTTTTCAATGTTATTGAAAAAGCTATTGAATCATTTTGATAACAATTTTTTCAACACAATAAAAAACGCTACCAATTTTCAATAGCGTTTTTTTTCGTTATAAAAAGCATTTATAGCATCATATATTGTAACGACCCGGACATTTCAGACCTTGTCTAAGTCGTTACGTTTACTCAAAACCGTTTGTTGACAAAAGACAGCAAAATTTCCGTTGAAACCTCAGAAAAACGAAAGAAAATTTTAATCGGGCCCTATTTCCAAAATACAAAATTTCAAATGCTGTTTACAAAAATTTTAACTATTTGCAAACTTAGTTCAATCAAAATATTTTCAAACCGTCAGCGGAAGCAGTTAGAAGACAGTCCCCTATGACGAATCTCGATTCCTTCTTGTCCCTCATCGGTCCGCCCCTCGTATTACCTTTGCTTGAAAAGTTAAATATAAAAAGGGTGAGTATTAATATACCCCGTAAGAGACCCACTACTGGTCCCGTTAGGGGAAAAATAAATTATTAGCTTCCTATGGGGTACCATGCACAATCACAGTCTCGTGAGCCTGTAGGATGCACATATCAGTTTAGTGCTCCCGAAGGATGCACATATCAGTCTAGTGCTCCCGAAGGATGCACATATCAGTCTAGTGCTCCCGAAGGATGCACGTATCAGTCTAGTGCTCCCGAAGGATGCACAAAGGGTGATAATCCCGTAGGGCACCCGCAAGGTAACTACCCACTAGGAAACTAATAATTTATCCCCTCAGTCCATTCTAAACATCTTAACAATCATTCTTAATACAGTCCAATTCCCTTATCACATAAGCTCCCCATTTAATCTCAAACAACCATATTATCCTAATTTCACCCAAGGACAGTCAAAACATATCGCTACATCAGTCAGCAACATAAATAGCCCAGCAGTCACAACATACTCAATATCTTTAACCGTGCAAAGGTCTACGAAAAACGAACCTAAACATTAAAATAAATACTCAATATCTTTCTCCAACGCATCATTCATGTAAAGTCAACCCAATGTGATTTTTCACAACTTACCCAAATATGCACGAAACGAGCTCCAACTAAAACTAATGTATGTTGTGAACCCAAGGAACTCAAACGCTACCTTCAATATCTTCAAGAATCAAATAAAAATTTCAGCATTAAATCCCAATCTATTGGAAATTCATGGGTGTACTCGCTTCAACGCTACCTTCAAGAATGTTAATTTAACAAACCGATCGGCATTATAAAACAATATAAAGCCCACAATTCATCCTTACCCAAACGAAATTACAACGACGTAGCGGCAGCGGCACACAAGATTTGGGCAACGACCTTGTGAAATCGATGTCGGCTTTTAAATCCGCGGCTTCGTAAAGTGGGACGGACTGCGTGAAGAACAGATTGGGGGGGGGGGGGGGTTTCGGCTGGCAGACGAAGCGCCATGGCGGCGTCGAGGAGATCTGGGCGGCGGCGGACGGAGGACTGTGATCTTGACGGCCGACGTGAAGGACGAAAGAAGGAGAAGAGAGGAAGAGGTGGTCGGCCTCGTCGGAACGAAAAGAAGAAAGGAAAAGGGAAGAAAGGGGGCGGCGGCTAGGGCTGCGAATGGAGAGGCGGTGCGGCTGGGCTGGGCGGCGACGTGAGGTTGGATGGGTGGCGGTCGGCTAGGGCTGCGGAAGAAGAAGAAAGAAAAGAAAAAAAAGAAAAATGGAGGGGGGGGGGAGTTGGGCAGCGCGGGAAGAGAGGGGGGAAGGAAATTTTAATTTCCCCCCCTTTTTCATTTGTTTTATTTAAAAAAAATAAAAAAAAAAAATAATAATAAAAATAATAAAAACTATTATTACTATTACTTATTAAATTCCTATTTCTTTTCTTTTCCTTAAATTTATGGTATACAACACTCAAATATTTTAAAATCTTAAAAAAAAAAAAAAAAAGGTAATTCGATTAAAATAAAATACCTTAAATTCTAGGGTGTTACATTCTTCCCTCCTTAAGAAACTTTCGTCCCCGAAAGTTCTAATTCTGGAATAACTCTAGGTAACGAGCTCTCATATTATCTTCTCGCTCCCAGGTTGCCTCTTCAACTCGGTGATTGGGCCACAACACCTTTACTAATGTAATTCCTCTATTACGAAGCATCTTCACCTCTCTAGCCAGAATCTCAACTGGTTGCTCCACATAGCTCAAATTCTCGTCAATCTCTAGTGGTTCATAGTCCACTACATGAGATGGATCTGCCACGTACTTCCTCAACATCGAAACATGGAAAACATTATGAACTGCGGAGAGAGATGGTGGTAATGCCAAGCGATATGCCACAATACCAATTCTCTCTAAAATATCAAACGGTCCCACAAAACGAGGACTCAACTTCCCCTTCTTTTCAAAACGCATAACACCCTTCATAGGTGCTACCTTCAAGAACACCTTATCTCCCACCTCAAACTCAAGATCTTTCCGTCTCACATCAGCATAGCTTTTCTGTCTACTCTGCGCTGTTCGCATACGTGCTATAATCTTCTGAATAGCCTTATTAGTAGACTGAACCAACTCAGAACCCATCAATCTCTGTTCACCGACCTCATTCCAACAAACAGAAGTCCTATAGCATTTACCATACAAAGCTTCAAACGGTGCCATGCCAATGGTAGCCTGAAAACTGTTATTATAAGCAAACTCCATCAAATGCAAGTGAGAGTCCCAACTACCTGGAAACTCTAGAACACAAGCTCGTAGCATATCCTCTAAAATCTGGTTAAAACGTTCAGTTTGACCATCGGTCTGTGGATGAAAAGCAGTACTAAAATCCAACCTCGTGCCCATGACAGTCTGAAGTCCCTTCCAAAACTTGGAAGTAAAACGTGCATCTCTGTCAGAAACAATAGACACAGGCACTCCATGCAGTCTCACAATCTCAGTTAAATATAACTGTGCCCACTTACTAGCAGTATAAGTGGATTTACCTGGAACAAAATGTGCCGACTTCGTAAGTTTGTCTACAACAACCCAAATCACTGTGTAACCCTTCAGGGTTCTAGGCAGTCCTGTAATAAAGTCCATCGACACATTCTCCCACTTTCACTCTGGCACACTCAAGGGCTGTAACAAACCTGCTGGTTTCTGCCTAGGTGCCTTAACCTGCTGACACACTAAGCACTTACTAACAAACTCGGCCACTTCCCTCTTCATATTACGCCACCAATACACTCGCTTCAAATCCTGATACATTTTCGTACTGCCAGGATGCATGGAAAAGGGAGAACTATGGGCCTCATTCAGTAAATCGGTCTTGACTGCAGTGTCTGCTGGCACACACAGACGTCTCTCAAACAACAGTCCACCATCGAAGGATATGGAGAACTCATCAGTCTGTTCTGTTCCCACGAGGCGACGTCTCTCCTCCAAATAAGGATCACTACTCTGAGCATCAATAATCTTCTGCCTCAGAGTTGGTTGCACTGTTAACTGAGCTAACTGTGAGGCAACTGCCCCCACAGATACTGCAATCTCAGCTCTCTCAAGGTCTCGATGTATCGGTACCTGACTGGTAATAAGCGCTGCTGAATGTGATACTTTCCTACTAAGAGCATCAACTACCACATTCGCTTTACCTGGATGATATAATATCTCACAGTCATAATCTTTTACTAACTCAAGCCACCTTCGCTGTCTCATGTTTAACTCCTTCTGGGTGAAGAAGTATTTCAGGCTCTTATGGTCAGTAAATATCTGTATCTTTTCACCGTACAAGTAGTGTCGCCAAATCTTCAATGCAAAAACTACTGCTGCCAAATCTAAATCATGTGAAGGGTAGTTCTGCTCATGACTCTTCAACTGACGGGAGGCATAAGCAACCACCTTACCCTGCTGCATCAAAACACATCCCAACCCTTTCTTAGAAGCATCACTGTAAATCACAAAATTCCCAGATCCATCCGGTAATGTAAGGACCGGTGCAGTAACTAACCTTTGCTTAAGGTTCTGAAAACTATCCTCACAAGCTGGGCTCCAAACAAAAGGAGTCCCCTTCCTGGTCAACTGGGTCAAAGGAGTAGCTATACGAGAAAAATCTGCCACAAACCTCCGGTAATAACCTGCTAAGCCCAGAAAACTACGAACCTCACTGACAGTAGAGGGTCGAGACCAACTAGTAACAGCCTCAATCTTTGCAGGATCCACAAAAACTCCCTCACTAGAAACCACGTGACCAAGGAAAGCCACCTGCTTTAACCAGAATTCACACTTTGAGAACTTAGCATAATGTTTATTATCTCGAAGAGTCTCTAAAACCTTATGCAAATGTTCCTCATGTTCAGCCTCGGTCTTGGAATAAACTAAAATGTCATCAATGAAGACTATTACAAAAGTGTCTAAGAAGTCCTTAAACACTCTGTTCATCAGATCCATAAATACAACAGATGCATTTGTCAATCCAAAAGACATTACAATGAATTCATAATGTCCATACCTCGAACGAAAAGCAGTCTTAGGAATATCACTGTCTTTAATCCTTAACTGATGGTAACCCGAGCGTAAATCAATCTTAGAGAATACAGTGGCTCCTTGCAATTGATCAAACAAATCATCAATTCTGGGCAGTGGATACCTATTCTTGACTGTCACCTTATTAAGTTCTCTGTAATCTATACAGAGACGCATCGATCCATCCTTCTTCTTCACAAACAGTACGGGTGCACCCCAAGGCGATACGCTAGGTCGAATAAAACCTTTGTCAAGCAATTCCTGTAACTGTACCTTCAATTCTTTCAATTCAGCAGGAGCCATCCTGTAAGGGGCTCTAGAGATGGGAGCGGTACCCGACTCTAACTTAATAGCAAAATCAATCTCCCTGTGAGGCGGAAGTCCTGTAAGCTCTTCTGGAAATACATCAGGATATTCTCTTACTACCGGTTCTGAGGTCAAAGAAATCACCACACTGGCCAAGATACTCTAGGTACCCTGGTTGAGTAACTTACTGGCCTTCATAGCCGAAATTACTTTAGGTAGAACCACAGTCCCTACCCCTTTAAACTTAAAACTAGGCTCGGTAGGAGGACTAAACACTACCTCTTTACGAGAACAATCAATACTAGCATGATTGGCAACCAACCAATCCATGCCTAAAATGACGTCAAAATCACACATATCCAATACTAATAAGGTTACATCCAACACACGACCAGCTAACTCAATTTGGCATGCTTTAATCTTTTCCTTCGACAACATAATTTTCCCAGATGGTGTAGACACTGATAAAACATAATCTAGGGGCTCCACTTCTAAGCATGCATGGGTTACAAATATCGACGATATAAAAGAGTGAGAGGAAGCAGAGTCAAACAAAGTTAAGGCAGAGTGCCCCAACACTGGTAGCGTACCTGTAACAACTGTGCCAACCCTTTCAGCCTCAGATCTGTTAGTAGCAAAAACTTTGCCCTGTTGTGGTGCTCTCGCTCTCTGACTGCTCTGCCCAAGCACAGTAGGCCTCAAAGTACAACGATCAGCCGTATGCTCCTTTTCCCTACACTTGAAGCAAATCCTTGTCCCGAATAGACAGTGACCCAGATGGCGCTTCCCACAAGTGTTGCACAACGGTTTCTCTCTGGCAGTTTCACCTGCCCCAAAGGGACTCTGCTGGAAACGGCGAAAATTACCACCTGACCTCATGTTCCTCTGAGGAACTTCGATGAACTTTTGCTCCGCCTTTCTCTTCTGACTAAATGAGGTTCCCTTGTCAACACCCTTTGGCTGAACCTCGTCCTTTCCAATACTCACATCCACTGCCAGACGCAGTGCTTCAGCCTGAGTGGAGGGCTTTAGTGCTCGCACAAAGCCTCTGATGTCATCCCTTAACCCTCTAACAAACCTCTCAGCTCTGGCCTGCTCATTACCAACAAGCTCAGGGGCGAAGAGTGACAGCATGTCGAACTCCTGATCGTACTCCTCAACTGTCATGTGTCTTTGCTTCAATTCCAAGAATTCCTGGCTTTTAGCATCTCTAAGGTTAACCGAGAAAAACTTGGTATAGAAGCAATCTCTAAACTGGTCCCACGTGATCTGGTCTAACTTCCCACCCAACATACGCAGTGTGGACCTCAACCAGATAATACCCCTGTCTCTAAGAAGAAAGACAGCACACTGAACCTTGTGCTCTTCTGGGCATCTCATATAACTAAAAATGGTTTCTATAGAAGACAACCACAACTCCGCCTTGGTAGGATCCTCTAGTGATCCATCAAAAGTTTGAGGGTCGTATTTCCTAAAGTCCCTCAAGTGTTTCGCCTCTGCAGAAAGATGATTTGGTAACATCTGTGGCGGCTATACGACTGATCCTTGCACATGAGGGTCTACAGACGTAGGTGGAGCTGCTGGTACAGGGGAACCCACTGGCGCAGACTGGTTCTGAGCCATAGCAGCCGTAATAAGCTTTGTGATTCTCTGCTCCAGGTGAGCAGACAAGGTTGCCAAATCCATTTGAGTAACAGGTGCAGCAGGGACATGTGGGTCAGCTTGGCCCACAGCAAGCTGACTACGCCCTGCTCCTCTATCTCGGCCTCTAAAACCACCCCTACGTGCACCTCTCCTTGGCCGCATGGTTTCTTAACATCCACCAAAAATTTTTCTTTTAGTCTTAAACATCAAAGCACCTCAGACAGTCTAGTTTAACTTAGGCAAGGTCATGTTATTAATATCGTACTTATTAAACATAAAAGCATACCGACGAATGAAGAAGGATCATGTTAGCCATAGGGACACAAAAACATGGACTTAAATCATAAGTCAGTCTACAGAACCTAAAACTTAGGCTCTGATACCAACTGTGACGACCCGGACATTTCAGACCTTGTATAAGTCGTTACGTTTACTCAAAACCATTTGTTGACAAAAGACATAGCAAAATTTCCGTTGAAACCGTCAGAAAAACGAAAGAAAATTTTAATCGGGCCCTATTTCCAAAATACAAAATTTCAAATGTTGTTTACAAAAATTTTAACTATTTACAAACTTAGTTCAATCAAAATATTTTCAAACCGTCAGCGGAAGCAGTTAGAAGACAGTCCCCTATGGCGAATCACGATTCCTTCTTGTCCCTCGTCGGTCTGCCCCTCGTATTACCTTTGCCTGAAAAGTTAAATATAAAAAGGGTGAGTATTAATATACCCAGTAAGAGACCCACTACTGGTCCCGTTAGGGGAAAAATAAATTATTAGCTTCCTATGGGGTACCCTGCACAATCACAGTCTCGTGAGCCCGTAGGATGCATATATCAGTCTAGTGCTCCCGAAGGATGCACAAAGGGTGATAATCCCGTAGGGCACCCGCAAGGTAACTACCCACTAGGAAACTAATAATTTATCCCCTCAATCCATTCTAAACATCTTAACAATCATTCTCAATACAGTCCAATTCCCTTATCACATAAGCTCCACATTTAACCTCAAACAACCATATTATCCTAATTTCACCCAAGGACAGTCAAAACATATCGCTACATCAGTCAGCAACATAAATAGCCAGCAGTCACAACATACGCTAGACAACAAGTCCACGTCAATCCATACATACATATATAAATTTCATTAAGTCAAACACAATATACGTTAAACTTTCAGTTCACATCCAAACACACATCATAACCGTCATCCCTACTCAGTCCAGATATAACATTTCAATCCATATAGTCAATACATCTTAATTCTTGTTATTGAGTCCAGTAGAAAGTCCCTTACCTTAGCGTTGGGTAAGCTCCTTAACCGTGCAAAGGTCTACGAAAAACAAACCTAAACATTAAAATAAATACTCAATATCTTTCTCCAACGCATCATTCATGTAAAGTCAACCCAATGTGATTTTTCACAACTTACCCAAATATGCACGAAACGAGCTCCAACTAAAACTAATGTATGTTGTGAACCCAAGGAACTCAAACGCTACCTTCAATATCTTCAAGAATCAAATAAAATTTTTAGCATTAAATCCCAATCTATTGGAAATTCATGGGTGTACTCGCTTCAACGCTACCTTCAAGAATGTTAATTTAACAAACCAATCGGCATTATAAAACAATATAAAGCCCACAATTCATCCTTACCCAAACGAAATTACAACGACGTAGCGGCAGCGACACACAAGATTTGGGCAACGACCTTGTGAAATTGATTTGGGCATGGGTCGGCTTTCAAATCTGCGGCTTTGCAAAGTGGGACAGACGGCGTGAAGAACAGATCTGAGGGGGGGGTTTCGACTGGTTTCGACTGGCGGACGAAGCGCCACTGCGGCGTCGCGGAGATCCGAGCGGCGGGGGACAGAGGACTGTGATCTTGACGGCCGGCGTGAAGGGCGAACGGAGGAGAAGAGAGGAAGAGGTGGCCGGCTTTGTCGGAACGAAAAGAAGAAAGGAAAAGGGAAGAAAGGGGGCGGCGGCTAGGGCTGCGAATGGAAAGGCGGTGCGGCTGGGTTGGGCGGCGGCGTGAGGTTGGATAGGTGGCGGTCGGCTAGGGCTGCGGAAGAAGAAGAAAGAAAAGAAAAGAAAAAAAAAAAGAAAAATGGAGGGGAAATTTTAATTTCCCCCCCTTTTTCATTTGTTTTATTTTAAAAAAAAAATTAATAATAAAAATAATAAAAACTATTATTACTATTACTTATTTATTAAATTCCTATTTCTTTTCTTTTCCTTAAATTTATGGTATACAACACCCAAATATTTTAAAATCTTAAAAAAAAATAAAATAAAGTAATTCGATTAAAATAAAATACCTTAAATTCTGGGGTGTTACATATATATGTTAATAATAGAGATATATTATAGCATTTTGCACAACGTTGTAAAAACGTTATGAAAAGTCATGGACTTTCAATAACATCGGCTACGACATCATTTCGAAAATGCTATTGAAAATCAACAATAGGGTTTTTTGGATGCTATCGTAACTTATATTTCTTGTAGTTCACTCATCTACTTACGCTAAAGTAGAGAAGGAGTGAATTTCATCTTGTGTGACTTGGTTCCTAGCTCCCCACTCGGTCTTGTCTCCAAAACAATAAGCATATTGAGTCGAAAATCGGGCCACTCACACTCACACAAATTAAAGAACAATCCCTCGCAAACATGAGTTCATAATACACTCAAGATTAAGACTAATGTACCCAGGTCATCCTAATGAAAAAGAAACCTAACTAGTTAACGAAGTTACATCTAGTGGTTACTAATTCGTGGCCCGATCTTATGCAAACTCATTGCATAGGACTCTCATGTCACCTACATAAACACATTGGATCATTGCGTTTGTATCAAATACAAAGTGAGTCATTTCCATAATGTTACTAGGATAAGGTACCAAGCCTTATCCATTTACTATAGACCCTTTAAGCTGTATCTCGAACATTGATCCATGTATGTCTCTACATACTGTTCAAGACTCATCAAAAAGCTTAGGTTGTCAGTTTATTGGATTTAGGTTATTAAGACAAAAATAATGATTTAATCAATAACACTTTATTAATAACGGTCAACATATTACATTTACTATCGATGAGTTTTAAGACATGAAACCCAACAACTTTAATATTGAGTTTAGCACTTCTAGGAATTGAGGTTAAATACTAAAATCAAATGGCGATCTAGTCTAGTTTTAAAGAACTTTTTATTAGAAAGCAAGAGAGGAAATAGCCCTAAAGATCAATCAAGGTTGCAAAATTATACGAGGATTCTCAGAGAATTAAACTACAAACACCCAAATTCCCTAAGGATTACCTTAGTTCATCATGGAAATTGAAGATGCAAAAGAGATTTGATGAGAAGAGTTGTCATTCTTGAAGAATTGTTGAGAGATTTTATTGAATCTCAAGAGAATTTACAAGTAATGTGAGTGAATGAGATGGAAAACTAAAAATAATCTAATGAATGATTATTCAATGATAAAAGAGGGTTAAATAGGCAAAAATGGTGGTTATAGTGCAAAAGGCGCGCAGCGCGCTTTAAAACTTTGGAGAATCACAAGTTGACTAAAATCTCCACAGGCGCCTATGGGTTCAAGCTTTTGCACGCTACTACCTTCAATTTTCATTCTTCGGCACTAAGGCGTTGGGAGTGATGCTTGTCTTCTTGAAAATTACTAAATGCCCGTTGAACTTGTTTTAGCTCGTTCTTGCTCATTTTAGCTCCTTTTTTTAACAATTCTCGTTGTGTTGGGCTCATTGTGATGTCTAAATTAATATTATCTGCAAAAAGATGAACTTGATGAATAAATAGAGTGATGAGTGGAGAGTTAAAATATAAAAATTATGTCAAATATAGTCCTAACACTCAACCAACCACAAAAAATGTTAGTCTAATTCCTTTGTCTCCTATTTCTTACTACATTCCTAAGGTGCATTTTTCTTCTAGGTTAGCAACAAATAAGAAGGAGACTACTAAAGATGAGGAGATTTTGGAGGTGTTCAAGAAGGTACAAATCAACTTGCCCCTTCGTAGTGTGATTCAACAAATCCTGAGGTATGCTAAATTCCTTAAAGAATTATACACTAACAAAAGAAGAGCTAAAGATAGAGAGAACGTAACAGTAAGTGGGAACGTATCGATTTTACTTAAAAGGTACATTAAGAAGAAATGTCGAGACCTGAGTATGTTTACCTTGCCTTGTACTATAGGAGAGAAGGATTTCTCATGCCATCCTTTATTCATGAGCGTTCTAGATGCACTTAGAAGGAAAAAGCTTTATGTAATCTAAAAAAAAATTGGTTTTGCATGGAAAATGTAAGCTTTCTAGGTGTTGTAGATTTTAAACATGGTGTGGAAGTTTATTCTGAAAAGGTTAAAGCTATTAGGGAGTGGTCTACACCTAAGAATGCGAGTGAGATTAGAAGTTTTCACGACTTAGCTGACTTCATTAAAGGTTTTAGTTCCACAGCTCACCACTTAATGAACTTATTAAGAAAAAATATGTAAAGTTTAAGTGGAAACAAGCAAAAGAACATGCCTTCAATAATTTGAAAGATAAGCTATTGCAATGCACCTTTACTTCGCATTTACCACGAGTCACATTACAACCTCGTCTAGACTTGGAATTCTCCTCTCGTTTGGACCTTAGATTCTCACTCAATTAGCATCATGCGAGTTACTTGGGATTTCCATTAGTGTCTTGCAATAGGTCTCACTCTCTTTCGATATACAACCATTTCAACAGCAAATGGAATGATTAGCTTTTAACTTATTTCCCTTAGATAATATTTTAGTAACACGCATATTACACAATAAGTACCTACAAAAGAATACAGTCATCAATGAAATACCTTGTCTACATGTTAAGATTTCAAACATCTCATTAACTATTCACAGTGGTCATTCTTAAAATCCTTCTTCTGTTGAGGAAAGTTTCACAGATATTCTAGTTAAAAAAGATACCCAAAACGAACATTTACTATAAAGATACTTGTTTTGTTTAGAATAAACATTCACAACATGAATTCATAATCAAGTAAAAGAAAAGACCTAACGATAAATGACACGATATAATATACATTGAAACCTTATTTTGTCACTGACCCATATACTTTGGTCTCAACTTCTTCCTTCTTTGCATTTGGATTCTTCTTCTCATCTAGTGGTTTTCTTGAACAGACGTTGAATATTTTGAGTCTCTCCTTCTCCATTTTATTTAGAGATCTAACTTTTCCGAAGAAGAACCTTCTTTCTTTCTTTTGGCCTTCAACCCCTTTTATAATGACCTCCCACATCCAATGATCACTTCATTACTTTACACGTGTCTTCTTGTTGATTCATCGCGCCATGCAACTAACCCAAACTTGACACATAAGCTAAAATGCGAGCGATGATTGGACGTTCCCTTGAGACACTAACCTTATCTCCTTGGAAAGCCAAACTTCTTTAAATCGCCTAACCCTCTTTTTCTCCTCGGGAACCTACAAACATTTATTTCTCTTTATATAGTCGTCTAGTCTTGTCAACAGGACACCTAACACTTCCCTAGGCACAACTGCTTCTTCTTGCATTAATATATCAAACGCCTAACTCTAGACATCCAATATAGGCCTCTTCTTGCCGCTCTTCCTTATCGCATCACTTTCATCTACGTGATTTAACTTAGCCAAATATTTCTCTTTGCGTCGCCTTTCCCCCTTTTTGTGTGTTTCCTCTTGAGACACACTACACTCTTATTCGAATGATTTCTACACAATGATTTTCCTCAATTGTTCTTTCTTTCTTCGGGTCAAGTAGTTATGCGTACTCCTTCCATGGGAGTATGTTCTACGGTTAAAATTTCTTTCATTTAGTATCACCGTGGTGAGGTCTTTGTCGCGTTAGTGGTACTCGTTCGAGACCTTACATCTTCAATCAAAGAAAAATTACCCAACTTAATAGTCAATTGATAGGTAGAATAGAGCAAGTAGGTGTAAACCTTCTACTCTCTTGTTCAATCACATATTGGTAGTGAGTTGGTTTATTTTTAGTTGTTTTGATATTATATAATTTTTTTGACCAAACAATTTGAGGGAAGAAGTAAAGAGAAATGAAAGAGGAAGAAAGTTATTTTCTTAAAAAATAATTAAAGGAAAAAGAAAAGCAAAGGAAATAAAGAAAAATAATTTGAAGAAAAGAAATAAGGTAGGGAAAAGAAATTGGATTAAGGCAAGGTTAGTGGAGGTATTGGTTGTAAAGTGTTGAGCATTAAAGTTGTAATTCAGTGCTCTTTGTTTGTTGTGAAATCTATCTTCAAGACCATTTTCTAGGTCATTTCTCATCCATTTTTCTTGAGAATTTTCAAGGAGAAGACTGGGAGAGGAAAAAGAAGAAGTCTCGTTGAAGTTTAGGTTGAAGAAGATAAGGAAATTTCAAGTTGAAGCTCTATTCTTGACAGATTGGAAACACACAGCCTATCTTTGGTGTTTTGTTAATTGCAAGCTACGTAAAAAGAACCAGAAGCTAAGGCCTATAAGGTTTAAAAGTTAACACACTTTTAAAAAAAATTAGTGAAGCAAGCTTGAGCTAATTTTATGGGAAGTTGATGGTTTTTGAAGGAGAAGACAAGTCACAGATTTTTCATGGGAATTCGGGAAGTCTCTAGTTTTTCGAGTAGCCCAAAGTGTACAAGTTGGATTATAAGTTCTATTTTATATGGTTAGAATGCGTATTCAACTTTATACAAAATTGATTACGATCACATGAGCCAAATATGACTTGAAATAGGTTTAATTTCAGGTGGAAAAGAGAAGACTTATGGAATCACGATTTTGGAGAATTTTTGTTTCAGGAATTTTTGGGGAGAACCCACTAAGAATATGATCTTTACTCCTTAAAGTAAGTTGTAGAGGACTTCAAAACGAAGAGTTTGATAAAAATTACACTTATTTTGGTTAGACATTGGGACACATATCACAGACTTACATCAGAAGTCAGTCTACAGAACCTACAACTTAAGCTCTAATATCAACTGTAAAGACCCAACTTTTCGAATATAAGTTGAGGTCATACTTCACATAAATAACATTTTAAAACTTTTAAAACAAAGCAAAGTCTACTTGTTTTATTAAATAAATTATAAAACAAACAATCTAAAAACAAGAGTTTGGCAAACTAGGAAAAACTACTAAGAAAAAAAACTTAATTTGGGTTCTATCTAGTTTTAAAGAAAATATAACGTAAAATGTTCACAAAGTTATATAACAAAAAGGAAAAAAAAATATGGTAGTCAAATCATGAAAATCATGAAAATTACGAAAGCAAAAACATAGAGTCCCCTTATTGTCGATCATGGGTTCTTCTTGTCGCTCACCATCTTGCTCTTCTCTTTATCTTTGCTTGAAAAGTTAAACATAGAGAAATGGCGAGTATAAAAATACCCTGTAAGGGACCCATTACTAGTCCTACTAGATGAATTGTCTTCCCATTAGGAGGTATCTTGAATCATATCAGTCTGGCGTTCTCATAGGAACAGACAACAGTCATGAAGTGAATCTAAATGTACATTTAGCAAGGTGGTGATTTCAAAGGACATTGTACACACAAGGTGTTGGGATTTATGTCCTAAAACTGGTAGATTGTAAATATGATCCCTTGACTGTAATTAATAAAATGTTATTATTATAATAAATGTTATTGATTATATATTAGTTTTGTCTTAATAACCTAATTCCTATAAACTAACATCCTAAGCTGTTTGATGAGTCTTGAACAGTATGTAGAGACATACAGGAAACAATGTTTGAAATCAGCTTAAAGGGTTTATAGTATAGGGATAAGGTTGGGTATCTTATCCTGGTAACACTATGGATACGACTCACTTTGTATTTGATATAAACGCAATGATCCAACGTGTTTGTGTAGCTGATATGTGAGTGAGGGTATCCTATGCAATGAGTTTGCATAAGATCGGACCACGAAATAGTAACCACTAGATGTAACTCCATTAACTAATTAGATTTCCATTTTATTAGAATGACCTAGGTAACTTAGTCTTAATCCTAAGTATATTATAAACTTCTATTCGCGAGGGATTGTCCTTTGATTTATACGGGTGAGAGTGGTAAGATTGCCGACTCAATATACTTACCATTTTAAGGACAAGATCGAGCGGGAGCTAAAAACATAAGATGAAATTCACTCATTCCCGACTTTAAAGTAAATAGATGAGTGTTCCTATAAATGGTGTCTCCGAGACTTGAACAAAGGGTCCTACCCTCTCTACGGCACAAGAAAGGTTTCTGTTTATTGGTTGGACTATAAACAGGTTGTTCATTAGAGGAGCACTAGTATTTTAGGACGAAAGGTAACCTAGGGGTAAAGCGATAATTTAACCCAGCTGGTGTTACGAACACTCGTGAAGGACTAACTTACAATTATTGATCTATATCTATGGACACATAAATATATCTACAGTGAGAAGAGTTCAGCTGTGAGTCTTTAGTGGAGTGTACACACAGTTAACAAATATTGATTAAAGTGGTTAATGAATTTGGCCAATTAATCTCATGTCGTTGTAGCTTCTGATATGTAGGTCCATTAGGTCCCCTTCCTAGCTCATAAAAGGTAATGGAATTTATTTATATTGGTTGTAATTTGAAATGTTCAAATTTACTTTGGGAATTAATATAATGTATAGTGATACATTATAATATAAAGTTTATATTTTAATCAAACTTTATTATATAAATTTAATTTTGGATATGATTTAAAATTAATTTATGAGAGATAAAATATTTGAATGAGTTCAAATATTAATTTAATGTCAATGAACTAAAAAACTAGAATGAGAAAATAAATTACTTATGTGGAATAGTGTGTAAACTTCCAACAGAAAGAAATGATTTGGAAATCAATTCCTCTAGACCTTATATGGTAAATATGTCGCAACATGTGATATGTGACCTATGTTATTATGTTGTTGGCATCATTTGGAAGATGGAAATGCTTTTTTGTAATGTTAAAAAGAAACAATTAAAATGAGACTATCTTTGTACCCTATCAGATATAACACCTTATCATTGTTGTGTGATCTAGGATAAGATGCTATATTCTTGCTGTGTGATCTAGAATAGAATGCTCTATTCATGCTATGTGATCTTGAATATAATGTCTTATACTTGCCATGTGATCTAGTATGGAATGCCCATTTGCTTGTTGTGTGATCTGGCATTGGAAGATGTGTTATGCGTGAGAATTGATGGTTCTTGCCAGGACGTTGAGATTTCTCCACATGACTATAACTTGGCAAAAGAGTATGGTAAACGCTTGAGCCAAGAAGAGGGTACACCAAAAACGTAAGTGGATATGTAGGATGAATATGTGAAATAAACATCTAGTAAGCAAAAGACATACGACGTGATAAACTTTGAAATTGTTGACTTACACTTTACTATAACTCCTGTTCTAGTAAATGATTGTGTAACGATAAAGCAAACTTGATTTATTTAAAGCATTTGATAAAAGATCCCTTTCACTAGGCGTTTTTGTCTAACCTTTCAAATATTTTGTTTTATCCCCTAGGTAGCGAAGGACATCCAACGTTGAACTTACTGTCTTGATCGCCTACTGTGCCTCCTTAATCACATTATTTTGGTAGTGACCACTATTATCTCACATACCATGTAAAAGATAGGCAAGAAAAGTCAAGCCACTGTTTTGAGTCTATATCTCATTTCTTTTGAAAGACTTGTGTACTAAGAATCAAACGTGCCCTTGTGATTTTTTTTATCAATAAAGCTTTCTTGTTTCATTCAAGTTCGATTCCACGTTTAAATTTTATGGTTTAAGAAGTTGTTTTGCTTACGAAGCGTTCAACGTGCTATCTCGTGGGGAGATACGTTTGAGTGACTAGGTGAAACTCCTACATTGGATCGCATGAAATGACATTTGAAGTGGGGTGTGACAATTTCAAACTTGATGGGTGATAACTTGTAAAAATACTAGTTATTATTGTGGCATTTTAGGAAAAATAATGGAGTCAAAACGCAGGATAAAGGATAAAAAAGTGTAACTTTTATTGCAAATTTATAATGTTAAAAGAATGCACCTTACATAAGTCACCACGTCTGATTAACTATGTTTTAAGTATTTTTACACGTAGGATGACAAAAAAAAGAAATGAAGAGAATCACAAGAAGATCGCGTGCAAGAACTTAGGAATAAGCAAACTTCTTGGCGATTCACATCATGAGGCGAGATGCCAACACAGAACGTGAGATAATTCACTAAAAGACAAGAGTGGTAGTTGAAGTTGATATGACAAGAAACAATTACTTTCTGCGTTGACAAGTGCAGAAGATAAGGACGGTGGTGCAGTAAAACATTAATATCTTGTTGCCCAAGTATGCCTATAAGTAGCTCCAACTTCACCATGTACAATTTGAGGATGTCCTACCTTAAGAAGGGTTGGTGGAAGGAAACTTTTATAATTCTTCCCCATCTGTGAAGTTCCTCTTCCTCCACCTTTTCTTCGGCCAGCTTCTAAGTGAGAGCTTAGACAGAGATTAGAGAGAGAAGTTCCCCAAACATTTTCCTAACTTGTAAAAGAGCCAAAGAATGCACAACAATTCATTTTGTGGCTCGACACATTGCTTTACTTTCCACTTTTATATATTTTTATGTATTGTTTGACTGATAATAATCTCATGGCCGAGAGGCCTACATTTATAAATACATGCAACACATGTTTATCCAATATAATTCTCTCATATCTTTACTATTCATCATCTTGTTGAAGTGTTTTAAGTAGTCTAAGTATGTGATGATGTGCTTAATAAGGGCTCTTTAATTATAAGACTCATCGTGTTTAGCATGAGCTTAACTCAATCACCTAATTCTCTTTGGAGAAGGAATCAGGCGTTCGTCGCCAAATGCTTGAGAGATTAAGTAGCAAAGGCCTCCCTAAACATACGTAGAAGGAAGTTTGGAAACAAACTTCATTCTGGCATTTTGCATCCAATCACTTGTGTCCCAAAAGGAGAACAAGTGTGGTGTTTAGACATCGAGAGGTTACTCGCCTTAATTAGAAGATGGTTAAACGATCTATATGCATCAAGCTGCATGTCACATGGCTTAAATTGCTTACAATGCAAAGACTTGCCTTCATCTTTCTTAATGCTAGTTAATTCACATTCCATGATCATTACATTCCATTCTATTCCACCTTTCACAGAATCCTCAATGTAAATAATAGAATTAGTATACTTTTACTTTTATGTTGTATAGATTTGTACTGCTTGGAATTACAAGTAGACTTTATAACTAAGTTTAATAGAATTATCTGTGTTTAACCCTGGTTTATCCAAGAAACCTTTCACTTTGTTTACACTTGGACAAGCAAGTGGAAAACTTGTACTCAACATATACTTAGAAGAAGTACCAAAGCTTGGTGAGGAAGTGTATCTTTTATAGCATGATCCTTGCCTAGAGGCAAAGTTATCACTTTTTATCGCATAATCTTGTCTCCTCACATTACAAGTCACATAAATAGACCCTTAAATGATGAATCACGAAATTATAATTAAGCGGATGAGAGGCGCATAACCAATTCACATACTCAATCTTGTGTGCAATCTACAAAGAGAATGTATAAAAACAACAAGAACAATAGAAAATCAAGAATCGAATCCAAAGGCATCCAATTGCATCTCCAAAGATCAAGAAACTAAGAAATTAATCCAACATATTAGATCTTAAAATGGCTACTAAATGGGTAACCGAAAGCCTATAAAACCACATCCTCAGCCTTTGACCAAAACAAAACTGACAAGTGGTAGCGTGAATGAAGGAGCTGCGAACGTAGTCACGTCAAACGAAGAAAGCGTGGCAGTTGGGCAACAAGGGGGTTGATGCAAACGGCTCCTACAAGGAGGGTGCTCGACTAGGCTCCTTGCTCGAAGCACAACTCGAACGGAGAAGGAGAGGCTAGTACGGACGAGAGAAGAAGAGAAGACTAGAGTGAACGAGCAGAGAAGGCTTCAGCGTGGAAAAGGTAGATGACTCGACTTTGGCATAGAGAAGACAACCGACTGCATATAAATGGAGAAGGGAAGAAAGAATCTTGCAGTTCGACATTGACACGACGTCGAACGAAGGACTAATGACAGCTGGCTTTGTTGGACAGAGACACGCGACGACCGAAGGTGGGCTAGGGTGGTGGCAACTAAGGTTTCTTTTGTGGAAGAAGAAGGGTTTTCCATTTTTTTTTCATTTTTCTTTTAATTAGCACAACATCCAAGAAACCATACATACAAAAAATAATATCAATACATTTATTATTGTGATAGTTGCAAATATAGCAATTATATTCAAAATAATTAGTATATAGCAACATTATAAAAATTTTCAAATATAGCAAAATCTGTTAAAGTCTATCATTGATAGATCATATTGCAAATATTGGTTTATCACTGATGTTCATAAGAGTCTATCACCCATAGATTTTGCTATATTTGCAATTTTTTAAAAATGTTGTTATATACTTAACTATTGTTCTTAATTTTTTAAAAATGTTGTTATATACTTAATTGTTCTTAATTTTTTTAAAATGTTGTTATATAATTGCCACCAATTATAATTACCCTTTATTATTATTATTTCATCATCTTTTTCCTTTTCCCTAAACCTAAATATATACCAAAATATACATATTTAATCAATTCTCTCTCTTCATTTAATTTCTTATCTCACTACCACCCACTACATTTTGGAGGTTTTATTCAAATATGGTAAATGAAAAAAATATTTAGAAATTTATTGTAGTTTCAAAATTATATATTATAATATTGTAGTTATTAATAGGCCGAGTATTGAACACCTGACCTATATTTAAAAAAAGAGAAGAAGAATGCCTGGTTTTAAAGACCAAACAAAAAGCTATATCCTTACTATATTAAAAATGGCTTAAGGGGAGAATCATTTTTGGTCGATTCTACCTCTCTACCCCTTGTCAAATTTTAAATTTACAACATTAATATTTTAAAATAAATATTAGTTATTGTTTAAGTTTTTTTTTTTAAAGGAAAACAATCTAGTTTTCTAAAAGGAATTTATGAATTATATTATTTTATAATTGATTTATTATTATTTTTTATTTATTTAATATAAAGAATAAAATCAAGATTATCTTTAAAAATTCTTAACTTCATTATAGAATATGAAAGATTTTTATTTATTTATTTTCATAATTTAATTTCTAAAGATTATGAATTTATATTTAATGAGGTAATAATTCTCAACTTCATTGGAGAATATGAAAGATTTTTGTCTATTTATTTTAATAATTTAATTTTTAAAGATTATGAGTTTGTATTTAATTATGAGATTTCAAAAGACTTTATGATTAATGTAATAGATAAATTATTAATTATAGATTTATTTTTGTATTATATTTAATGATGAGTGTTCACATGAGATTTTGAAAAAATGTAATTCGTGGAATTGAACTTTGTATATTGATGAATATTGTGAATACATTGTCTAATATTTACTCCTTTGATGCTTTCTCTCGAATACAAGATAAAAACTTTAGAACTTCTTAGTCTTCGATCTTCAGGATGTTGTAGTTGCAAGTTGATCTGAACTTCGATGTTTTGGAATCCAAGGAAAGTTTAATCTCCAAGTCTTCAGTCTTTCAGAAGATGTTGATCTCGAGGTTGATACGGATTTGCAAGTCTTGAGAGCTTGTAGAAGTTTGAATCTTCAAGTCTTTAGAGTTTCAGTACTTCAGAGCTTCAATTTTTCCTTCAATCCAAGATCCTCCAACATAAATAGCAAATGTCTCTATTTATAGGGAAATTTCATGGGCTGGTGGGCTTGGGCCCATTTGCTTGTTTGGCTTGGACTTGGGCCCATTTGCTTCTTGGACTTAAGCTTGAGCCCATTTGTTTGTTGGGCTTGGACTTGGACTTGAGTCCATTTGTTTGTTGAGCTTAGACTTGAGACCATTTGTTTATTGGACCAGAATTGGGTTGGGTTGAGTAAACTTAATTATCAAAATCCAATAAAAATATAATCACCACAATATTTGCTGTGTTGATGTGGCGGAATTTAATTGGTCAAAATTCCATGCTCAACCAATGCCCCCTTTTCAAGATTCGTACACGTGGCCAAAAAATAAGTTGAAACAAAAGAAAAAAAGTGATTTGCTCCTGACTTTGGCTCCAGTTAATATGACAAACTAATCACACTATGCATTTGGACATAAGCGTGATTAAAAATGCAATATAAGGTTTGATGAATTCTGATGTTTTTTTTTTTTTTAAATTTATTTGGAGGTGAAAATTGAAATATTGCCAACTTATCCCAAATCAAACCCAAGTTTCTTTTTTTTGTTTAAAAAAGATTTATTTTGTTAATTAACCCTTTTTTTGGTTAATGCAAAAAATGTTTTAGAATGTTACATGTCACATTTTTTTTAAAGAACAAAAAACAGTGGAAAAAAAAATTAAACGATTTCACAAAAAAAAAAGAAAAAGAAGTTAATATCTTAAATGAAAAGATAACATTTTACAAAAGAAAAAGAACTAAAAAAGAAGTGTAAAATTATCATTAATATATATATATATATAATTTTATTTATTTAATTTAACCACTTTTTAACAGATAAATAGATAGATTGAAACAATGGCTTAAAATCATGCTCAAAATCAGGGAGATCTAAGGGAAGATTTATAGCAAAAATCAATCAAATCTTAACGGTGGATCTTCATTATTTTCTTATAAATAGTTGAAGGTGGGGTTAGGAAAGCAGTAAAAAGTCATTCATCAATCCACTGTCCAAGAAAAAAAAAATTGTTTGAGCTTCTTCTTCTTTTTTTTTTTTTGCTGAAGCCTTCTTTCCGTCGTCGATTTTCTCCATAGGTCTCCTCCATGCTGTCGCACGAAAAAGGTTTTGAATCTGATTTTTAAATTTTTTTTTAGTTATGTGTCTGTGGAGAATGGGAATGAATGATGGGAAATAGAGAAGAAGAAAAAGGAAAGAAAAAGAAAAGAAGAAGATGAATAAGAAAGAAGACAAAGGGAAAAGTGAGAGAAAAGAACACATGACAGGAAAAGAAAGAGTCCGGAAGATTCATCTGTAGTCCGGAGTCTGGAGGATTTATCCGTAGGACCTTCAGCAAGGGAAGAAGTAGGACCTTCCTTAATTAACCGAAGTAGTCCGGAGGATTTATCCGTAGGACCTTCCGCAAGGAAAGAAGTAGGACCTTCCGTAATTAACCGAAGTAGGACCTTCCGTAATTAACCGAAGTAGGACCTTCCGTAAT
>CM046886.1:10903161-10916094 GCA_025688845.1 Cucumis hystrix
CGAAGTAGGACCTTCCGTAATTAACCGAAGTAGGACCTTCCGTAATTAACCGAAGTAGGACCTTCCGTAATAGCCCTTGGTCTCAAAACGATCCTAAGAGGCGGAGTGAAGCTGCTCTACGGCAGGATGGATTGGGATGGAAGAAAGCGAAGGGCGAAGGAGGCAGAATCATCCGGGGGGAGCCTCCAGTTCTCATTCTCTTTTCTTACATCATTTCCCTTTATGCAAGGTAAAGAAAGAAGACAAAGGGAAAAGTGAGAGAAAAGAGAGAGAAAAGAACACAGGACAGAAAAAGAAAGAGAAAGGGAAATAGGAAAAGAAAGAGAAAGAGAAAGAGAAAAGAAAAGAGGGGGGCGGCGGCAACTAGATCTTTAGGGTATTTTTTTTTCTTTAAATCATTTAAAACTCTTTAATTAATTTTTTTCTTTTCTTTTCTTTTTTCTTTTTACGCTTTTTATCGTTTCTTATTTTTCCTTTTGTTTATTTATTTATTTTTCTTTTCTTTTAGTTATTACTATTTTTTTAGTTTTCTGTTCTTTTATTTTTTTTAACCAAATAGCAAAAAATAAGATTTATTTATTTATTAAAAAAAACCTTTTGTTAACCTTTTTTTTATTAGATGACTAGATCAATTGTTTATTTATTTATTTTATTTTATCTTATTTTTTTTTATATTATTAGTTTTTAGAAAAACAAAGCTATATTTTTCTTTTTGTTTTATTTATTCTAATTTTTTTAAAACTATTTTTTTGTGTAGGTTTAGTAGCTGTGACTGCAAGAAAGTTTTTTCAAAGGTTTAGGTCTTTTTTTTTTATTATTATATATTACCACCAATGACTTCCTTTTTTTTTTTGCTATTTTTTTTCTAAGATCCTATGTAAGTATCTTGTTTGGTCGACATTTTGGCTTTTTGGGTTTGTACATGATAGACGATGCAACTCTATCACGGTGCCCAGTTCTTCGACTTATTGGATGTCCACTTCTTTGACTTATTAGGTTTGTACATGATAGACGATGCAACTCTATTAAGGCGTCCACTGCTGCTGCGACTTACTGAGTTTGTACATGATAGACGATGCAACTCTATCATGGAGCCCACTGCTGCTGCGACTTCTTGGGTTTGTACATGATAGACGATGTAACTCTATCATAGCGCCCACTGCTGCTGCTACGACTTCTTGGGTTCGTACATGATAGACGATACAACTCTATCATAGCGTCCACTGCTGCTGCTACGACTTCTTGGGTTTGTAGATGATAGACGATGCAACTCTATTATGGTGCCCACTGCTGCTGCGACTTCTTGGGTTTGTACGCGCCCACTGCTGCTGTGATTTCTTGGGTTTGTACATGATAGACAATGCAACTCCATCATGGTGCCCACTGCTACTGCGACTTCTTGTGTTTGTACATGATAGACGATGCAACTCTATCATAGCGCCCACTACTTTGGCTTCTTGCCAGCTGGAATTTCATGATACTTATTTTTCTATACTCTCTTTTTCGAAACCAAATCGTCAGCACTAACTCTCTTCTGGTGATTTTTTTTTTGTAGAACAATGGTTTACTTCAGAAAACGATTCCTGAATGGAAACAGACAAGAGAAGATGGACTTAGTCTTCTTTTGGAGAAGTCATGGGCTGGCCCTTTTGCAGATCATTGGCCACATTTAGACAACAGTTCGATTCTTCCCAAATTATTTGTGGAGATACCTTTGTCTGAGGGGAAGAACGTATGGTTCTTGCAATCCTCCATCCATGATGAGGCTCCTCCTTTTGAAAGAGTTCTTACTCTCGGACATCGTCTGATTGAAGGTCAAACACGTTGGGGCGCTGTGACTAAAGTCCCTGAAGAGTTTTGCTTTACTGACTGCTATTGGGAGTGGCTAGAGTTTGTAGTTGGTCGAAATTCGTGACTTCTCTATAATGCTCATTTATTTGGCATCGTAACAGCTTCTTTGTATACCTATGATCGTAATAGCTATGTGGTTCGAGCATTTTGTGAAGTGTGGTTGGAGCGTGATGCCTTCTTTTGCTTCCGCACAACAGACTTATCGTAGCTCCTAGACTTGAGGTACCAGAATGAAATCCATGATCTAATAGTCACTTGGGAGTCATTCTTGGAAGAGGTCGTGCGGTCACCCCTTTGCATACAAATTGTTGAATAATATGCCTGAAAACCCTGATGGCTCGAAGGTTCAATCTCGAGAATGGTCCTCCAAAGAAAACATGTTATTTACAGAACTTGGCATAAGGGACAATTTGAAGGATGCAACTTATTTAGCTGCCTTCTTATCTTGTTGGCTGTGCCTCTTCGTGTTTCCGCAGAAGGGATCATTTCTTTGCCCTGAAGTATTTAGAATTGCAAGCTCAATGGCCGATGGATCTATCTATAGTCTTGTAGTCCCAGTTTTGGCCAACATTTATCATGGGTTAAGCTTAATCACTAAGCCTCAAATCCAGTAGGACGCATGCACTTTCACTTTCCCATGCATTACGTCCATGGTTGGTTAGCTCATTATTTTGGCACTCAATACCTACTTTCGAAAGAATTTCGAGGTCTCAGAATAGCTAACTTTTTTGGTGAAGGCAGATCTATTTATTTTGGAGAATATGAGACATGAGAACTGATTCATAATGGTGCAAGAATTCAGTGGCATGCGAGTCTTCAGAACCAGAATAAACATAAACGCATGATTGATACTCGTGATTCATCATTTCTACAGACTTCCTATTTTGGAAGCATGCGTTCTTGCTACGTGTCATCCCGCTGTGGGAATATTTGGATCATAACATCATACATTCTGTATCGATTTGGACGACAATTTGGCTTTTATCGAGATATCCCCAATGATATAGAGGGCATGCCACCTGCGATCTCACTGAATAATATATTACATCATTGGAGGTTGTGTGTGAGGTGTAATACGTTATCTGAGTTATACTTGTCTTCCAGTTCGTTAGAGCCTTGCAAGCATGTTACGTAACGATTTAAAAATTGGTGGGCCACAAAGCACGGGACCTATATTGAGGACAATAGACACCATTTGGTGAGCAGTGTCATTCCTCCCCCATTGCAACCAAAACTACCCAAGAACCGATGGAGCAACCAGGGTGGTAAGCAAATTCGTTTGGTTGAAGCAATGGCTCCTATCCTCGAGAAGGACGTGACGGAGCATAAAGAGGAGAGTGACGCAGCAAAAGTGATCCATAGGAAAAGACCTTTGAAGAAAGCGAAGGTATCAAGTAATGACTCTTGCGGAAGGGGCTCGAATGCTATGGGAATTCCTGATGTCCCACCACTGGTTGGAATATTTTCCTTCTTTAATTTTTTTTCTTTTATTGTTCATTTTTTTCGTGAGTGATTTATCCATTACTTATTTATACAGTCACCTTTGGATGATCATCTTGAAGGACTTATAGATGTAGACAGTGATGAATCTCTAACAGGACCCCATATAGCTGATACAGCTATTGAGGAAGTTGGTATTTCGAAGACACCAGCTGCAAAATTAGCCGAACAATCCTTACGTCCATCTACTCTTCTCGAGGAGATTCGTCAAGGCAAGATGAAAGTGGGTGGCAAAGTGATGTGAATCACGGTGTTCCACTAGTTCCAGAAGAACCAATTACAAGATCTAAAGCATAAAAGATTCAACAATCATTCATTCTTCATGTACAAGAATGAATAGGATCTATTCACCATGAATTTCATGTGCCACATACTAATACAAGAGAAGAAGGACCATTTGGAGATTTGAAGGTCAATGTTTTCTTGATTAAAGTGGACTATGGGGCGACATTAAGCTTTCTTGAAGCCAGCAATTTAAAGACCATTTTTTATTGTATTTTTCATTTGTTTTAATTTAACAACTTAGGGTAACTACCATTAATAGCTTAGTATTAAAGATGGTGGTTGGAAATTAGTTGGAAGATAAAAAGATTAGTTAATGTTTTAAAGACTTTTGGTATTTTCATTAATTAGGATAGAACCTCTACAAGGCTATATAATGCCTTTATCATTTCATTTGTAAACACAAGACTTGTGATGAATGCAATTTGAATCTCATTTTGAGAATTTTCCCTTAATTTACAATTCTTGTGATAGAATGCATGCGAGTCATTCAATCTAACCTTGATCAAGTTTGAATGTGGAGTGACTCAATTTAGAACAAGATTTTCAAATCTTGCTTCTAGATCTTAGATCTAAGAGGTAATCTAATATTAACTTTCTCTTGGTTGATCTAAATTAGTATAAGGAGGTGTTAGTTTCTTACTTCAAAGGTTCCTACTACGTTAATAGCTTGGATCTTTGGATTGAGGATTAGGATTGCCTTATCATTTGGTATCAGAGCATAGGTTGCATCTTTGTGGCCTACTCTAGGATTGATTCTATCTTTCTTTGTTGCAAACTTTTTATTCTTGTTTTTAGTTTCATCTTATCAATTCTTGTCTTTACATCAATCGTTCTTCATATCTTTATCTTACCTCAATCTTATTACGTCATACATATTGAAAAGAGAAAAGAAGAAGAAGAAGGTTGTGAAGAAAAGTAAAAAGAAAAAAAAAAGGAAAAAAAGGAAAAAAATTGTTCTTGCAATTATTAAAAAAAAGTGATAAATCTTTATTTGTAATCATAATTTGCATAGTTGAGTTATTACATTAACTTTTTTCATGTTTCTTCCATTCCCTAAGTCAATTGCATGATCATTTGAATTTCTTTCCAGCTTCTTATCATTAATTGTTGAAGACTTTCAAATCTGTGACTTTCAAACTTCATTCTCATCTTTCATTTTCTTTCTGCTTGTAAACTATCGATTTTCACTTCATGTCCTTCAACAAACTTTTAGATCAGCCTCTTATCTTCAACTACCAAGATGGGTAGTTTGTCAAATTCATTTCTTAAAATCTTTCTATTCTCAAATCAATTTATGTGTTCAGTTTCATCTGAAAATTGTAAACTTCCTTATTTGTTTAAATCTTTCATTTTTTTGTTGTTCTTTTTAGGGTTAGCTTCATAATTATCTTGTCTTGCTTATATTGAATAGCTCACTATTTCAAGGATTGCATAAGCCCACTCAATATCATAATTTAGCTACTTTCCCAAATAGTCTACCTTTTGTGTGTAAACATGAGTGTTCCGAGTGTCCAACACCTTTTAACTTTCTTGGCTTCATAGTAGGTAAAAATAAAGTCGAAGTAGATGAAGACAAAGTTAAGGCAATTAGAGAATGTCCAACACCCAAAAATGCAAGTGAGGTTAGGAGTTTTCATGGTCTTGCTAGTTTCTATAGAAGATTCATAAAGGACTTTAGTACTATAGCTGCACCATTGAATGATTTAGTGAAAAATCATGTTGCCTTTGAATGGGGAGAAAAGCAAGAGAAAGCCTTCAAAGAACTTAAAGAAAAATCGACGAATGCACCATTACTTGTTTTGCCTAATTTTGATAAAACATTTGAAATTGAGTGTGATGCAAGTGGGTTGGGCATAGGTGCTGTTTTGATGCAAAACGGGAAGCCTTTAATGTATTTTAGTGATAAACTGAGTGGGGCAAGTTTGAATTACCCTACTTATGATAAGGAATTGTTTGCTCTTGTTCGTGCCTTGCAAGTATGGAAACATTACCTATGGCCAAGAGAATTTGTAATTTTGATCATGAAAGCTTGAAGCACCTTAAGGGACAAAGCAAACTGAATCGTAGGCACGCAAAGTGGATTGAGTTCATTGAGACATTTCCCTATTTAATCAAATATAAGCAAGGTAAAGACAATGTAGTAGCCGATGCTTTGTCAAGAAGGTACAATCTCTTTACTTCTCTTAGTGCAAAAATTCTTGGATTTGAACATGTTAAGGAGTTATATAGAGATGACACTGATTTTGGAATGATTTATTCTTGTCTTGATGGAAAAGTTGTTGATGATTATTATGTGTTTCGTGATTTTTTGTTCAAGAAAAGTAAGCTTTGCGTTCCTAAGTGTTCTGTAAGAGAATTACTTGTTAAAGAAGCTCATGGGGGTGGATTAATGGGGCATTTTGGAATTCATAAAACCTACGACATGTTACATGAACATTTCTTTTGGCCTAAAATGAAACATGATGTTCATAAGGTTTGTAATCAATGTTTTAAATGCAAAGAGACTAAATCTAGATCACAGCCCAATGGATTGTATACTCCCTTGCATGTGGCTAATGAACCTTGGACTGACATATCTATGGATTTTGTTCTTGGTTTGCCAGGGACTAAAAAGGTCAAGGATAATATTTTTGTTGTTGTGGACAAATTTAATAAAATGGCACATTTTATACCATGAAACAAAACAAATGATGCTAAGCATGTGACTGACTTGTTCTTTAGAGAGGTTGTAAGGTTGCATGGAATTCCTAAAACTATTGTTAGTGATAGGGATGTAAAGTTTTTAAGCCATTTTTGGAAAGTGTTGTGGGGTAAGTTGGGGACGTAGTTGTTGTTTTCAACTACATGTCATCCTCAAACTGATGGGCAAACCAAAGTGGTTAATAGAACCTTGGGTTCTTTACTTCGGGCAATTATTTCAAAGAACGTTAAGTCTTGGAATGATTCTTTACCATTTGTTGAATTTGCATATAATAGAGCGATTCATAGTACAACTCATTGTTCTCCTTTTGAAGTTGTTTATGGGTTTAACCCAATTACACCTCTTGATTTGCTGCCTATTCCTTCTAATGTGTTTGTAAGTGATGCAGGAACAAACAAGGTAGAGTTGATCAAGACGTTGCACAAGGAAGTGAAAGAGAGGATTGAAAAAAATAACTCCAAATTTGCTTCAAGAGTTAACAAAGGAAAAAGAGAACTGATTTTTAAACCAGGAGATTGGGTTTGGGTGGATTTTTGCAAGGAGTGATTTCCGTCTCAAAAGAAAACAAAATTATATCCAAGAGGGGATGGACCTTTACAAGTTCTTGAAAAAGTTAACAACAATGCATACAAAATTGACCTTCTAGGAGAATATTCGGTAAGTTATACTTTCAATATTGCTGACTTGAGTCCTTGTGATGTAGGTAATGAATTTCTTGATTCGAGGACGAATCCTTTTGAAGAGGGAGAAAATGATGTGAATCATGGTGTTCCACTTGTTCCGAAAGGACCAATTACAAGATCTAAAGCATAAAAGATTCAACAATCATGCATTCTTCATGTACAAGAATGGATAGGATCTGTTCACCTTGAATTTCATGTGCCACATACTAATACAAGAGACGAAGGACCATTTGGAGATTTGAAGGTTAATGTTTTCTTGATTGAAGTGGACTATGGGGTCGACATTAAGCTTTCTTGAAGCCAGCAATTTGAAAACCATTTTTTATTGTGTTTTCATTTGTTTTAATTTAACAACTTAGGGTAACTACCATTAATAGCTTAGTTAAAGATGGTGGTTGGAAATTAGTTGTTGGAAGATAAGAAGACTAGTTGATGTTTTAAAGACTTTTGATAATTTCATTAATTAGGATAGAACCTCTACAAGGCTATATAATGTCTTTATCCTTTCATTTGTAAACACAAGACTTTTTAGGAATGCAATTTGAATCTCATTTTGAGTGTTTTTCCTTAATTTGCAATTCTTGTGATAGAATGCATTCGAGCCATTCAATCTAACCTCGATCAAGTTTGATTGTGGAGTGACTCAGTTTAGAACAAGATTTCCAAATCTTGCTTCTAGATCTTCGATAAGAGGTAATCTAATCCTAACTTTCTCTTGGTTGATCTAAATTAGTATAAGGAGGTGTTAGTTTCTTACTTGAAAGGTTCCTGCTACGTTAATAACTTGGATCTTTGGATTGAGGATTATGATTCCCTTATCATAAAGACATCGAGAATCCTCCATCCAGAGGAGGTGCCTGTCCTACAGTGCCTTCAGCCAAAGTTACATTCATGCATGCTCCTCTCAAGATTTCTGAGCCGCCTTTTGGCACATCTATGAATTGGGCAGCAGACACCTTGAGCCTTCTCAGTGGGTTGGTGAAAATGTAGTTTCAAACTTCTTTCAGAAAACAACCCTGTGTATGTCGGGGGACATTCAAGACTAGATCATGCGCACTCCTTTTGAATATATCCCAAGACTTATGCCAGAAATTGCAACAGTTCTCTCAGGCATTGCAAAGATTCATGCAGACTGCTTGACTCCTTTTGAAGAATATTTGAATAGCTACCTTAAGAGGGTAAACAGTTTCAACGATGTATAATCTTCATATTCAGCACAATTGCTATCGACAGATAAGGCTCGTCAGTTAGAGGAGAAGACTTCTGCTATTAAGGAAGCCTTAACTTTGACAGACCAACTACGAGGAGATGCTAAAGTCATTCATGAGAGGGCTGCAAAGTTATCTTTCAAAAAGAAAGAACTAGAGAGCAGATTTTAGAGTATAAATACTGAGTCCGAACAACTGCGAATCTTATCTAGTGAGAAAAATGAAGCCATAAACAAGCAAGAGCTAGAGGTTGCCAAGCTTCGAGACGAAGTCAACACACTCGAAAGCACCCCTACCATAACTGAAGAAGCCATTGAGGCCCTAGCTACAGTTCGCACGAGTATGGAGGCTGCATGTGAAGAATTTAAGAACTTCAAGTGGAAGCTTTGATTTTGCCCCTTTTGCCATTCTTTTTTTTTTGTTGCTATTTTTGTAAATGCAAGATTTTGTTGAATGATTTTTTTTTATTCTAGTGTGATTGTCCATGAACTTTGTATTGCTTACATGTGAGATGACAATGAAGCATGATGTTTTTCTTTTTGCATTTGACTGAACTTAAAGTAAACTTTAAGTTGCCTATGTATCCTTTTTTATAACATAGGGATCAAGTCATAACGCAGTTCAATTATTTTTTTTAATTTTTTTTACAAAACAAAATTAAGCACAAAACTTCTTGAGAAACTTTCCGTTGATTGGGCCAATTTTTAATCCCTCTTGATCGATGATTTTGTATGCTCCATTCGTGAAAACTTCTTTGACAATGTAGGGTCCGTCCCATTTAGGTGTAAACTTATTCCCCGTATGTCTCGTCGTGATGATAGGTCTTCTTAGTGCAAGCACTAACTCACCAACCTGAAATGATCGGGGCTTTACATGTTTGTCAAAAACTTTAGACATCCGCGCTTGATAACATTCGAGTGCTTGTTGAGGTTCTAGTCTCTTTTCATCAAGTGCTTCTAACTCTTGAAGGTGTAGTCTAGCGTTGTCTTCAGTAGTTAGCCCTTCTTGAATTGACATTCTGAAGGATGGAATTTATCTCTCTAGCGGAAGTATTGCTTCTACTAAGTAAACTAAAGAAAAAGGTGTAACACCAGTAGGAGTACGATGGGTAGTTCGATAGGCCCACAATGCTTCTCCAATCTTTTCTTGCCAATCTCTTTTTGTCTTGGAGACCACCTTTTTCAAAAGATTACACAGAGTTTTGTTGAAAGCTTCTGCCAGTCCATTTGCTGCGGCATTGTACATAAAAGACTTGTACTGTTTGAAGTTAAACTTCTCGCATAACTTATCCATCAGAGTGTTAGCAAATTGTCTTCCATTATCAGTCACGATGAGATGAGGAATACCATATCGGTAAATGATGTAAGTTCAAACAAAATTTATGATGTTTTCCTTCTTTGCTTCTCTTAATGGCACAACTACAGTTCATCTGAAAAAATAATCGATTCCTGCAAGGATGTAAGAATGACCAGCCGATGACTTAGGCGTGATTGGTCCAACCAAGTCGAGCCCCCAAGCTTCAAAAGTCCATGAGGCTATTGTTGGATGAAGAGGCTTTGGTGGTTGATTTATAAAATTTGCATGGAATTGGCTAGCTTCACAATGTTTTGCATAATGCATCAAGTCATGGATGATAGTGGACCAATAGTAACCCATTCTTTTCTATTGATGCTGAAGTTTTGGACTAGATTGGTGAGCACCACATATACCTGAATGTGCTTCCTCTAAGGCCTTTGCTGATTTCTCTTTTCCCAAGAGTCGTAGAAGAAGCCCTTCATATGAGCGTCGATAAAGTGTGACGTTGTAATAAATAAATTGCGCACCTCTTCTTTGTATCTCAGCTCAGTGGAAAGTTTTCCATGCTCCAAATAGTCTATAATGGGCTAACGCCAATCTTCTTCATCAATTGCATACATAGATATCACATCGGTTTCTTCGTATTGGCTTTCGATCAAGGGAACAATCCACTTTTGTTTAAGAGAAATATTTATCGGCACGTCTTTTGAGATTATTAAAGTCTTGGCCAAATATGCTAGTGCATCAACTTTCTTATTTTCTGAACTTGGTATGTGCTTCAATATTATTCCGTTAAATCTATCCATCAATCTTCTAGCATAAACGAAGTAGGGCTTCAGATCTTGATGTTTGACCTCATACTGATAGGAGAGCTGATTTGTAACTAGCTTCGAATCACCGAATACTTCTATGTATTTTATACCAAATTCTGAAGCCATTTGTAGGCCAATGACAAGGACTTGGTACTCAACAACATTATTAGAACACAATTCACTGAGTGTGAAGCTATATGGCAACATATGTTTCTTCGGAGAGATGAAGACAATATCGACACCAGCTCCAATTTTTCGTTCTGCACCATCAAAGAACATGGTCCAAGGTTCCATACTTTCGACAAACAAGACTTCCTCATCAGGTAAGTCTTCACATAATTCCAATCTGATGGCACTGGATGATCAGCCAAGAAATCTGCCAATGCTTGGCCTTTTACTGCTTTTTGGGAAATATATACAATATCATATTGTTGGAGTATAATTGCCCATTTAGTGAGACGTCCCGAGATGACCGGCCTTGATAAGATATATTTAAGAAGGTTGACTTTTGCCACTAAATGTATAGTGAAGGCTTGCATATAATGTCTTAGCTTATCTATTGCAAAGAAAAGAGCGAGACACATTTTCTCGATTGGAGAATAATTCAATTCAGTTATAGTCAAAGTTATACTTAGATAGTAGAGTGCACATTCCTTACCCTTGTCATTTTCTTGTGCAAGTAATGCTCCGAGTGAACCTTCTTGAGCTGCGATATATAATATCAACGACTTTCCAGCTGAAGGCGCACTCAAAACCGGAGGATTGAGCAAATAATTCTTTATGCTATCAAATGAATTTTGACATGACTGATCCCAATTAAAGACTGCATTCTTCCTCATCAATCTCTGAAATGGTTAACATCGACCGGCAAGATTAGATATAAATCTTCTGATGTAGGCCAAACGACCTTGCAATCTTCTCAACTCGTGCAGATTTTTTAGACTCGGTATCTTCTGGATAACATCAATTTTTGAGTGATCAACTTCAATAGTATAAGGAGGTCACACCGAATGCACACTTAAGAGGGTCATTTTTAGCGGGTATTTCCATAGACGATCAAGGACAAGCTTCAGTTCTTTTAGGTGGTCGCATTTTCTCTTAGATTTTACTACAAGGTCGTCAACATAACATTCAACGTATTTATGTAGCATACCACCAAAGATCCTTTGCATAGCGTGTGGTATGTGGCACCTACGTTTTTCAATTAAAAAGTCATTACCCTATTGTATATACCTTTTGGGGTTCGAAAAGCTGTTTTCTCTTCATCCTCAAGAGCCATTCGAATTCGATTGTATCCTGACAACCCATCCATGAAAGATAAAGCTTCATGTTCTAAAGTCATGAGACCACCCATTAGTTCGATGCGAACTTTCGAGACCTTTGACACTGTTCTAAGCTGGGTCGTTCCTTTCTAGGCCACAGCATAGGCCCTTTTTTTTACGTTTTGGGACGAAACAAAAAAACTGAGTATGGGGCATCACTGTACGGCTTTTGTGGGCAAAAAACTTTCGTATTGCTCGAAATGAGACCACCCAGTAGTTAGATGTGAACTTTCGAGACCTTTGTCACTGTTCTAAGTTGGGTCGTTCCTTTCTAGGCCACAACATTGGCCCATTTTCGACGTTTTGGGATGGAACCAAAAACCTGAGTCTGGGGCATCACTGTTTGGCTTCTGTGGGCAAAAAGCTTTCGTATTACTGAAAACGAGACCACCCTATAGTTAAATGCGAACTTTCGAAACCTTCGACACTGTTCTAAACTTTCCTTTCTAGGCCACAACACTGACCCTTTTTTCGACGTTTTGGGACGGAACCAGAAAACTGAGTCTGGGGCATCACTGTTTGGCTTCTGTGGGCAAAAAGCTTTCGTATTTCTTAGAACGAGACCACCCGTTAGTTAGATGCGAACTTTCGAGACCTTCGACACTGTTCTAAGCTGGGTCGTTCCTTTCTAGGCCATAGCACTGGCCCTTTTTTCGATGTTTGGGATGGAACCAAAAACTGAGTTAAGGGCATCATTGTTCGGCTTCTGTGGGTAAAAAGCTTTAGTATTGCTCAAAACGAGACCACCCGGTAGTTAGATGCGAACTTTTGAGACCTTCGACACTGTTCTAAGCTGGGTCGTTCCTTTCTAGGCCATTTATTGGCTCTTTTTTTGACGTTTCGGGACAGAACAAAAAAACTGAGTCTGGGGCATCACTATTCGGCTTTTGTGGGCAAAAAGCTTTCGTATTGCTCAAAACGAGACCACCCATAGTTAGATGTGAACTTTTGAGACCTTCGACACTGTTCTAAGCTGGGTAGTTCCTTTCTAGGTCATAGCACTGGCCCTTTTTTTGACGTTTTGGGACGAAACCAAAAAACTGAGTCTGGGCATCACTGTTCGGCTTCTATGGGTAAAAAGCTTTCGTATTGCTCAAAACGAGAAAACTTGCTAGTTAGATGTGAACTTTCGAGACTTCGATACTGTTCTAAGCTGTGTCGTTCCTTTCTAGGCCACAGCACTGGCCCTTTTTTCGACGTTTTGGGACGAAACCAAAAAACTGAGTTTGGGGCATCACTGTTCGGCTTCTGTAGGAAAAAAGCTTTCATATTGCT
>CM046886.1:10916104-10946840 GCA_025688845.1 Cucumis hystrix
TAGTTAGATGCGAACTTTCGAGACCTTCGACACTGTTCTAAGCTGGGTCGTTCCTTTTTAGACCATAGCACTGGCCCTTTTTTCGACGTGTTGGGACAGAACCAAAAAACTGAGTTTGGGCATCACTGTTCAGCTTCTGTAGGCAAAAAGCTTTCGTATTGCTCAAAATGAGACCACCCGATAGTTAGATGCGAACTTTTGAGACCTTCGACATTGTTCTAAGCTGGGTCGTTCCTTTCTAGGCCATAGCACTGATTCTTTTCCTGGCGTTTTGGGGCGAAACTAAAAAACCGAGTCTGGGGCATCACTGTTCGGCTTTCGTTGGCAAGAAACTTTAATATTGCTTAGAAGGAGACCACACAGTCGTTAGATGTGAACTTTAGAGACCTTTGCCACTGTTCTAAGTTGGGTCGTTTCTTTCTTGGCTGTAGCATTGGCCCTTTTTCTGACGTTTTGTGACGGAACCAAAAAACTTAGTCTGAGGCATCACTGTTGGGCTTTTATGGGCAGAAAACTTCAATACTGCTCAAAATGAGACCACCCAGTAGTTAGATGTGAACTTTGACACTGTTCTATGTTGGGTCGTTTCTATCTAGGTCGTAGTTGGCCCTTTTTCCGACGTTTTGGGATGGAACCAAAAAACTGAGTCTGGGGCATCACTGTTCGACTTTGGACACTGTTCTAAGTTGGGTCGTTTCTTTCTAGGCTATATATAGCATTGGACCTTTTTTCGACGTTTTGGGACAGAACTGAAAAACTGAGTCTGGGGCATCACTGTTCGACTTTTCTAGGCAAAAAACTTCAATATTACTCAAAATCGTCTACCATGGTTTCCATAATAGGCAAGGGAAAATCATCCTTTGGGTATGCGTTATTTAAGTCGTGAAAATCAACACAAACACGTAGCTGGCCATTCTTCTTCCTTACTAGAACAATATTAGCTTTCCATGTTAGGTATTTGACTTCCCGAATAAATCCAGCTTCAATGAACTTATTTACCTCTTCCTCGATTTGAGAAATGAGTTCAGATCGAAATCGCGCTAGGTGCGCTTGATGGGCCGATGCTCTGGTTTGATTGCTAAATGATGAACGACCACCTTTGGATCGAGTCCAGGCATTTCCTTATATGACCATGCGAAGGCATCTTTGTACACTTTTAGTAAGCTCGCATAGTCGTTTTCATCATCATCAGAAAGTTGGGCGCTGATGAAGGTTGGACGAGGATCCTCTATCATACCAAGATTGACTTCCTTTAACTCATCAATCGTTGATTGACCCCATCCTCAACTGATAATGGAGCTGCTTCGACATCTTCTTCAAACGTCTCATAGTTTGATGCCTCCTTTATCGTAACGTGGCCACAACTTACCACATCTATTTTTTCTTCTGGCTCATTATTGTCAGGTCGGGTAAAAACAACATCATGTCGCTTTAATTTTAATGAACCCTCTATGTTTACTGAGACGAACATTTTTCTCTTCATTCTGGAACTGTACTGCGAATTTTCTCGTCCCCTGTTGATAAGTCATGTTTTCTTGAGACAGCTACGGAAGGCTTCTTTGGACTTCTTGTTAGTGACACGCTTAACCTTTTGAAGGCAGATTCTCTGGTGTCCGGAGTTGGGCTTTCAGATTGTACTTTCTTTGAAGTTGCATTTAACCTCTGAAAGGTAGATAGTCGAGTGGAACCAGAAGTTGAACCTTGACTTTTTTCTCTCACCATTGGTGAATTCAATCTTTCAAACACTGAAGGACGTGCAGCAGGAGAAGTGATGCGGTAAAAAACATAACTTCTTTGACTTTGACTTTTTTTGCCCTCTTCGGAATCTTTGTTTTCTTCAACAGTAATGTGGCATGCGTCTGCAACTTTTACTTTTCCTTTACCTGATATTCGAATTGGTTCAACAGACTTATATCCAATTCCACCTCTCGAATTAGGTATAGAATATCCTTGCTTTTGAAGCTTCTTTTGTGTAGGGGAAAGTCCAGGCCTTTCATCGAATATTTTCACGCTTTTAAGCTCAGTGCGAGTTGTAAAGTCATAACCCGCCTTTGCCATCAACTTATATGCTTTTGGATCGAATCCCTCAGTTGTTTGTCTTTCTGAAAGGAATGCCTCTACGCTCTTTTTCTCAAATCTTTTTGTTTCTCCTTTGTCTATCTTAGTAATGGGTGTGATGAAGCTTTCCTTTAATATTTCGATGCTTTCGATCGTTAAGTTTTCTGAATATTCTATGAACAGTGATTCTCCTTTCTTACGTCGAGATAAAGGAACATTGCGTAAAACAAGGGATTTTGTGGCTTTTTCTTGTGGAATTGCCATCTTTTCACTCTCTGGCACCTCAGACTTAGCCTGGGTTGTTGACTCGTCATTCTTTTTATTATTGAATGCATCTCCTTCATTTGACTTCTTTGTTGTGATCTTTATTTGCTCGACCTTATAAGTGCCTTTGATTAGAGGAACTTCGGATGATATGACTTCACTTACATCATCATCTTTTGTGTAAAATCTGGCATCAGTAAAGTGCGACTCAGCCTTTGAGAATGGCTTAGTGTCGGCATCAACCTTACTAACTCCCTGTTTATAAAATTTAAAACATTGATGGAGCATGGAGGTTACGACTCCTCACTTTCTTTAGTGATTGGTTGAAAATTTCTCCCATTCTTTCTTGTTTTTCTTCTCTGAGACTTACTCTTTCTTCTATGCTCTTGGTATGAGCGAGATTCTTTTTTAGCATAATTTTGTTTACTCTTCTTTCGACGCTTTACTAGAGTCCATCCCTCATCAGCATCCTTTACCTGCTTTTCTTCTTCTTTGAAGCCAACAGTTTGGAGGTCATCATTTTGTAAGGCCTCCGATGAAGGCTCTAAAGATCCAAATTGGATCAGATTCCTTGTAGCATGTAATCGACCATCCACATGAATTGTTACTACGACATGATTTGTTTGTGCCACATCATCGAGATCTAGTTCAATCTTTTTGTCCAGAGCTAATTTCAGAATCAACTCCATCAACACAAAACATTTCTCCACGAGATGGCTGATGACCCGATGATATTTGCAGTAATTGGGATCATTTACATTTCCCATTTCTGCAGCTCGTTTACATTCATGAAGTTGAATGAGTTGCTTTTCCAGTAGTTGCTCCAACATATCTGGTAAGTTAGAGTTTGAAAAATGATAAACTTTTTCTTGTCTTTCTTTCAACGTTGGACGTCTTTTTTCATCTTCTTCTTAGCGTTTCTCAAATTTCTTTTCTTTGGAGATAAACTTCAAAGGGGCCGTGCTGACGACCATAGCCTCCTTGGTAGCACCTTTCGATACCTTCTGGGTGCTCTTCACTTCTTTCTTCTCTTTTTTAACTTCTTGAACCAGTAAATCATTGTTCCCTCTATTAGCAATACTTAGCTCCGTATCATGAGCTCTAGTTGCTAACTCTTCAAAGGTGCGAGGTTTTATTTCCTGCAAGATGTACAAGAGTCTCCAATCCATTCCTTAAGTACAGATCTCTACTGCCGATAATTCAGTTAATCTATCTTTACAATCAAGGCTTAATGCTCTCCAGTGGTTAATATAATCGACGACTGGCTCACCCTTTTGCTGCTTGGTGGCAGTTAGCTCTATCATGCTGCTCCCAACTGTCGATAGATTCAGGCTTCAAATCGGTGTACTGGTTAATGGTGTTTCCTTTGAGAGTTCGGATGAACTGTTTGACCAAGAAATCTCCCTGCATACCAGCAGTTTCACATATTTCAATAAAATGAGCAACATGTTGTTTGGGTTGCTCTTTCCATCAAACTGTTGGAACTTGGGTGGCTGATACATATTCAACATTCTCAGGTTGTCAATCCTCTTCGTATACGGCTTAGAATACAAAGAGAAAGTTTGAGAGGGTCCACCATATTGAGTTTTGATGAAGTTTGCAATCATCTTCTGCAATTGCAGGACAGACAGAAATGCAATTGAATTCGAATTTTGTTGTTGACTTTCTTTCATAATTGCCTTCCTTTGTCAGTATTCTTGACAGTATGTGTGTGACTTGATTCAGCAACGTCACGATTCTCGATCTGATTCTTTAAAGTTTCAATCTCGCAGTCCCTTTCTTCAAGCGCCTTCATAAGCATGTTGACCTTCTTTTCAAGCTCTGGCATTCTATTTTCGCTTGTATCCACGCCAGTCACCATAACTGACATTATATTCGGATGATGTACCTCCTCATTTGGACATTCAGAAGATGAGTTGTGTTCATCAATCACAGGATTTTCATTGATTACAATTCCACCTTTTGGTGGACTGAAGATTTGTTCCCAAATATTCTTTGCGACCTCAAAGGGTGGTATATCCTCAGATGATTGAAATTTCCTTGAGCCACTGTGAGTATTTGGTCGCTTGCTGATGTCACCTAGAGCTTTGGAAGTGTTACCTTGAGATGTCATGATTTCCTTAGGGATGTTCTTCAAAAAGAGAAAGAAATGAAAGGTAGAGACGGTCCCACTGGGAGTGCCAAACTGTTCACACGAGATTTGGAAGAAATGTAATTCATGGAATTGAACTTTGTATATTGATGAATATTGTGAATACAGTCTCTAGTATTTACTCCTTTGATACTTTCTGTAGAATACAAGATAAAAACTTTAGAACTTCTTAGTCTTCGGTCTTCAAGATGTTGTAGTTACAAGTTGATCTGAACTTCAATCTTCTAGAATCCAAGGAAAGTTTAATCTCCAAGTTTTCAGTCTTTCAGAAGATGTTGATCTTAAGGTTGATACAAATTTGCACGTCTTGAGAGCTTGTAGAAGTTTTAATCTTCAATTCTTCAGAGTTTCAATTCTTCATTCAATCCAAGATCCTCCAAAATGAAGACAAAGGACTCTATTTATAGAGAAATTTCATGGGCTGGTGGGCTTGGACCCATTTTCTTGTTGGACTTGGGCTTGGGCCCATTTGTTTCTTGGACTTGGGATTGAGCCCATTTGTTTATTGGGCTTGGACTTGGGCCCATTTGCTTCTTGGGCTTGGGCTTGAACCCATTTGTTTGTTGGGCTTGGACTTGAGACCATTTGTTTATTGGACCTGAATTGGGTTGGGTTTAGTAAACTTAATTATCAAAATCCAATAAAAGTATAATTACCACAATATTTGTTATGATGATGTGGCGAAATTTAATTGGCCAAAATTTCATTCCCAACCATGAAATTTCAAAAGAATTTATATTGTTTTTAGCACAAGATAAAATAATAAGTGCTTTTTCAAATGCATATTGTATATATTATTAATCATAAATACTTTAGTAGGATTGTAGATATTTTTTAGATTCAATTATCGATTGTTGGGCATAATTAATATGAATATGTGATCTTAGAATTTTTCAAGCGACATTCAAAGAAAATTGTTACAATGTATCAAGAACGAATAATAAGTAGATGTTTTGAGATTCATTGTTATGGTTGAATAGGTAATTTATCACTCTCTACATATTAATGTTTACTTCTACATTAAAATGCAGTACTTTGTTTAATTTCATTTTAAATTACTTTTAGTGGTAAAAAAGAACGTAGCTCATTTGTCATCAAAATGTATTAGTATATACCCATAAAGTTTGTAGTTTGAATCTCCCTACTCAACTATACTAAAAAAAGTTACTCTTAGTGACATATTATTTTGTTTAGTAACATTTAAATATAAAAAGTAAATAATATAATTTTTACACGTTGTTTCACGTCAATATTTTCTAGTAAAAAAGAAGAAGAAGAAGTGTCTGGTTTTGAAGAGCAGACAAAGAGTTATATAAAAAAAAGTTAAAAAGAAAAAGGAAAATGTTTGGTTTCAAAACCCATTCTTCTCCCCACCTTATCAGCAATTTTCTTTCACTCTTCTTTTTCTCTTCTTCACTCTCTTTACCACTCCATCCTTCATATTAATTATTGTTTTTTTAAATAATCCCACACTTACCTTTCCTTTCCCTCGGTTAACTCCAATTCCTTCATTTTAAATGTTTATTCTTATTAATTACCAATTTTTTTATTAGAAAGTGGTAAAAGAAAAATATTTACAATAGGTTGTTCCAAATTTGTTTAGTTAGTCGGTTTTTAATCCAACGGTTTTTATTAAAAAATTAAACATGGTTAGTATTTATTTTATTGAATTTATTTTGTTTTAGTTATAGATTTTATTTATATTCTAATACTACTACTCCTACATTTTGTAGATCGAGACATAAAAGAATGAAGCAAATTATCACATAGGTAAATTGTACTAATATTTTCTTTTGTGTGTTTTTTAATAATTTGATACGTTTTTTACAAATATTATATTTAGTTTCTTTCTAATTATTTAATATAAAAAGAAAAATAACTTCCATGTGTAGGGATATTTGTTGTTCCCTCAATTGGTGGCACTTTCTCTCTCATGAAGTTTTTTAGAGAAGATATTTTAATTACTTCATCAACAATCGGTAGAAGAATTTTTACGAAGGTAAGTCCTTACCTTATTAGATATATTTTAATGAAAACAATATGATTTCTTCAAGACCGATTTAAGTTATATATGAAGATACACTACAACAAAAATGGTCTACAATGACAATTATTTTCTGTCGCGAATAAAATTTGTGACAGTTATTTACAGTCATAGTATCGGCAGTCATAGTATCGGCAGTAATGGAAAGTCCTTCCATGACAGTTTTTGAAAACTGTCCAATAAGTTTTTTCATGACAGAAAATAAATGTCGTTAATTACTATTTTATGACAACAAATAACTGTCATCATTTGCGTATTAACGACAGTTAAAAAAATGTGGCAAATTCGTTTATTATGACATTTTTTAAATGTCAAGGATATGTCAATCGTGACAGTTTTTTTAAAAATAAATGTCATTGTTTTGCTATTGACTCCATTTTTTTCCTGTCAAATATAAGGCAATCGTGACAGTTTTTTAAAAAAAATTAAATGTCATTGTTTCGATATTGACGACATTTTTTGCTATCAAATATAGGGCAATCGTGACAGTTTTTTTAAGAAATTAAATGTCATTGTTTCGATATTAATGACATTTTTTTCCTGTCAAATATTGGGCAATCATGACAGTTTTTTTAAAAAATTAAATGACATTATTTCACTATTGACGACATTTTTTTCTGTCAAAGATAGGCCAATCGTGACAAATTTTTTATCAAAAAATTGTCATTGTTTTAATATTGACGACAATTAAGGAATGTCACGAATTCATATATTATGACATTTATTTCCTGTTACAAATTCTTCAATTACTACAGTTTTTTTCTGTTCTTATTGCCACTCTGCCATTACACGAACCATTTGAATGACAATAATGTTATAATACATCACACCCATATAGAAACAAATAGCCGACACTTTAATATATATATGCTATAATACACTTTGTAATATTTGTACATTTCCAATCAAGTTTGAACAATTTTCAAGTACGGAATTCCAGCCCTTAATCAAAACCAATGTACATACCATCAGAATACATATAACATGATTTTCTGCAAAAGCATAAACAACCAACCGGTAAGCCTTCATCTATGAAAATATTCTTTGTTGCTTGAACCATGCTAGCCAGTGTATTTTGATTGTCCAGATTAGCTTCTTTGAAGGAAAACTCATGAAGTTGCCGGCTCCAGTTGAACCTACGAAGACAACATGAATATAAGCATCCATCAAAGGACAAGAGAGTACAACTCTTAAAGAAAATTTCAACATTGAGCATTACCTATCACTACATGCATCGATAACACTGCATGCGTGACAAGGTTACAAAACCGGAAAGCATTGCCTATCACTATTTCTTTCACAAGCATTAGATACTAAGAAATATTTGAACATTGAGCACTACTTGAACCTGAAGCAATTATATCATATGCATCAACGGGTTTCGTTGACAAGGAACCAGAAGTCGGTAAACAAAATACACCATTTTGCACTGAAAACCATGTTCGAACTAAATAGTATTCAACACCTAAACCCATGTTTTAAGTTGTAATCGTGACTTTTATCTTTGTGACTTCTAAAATATGGGCAATACTACAATCGAAAACATCATCATCGATTATACAGTTCCTAAGGCAACTTAAACCGTGAACTATGGTCAGAACTCCAATAGAAACTGTAAAAATAAGAAATCACTCCATTGTGTCCAATTGGTGAATAGTTTGTTCTATCCTCGCTTATAAGAAAAAAAATGATGATCGATTATGTTTATTATGTCATAAAAAAAAGTGAGAAAAACTACATACCACAGCAATGATAATTACAAGATCATCCCAGTGCTTCTCATCCGCAAGTTGAACTCCAAGACTATCACTTTCATTCTTTTCCTTTAGGGGCGGGGAAAACAAAGTGCTTACCTTCTGAAGAATCTTCTTTTGATAGCGATACCCTTGAGAAAGTAAAAAAATGAGAAAGTAAAAAATTTTCATTTACTTCTTTGAGAGTAAGAATTAAAGAAATTGAGCAGAAAGGTACCTTCAAAAATATCAGTGATTACATCAATGGAAATGTAGCCAGGCCGTGGTTCCAAAGCTAAAAGATCATTTAAAAGATGTCAACAAAAGTGTCTAGAGTACATTATGAGACAATGGGACACAGAGAAATGTAAACCCACCTTTCCCACCTTACAGTCCACCGAAGGCTGTTATATCAAAGCCACCAGAGAACTTTCCCCTGACACCAGCTCAAATGACATACAGAGTTAGCTTTTACATCTCCAACATTTCTAATAGCTCATTTACGAAAATCATTTCACACTAACCTGTAACAACAATTGCCTTCACATCTTCTCTTTGCAAAGCCTGTTCATAAATCTCTTTCAAGCTAAATAATACTACATTACAAAGAATAACAACCAAGAGCCAGTTCTCAGTTTACAATTTCTCAACAAATGAGAACGGAGTCCCAAATCATAAATTCTCACGACTGGATGAAAATCAATGTCGTGCTGTAAATGAAGTCGTCTTATATTTCATCATTCATATTTCCAGTTGTTTTTCATACACAGCAAGAAGCCTAGCTCAATTATAATAACAACACCAATAACACAGATAAGTATAATGCTAAAACCTACAGCTCCAAGCCTCAATCGATAGATTAAACAATCAAAGCCAGTGAACCAAGTCGAATTAGCAATTGACAATTTGTCACGTAATTGAGCTGTTGTTTTTAACTCAAATCAGTAGGTAATCATAATAAACGCGATTATTTGTTCATTTATGTATATCCGTTTACATACCAATCAAAGGTAGAATACACAGATACATAATGTTTGTCCATTCACATTTCAAACAATAAAACCACTATTCAAACCTTCTAAAAGAGAGTGTATAAAGGTATACGAACATGAAAAAACTATACACTATTCAAACAATAAAACCACAAGGACACAAGCAAAGAATTACCTTGTGCAATTAATTGATTGCAAGAAGATCCATATTCCAATGCAGTAGACCCCCAAACAAAAGGTTTCCATGAACATGAAATTTTACTTCAAAAATATATGACTTTTCCTAAGAAAAAATAAATAAATACACACACATTCATATTCGTTTAATTATAAGCCAATCACATATATATATATATGATACAAGAACCATGAACTTATCTCTATGCTGCTTTAGTTTGTCAAAAACTATGTGCTTAAACATTTACTTATGCGTCGTTCGGGTTCAACAAAATTATATCAACAAAAAAATATCCACAAAATACATCAAAAAAGTTTATAAAGAATCTGACGCTAAGCACGATGTACGTGCTTAGAAAGGAACTCCGCCAATTTCGATCTAACTTCATCGATGTCATCTTGCGAGTATGTATGCGGTAAACTTTTCATCTGTAGACAATAAAGTGGTTAAGAATGAGTTTGATTCCAAAAAAATGACATAACGATAGTTTTAAAATTGTTATACTTACGACATCTACAATAGAAGTATTCCTTGACAAAATTATGTCACGCATGAACCGCATGACATAATACCCGCATTCTACTACCCCATTTTGTTTGGGACACTATGGATGCACATACAACAACATACATATGAAATGTTAAAATTAATAACTAATTGACAACTATCCCAATAGACAAATTCACATACCTTCACAACCTTCCAGTTTGGTTTTTTTTTTGTTCGATATATTAAATGACCTACCAAATAATATAAGATTGTTACGTACTTAAATAGTTGCACACAAAATAAATAAAGTAACGATAATAGTATGACATACATTTGAAGTACTTCACACACGTCTCCGTCAATCCAGTTCTTCAAAGGGTCAATCAAGAATGTCACACCCTTTGTAGGATTTATAATGACCAAAGTCCAGTGATTGCTAGGAACACGTTTCAAACATTATTACTTCATATTTGACTAGTGCATTGAAAACATGAAGGACAGTGAAAATATCATGATCATGCACTTACCTAGAGTTGTAAGGGAACAATACTATTTGGTCATACTCGACTTCGAGCAGTTGAGCATTCAACAACTGTGCACTCGATTCTTTGTAACTCGAGTAACTTACAGATCCAGCATCCAAGAACTTGTACAACTCTAAACTTCTGCCTTCTTCCATAATTGCGTGAAGGTACCTACACAATTACAATAGAATTACAATGAAAAGAAGATCGTACATCATGTAAACATCAACTACGCATTATAGTAAAAAGAAATCTTACATCATGTAAGCATCTAGACATGCTGTACATGTTGGCTGCATTGAGGAGAAATCTCTCAGTGACTTAATCATAATGCAACATTTTCTCCTCACACCGAATACCTCAATTGGCATGGTTAGTTGAATTGATGACCCCCTATGTTCAATTACTCTTACCAAACATCGAAGTGCCACTGGAGCACGATAATCTATGCGGTTTTAGTGTCAAAGGATGTAAGGCTTGTCTAATATGTAGAGAGGAGACTACTTCAATAAGACTGCACATGGAAAAAATGTCATACATGGGACACAGGAAGTATTTGCTAAGACATCATCCATACAGATTACAAAAAAAAAAAAAAATTTAATGGAAATCAAGAGCATGAAAATCCTCTACAACCCTTGTCGGGGGAGGCCATGTACTTCAAGCTGAAAGACATGATATTTTCATATGGGAAGAAGTGTGGGAAGACATTGCATAATGAAGGTGGCAATGACTATTGGAAAAGAAGACCATAATTTTTTCAACTACCATATTGGAAACACTTGCATGTACGACACTGTCTAGACATAATACATATTAAAAAAATGTATGCATGAACATAGTGGGCACCTTGCTTGATATACCAGGAAAAGTAAGGATGGGATGAGTACTAGACTTGACTTAGTTGAAATGAAAATTAGACCATAATTGGCACCAACGTTTACAGGTAATAGAACCTACATACCTGCGGCATGTTATACATTGTCAAGAGAAGAGAAATATCAGTTTTGTAAGACTTTGTCTGAAATTAAAGTTCTAGAAGGTTATTCATCAAATATTAGCAGTCATGTCTCTTTGAATGACTTAAAACTGACCAGCCTTAAGTCGCATGACTGTCATGTTTTAATGCAACAACTGCTTTCAATTGCAATACGCTCAGTCCTACAGAAGAATGTGAGGTATATTATCAGTCGACTGTGCTTTTTCTTCAATGCAATTCGCCAAAAGTTTTCCCGTCTCAGATCTTGATGCATTGCAAGAAGATATAGTTATGACTTCATGCAATCTTGAGAAGTATTTTCCACCCTCGTTCTTTACAATTATAGTTCACCTTGTCGTTCCTCTCATGAGGGAAGTAAAGCTTTGTGGACCTATTTATTTGCGGTGGATGTACCCATTTAAATGATGCATGACAGTGTTGAAAAGTTATGTTCGCAATAGAACTCAACCGGAAGGATGCATTGTAGAAGCACAAATGTGTGAGGAGGCTATTGAATTCTGTTCAGATTTTCTTTCTGGATTAGATCCTATTGGACACTGATAACTCAATTCAAGGGAAGACATACAAAGCGATAGACCACTATTAGCAGGAACATACGTTCGACCCGATGTGCAACAACTGAAGCAAGCACATCTTCACGTTTTATAGAACAGTTGAGAAGTGCACTCACACATAGAGTAAGCATTCGTATGATTATATACTACCATCAATTTGCCCTCAAGGAACCATTTTAATGTATGAAACATTTTGTAGACAACATTTGAACCAATTAAAGATGGAAAATTAAAGAAGAGCAAAAAATGAACAATGGCTACAAGTTGAACATAATCGATCATTCGGTGCATGATTTAGGGATCAGGTACTTAAACAATCAAAATGCATTTTCGTTTCGTAGTTATTGTTTAATATTTAGAACGACTGACTGTTCTCTTCAATAGATGATGGGTGAACTACATAAAGGAAAGGTTCTCTCGAACACCATACTTTGGCTTGCACATGGACCCCACCCTGGTTTAATGACGTATGAGGGGTACATGATTAATGGATCTTCTTACCACACAAAGTCTCATGATAACCACTAAACTGTTCAAAACAGTGGGATTATGTTAGTCACAACAACAATGCAATGCGTCTAATGCGAAGGACAAAAAACCGATCGTTTGTGATATGTCTTTCTATGGGACGATTTAAGAGATTTGAGAAGTCAACTACAATATGTTTAAGGTTGTTCTTTTCAAATGCAATTGTGTTGAAAATAATGTTGGTGTTTGAAAGGACGATCTTAATTACACACTGGTAGACCTTAGCCGAATTGGACACTCTTCAGATTCGTTCATTATTGCCACACACTGGAGACAAGTATTCTATGTCACAGATCCTGTTGATGCAAGATGGTCTGTTGTTGTGATGCCACCAGAGAAGGACTTTTCCTACAAATGTGTTGATGATGACATAGGAGACATGTTACCGCACTATCCCCCACTCTCGAAATGGTCAACAACATGTGATATTGATGAAGGTGGGGAAACATATGCTAGGCCTGACTGTGAAGGCACATGGGTTACCAATTGACTTTGAGAAGTATGTATAGTAAGATGCGTACACTTTGTTATTTGCTTTTGTTTAATGTTCATTACATAGAGTTAATCCTTGTCGTTTTTTTCTTCTTTGTAGGACAATTACATTTTCAGATATGACTACTTAAGAATCTACTGCTATCAAGTTTTCATTTCATGTTCAACAGTTTATTTGTTTTCAAATTTCGGAGAATTTTATGTAGTAGATATTCTAATTTGAAAGTGTTATGTGTTTTACCATACTTATTATGAAATTCGCGTAAGTGTGTAAGAATCGTTTCATAGTTTATTTGAGAACCAACCGTTGATTAACATTTAACTATGAAAGTCATGTTTCGGTTCTAATAGTAGACTTTTTGGTTATGTTCTGACTTTTGGGTTATTTCACAATTCACATTTGCAATTACATGAGTATTGTTACTAACAGTCTGTTGGTTTATGTTTTAAATCACATTTATGTTTGTGGTAATGGTTCATTCAGATGGCGATCAGCTTGGTACACCCCATGAAAGAGGGGAAACTAGTAGCCAGAAAAAGAAACGTGGCCCTACGGAAATGAAGGATATAACACGTTTTAGTAGTGAGGGGCAGAGAATGGTGATTCAGTACAATGAACTAGGTCAACCAATTGGACAGAATGCAACGAAGCTGAAAAGTTTTATTGGAATGACCGTAAGGTTTCACGTTTCGATCACGTACTCTAGTTGGCATGTCGTTCCCAAAGAGATGAAGGAGAAGATCTATGAACTAATTGAGGTAAAAATCCTTCTAAGTGAGTTTAAGTATAATAAACCCTCTACTGGAACAGTTTTAATAATTTTGATGTGTTTATCACATTGTAGGTCGGCTTCATTCTTGACCTAAAGTCAAAGAAAAGTATACTTCAAAATGCGAGAGTATGATTTCGCGGTTTTAAGTCCAGATTAGCAACTACATAAGTACTGCGACGATGTGGAGAAATTAAAACACCCACCAGCGGAGTACTCATTCATCGATCAAAACCATTGGGTTGAATTTGTGGCTTCACGGTTGAAGGAAGATTTTGAAGTAAATATGAAGATTCAAACAATTTGTTATACTTTATGTACAATTTGTTACCTAAATATGTTAATTGAATTGAGTTGATACAATTTTTTCTACAGAAAAAAAGTGAAGAAGGGAAGCTGAAAAGGAAGCTATACAAATACAACCATAGAACATCTCGCAAGGGGTATGCAAATCTTGTTGAGGAGTTGGTAAGTCACAATTTTTGTTATGTTTGATTAGAAGCCATCTATTATTCCTAATTGCACATGATTTTGTTTGTATTTGAAGTTGGCAGTACAACTTTAGCAATCTGGAATTGAAGTATTTGAAATAGAAAGTATTAGTTATTAAGGAATTTATAACATGTATGTATAAAGGTAACTCTGCTCAAATAAGAATGATTTATATGTATAAAGTGAGAAATATTCATATATGTTTAATTTATAACATGCTGAAAATAGAATTATTAAGGAATGAACTATAATACTAAATTGCATTTGCATCCCATCTTGACCAAAAAACATCCAGAAAACCCCAGTTCATAGAGGAATCTTTGTGCCAATTGGGCATTTGGCTAATTGAGAGCTCATTGAATAACAGGAACCGTGAGTATATAAAAGTAAAGTTGGGAAGACTAACACAATTTGAAAGTTATGGAAAAGTTTGGTTGGGTACCGATTGACCACAAAACAATGGTTCACTGGTGCCATTACACTCTCCCACTATAATACTAAACTTTCCTTTCTTTTTCTTCACCCCTTCCAACTTACTGCTCGAGCTCTTTCTTTTTCCTCCTTTTGAGCAGTCTTTTTAACTGGTTTTTGCAAAATCTGGACCATTTAACTAATTAAACCCTATCAGCAACCTTCTTCATATGCTTACTTCTCTGCCCTGAAGTTGTTGGGTTGGAGGATGGGGGTGTATGGTAGATTTGAGGAATTAAAATGTTTGTTGGTTTAGTTGGTCCACAGAGTGACCTCAAATACTTGTCAGTTTTTCCTGAATATCCTGAGTAGTTTAAGCAGAACAATGATAAACTAAAGTCTAAACATTTTCTCCTCACATCATAGAATAATTGTATAAAAATACCTCTACATCTCCTACAACTAAGGAAGTCAGTGGAAAGATTGCCTGAACTATTATCTTTACAGGATAAATCGTGGATCACACAAGAATCTCAAGCTTCATCACCACCTTTCATATTCATGATTTGAATTTCATTTTATTGAGTTGGACTTTGGAATAACAAACAAAATCACTTCACTATTAATTCTTCCCCATTCCTTACTCTGTTGCTTTCACAAAAACTTTAGTTTTAGACCACGAGATTCTGTTAAGATATTATGTAGCGTATATAATATTTTTTTAAATATGTGTAAAACTTTATTAATTAGTTATGTGATGTTGGCTCTATGTATTTAATTTTTTAGTAGCTTTTACTTTTTTTTTTTTTTGGGTTGTTGAGATCTTGTTTCAAAGCTGGTTGTGACTTAAGATGTTGATTCTGCAGGTTTTTTCTTTGTTCACTTATTCTGTAGAATACTTACTGTGGAATGTTTTTCTTTTCTGCTCTGCTGATTTTATATTTCAAACGTTCATGTTGCAAGAAGTATTGTTTGTTATTAAGGGATCCACTTAATTAGAGGAAGCCTAAAACTGCGCGACAAATATTCACATATATACTTAATTGCGAGCCTAAGGTTAGAAGAATGAGAGTCTCATGAAAGGGGAGCCTAGCTGTTTACCTAAGTTTGGTTCTACATGTGTCATTGTTATATTTCTCATTTGTAGATAAATACAATGTTGTAATCACTTACACTGTGTTACCAACTCCTATGTGTGTTGTTATTGTTTCTCTATATGTTTACTACTATTATCTTTACACTTGCTAGGCTTATTGTGTGATGTCCATATTTATATATTGTGAACGAATGACATTCGAAATATTTTTAAACAAATTATATAATATCATTTTATCTATTTATACTTATATAACTAGCTATACCATTTCAACAATGCTATTTATTGAATCTATTTATATGTCATATATTTATACTTATATAACATCTATTCTTTATGTAGCGTGCGTCTTCTTCGTCCAATCAAATAGATCGATCGATAGTATGGAAACATGCACGCTTGGATCGTAAGGGAGAATTACCAGATAAAGAGACGAAGGACGTTGTCGATGTTATAGTAAGCTAAAGCGTTGACAAATTTTGGTTCTTTTTTTTTTTTTTTGCACGGTTTCACAACTTATAATTTCCATTTTGTCTACTATGTTAGGACGATCTATTGGGCAACCAGAAGGCACGTAGTTTATCTGGAGGTGACGATGTACTCACCCAAGCATTGGGTGGGAAAGATCATCCAGGCATAGTCCAAGTCGTGGGGAAGTACATCACGAAGAAAAAGTATTTCCATACCCCGATGGAATCAAAATCTAAACAAAGTAATTAGGAAAAGACAGTGTATGAGGAGCGGGACGAAATGGTGAAAAGAATTATGGAGTTAGAAGCGGAGCTAGAAATAATGAAAAAAGATGAGGGTGGCAAAGGAGATGAAGAAGAACAACCGAGTATGTGTTTGAAAGGAACACCATCAATCAAAGGGGATTCAAGTGATGAGGTTGAATACGTACCCTCTGATCCAGTACCAGAGAAAGCGGCAGATGACATGGCCGAAGTGAAGAAAGAAGAGAATGTGGAAGATAGATCAAATTACTTGAAGGTTAGTTTCACAAATACTTTACTAAGTGGACACTTTTTTTACCAAGTGTACGTGCACATATTTAACACATACTTCTACGTAGGTTGGAACCCCGTGTATGCTGGCGTTTGAAACAGAAGATAATATCATTGCCACAGGACAATATTTGATGCTGAAGGTGACGGTGACAACATAAAGGTGTCGGTAGATGTTGTCCTCGATGGTGAATGTGCAATTCCCATCCCGACAAAGGAAGAAGTCACCAAAATATTGCAGGAAGTGGGTTCACATTTAATGTGGCCATGACATCTTGTTCTTAATGGGAATGACAAGGTAATTGAGTGGCTTATTGCGTTGCTATTTCATGTATCAATTTATACTAACACTAGTTGTAATCTTTGTGATACAAGGATATTGTGGGTTTTAGTAAGGATCCGCCAACATTCTCTAGCGTCATCGAAACAACAAACTCCATCTTCCCACAACATTTGTAGGTCATCAATTAAGGGTGCTAAGTACTTATTGATATCGTATCCCGATTGCTTTGGACCTGATATTAACATTGTCAACATCAAATATTTTCTTCTCATACACAGCCATGGCAGTGTAATAACAGGCCAACAACTGTAGGTCGTCGATAGATCTCCAAATGGGTTAATTCCATCAATGGACAAACCCAAACGGAGATTTCTCGGTTCTAACCTAGAGGTTGACCACATATGGTCAATCAACCTCCATGATGGAGTGTCAGTCGGGTGTCTCAAAATACCATCAACTTTTCTATCCATCGCATGCCAACGCAAGTTCTTAGCATTTTCAAATCTCTTGAACATTCTTATAAATCTTGGAACTATTGGAAAGTACCACATCTGCTTTGCAGCCACACCACTTTTTTTCTTTTTTGAGTTCTTAGCAATATTCCACCTTGACAAACCACACTTAGGGCACTTGGTCATGTTTTCGTATTCTTTTATGTACAAACAACAATCATTAGGACATGCATCAATTTTTTGGTAACTTGTCCTAAGGCACCTAGTGTTTTCTTCGCTTCGTATAAGGAACATGGAATTTTGTTGTTTTCAAGTAATAGATCACTTAATATGGACAATAATTCAGAGAAGCTAGTGTTACTTCAACCATACCTAACCTTCAGGTTATACAATCTCACGGGGGCTGACAACTTTATGAATTTCTTACATCCTGGGTATAAGTGTTTCTTCGCGTCATCAAACATAGTATCAAAGGTATTGGATGCATTACAAGATTGTTCTTGACGGATTGAACCATATTAACTGTATTAAATAAATCAGTGTTTTCATCATTTTCATCCACCGTATTTTCCATCATGTTGGAAACGTTATCTGAGTTCAAATCTTCACCATGCCAAAACCATACCTTGTAACTTTTGTCAATTCCATTGGCATACAAATGATACCGAACTGTTGAGACATCCTTAAGTAAACGATTGCCGCAATTCAAACATGGACATCTAATTGAATTAGAACCTTTGACATGACTCAAACCAAATTGAATGAACCTTTCGACTCCTAAATCATATTCTCTTGACATCCTATTTTCCGTCATCCATGACTTGTCCATTGTGTAGATGTATAAAAATTCAATCTTCTAAATTGGCCTCTAAATAAACCTGATTACAAAAGAGATATTGGACAACAACTTTTAAAACTCAAACTTTCAAAACCGTACATAATCCTCAAAATACTCAAATATACCACCCTTAAAAAGCTCAAATGCCAATCAAATGTACAGCATGTTGAAAAGTATTGTTGTCCAGCAATAATTTATTTGATAGCATTCAGAAATTTTCTATCCCAATTAATGATATCAAAAAAACAAAATAGTACTATATAGATAGCTGAATTTGAAACGATTGTGGTAAGAAAAACCAGCACACACACACACAAAAAAAAGTATATTTCCAAAATAGCTAATCAACTCACAGAAAAAAAAAAAACCAAGCGTGAGAGTTGAAAGTTGAGAGTTGAGAGCCAATGCCCCCATTTTCTATCTAACTAATACACTACTGCCCCGCGCTCCCCCCATTTTCTCTCCGCTATGGGCTTCAGCCTTGAGAGTTGAGAACCAATGCCCATAGCATGCCTATGAAAGCATGCCTACATGACAATAGTTCGCGCTTTTAATTTATTAGTCTTTGCAGAAACTTCAACATTGAAATTAGCATGTTTTAAGAGAGGGGGTCACTGAATTTAGCGTGTTTTAAGAGAGGGGTTCACAACTCAATACTAAAATTCTCAGAACAAGAGAGGGGGTCACTACTCAGTAGGGTACTATATGACATGAAACATATTAGACTTCACAATATTTCCATCAACTACTCTACCAAGAAAGTATCATAATCAACATCAATCTAAGTCTTAACAGTTGGTTTTCAACTTAGTCTTAAAAGTATCCTAAACAATACTTCGTAACTCCAATGATCCCCTAAATTTCAATACCAACTACTTGAGCGATATTGTTCAGGTTTTTAATCCACCCAAAATTCCTCACACTCCTCGAAGTTCATCAAGTTGAGAATTGGAAGAAAAGTAGAAAAAAAAAATCCACCTCCTCATTTAACATATTGAAAAAAAAAATCTTTGTTTCTCATTCTCAACTGTAAGACCCCTTTTTGGTAGATAGCTTTGCCTCTGTTTTCTGTTCTGGCTTCAAATATTGTACTTTTTCATTTGATCTATAGAATAATGGCTTTTATCATTATATATATATATATATATATATATATATAAAGTTTATTCCCAATAACATTGCATAATAAACGTTACCCTTACCCTACCCCCATCTCAGATTAATTAAACCAACTAAATTGTAAAAATTACAAAACAAAAAATTACACAACTTCATAAGCAACCCAGAAAATGAAATCCACAGCTATAACAAAATCATAAAGAAAACAAACAAATAAGAAAAACTCATTTCACCCATTATCATAATAGGCAAGAACCGGACAAGAAAAACCTGAGAAAACCCATTTCACTCGTTCTCATTCGCAAATAGTGCTCTCTTTCAGCTTCAAGTCTTAAATATTGTTTGCCCAAAATATGGAATTCCAAAATTAAAAATTGCACACCTTACAGACGACCCATGGAGTTGAGGGAAAGAGTGACAGAGAACAAGTTCACAAAGAGAGAGAGAAATAAAAAAGGAACAGACGACTTACCGGTAGAGGAGGTGACGGCTGCGGATTGAATGTTGAAGAGAATGCGGCGGATTGAAGATTACGGGCAAGGCCAGATTGAAAGGAATAGGGCAGAGAACGTTTCGTCGTCCAGTAGAGGAGGTTCCGACGACGTTGGAGTGAGGAGACAGGCACGAGGGGACAGTGGAGGTGACGAAACTAGTCCTCATTCGGAGAGGACCTTCAAAGAGTTCGGAGATGGGGGCAAAACGGGGCGGTGGAGTGAAGAAACGGGCGCGAATGGAATGGCGGTGGAGTGAAGAGACAGGCGTGAATAATTTAATCCGAATTAAAAATTAATTTTTTTTCATATATTAAATTTATTATTTTATTATTATTTTATTTCTATTCTATGACATCAAATAATTGTCGCAAAAAGTATTATCCGAAAATTCCACATTTTCCCGCCAAAAACGCTTTTTTTTCCCTTTTGTGCCAGCTTTTTTTTCTCTCTCCATTTTGTGATATAAATAACTGTCGTAGTAGAGGGTTTTTCTTGTAGTGAGAAATTGCTCTCTTAAGGGCTAATTCCAGGGCTTGAACAATGTGACGCCACACCCTCTCTTGGTCCAAGAGGAGTTCAGTTATAGTGAGACTATAATTATTGTTCATTAAAAGAATTGGTGGTACTTAAGGAGTTAGATGTAACTACAGGGACAAAATCGTGATTTTTGGCCTAGTTATATCTAATGGACACAAAAATATATCTACAGTAAGAAGAGTGCAACTATTGGTCTTTAGTGGAATGACTGATAGTTAATGAATATGGATTAATTTAATTAAAGAGTTTAATTAATTAATCTCACATCATTAGAGTTTCAAGTTGTACGTCCATAAGGTCCCCTTGTTAGCTCAATAAGGATAGATAAAAATAAAATTTATTTTGGTTTAATTTGAATTGTTCAAATTGATTATAATGAATAAATTGTATATGATACAATTAATCTAATATATTTGATACATTATACTATAATGAATAAATTGTATATGATTCAAATAATAATAATAATAATATGAATAAGATGCATAAATAAATTATAGATTAAAATTAATACGGATTCGATTCATATTAGAACTATAGATCAAATAAGAAGATCTAAACCATTGGTTATATTATATATGATATAATATAAAGTTATTATTACATGAGATATAATACAGTTTAAATTTATATTAATATAATTTTAAATAAAAGAATAACTCCTTAGTGAGTTATTCTAGGTGATGGAGAGGGAGGAAGTTATTATAACTTTCTCTCCATTTTTCTTAAGATATATGGTTAAGATACAGGAGGAAATTATAACTTTCTCTCCATTTTTCTTAAGATATATGGTTAAGATACAAATCTTAACTAGCTCTCTGGAGTGCTATCTTTTCTCTGTGTTTTTAAAATCTCTTTGTTCTAAATAGAAATCTCTCTAAAAAAAATTTCCTTTAACAAAACCAAAAATCACAGAAGCCCCACAAACTCTCTGTTGATTTTTATCTTGTGGATAATAAGGAAGACTTTGTGGTGTTCTTGTGTATAACAAAAAAATTGTATGTGTTTCAAGTTGAATTTCTTTTGCACGGCATACACACGCTTCCCCTATGGGAATTCCATTCCTTCATGAAGTTCATGTTGGTGAAGTTCAGGTTGGCTTACTTGTGTGATAACATGATAGGGACCACTCTGGCTATATATGAATCCTATGATTCAAAAGATGATACTTTTACATGGGAGTCAGTTGAGATGAACAATGAATCATTTGACATCCCACAACTAAGAGATGCTCCTACAAAAGATTGCAAAGGAAAAGCTAAAGTTCACTATGGCTCCACTAGCAGAATTGAAGGCAAAAAGAAGTGATTGGTTCAAAAAGCTCTACAAGTGAGGAGTTGGATGTAGGACAAATATTTTTTTGCTAGAGAGATTTGTCAATGAGATTAAGTGTCTTGACAATGAAATTGTTTTTTCAGTTTGTAGTAAAAAAAAAGTCTATAAAAGAGGTTCTTTTTGTTAGATGCATTGACAACAAATGTGGATAGAGATTGCAAGCGACGAGATTGAAGGATTCAAAGACATTCAAGATTAAAAAGTATGTCAAAGTCCATTCGTGTCTCTCCTGCATGGGTTTTTAAAATCGTGACCATAGGTAAGTAAAATCTGGGGTTGTTGAAGAATTAATGAAATCCAAATTCCAGGGAGTCAGTCGCGTATACAAGCCATGTGATATCATAGAAGATCGAAGACATGAGGAAAGTCTATGGCATAAAAACACCCCAAGGAACTTAACAGAGGTAGAAATTTGATTTCGAAACGGATAGTAAAAGTTTGGAATGTGCGAGATATATGCGAGATGTGTGCGAGATGTAACATAAGTGCCTAAGAGACTTACTAAACATGCATAAAAACACTCAAAAGGACTTAGGAGAGGTAAAAATTTGATTTCAAAACGCATAGTAAAAGTTTGGAATATGCGAGACATGTGCAAGAATGATGCATAAGTATCTAAAAGGTTTCCTACACATGCATAAAAGCACTTCAAAGAACTTAAGAGATGCAAAAATTTGATTTCGAAATCCATATTGGAAGTTTGGAATGTGCGAGATGTGTATGAGATGATACATAAGTACCTAAAATCTTTCTAAACATGCATAAAAGCACTCCAAAGGACTCAAGATAGGTAGAAATCTGAGTTCGAAACCTATAGTGAAAGTTGGAATGTGTGAGATGTGTGAGATGTGTGCAATGTAAGACATAAGTGCCTAAAGTTTTACACTAAGTCGCGAAGAAAAAGAAAGCCGAGGAGAGGTTTACACTAACTGACTGCCACTGAAGAAAGGCAACGAATAGGCAACGTTCACTGTGGCCTCATCGACATTCACCATAGAAGAGGATGAATACACCTTTTGGAAGGAGAAGAAAGCGCAAGTGGGAAATTTCAATTGTTTTTTTCATGTTTTACGTGAGGACAACGGAATTTTTTTTTTTTTTTGTGTTTTAGGTTAAAGAGAATGGAAGAGAAATATCATCAAGGGAAAAATTGACATTTCACCCTCTTTTTGTCGTAAAACTCAACTTTTTTCAAATCAACTCCTAAAAATCATTTACCCCTCCAAAATTAACTTATTTTTGGCAATTTTCCTTTTTAATTTAATTATCTTAATTTTATTTTATGTTTGAGTTAATATTACGTATTATTTTATTAGTATATGTATGTGATATATATATTCAATTAAGAATGTGGTTTTTAATGGAATTAGTATTGGTTATACGTACATACATATATATTGAAAAGAAAATATAATTTTTGGAAAATAATTAGTGAGGAGGGAAGGGAAGATGTGAGAGAAATTTGAATAGATATGTTTACTTCTAAAAATATTTATCAAAATATTATAGTTTCGTGTTCTCTCCAAGGTCTTGGGTTGAACCCTTCCATTTTTTCAGTACTTTTGGGAAAATTTCAATATGAGAAATTTGTTTATTGCCTTCCTTTCAATATTAGAAATTTGGATGGATATTTTTAAATAATTAAATAATTAGAGATTTTTGCCTTTTAAATCAAACCATATTGAAATTTCAATTCTTTTGTAGATGTATTTTATCTTTTATATATTTGCACTAATTTTGTGAAAAATTATAATTGTATTTTTAATTATTAAATAATATGATTGTTGAACAGTTTTTTTAATAGACCCATAATTGAAAATTTTAAATATAAATTAAATTATTTTTTTAATAACCAAATTACATTCATTTAAAAGATAAAAGAAAATCAAAGTGTTACACACAACCTATACGTCATCGATTTCGAGTTGGTTGTCACTGTCGGCTTTGAACTCTATGTTGTCCTAGCTCCTCTTTGTTCTTTGGTTCTTTTTGGTACTCTTTTTTCGATCTGATACCTCTGCAGGTTCTTCATAGTACAGATATTCGTTATGTTCTCCACAATCACGTTCGTGTCCATGCATGTAAGAAATGGATGGGTCAGTATCCATGTATGAAGATGATGAATCGATCTCTAAATCATAATATCCTATACAAACTTCAAAATCACAATATCCTGCTTCAATGAAATCATCACCATCAAACTACCATAACCAGTTTGGTTCTGTGTCATAGGAGACACTTCTTCCACAATATCGTAAACTTCATCAATTTCAGCTTCTTCCACTTGAAAATGTCTCCTATTGAACTGGTAGAGGTACAATAGGTAGATCATACATATAATATATCTCCTCCATGTACCTCTCATTATTCTTACATATATCAAGGACTTATTGTGGATCATCTGCAACATCAGGATGTCTTCTGTTGTTTGATATCTGTGAATTGTGAAAAAAATAGAAATATTTAATTCAGTAAATAATTTAAGTAATTATATAATATTTAAATATGTACCAGCTGACCCACATCTGCTTCTAGTAGAGTGATGTAGAACCCCCTAATATTATTATACCAGTGGATATATTCTTGAGTCACATCCCTATCAAATTGCTGAATCGAAGCTTCCATCGTAATAAATTTTCTACAAGATTGCCATCGCACTACCAAATGTGAAACCTTGTTTGACCATTCCATAGCTCTCAAGTCAATGTTGTGCAAAAGTGGTTCAGTGTATTACATATAGATGCACCATGTTCCGGATTGACATTGCAATTAGTTCATAATTCTAGTTTATAGCCAAACCCACTCTATTCACATTGACATATAAATGCACCATGTTCGGGATTGGCATTGCAATTGAAAACATAGATTTCATTGCTTGTTCATTTCGTTTAGAAAATGACATAAATTTGGAATGACATAAATCTTATTAGTCCTGAGGGAGTTAGATTTGGATGTCTATATAAAATTTCGATTTGATTTATGTGTATATCTATACTAATTGATGATCATACGATTTCAGTAAATTGTTCAAAGACAATTCCATTGTTCACACTTATGGTAAATCCTCCACAAGTTGGTTGGTCATAATCGACTCCATCAACACCACCAATCATATTACCATTCATAAACAACATAAATCCCAAAATTTTATCCGTCATTTTCTACAAAAAAAAAAAGAAAAAAAGAAAAAAGGAAAAAAAGCGAACAATAATATATTATAAAAAAAATATAAAACAATCTTAGCTACTATTTATTAATAAGTACTTTTTCTAACTTTTTTAGATATGAAATTTATATTAAAAACTAACTAAAGTTTAAATACCTTCTATAAAAGATAATTCTAACACATCAATTAATTTTATTTTCTCTTTTATCATTTTTTACCATAAGTTTATGCATAATTGAATAATGGATTGTTTAGTTCAATTTTGAAATTAAGGTTTGTAAAATAATTTTTTTTTTTCAAGGTAACCATATATTATTCCGAAAAATATTTAAATATTTATACTATTTAACACATAATAATACATTCAAATATAAAGTATTAAATAAAGATTTATTTTATCTTCAATTTTAAAACTCTTATCTTTAGGATTTTTTAGGGGCTTTTTCAAAAATAGAAAAAATTAACAAACTATTTACACTGCATAAAATAAAACCACTTTAAAAGACAAAATTCATTACACTTAATTTTTCTATTAAGTGTAAATATTTTGTCAAATGTTCTATTTTTGACAATTTCCCATTTTTATAGATATATAGATCTAATTTTTAAACTTGACTTAATATTAGGGTCTCTTTTTAACATTTATATAACTACGTATGTTTTTTAATATACATGCGCAAATATGATAGATTTATACATATGATTATTATAATTTAATATCATAAAAATAAAATCATAGATCCAATACCAACATGTAAAACCCTAAATAATGTAGTAATATGCATATAACATAATTTTAATATCAAAATGAAACTATAGATCTACTAATAATATGCTTCTAAATAATTTTCTTATCATATCATTATACATATATTAAATGGAAAGAAACTTACAACGATTATACTTTTTTTTCAAATTGATGATAATTCGAATGAGTATTACACTTTAATAATCTAGAAGACACTCTCTTAGAGTGGTACTCTTTTTGTAATTTTATTTACTAAAATAATCAGGCTTTCCCTGAATTTGTAGTTTGAATCTAATGAAGAATGTTTGCATGCTCCCCTTAAACTCGTATCAACGTCTTCTTTGAACCACTTATCCTTATATAACTTCAGGCTCCCCCTGAATAAATGAAGCTTAGATATCAAGTTCCACTTGATTTGAAGTTTCAAATTATTAAAGTCTTCCTTTAAACTTCTATCTCTACTTATTCTATCTATAGAGGAGTGAATTCCTTCTTATGTGGTTATGTTTTCAGCTCCCTAATCAGACGAATCCCTGAAATGGTAGGCCTATTGAGTCGGTGACATATGCCCTCACCTATGCAAATCAAGGAACTGCCTTCATAGGCAGAAGTTCACAACTCACTCAGCATTTAGGTCAAGTCACCTATGGTCATCCTGGTGAAATGTAGTCTCAACTAGTAACTGTGTTAATAAGAGAGACTATTCATTTCATGGTCTGATCTTATACAAAATCTTTGTATAGAATACCCCTGCTCTAATGTCTTGACATGAATGATTAGGATCAAATCATTTGTAGCACTTTAGAACAATTGTAACCACTATAAAGCAAGTCGTATTCATAGTGTCACCAGGATAAGGTATCCAGCCTTATCCATCTACTACAGTCGATTTAGGTTATCACTTAAACATGATCCACTTGTATGCCTCCACATACATGTTTAGGTTACAAAAGATAACCTTGGATGTTAGTTTATTGGTTTTGTGAGTTAATGCAAATAAATGTCAAATAAAATAAATACTTTACTTTATTAGATAAATAAAATGTTTGTATAATTACTACTACAAAAACAGGCTCTCTTGACATTTTTAAACTGTCAAGAATCATTATTCTTGACGATTTTAAAACCGTCATTGAAGCCAGCATCAAGAAAGCGAAAGTTCTTGACGGTTGAAAAAAACGTCAAGAATAGTGAACGTTGAGGTTTTATAAACGTCAAATATACAAATTTTATGACAGTTAAAAATCGTCAAATAATATGAATGTTCATGACAGTTCAAAACTGTCAAGAGTAAGAATGTTCATGACATTTAAAAACTATCAAGAATATGAGTGTTTATGACATCAAGAGTATGAGTGTTCATGACATTTAATAACCGTCAAGAAATTCATTGTTTATGATATTGAAAAACCGTCAAGAATGCACTTATTTATGACATTTTAAAACCGTCAAGAATGCACTTGTTTATGACATTTTAAAACCGTCAAGAATATACTTTTTTATGACATTTAAAAAACGTCAAGCATGTTTCAATTTTTTTTAAAAAATTGTAATTCAATTATATTTTTGTTTCTGTATTGTCCTCCCATAGTCTTGTATAGTTGTCCAGCAATAGTTTCATAAATATATATGACCAATGGTATTCATCAAATATAGTTTCAAAACTCGAACATATATAAATAAAACCTTTCACCATATATGTATAATCATTTCCAAAACTTTACACATATATAAATATTCCATAACATTTACAAAAACAATATAAATAATTCCATTAGATTCTCATGAATTCAACTCAACATCCTAATTAACTAACTTATCGAAAAACTATTTAGCTATAATAAATCTAATCAAAAGTATACCCCCCTTCCATATGAACAATTCAAAAGAATCACCTATATTATTTATACATAAAGTTTCAGATAAGCAGCCACAACAAAAAATTTCCTACTTCAGAATCACAAATTAGTCACAATCATATATACGAACCCAAAAAGTCAGCTAACTCAACCCACACCTCATCTAACTCAGCTTGTGAGTATGATCTTCGTGTATCAATCTATAAACATGCAAAATAAATTAAATGAATTAACTCACAATCCAAACAAACCAATTAAGTCACAAAAGAAATAGTTTGATATATAACATATACCACATCTGATACAACAATACTTCCCTTAGTCACAATTTCTCTTATAAACCTCATGACATAGTATCCACATTCGGTGCTCTCGACTTGTAGAGGACACTATATAAAAACAACAAATTAGAATAACGAAGTAATCCTAATTGCTAGTAGTCTACAAAATACAATGACTTTAAATGTTTATACTTGCCTTTATTGTTCGCCATAAAGTTTGTTTCCGGCTTTTTTTAATGTTCTTTTGTGACTGAAACATCGCTCTTGCTCTGTTTTGCCAAGATAAGATTACACACATTTTAAATATTGTACACGCATTAGAATCAATACTAAATGATATAGAAGATTAACTTACGTGTCGGTCACATATCTTGTAGTTGATTTTGATGTTGTCCTTAGTGAGTCAAGGTAGAATATTGTATCGTTGTATGCATTTATGGCAAGCAGTGCCCAATAACCTATAATTATACAAAAATATAAGTACTAGTTTTTTGCAATGCAACTAATAAAATAACTTAACTTACCCAAGATTAAAAGGAGCAAGAACTATTTGGTTAGCTTCTGAGATCATCAATCTACTGCACAAGTTTCGAACTCGAGATTCTTGTGAGTTATGTCTAGAAGAAGTGAGGGACAGATCTACAAAGATGTACTGCACATTTTCCTTGAACCAAAAACATATGAATACAAGTACCTACAAAATATTATAAACTCGTAAATGAGATACAAAAATTTAGATGCAAACAAATGAAATTGACTTACGTCATATAGGCCTCCAATGTAAACGTTTTGACTTCTTTTATGTTACAAAGGTCAATGATGTCCTCTTGGAGCACAGAACTATTTCGACTGATACCAAAAATGTCAACAATTAGTGGAATAGTGATGCTAGAATCTTTCTCCATTATCTTCTCAGCGTATATAAGAATAGACTTCAAAGCTATTGGCAAAATCGACGTCGACTCACAAACAACTTCTATTTTCTTAGGCATTTTTATTACGGCTCTCTCCTAATTCAAGAACAACATCCACATTCAGTTAGATATAAATATTACACATAATTTGAGTTTATTAGTGGATCACATACCTTAAAGATGTCCAATTCTACTTCGTTGTTATTTATATTGATCTCCTCCACCTCCTTTTCTTTAGATTTATTCTCTTTCGGTTTGTCCATTGATTCCACATATGTCCTCTTATTTTTGTCCATCAACTTACTCTTCTCTTTGATATTTTTTTCGACTCAATCCCCTCTAAGAAATTTGGCTTCGAACAGCTCCCTTGTCCATATAATGATGTAGACAAATTTAAGTGAATATGTGCTTCTAATTCGCTAGCACGCCTTCAAAGTTCTTTAATCTCAAGTATAATATCCTCCTCACATTTTGATGAATTTTTTACTAAATGAAAGTAAGTTGTAGGAGTAACATACCCACCGACCCCACGGACACGACCAGATGCTCTTTTGTACCCAATGCTTGGGTTAAGACATCATTAGAAAAGTGTCCTTTCTAGAACGATGAATATGTATTCATTGAGATCTCATCCTAAAACGGTAACAAAACCAATCTAAGTTATAGAAATGCTTATGTATGGTTAATTCAAATGTGTAATCTACAAAAAGTCTTACTATTTTATGGACAACTTGTTGAACATCATCGTTATCATACTCCTCTTGTTTGTTAACTCGAGCTTTCTTCCACATGTTGGCTCGATCGAAATTAGCTTCATTTGAACCTTCCTTTTTCTACATTCCAATTCCATAATAAGATTGGTATAACATTTAATAAAGTTTGATAAACTTAATAATTGTGAGAGCATAAATTAATTCTTACCATTTCCTCAATAAGATTAGCATAACCTTTCCTCGAAATTTGATAGTTGTACTTGTTCTTAGATCATCGATCTTGTTGCAATTGTCTTGTTTCCTATTTTCAAATGTATTTTTTAGTGAGGAAGTAACAAATATTGTTCCTAATGATTTTGATCAATAAACATTGTTCATACCTGAAAAGTTTCACATAATCTTGACCTTACAAATTCTTCCCAGTGATTTTGATCAATAAATAAATACTTTTCTGGTAGAACTTGTAGGAGTTGCAGTTCATCCTTATGTGGCATAATGTATTTCGTTGTTAGCCCGCTCTTAAACTGACGAAATGAAATGCCTGCAGTTTGGAGAACGTTTTTCCTAGATCTTAGATCAATGACAAATGTGGCCTAAATATTTAAAAGTAATTAATAAAGTGTACGTACATCAGGAACATTGTCAATATAAACACATTGAAATTATATATACCTCAACCGTACTAAATATCTTATCTTTCAGTTCTGCAGGCACACTTTTCCAAGATGTATATGTGATAGGGACATGATAATGTGTTGCAGATTCTATGAAAGACTTCAACTTCGCTCCATTCTCACCAATAGGTACTCTGTCTTCATTGTACATCACCACCTTCTTCTCTCCCAAACTTCTAATGCGAGTTACATCAAACACAATGTTTTCGAAGTAGAAGGATTTCGGCTGGAGAGGGAACTCACGTGTGTTTTCCAAAGGGGCTCTAGGGCTTTTGAATAAATAGTATTAGAAGAATATTTTTTTTCTATATATATGGGGCATTTTTAAAAATAGTAGATTTTACAAAATATTTACAAGCTATAAAAACTTTTTGGATTCTATCACTGATAGTCTTCTATCATTATAACATATAAATGACTATCAGTAATAGAATTTGCTATAGGTTGTAAATATTTTGTAAAATCTACTATTTTCAAAAATTCTCCTATATTTAATAACATTTGACATTTTTAAAACGTGAAAAAAAAAAAAAAGATCTTAC
>CM046886.1:10950501-10988948 GCA_025688845.1 Cucumis hystrix
AACAGCTCCCTTGTCCATATAATGATGTAGACAAATTTAAGTGAATATGTGCTTCTAATTCGCTAGCACGCCTTCAAAGTTCTTTAATCTCAAGTATAATATCCTCCTCACATTTTGATGAATTTTTTACTAAATGAAAGTAAGTTGTAGGAGTAACATACCCACCGACCCCACGGACACGACCAGATGCTCTTTTGTACCCAATGCTTGGGTTAAGACATCATTAGAAAAGTGTCCTTTCTAGAACGATGAATATGTATTCATTGAGATCTCATCCTAAAACGGTAACAAAACCAATCTAAGTTATAGAAATGCTTATGTATGGTTAATTCAAATGTGTAATCTACAAAAAGTCTTACTATTTTATGGACAACTTGTTGAACATCATCGTTATCATACTCCTCTTGTTTGTTAACTCGAGCTTTCTTCCACATGTTGGCTCGATCAAAATTAGCTTCATTTGAACCTTCCTTTTTCTACATTCCAATTCCATAATAAGATTGGTATAACATTTAATAAAGTTTGATAAACTTAATAATTGTGAGAGCATAAATTAATTCTTACCATTTCCTCAATAAGATTAGCATAACCTTTCCTCGAAATTTGATAGTTGTACTTGTTCTTAGATCATCGATCTTGTTGCAATTGTCTTGTTTCCTATTTTCAAATGTATTTTTTAGTGAGGAAGTAACAAATATTGTTCCTAATGATTTTGATCAATAAACATTGTTCATACCTGAAAAGTTTCACATAATCTTGACCTTACAAATTCTTCCCAGTGATTTTGATCAATAAATAAATACTTTTCTGGTAGAACTTGTAGGAGTTGCAGTTCATCCTTATGTGGCATAATGTATTTCGTTGTTAGCCCGCTCTTAAACTGACGAAATGAAATGCCTGCAGTTTGGAGAACGTTTTTCCTAGATCTTAGATCAATGACAAATGTGGCCTAAATATTTAAAAGTAATTAATAAAGTGTACGTACATCAGGAACATTGTCAATATAAACACATTGAAATTATATATACCTCAACCGTACTAAATATCTTATCTTTCAGTTCTGCAGGCACACTTTTCCAAGATGTATATGTGATAGGGACATGATAATGTGTTGCAGATTCTATGAAAGACTTCAACTTCGCTCCATTCTCACCAATAGGTACTCTGTCTTCATTGTACATCACCACCTTCTTCTCTCCCAAACTTCTAATGCGAGTTACATCAAACACAATGTTTTCGAAGTAGAAGGATTTCGGCTGGAGAGGGAACTCACGTGTGTTTTCCAAAGGGGCTCTAGGGCTTTTGAATAAATAGTATTAGAAGAATATTTTTTTTCTATATATATGGGGCATTTTTAAAAATAGTAGATTTTACAAAATATTTACAAGCTATAAAAACTTTTTGGATTCTATCACTGATAGTCTTCTATCATTATAACATATAAATGACTATCAGTAATAGAATTTGCTATAGGTTGTAAATATTTTGTAAAATCTACTATTTTCAAAAATTCTCCTATATTTAATAACATTTGACATTTTTAAAACGTGAAAAAAAAAAAAAAGATCTTACTTGACATTTTAAAAACATCAAGAAATTCAGAAAGTGCCTTTTTATCAAAATTCTTAACGTTTTGATGTTTAAGAAACGTCAAGAATGTCGAATTTATAAATATTCTTGACGATTTAAAAACGTCAAGAATTTAATAGAAATTTCTTGACGTTTTTAAAATGTCAAGAAAAAATACATATTACTTGACGTTTAATAAACGTCAAAAAATCTAAAAATTTGTCTATCTTCGCCTTTTCATAAAAATTCTTGACATTTTATCTTTGAAACCACCCATTACTTAACGTTTTTTTTTTTTTTTTGACAAAAACATCAAGAAATAAAAACAACGCAATCATAAAGAAAGGCCTTTTTTGTAGTAATGAATATATATAATTACAAACTACAAGACCACAAGATTTAGGGTATCAACCCCAACACTTCGTTCTCACCTAATGTATCCATTGCAATTGGAGGATAAGGGTTTGAGTTATGAACTTGGTTGCTCCCAGATACTGAATTGTCCATATGTTTAACACTTTCTTGCTTTGATTGCTTATAGGCTCAAATGAGAAGTATACGGAGACCTCCAATGGATTTTCACTAAGAATATAAAACTTCAAATCACGGTCATTGCTTAACTCAAATGGAGGAGCTTCATTTTCCACTTTTATCTCATATATGCATCTTATCTTTATGACGAACTCTGTAGGGTCAACTTCTGCAAGGTAATATAATTCATCTCGTAAATCTTTGTGTTATTTCTTACTGAAAGCAATGTCTTTTAACATGTCTCCTTCATATTTTCTTCATCCCTCATTCTGTACACCACCGTAACGCACTAAAATCCAACTATGTGATATCCTTAAACCACCTTAAACTTTTTAGTTCTTGCAAAAATTGATTTAAAGTTTGAAGTTGACATATCTCAAAAAACAAGTGTATGACTTATTTGCAAGATTAAAACATAGTAGCTAAAATCTAAATAAAACATGCATAGTCGCACCCTAAATAAGTATATAACTAATTCGGCATTGGACATTTAACGTTTGGAAGTTGTAAGATGTTTACGAGATTGCGAGATGCAAAAAATAGTAGCTTAAAGCACTCTAGGCACTTTAGCACAAATATATAATTTATTTTATATTAAGCATTTGAACTCAAGAAGCTATGAGATGGCTGCAAGATATTTGCAAGATGAAAAAAAAAACAAATAACTTGCTAGTATGTTTGAAACAACTCTAAATCAACTTGGAACAATTAGAAATTATATTAGGTTTATACATATTTAAGATTTAAATGTTCCAGCAAGAGAAGAGGACAAAAAAAAACCAATATATAACACAATTCGTGGAGGAAAAAGTACCAAAAAAATAAAAAACCTAAAAACTTATTAAATAGTACGAAAACTTGATCAAAATTAGCTAAATGTTCTCTAAAATGACAAGAGAGATTGAGAGAAAGGGAGTTTGAAAGAGGTTAGAGAGATTGACAGGTTAGAAATCGAGAGGTTCTGGTTTAAACGAATAATTTTTTTAACGTTTTGTTTTAGGTTAAAGAGAAGGGGAGAGAAATTTCATTAGGAGCAAAACTGATATTTTACCTTCATTTTGTTTTAAAACTCAATTTTTTTTCAATTGTAAAAGTCATTTACCCCTTTATAATTGGCCTATTTTTTACAATTTCCCAATTTAAAAAATTACCTTAATTTTGGGGTGTTACATGACATACCCAAACATTCATGGAACATCAGTAACTAAATTAAGTTGCAGCTAAATTTGATTGTAGTCCAATAAATCTGGACTAAAGTTGGAGGATTATTTGCAACTACTTGTAGTCCGATTGGAGAGATTACTACATATCTTGTTCAGCCCAGTAGGTGCTTCTAGCATTAACGATTATTTCCAATTAATATTTCAAGTCATTGTATATATGTGTAAATTGAGTTAGCAACAAAAGAAAACAAAAATTGTAATGTTCTTTTTTCTTCAAGAAAATATATCCAACTTAGTTATTCTTTCCTAGGATAAATTAAAAAAAAAAAATTTGAAGGAAGGTAATTTTTATACGGTCCTAATATCTAACCCATTATATAAAAAAATTGTATTACCTCATAAAATGATCCCCTATCATATACTTAAGAAAATACATTAAGCCCTTTGAACATTCCTCTATTTGCTTGTGTGGAAAGAAATAAGCTAGCTCGCACTCACATGTCAATTGTAGTAAATAGAAGAGAAATTAAGCTTCAAAACAATTGAAACAATCGATTCTACATCAAAAGTGTAGAGGAGTGGTTGGTTTGTTTGGTGTTAAGGTGTTATCTCTCTTCAAAACCAGGACCTAATATTATTGAGTGGTGAATGAAAATTATATCAAGTTGCTCACTATGTCTCTCCATATTACACGACAATTAAGTCCTCGTTGTGTACAAGTTTTCCTACTGTTTGTCAAAGTGCAAGCAAAACAGTAGGTTTAAATAGGTGATCCAGGGTCGAACACATGGAATTGATTCAAGATCTTAGTTCTAGAGATTAATTATCACCTAGAGAATTCTGTAAAAAGAAAATGTGAATAAGGGGATGGAAATGCAAATTAACTTGTATGTGAGAAAGAGCGAAGGAATGTCTATGCATTATAATGCGATTAAGTAATGCGACAACCTCGATGCAATATATCTCACTGAACCAACTTATAATTAAGATGTGCTCCTCTTAGAGTCATTAAATGCCACACACGGTCACCTCTCAGGATCCATATGATTAAGTGGGCTCAGGAGAGATTTATCTAGAAGATTTCACATATAAAACGTATAGAGCTTCGCAATTAAGGACAACAACCTCTTGACGCCTATTGTCCACACTTGTTCACCCCTTGGGATACAAATGACGGAAGTTATCTTACTAAGGTGAAGTTTGTTGCCAAACTCCTGTTTGCACATATTAGCCTTGTCCTTGCTACTTGCCCTCTCGGGTAGTTGGCGATTGACTCTAGCCAAGCAATGAACATGTAGCTCAACTAATGCAATAAGAATTATAAGCTAGACTTCTTATCATGAATTATCACCAACTTAAACTACCCATAACACATTCACAGGTGAACAGTAGATAAGTGATGGATTGAAAATGTATAAATATGTAATATATTAAAGAATGTAGGCCTTCGACCATTGTACAATATGGACATCATATATCACAAAGAAATGCAACTAAAAATGGAAAGAAAAGAGAATGGAAACTATTACAAGTTAGGGAAAATGGGAATATGGAATCTTCTCTACTCAGAAGTGAAGCTCTCACTTTACAATCTGATAGGAGAAGAAGGGAAGGGGATTTACAAACGGCGGAAGGGCTCCTCCTTTCCGTATCTCTCTAAGTTTTTGGCTCTTGTGGGCTTTTTGATCCCTTCAAACCTCTCTTCTGACCCATACTTGCTCCCTTTTATCGGATGAAAGAGGAGACTTTTTATAGGCAGCTTTCGGCAAGAAATTATTATGATTCTGATCATTTCAGCCTTGATAGCAGCCTTGTCACGTCACATCCATCTTCAGCTACCATTCTTGTCATCTAGTGAATCCTCCTCGCGTGATGATGTGCTTCATCGTCTATATATGTTAGTTGTCAAACGAGTTTCCATTGCGTAGCCTTTGCAGGAGATGTTCCCTATGATTCACTAGTTTCTCCCTTTCTAATCATCTTGCGTTAAGACATGTTAATTGCGTAAAACAAGCATAATGCTTATGTAAGATGCATTTCTAAATACTTATGAATTTACAAGATAAGTACACGTTTCGATCTTCTTCTTATGCATTTTGGTCTCATTATTCTAATAAAAGAGGCTATAATAACTTGTATTTCTACAAGTTATCAAGGAGGATTATTGAAAACTTTTTCTTTTTGTCAATTAGTGAACATTTTTATAGTCATTAGATCGCCATTTGAGTGTCATTTAATAATATGTTTTTTGACAATTAGTTAGTAGTTCTTTATATTGCTTGATTCTTTTCTGATTGTCATCTAACTATCTTTTATTTTTTGACACATACTAGTTTCTACAATAATGATACTTAATGGTACTAAATGCTATTTGATTATTATTTGATTACTCATTTACTAATATGTGATATATTAAAAAATCTCTAAAACAATACATTGATATACTAAAACAATATATTGTTGTAGTTATATCAAAAAAAAAAAAAAAAAAAAACTATATCAACATCATAGCATCACTTGGTAATTTAGACAGTATCAAAGATGGTAATCAAATAGAAATTAGATATCAATCTCATATAGTAATCACATGACATCAAATATGAAAATGAAAATCACATGACAGTGTGACAACAATCATATGATAACCAAATATCATTCACTTGTTAATTATAGTAAATTAAGAAGAGAAATCATGCTTCAAGAAAATTGGAACAATTAGTTAAGTGTAGAGGATAATCATTGAAAATGTTGTTAGAGTTTTAGAAAGACGGACACTTTTAGGCTAGCAATTGAATGAATAGAAACAATCATTTTAAAAAGTTAGAAATAATGTCGCAAAATCTATTAGTTTCCCTGTCAATAGACTCTTGTAAGAATTAATGGATCTAAATTTTGATAAATTTAAGATCTTTTTAGTTTATATTATATATAGTAATAATTTATATTTAATTGCTATATTTGTTCCTAAAATATTTATAAGTATAACAAAATTCTATAGATTTCTTACACCCAAACAAATTATACATGACCCACGTTAAATCCAATTGAAGAAAGCCAAAGCCTAATTATAATTAGTGATTATTTCGTCTCAATACCCACGTCTTAATCTCTCGTAATGGCTCTCGCTCTCAGATTGAAGAATTATGTGGAAGATTGAAACTTCCTCTACGATTACTACGTTACTCGACAGTTTCAGGTGATTTACATTTTTTAATGTTTTTAAACGGTAGTTCATTTTTTTTTTATATGTAACATTTTGATTGTTTGCATGTATGAGCAATCAATGATGAACAGGGCTGCTAGAGTGAAGCAGCCCTACAACCATAGTAGCGAATCGAAGTCGTTTCTACAACGACAACACGAGCTCATTGAACAATGAGGTCAACCAGTCAACTGAGTGGAGTTGTTTAGAGAAACACACGCTCGGGATGGTCAGTTTGTTTCACAAATAGCCACAAATGCGCATGTAAGTTTATGAAAATCTTCTGTTTTATTTTGAAATTTAATTCACAAGTTTGACTTAATTAAAAAATTTCTTGCAAATCAAATGTTGGAACTCTAGTTCCTGCCAAACTTAAAGGGTCCTCAACCACTCTTTGGGGACGAGATATGCGATGCAGTTTTTGGTAGACGATCGGGCTACTCAAAAGGTCTTGGTTGGGGCCTGAAGCCAAAGTCTCTGAAAGGCTGCTAGCAGTTCTTCGTTTTCATCATATGAGCAAGAGACGCACACTAGGGAGGTTATCGAACTAAAAGCTCGTCTTGATGCTGCTCAACAATGTATTGAAGAACAATGAAGAATCTCGGTGTTGCATGAGCGAAAACATGAAGAAAATGATCGAAAGATGGTAGAAATGAGAAGGAGGATTGAAGAACTAACTCGAACACAGAAAGGACCTTGATTCCATTGTCGTACGTATTTTATTCAACATTTAAGTTGTTTAATTTCTTATCAGTGATATATATCTAAATATAATTTCATGTCATTGTAGGTTGGGATGCTTTGAGAAATTGGCATCTGCGACGCTTAGTAGAATTATGTTTTTAGTTTTTAGTTTTTATTATTCATGTAGTTTTTTAACTTAAAAATGTGAACTTTTTTAATATTTGATTTAATTTTAATATAAATTTGATTTAGTATTTTAATATTTTTTTATTAATTTTACGTTAATTGTTTTCAAAATTTCATTGAATTAAACCGAATCTGAGCCAATAGAAAAAAATTATATATTATAAAAAGTGTTTCCCGATGCACCAACGACATCAGGAATGGACGTCTATATCGACGTTGCGTTGGGTGAATGTCCTTTGACGCCGTGTCGGACGTTTCCTATTGTCGATGTAGAAGTTGACGTCAGCAATATGGTATAGCTGACGTTAGCAATAGGGTATTGCTGACGCATTAATCGGGCATTGGACATGGCTTTTCCTTGACGTTTTGTACCAGTCAATGAAGCCCGTGTCAGGAAAAAGGTATTGTCGACGTCGTCCCATTTTCGCATCGACTTTACCTCCCCCAACACAGTACTGCCTACACTCTCCCCAACCTGGTTTTCTACGTTGGGAAAGACATTTTTGACAAGTTTTGTGATTTTTGCCGACACATGTATGTGTCGGGATAACCACTACTTCTTGTAGTAAATTAAGAAGAGAGATTGAGCTTCAAAACAATTGAAACAATCGATTCTACGGTTGAAAGTGGAGAGGATGTTCATTAAAAACATTTTTCCTTTTGTCAATTAGTGAACATTTTGATAGTCATTAGATCGTCATTTGGATCACTTTTATAATTTTTACAATTAGTCAGTAGTTCTTGATATTTGCTCGATTATTTTCTTATTGTTATCTAACTATCTTTTATTCTTTGACATATACTAGTTTCTACAATAATGATACTTAATGGTACTTAATGCTATTTGATTATTATTTTATTACTAATTGATTGATATTGGGACGACCCGGACTTTTCGGACTGACCGTCTAAGTCGTCAATTTGACACAAAACCGTTTGTTGACAAAAGACATAAGAATATTCAGTTGAAACCGTAAGAAAACGAAGGAAAATTTAATCGGGCCCTATTTCAAAATATGAAATTTTAAAGTACTGTTTACAAAACTTTAACTATTTGTAAATTCCGTTCAACAAAATGTTTATGAAACCGTCAGCGGAAGCAGTATAAAGGACAGTCTTCTATGGCCATTCACGAGTCCTTCTTGTCCCTCGTCGGTCTGCCCCTCGTGTTACCTTTGCTTGAAAAGTTAAACATAAAAAGGGTGAGTATTAATATACTTAGTAAGAGACCCGCTACTGGTCCCGTCAGGGGAACAATAAATTATTAGCATCCTATGGTGTACCCTGCACAGTCACAGTCTAGTGCTCCCGAAGGATGCACATATCAGTCTAGTGCTCCCGAAGGATGCACATATCAGTCTAGTGCTCCCGAAGGATGCACATATCAGTCTAGTGCTCCCGAATGATGCACATAAAGGGATGATTCCGAAGGACACCCGCAGGGTAACTATCCACTAGGAAACTAATAATTTATCCCCTCAGTCCATTCTATACATCTTAACAGTCATTTACAACCCAGTCAAACGTCCTCATCACGTACTTTCCACCTAACCTCCAACAACCAATCATTTTCCAATTTTTTTAACCTAAGGCCAGTCAAAACATATCAGTCTATCGGTCAACGAACTAAAAACTTATAATATTCTCCTTCAAACACAAGGGGCATGACTAGTTAGTCCCCTCCGTCATAAGAACGCAACCACGACAGTGTATCCTACACTCCGCCTAAACAACCATCCGTCAGTCTTAACCCATCCCCTATAAAAATACATTTACTGTTTTCAGTCATTCAACAACCACATGTGCATGTTTACATAGCCAGTCAGTCACCACATATATCCATACAAAATATATATATTCTCGTCGAAATAAAATCTCAACTAAACATTCAGTCCACAGTCAAACACATGTAGCATATCCATTATTTCTACTCAATTCCAATATAATTATGCAGCCCAACACATCTCAAAGCTATAGGTGAGTCCAGTAGGAGATCCCTTACCTTAGCGTTATTCTAAATTCTCAAACGAACTAAATCCAACGAACGAAACCAGGGTATTGGCGAACCAAACTCCAAAAATTTACAAATTGGTTGTGGATTCAAGGGACCCAGCGTTACTTTCAACACCTTCAAAATAAATTAACAATTTAGCCAATCCTTTCAACCATACCGCTTGAACAACCTTGAAACAAATTTCAATCCATATTAAATTCGTTACCAACAAAACCAATTCGATAATTTACCGTAAAACAGAGGCAGTGGCACTCCACGGCGCACGGCTGCCGGTCCACGAAAACCCCACGTGTGGGTCGATCGGCGGTCGGCTGAGGGAGGCGTGCGCGGCTCGGATCTTGCGTGAAGACAGCACGACGACGGCTGGAAGATGGAGAGCCGCTCGGCGGCTGGCCTTCACGGATGAACCCCGGCGCGGACGGACGGTTGGGCTTCGGCTTCAGGTGAACGGAAAAGGGGCAACGTGGCTCGGGCTTCGTCGGAAAGGCTGGGACGCGCGGCGGTTGGACCTCACGGATGGAACCCGACGGCTTGGGACTCACGGGTGGCTTCCGCGGAGGCCGAACGGCAGAGGCGACGTCGCAGACGGCTGCGAATGGAGGAGTGGTGCAGCTGGGCGGTTGGACTTCGCCGGTCGGACGGAAGGAGGAGCGGATCTGGGCGGCTGGGCTTCGCGGCTGCGTGCGGTGGGGCTTCGCGAACAGAGGCGTGGCGCGGATGAAATAGTGGTGCGGCTGGCGGCGGCAGCGGCGGTGAGACTGGGCGGGGCTTCGTCGAAACGGAAGGGAGAAGAGTAAAGGAGGGTGGCGGCCGGCGGCTAGGGTAAAAGGAAGGAGAAGAAAAAGGAAGAAGAAGAAGGGGGGGGGGGGGTGGGTGAGGGAGAGAGAGGGAGGGAAACTTTTTTTTTTTTGTTTTTTATTATTAATAATAATAATAATATAATAATAATAATAATAATAATAATAATAATAATTAATAATTAATAATAAATAATAATTTTTTTTTTTCTAAGGGCGTTACGGATATGTGATATATTAAAAAAATTGCTAAAGCTATACATTGATATACTAAAACAATATATTCACTACAACAAAATCTATCTTCTATGACAGTTTAATGCAACACAAATTAAAAGGAGGGAAGAAAACAACTATATCAACCTCATAACAGCACTTGATAACTTAGATAGTACCAAAGATGATAATTAAATAGAAATTAGATATCAATCTCATATAGTAATCACATGACATCAAATATGAAAATGAGAATCACATGGTAATGTGATAGCAATCATATGATAACCAGATATCATTCACATATCAATTATATAGTAAATTAAGAAGAGAAATCATGCTTCAAGAAAATTGGAACAATTGAATAAATAAAAACAATATTTTTAAAAAGTTGGAAATGTAGCAAAATTTATTAGTTCTCCTATCAATAAATTTAAAAACACTGCTAAAAGTTAGAGGATCTAATTTTTTTTTATAAATTTAAGATCTTTATGGATTGAATTGTATATAGTAATAATTTATATTTAATTGCTATATTTGTCCCTACAAATAACATAAAAAAGCAAATGGACATCAAATATTTACTAAGTGTAGCCAAAATTTATAGATTCCTTACACCCAAATAAATTATAGGTGACCCACTAAATCTAATTGAAGAAAACCAAAATCTAATAATTAGTGCTTATTTCGGCTCAATACCCACGTCTCAATCTCTTGCAATGGCTCTTGCTCTCACTCTCTCGATGATTTGTGAATAGCGTTAAACACACTATATTCCTCTCTCACAATTCTGTCGCTATCGCTCTTATTGAAGGAAGAGAAATGGTGATAGAGAAGTATGATATAAAAGATGTATGTGGTTGAAGAAAAAGAATATATGAACGACTAAGGAAGAAAAGATAGACCAAAGGAGAAGGAGAAGTGCATTAATTAAGTAAAAGAATGTCAATATATAAAAATATAATAATTTGAAAATGGGATTGGGACTTAAATATTAAGTAAAGTGATATTAAAGAAAAACAGAGGGTTTTAGGTGAAGATATAATTTTGCATAAATTTCCATTGTCCAAAGGCAGCCTAATTGCCATGCTATGCTACGGTGTGTTTGATATATTGAAGAATTCAAACCATTATTATTAAAATAACAATACAGAATCAATGCATACTATTTCATCCATCTCCTAATACAACTTTCTTTTTCTTTAATCACACATTGTCTATAAACAAATCACACATATTTATAGTCAAATACATGAATATTCTTATTACAAACCATTATTTTTATAAAAAAAATATTTACATGGAAATGACTTTTTGACCAATATTTTTCCTAAGTCAAGTAAAAAACATTAAACAAGCTTAAGTTATCATAAATTTTAAAATGTGAAAGACTAAATTATTACATAGTAGAGGTTAAGAAATTAAGTCGATCAAATTTGATTTGGCAGTCCAATGAGTTGTATAGAGTAAAATAAGAGGAGAGTATGTAACACCAACAAATAATTAAAAATAATTGTGTTATGATCAAATACATGCAATAATATCCATTTTGTGTTGTTTTTGTTTAATTAATATTAATCACATACATACACACTGTCTATGGCATTCGGCTGCCTTGGACATAAAAAACATATAATGTAGAGTTGAAACCGTTATTTTAAGTTGAAGTTACTTAATATTTAAGACTCATATTATTATTTATATATTCCCGTAGTTTAGTCCAAAAGAGGAAATCAAATTTTAATTACATATCAATAGCTATTATTATGCTTTCCTTTTAAATTTGAACCTATGTTATTGAAATATTTTAATCTCTATCTTTTATTTAAATGAGAATATAATGTTATAGTTAATTTAATTAAATTTTCATTTAAACAATAAATCTACATATGATAAATACATATATATGGCTAATTATAAAAAAGTAAAATATAAGAGATACAGCAAAAATAAAATTAAAACTGTTAATTTATAAAATATAGCAAAATTGATAGTAAATCCCTTTAATTTCTTTTGTTATATTTTATAAATTTTATTTCCTAACAAAACTCTACACAAATTTCCAACATTTTCCTAATTGAAAAATAAGGTTATAACAATTAGTCAAACATTCTTATTATTCTTATTGTTTACGTTACTTGGTTTTCTTTCTTAAGCCTCCTAATAATGATCAAAATTAAAAATGTGGCGACGGCACAACTTTATCATATCAATTTCATATTTTATATTTTTATTCTTTCTTACATGATCCTATAAATACAACCAGCAATTTCTTCCTTCCATAAAATCATATTTCAATTTTCTCATCATTGTTCTCTCTCACATTCACAAATTTGAGCATTTGAAAAGGAAGAAATAACTATTTGAAGAAAAATTGATTAAGATGATGATCATCCTATTTGAGAAGAGTAGTAGTTTGGTTCTACGGATCGTGTTGGTAGCATTGATGAATTTGTGTACTTTTGGCAATGCATGGTCTTACAATATTGTTAACTTTGGAGCCAAAGGTGATGGGAGAACTGACTCAACACAAGCATTTCAAACCGTTTGGTCTAATGCTTGTGCCTCCACAAAACCAGCCACAATTTATGTCCCACGAGGAAGATATTACCTACCCTCTGGAACTTTCAATGGACCTTGCAAAAATAATGCAATCTTTATCCGCATTGATGGCATTTTGGTGGCTCCATCCGACTTTCAAGTTATTGGAAATTCTGCAGCTTGGATTGTTTTTAGGCACGTTGATGGAGTTACTGTCTCAGGTGGCAATCTTGATGGGAAGGGAGTTTGCTTATGGGCTTGCAAAAATTCTTCTAGTAGCACTACTTGTCCATCTGGTGCCACGGTAAGCAAATATATTAACTAAAACCACAATTCTTCTTAAAATTATTATATTTTTTTATTTAAATAAATTTGATCTTCTCTACTGTATATGCAGACCCTTGAATTCTCTAACTCCAAAAATGTAGTGGTCAGCGCATTGACATCACTCAATAGCCAAATGTTCCATATAATCATTAATGGTTGTCAAAATGTCATGATGAAAGGTCTTAAGGTCTTGGCCTCTGGCAATAGTCCCAACACAGACGGAATTCATGTGCAAATGTCCTCTGATGTGGCCATACTAAACTCCAAAATAAGCACTGGAGATGATTGCATTTCCATTGGTCCTGGTACTTCTAATTTAGGTATTGAAAATATTATATGTGGACCTGGTCATGGAATAAGGTAAACTTTTGTGAATTATTATGCTAATATATAGACTCAAAAATTTCTAAAGTAAATAAATTCTTAATTATAAGCATTTTTGCAATAAAATTGGTTGGTTATAATTTGCAGCATTGGGAGTTTAGCAAAGGCTCTACAAGAGGATGGAGTCCAAAATGTTACCGTGAAGAATGTTGTATTTTCACGCACTCAAAATGGGGTAAGAATCAAAGCATGGGGCAAGCCTAGCAATGGTTTTGCTAAGAACATTCTTTTCCAACATATTGTAATGGACAATGTCCAAAATCATATCGTTATCGATCAAAATTATTGTCCAAGCCACAAAGGATGTCCGAAATAGGTATGAATATTTAATCAATTCAATATGCTCTAATCCTCGATCATATGAATTATTTTGTTGATTGAGTGCTAAGTTGTTCTACCATATTATAGGCTTCTGGCGTTAAGATTAACAATGTGACTTATCAAGACACCTTTGGAACATCAGCCACCAAAGTTGCAGTAAAGTTTGATTGTAGTCCAACAAATCCATGTGTTCACATAAAGTTAGAGAATGTGAGACTTACATATATGAATCAAACAGCCCAAGCTACCTGCAACAATGTTGGAGGAATTGTTTTTTTTTCTTAAGTAGACAAAATATTTATTTTATGACTAAAAGTGTTTAAAAATTTTCAACTTATTTTTATTTTTTATAGTGAAAAATTTATTTGATATTCATTATTTTTATTTAATATATTGTTATTTTAAAAATCTTATTTTAAAAATTTATTACCAATTGCAAACTCGGAATTACTATGCAAATACAAAATATGAGAGAACTTTTACCCTAATACAAGTTGATGTTAGCATTTTACAAACTATAGAAATGCATATAGCTTTTAGAAAATATATAAAAGCATAATGTTCGTTTTTAGAACAACAATTAAGGAGACGCTATGTCACGACCAAATTTTTCAATATTAAGCTGACGACTTCAGACTCATTGTTGCATATGTTTCAATTACTCTTATACAATTACAATATAATTTAGAAGATACAAAGCAGACAACCTTTCTAGTATACGTTTTTCATTTGAGACAGTAGATATTATATAAAGATATTCTATCTCATTTTTTCTATCAGTCTCAATATGATAACCGTTTGCAACATATATCTTTAAAACTCAATAGATTTTTCTTTGATTAACTAGAGAACAATGTATTATTAATTGTAAATTTTGTTCCTTGAGGTAAAATAATATGCGTTTTTCCAAATCCTTCAATTAGGTTTGCAGAACATGATATTGTATTGACTTTTGCTTCCAACATTGTCATTTGGAAAAGTATTTTTTATTTGTAAGTATTGAGTATGACGTTGTACTGTCTGCTAGACATAGATCTTCGTTGTTCATTTCTGAATCATCCAAAGTATGAAAATGATGTATATTTCTTCATTTAAAATGAAATAATTATAATAAGTAAGACATACTTGGAATGTATAAGGTTTAATATTAAAAAAGCAAAACATGAAATTTGTCAAGCTTTCACTTTATGATCATTTTTTCATGTGGTTCTTTTGAAATTTGGATTATTAGAACAACCACCACAATAATATTTGTCATACCCCCTCCTAGATAACCTACTCTCGACCGGAGAGACGGTGTGAAGTCAACTAATATCGCTCTTCTTCTAAACGACACCAACTGACCCTGACTTCTGAACCTTTTGAAATACTAAATAAATTAAAACTTAAGTAGCAGACAAGAACCAAAGTTTGTAAGATAATTTAAACAAATTTCATTACAAGAGTTCTTTAAACAACACATGGCTAATTGCCATTATATACAGACAACACTTGAAAAAAATAGAATTAAACAACCAAGTAAACTAAACTTAGACTGAACATATATGCACATGACATAGTATGCCCCAAGTACTAACCAAAAATAGAAAAACTATCTACAACTTGCACAGCAAACTGGAGACAACGTTCAGACTTTCGGATCACGAACTCTTTCTAGAAAGTGGGAAAACATTAGAAAGGGTGAACTAAATAGCTCAATGAGTGATGATTTTATAAAACATACTTTCGAAATGAGTAAACTTTAGTCTATTCTTTAAACATTCGGTAAACATACTATAGATCAGTATAAAACCAGTAAACTCTTTCTGCTATCTCTTTCTACAATAAATCTCTTTCAGTTTTTTCTTTCTTTAGTTGCTCAAAAAACTCTTCCTCTTTTATCTCTGTTTATTTTATACCCTGAAAACTCGGTCACGATAGTAACTAGCTCGACCTACCATGTAAACCCCAAACCTTAAGGAACTAGGGTTTTTCAAAGAGTTAGAAATGATAATTTTTAATGAAGTTAACATGGAAAAGTAGGCTTGAGAAATAATGTAACGCCCTAAAAAAAAAAAAAAAAAAAAAAAAAAAATTTTTTTTCCCTCCCTCTTTTTCCCCCCTTTTTTCTCCCTCTTTTCCTCCCCACCCTTCCATAATCATTTTTATTTTTTTTATTTTTTTTATTATTTATAAAAAAAAAGGAAAAAAAAAAAAAAAAAGATTTCCCCACTCTCTCTTTTCCTTCACGCACGCCCCCCTCATCTTTTCTTCTTCCTCTTCTTCTCTTCCTCTTCTACTTACCCTAGATCCAGCCGCCGTCGCCCGCCTAAGGACCGTCGCCATCCGTGTCTCTGTCTTCCAAAACCAAGCCGCAAGCTTCGCGCACAGCCCGTCGGCGTAGGTCACGTCGCACCATCTCCCCGCTCACGCAGTCGGCATCGCGCACGTCGGTCAGCAATCGACGAGCCGGTCCCTGTTCGCAAATCGCCTCCAGCCGTCACGCCCGAGCCGGTCCCTGAAACGCGTCCCCCTTTCTTCAGATCTGTCCGCCGTTCCTCCGTCCGCCGCCGCCTGCCTCCGTCCCAGCCTTTCCGACGAAGCCCAGCAGCCGCGCATCTCCCAGCCAGCCGCTACGCCCCCTCCGCCAGCCGAAATCGCCCCTTCCTCAGATCCGTTCTTCGCACGCCGGGCTTTCTTCGGTTCCGACGTCCGACGAACCCGTCGCCGCTGCCCTCCTTGCGCGCAGCCGATCCATTTAGCTACGATCGAAGCTCCGCCGCTGCATCTGCTGTCGACATTAGTCGACCGATAGCTACTGCCGCTGTTTGTTGTAAGTTGGTTTTGGTAAGGATGAAATTGATGAATTTGAGGATCTATATTGAAATTTTGAATTTGTTGATGTTGTTAAATTGGTTGCTTGGATGTTCGATCTTAGGTTGAGGGTGACGCTTGAAGTCGTTGGGTTCACAACAATTATTGGACTTAATTGGTGCTTGGTTCGTGAACTTGGGTAAGTTGTGAAACATCACATTGAGTTGATTTTTAAATGAATTATGTGTTGGAGAAAATGTTGAGTACTTATCTTAATGTTAGGTTGTTCGCGGTTTACAAATTCGATCAAGAAAAATTTAGTAATCCTTAAGGTAAGGGACTTTCTACTGGACTCAATAATAAGAATTAAGGCGTATTGATTATATGAACTGAAATGTTATGTCTGGACTGAGTCGGGATGACGGTTATGTTGTGTGTTTGGGTGTGTACTGAAAGTTTAATGTATATTGTGCTGACTGAATGAAATTTTATATGTATGTATGGATTGACGAGGACTTGTTGTCTAATGTATGTTGTGACTGCTGGGCTATTTATGTGGCTGACTGATGTAGTGATATGTTTCGAATGTCCTTGGGTGAAAATTGGATAATATAGTTGTTTGAGGTTAAAGGGGGAGCTTGGGTGATAAGGAAACGTGACTGTATTGAGAATGATTTTTAAGATATTTAGAATGGACTGAGGAGATAAATTATTAGTTTCCTAGCGGATATTTACCCTGCGGGTGTCCTTCGGGATCATCCCCTTTATGTGCATCCTTCGGGAGCACTAGACTGATATGTGCATCCTTCGGGAGCACTAGACTGATATGTGCATCCTACGGGATCACAAGACTATGATTGTGCAGGGTACATCATAGGATGCTAATAATTTATTTTTCCCCTAACGGGACCAGTAGTGGGTCTCTTACTGAGTATATTAATACTCACTCTTTTTATGTTTAATATTTCAGGCAAAGGTAACACGAGGGGCAGACCGACGATGGACAAGAAGGACTCGTGAATTGTCATAGGGGACTGTCTTTAAACTGCTTCCGCTGACGGTTTGAAAATATTTTGATTTAACTAAGTCTACAAATAGTTAAATTTTTTTGTAAACAGCATTTTAAATTTGGTATTTTTGAAATAGGGCCCGATTAAATTTTCCTTCGTTTTCTTACGGTTTCAACTGAATCTTCCTATGTCTTTTGTCAACAAACGGTTTTGTGTCAAATTGACGACTTAGACGGTCAGTCCGAAAAGTCCGGGTCGTCACAAATAACATTGTAAATGTGTCATAATAGGTTGTAAGAAAGAAAGCTAAGAAGGAATGGTTTAAAAGCTGAAGAAAAAGTTCGGCATAAAATAGGACAATTTTGGCTAACTCCATTGGTTGGTGTTTTGTCTTGGTAGGCGACCAAATGAAGAGGAAATAACCACTAAAGAGGTTATTTGAGCCAAAAAATGGTGTGCTAGGCGACAAGATTGGTGTTGTGATGTGTGGCCAAGAAGAGTAAAGACAATGTGTGCTTGGCAAGATGGCTTTGGCTAGGTGAGAAGTGTTTATAGAGGTTAGTTCAGCATTAGGACTTGGCGAGGAGCATGTCATGCTAGAAAGCTATTGAGGTTAGCTATGCGATTAAGACATGTGTGTGGCATGTTGTAAGCAATCAGTTTAGGACAAACTCAAGTTGCTTAACCATGTTAGCATGTATTTTTGGCTAAGGAGGATGTGGATGAAAAACATAAGGTGTGATTAGGAGCGTAAGAGGTGAGTCTAATCAAAGATTAAGTGTCAACTTAATCTCATGCAATAACTTCAATAAATAGGTAAATTCAGCCAAGAGTTTCTCACAACTCACTCTTTCAAAATCACTCGAATTGGTCTTAAAAGGTCAGAAATTATGTCTAGTTTGTAAGGGAGGAGTGCTTTTCAAATTGGATGCAAGAAGGTTGGTGTTTGGATCAAGATTAGGTGAGAAGGTCATTTTCCAGAAGAATCTAAGCAAGGTGCATTCACAGAGGGCTACAGAACTCTTTTTTTGAAATTTTTCTTTGAGATTTTGAGGTAAGAAAGTTAAGACAATTTCCAGAAACTTTGTTGAAGAAAGTATTTTATTTGATTTCTGAATTTTACGTTATTAAGCTCTAAATTAGAAGTAAGGTTCTAGCTGAAAATAAGTTTCTGGACAGTGGAGGTTGTTGGTCAAGTGTGAGGGGTTGCTAGGCGAGATGGGCGTGCGTTTTAGGTTAAAAAAGGTTAGCGTGGCATTTTGGGCTGGTGTTAGACACACATACGCAAAAGGGCGCGCACGACCATGAAAGCACGCGGCAAGCTCTACGCACACGAGAGCCAAGTGAGATGCTTAAGGCATGCGTGCAGGCAACGCCCCTTGCGAGATTAGCACGTGGTTGGCCTACCCAAGCCATGTGCGTGCATGCAGCCTTTACCGCCCACCCTCTGTGCGCCAGCCATGCCAAAAGTGTGTTTTTGGGCTGTTTTTGATACTTTGGGCAATTTTAAGCAAAGTTCTGGTGTTTTTATGATTAAAGGGAATTAAATGAAATTATTTTCCGTTATTTTAGGACAAGAGGAGATCGGACAGATTTATAGACAAAGAGTTTAAGCTACTATTTGTGAGTGACAAAATGAGTTTAAAACTGATTTCTAAATGTGATTTATTATCAAATGTTTTAAGCATGCTTTGATGTATGAATATTTGAGTATACTAATTTAAAAAGTGTTTCCAAAGCAGGAGATTTGATAAATATTTGATAAGCATGTATTTATTGATGTATTTGTTAACAAGATTAAGCAAATATGTTTATGATAAGTTTCCAAAGTATTTAAGCATGTTTTAGACCATATCATCTTATATATATAGCAACCCTTTAGGGGGATATAGTCTGTGCACAGAGGTTCCTTTGATGAGGGTATTTAGTAGATACCTAGTTCTCATCACTGGAATAGATTAATGAGATGAGGGTCTACAAGGTCTACAAGTGCCTATTTTCTCATTTTAAGAGATGAGGGCCTGTACGAATGCCTAGTTTCTATCTCATTATAGCTATAGCAAGATAGAGCACTATTGATGCTTAGTTTCCGTCTAATAAGTATCATATCACAGGATGAGGGCGCACCAGAGTGTCTATGATTTCATCCTTGTGATTCATGTGGTATAGCAATTGAAAGGAAGTTTTAAAATTTTTATGTTATGTTTCATAATTTATTTATGTAAAGACAAAGTTTGAAGTTAAATCGATTTAAAAGAATGTTTTATAAAATCGTCACTCACGGAACTTTTTAGCTTACCCTTTCCAAATGTTTTTCCTCTTTCCAGGTACAGATTGTGAAACTCTACGTGCTGAACATACTGCTGTCAGGCCAAGTTAATTTTCAGACATAAAAGAATACATTTTATTAGAAGTATCATTGTGTTGTATTAAAAGTTTACGTCTTCATGTTATATACATTTATAAAAGGAATTTCAAATGGGTTACACTACGATTTTAAAGTATTTCAAACTTAAAAGACTTCTGTTATTGAATGTTTCATGTTTTCAAGCAAGGGTCAATTGAAGTTGTTACGAAGATGAATGGCTTTAGCTGACATCATGCCACATCTCGGGCCAAGCAAGCAGGTGCTCTGGGGGCGTTTGACATACCGTACCTAATCTAATAATCTCGGTTATGAGTATATCATGCCTAAACTTAGTTAAGAAGCAAAGCTCTGTTCATACTATTCTGCCTGAACTCAATGGTAGTGACTAAGTGGTCAACATAGCACTATACCCTTGAAAATTTGTGGACATTGATCGTCGAGAGCTCGGTATATAGAACAAACATGGCTTTCTTGCTTAAAACCATTATCAATAAACTCATGCTTTTGCACATCTTTTTAACACATTAAGAAAATCTGTTTGAGAAACTTAAAGCATAAACATAAAACACTACTTACAAATCTCATCGGCAATTTCTCAATAAATACATGCTTTGATAAAAATTTCTAAACACATGCTTTGGAATCAATTTTCTAAATCAGTATACTCAAATATTTTAATTACATCAAAGCATGCTTAAAACATTTGATAGTAGAAATCAACTGAAAACTAATTTTTGTCACTCACAAATGGTAGCTCAAATCCTCGGCTTGTAAACTTGTCTGATCTCCTCCTGACCTAAAATAATAGAAACTAATTCCATTAAATTCCCTTAAGTCATAAAAATGCCAAAAATTTGCTTAAAATTTCCAAAAATCACCAAAACAACCCAAAATCATGTCTTGACATATGCTGGTGCACATGGATGAACGATAAAGGTTGGCACACATGCGTAAGGCCTGGGTAGGCCTTGTTGCGTGCTAACCTCGCAAGGGGGCACGTCGTGTGCCTCCTTAACAGTGTGTCCAGTGCCTCACATGGCCTTCTCATGCATAGGGCTTGTCGCGCGCCTTTTTTGTCACATGCAGGGTATGCCACGTAACCTTTCTTGCACAGAAAACCTCTTTGAACCCAAAATCTACGCTCATCTCTCCTAGCAACCTTTGTCACTCGGCCAACCACCAACGCTGCTCAAAACTCAACTTCTCGGCTAGAACTCAAGTCCCACTTTGGAGGTTAATATCTCAAAATCCATAACTTAAATGAAAAACATTCTTCTACAAAAATGCTTTTAAATGTCTTAGCTTTCTTACCTCTAAAGCACTTCACCGACTCCACCTCTTCATCATTTTTCCTAATCAAAATGCCTAAGTGTCAATCATAAGCCAAAATCCTTGAGTCAAACGCCAAACTAACCTCTATTGACATGGTCGCAAGCCTCATCTCGCACACAAATGCCTTGCCAGCTTCTCCATGCCTCACTAACCTCTAAAGACATGTCTTCTCACCTAGCGAAGGTCATCTTGCTAATAACACTTGGAGCTTATCCCAACCTTCTCAACCACACATCCTTACTTGCCTATGGCTACCTACCCATGTCTAAACCCCTAGAGGTTATCGTCTTATTTTGGCTTCCCATCAAGCCCAAAAAGTCTAGCTTGTGGACTTGGCCAAAATTTTTCTCTTTTCAACTTATCCTCCTTTACTTTTTAACCAATCCTTCTTAGCTTTCCTTCTTCCCTCTTACCATGACACACTTACAATGACATTTCTCAAGCTCACTTTTCCATCTTAACTTCTCTTAAAAGTAATCCTTTCAAACTCTTAAGAAAACCTAAGATTCTTATAGTTTGGTGTTTACAATAATAATTATTTCTTACTCCGTAACTTATGGGGATCTTTTATTGTTTCTTTCAATTTGTTCCATAACATATGATCATACACTTAGAGCTTGGGAAGATGAACTAATTTTAAGGGATCATACATTTCTTTGAATTTACTCCACAACATATGAGGATCTTTTATTGTTAAATATTCTGACTTCAAATCCTCATGAATGTAATGACGAAGGAAAATCATGACTTCCACTTTTTCTTGGTTGGTCATTGTATTTTCTTTTTTAATTAATTTTCGAGATGCATTTCAGCATCACAAATAATTGCTATTGTTAGTGTGAAGGGTTGTAAATTCTAGTTTCAAAAGATTTGCCATGGTAACATGATAACTTGTAGAAATACAAGTTATTATGGTCTTTTAGGTAAAACATTGGAGCCAAAACCCATAATCATATTTCAAAAAATGTAACTTCAATCCCAAATTAATAAATATAAGAGAATAGAACTTGCACAAGTCTCCACGTCTGTTTTTCCTATTTTTTTAGTGTTTATCACAAGATTGTAAAGAAAAGAAGAAACATTAAATCGTAGAGGAGCACGTGCAAAAGCTACATGATAGGAACCCTGTCTGGCGAATAACATCTCTAGGCGAGGAACCACATTATCATGCGAGATAATTTTCTCACCCAAAGTTAGTACCGAAGTTCGTATTTTTTGTCACTAATGTTCATTATGTAATATCATGTTATAGGTGGCTTCATAGTAGACCCCGGATCTAAAAAAAGCATCGTACAAAATGTGAGTGTTTGTTTTTTGAATTTCAAGTCGTTGCTAACTACCAAGTACTATGTATTACCATATAAGAAAGATTTGGAGAGATTAGAAAACCCACCAACAGAATACTCATTCATCGATCGTGGGCATTGGAACATATTTGTCTCTTCCAGATTAATTGAACCCTTTGAGGTAACTATAATCACCATTCCCTTCATTCGTATATGTCAGTAATTATGCTAAAACGTAGTTTATGTGTGAAGATGGTTAGCGACAATGGTTGTGAGAGGAGAAAGAACAAGTACAATCCATCAAATGTCTCAAAAAGGTTATGCAAACCTTGTCAAAGAGATGGTACGTCTTTGGAATAGTATATATGGGTTTCAATAATGCAACATGTAATGTGGTATAACTAATCATAATGTACTTTCCTTTTTCATAAAGCAATCACATCTAGTGGTGGATCAGTTGATCGTGCTTTAGTATGGAAGAAAGCACGAACAACCAATGATGGAGAAATTTCGGACAAAGACACAAAGGAGGTGGCCAAAAGAATTTCAAGTACTTTCCTTCAAGTAAGAGTGTTTTCATTTTTTTGTACTTACTAATATACTACAACCCTTCCATGATAGGATGACCTACTTGTTTCAAGTTGTGTGACTCATTCAACGGACAATGTAACTTCAAATATACTATCACAAGCTATCGGAAGGAATGATCCACTAAAAAGGATTTGAGGGGTGGGTCAATATGTCACACCAAGTAAATACTTCCACACTGCAAGAGATAAATGAAATAACAAGGTCAGTAAAGAAGAAGATTATGTTGAAGAGTGAGCGAGAATTGCAGCTCATATCTTAGAACTGGAAGTGGAATTGATGAACCATAAGAGGGTTCATGAAGTAGCAACAAAGGGAGAAACTGTGAGACCCACACCTAAGTTAAGAGGTTAAACTTTGGTTAAGTATGAAAAGTAGGTGTTTTGAGTGAAAGTTTTGACAAAAGTTAACAATAGCTATGAAACAAGACTATGCATTGAGAAGTTGACAATTGAGTTAGTTCGCGAGAAGGGTTATGCGACAAGACTTTTGAAGGTTAAGTGTAAGTATGAGATTAAGGTTTTTCGCGAGTTGAAAAACTAGGCGAGAAGGAGTAAGAAAATTCCAATTTTCTAAGTTTACTTAATGAACCACGTGTAGAAGTTTAATCTAAGCATGGTTAAGTTAAAAATTAAGCTTCCATGTGTACTACTATGAGTAGGAGCTGGTGTGATAACAAGAGTTCAAGCATGACTAATCTATTTTAAGACTAGTATAAATAGGGGTTGAAGTCAGATGGTTCTAAAGACTATTGCTGAAATTCTGAAAGAATTTAGCCAAGTACTAAAGTTGTTGTGGAAGGACTACACAAGAAGAAGAATATTTGAAGCAATAGGAGTCTATGGCAAATAAATTTCTAAGTTTTTTAGTGTTTTACTTCAAAATGTTTATATGTTAAAGAATTTCTTTAACAGTCTTTATTGATTTGACGTCATGATTTTTATATAAATGTTTCAAATAGATTTTATATGAAATGTTCATGCTTTGTTAAAGAATGTTTTACATGCTTTAAATGATTGTGAATGGTATTTAAACCATTAGTCTCCCTCCTATATTTGAGTTAACTGTTATGTTCACATAAAGAGTAAAAACAACCATGTATAAAAGATGTGCATGGTGAAATGAGGCGGGACAATGCATAAAAGATGTGTATTGCGCTTCAACTTGAGCAATAAAGAAAGAATCAGGACATTCTCGAATGTTGTTGATGAGAAGGCCATCATGCTATTGAACAGCAAGGATGATGAATCTTTGCGTAGAAAATGATTCAGTTCCTTGGCGAAAGGAATGTGATTATGACTAATGTATATTCATGTGAAATGATGTTTATACGAGATGATATGTTTAGGTTAAAAGATATGTTTAAGTGATTTGATTTGAACAATGATGTTTATGAAAGGTATTTCACAGAAAGGTTTTCTTAAAAACCTCACTAAGTGTAGAAGTTGAATTCCAACATAGTAGTTACTTTTATTTACTGTTAGTTTTTTTTTTCTTTTGTAAACACCTATATATATAAAGGTGTATTTCAAAAATAAAAAAGTCAGTTTTTACTTCTTTACATCACATACAAAAATCAAAGAAAAAGAAACAAATACCAAAAATATTGTACTCATCTTAAACAATCAAGAAAAGTGATCCTTCTCGTGCATGTAGGCATACTTTGGCCAAACCACATAAATCTTGCATTATTCTTCTTCTCCTTCATCTTCAACCATTGCTTGTGTGTTCTACTCTATTCATAAACAAAACCACCATTATTAAAGACTTAGGGTTTGAAGAAGTAAAAAGGAAGAAAAGAGGTAATTTTCTTTCATTTCTTTCTTTGTTTTACTTTCTTTTTGTAAAGTGCAGGAACAAGAAGAAGGGAAGATTTCACCTTCGTCCACGTGTACGGCCACCATCGAAAGGAGACGTGGCTTCTTCTCCTTTTAGTTTTTCACTGCAAGTTGTCCTCCACTTGTTTTGGGCCTACAAGCAAACTGAAAGAAGCCCAACACTAATTCTTTTGACTCATGTTTTTAAGTTTTACTTCCTAGGTTATCAGGCGTTAAGGTCAAAGTAAAGAAAGGGTGAGAGGCTTGCTAGACTAGAAGAGGCGCCAAAGCCTTTAGTTTAAGTTTAAGTGTTACTTACGTAATTTTGCTAAGTGTTGTAAAGTGTTGTAACATATGACCAAAGTAATAAAAGTTTAAGAATTGGTTACTTCTTTATGTTAAGTTGTTTATCGCCTTAAGTTTTTGTTTTAAGTTTAAGGGTAAAATGTTGGGCAATTAAGCAAAGCTTAAGGACCTCAAGCTGAGTGTTTTGGTGTTTAACGCGTCAAAATACTCAAAGTCATACTGCATCTCGCATGGCTAGTAAGGACTTGTGTGGGGTGGGGTGTGACAAAAATTGTCATCGAGAGCAATGTCAAGAGTCAAATGGCTTCTAAAAGCATTGACACGTCAGATGATGCAAATGATCATGACACAGAAGAAGGAAATAGATAAGTTCTAGAAGAAGAAGTGGAAATAGAGGACTTGACGATAGAAAAACAAGATAAGGTAAAAGACATCTACCTTTTTTTACTCAAATGTTATTTTCTAACTATTGAATATCTAACCAATTAACACTTATGTGCAGCGAAGATTGGAGACCAGAATAAAGATTTTTGTGCATCAGTTGGAACTTCGACGAAAGTGAAGGTGAGTATGAATTTGATTCCTATAATTCCCCATTTCTCGGATGCAATATATTAATATGTTTATATTTTCTTCCACTGTAAATTGTATGATGAGACTTCTTGTCGACTTGTGATCAGAACCAAGGAGAATGTTGTTAGTGGTGGAACTATTTTTAACTACGACATGGATGGTGACAATGTGAAGGTATTAGTGGACATGGTTGTCGATGGTGATTTCTTCATCCCTGTTTCAACAAGGGAAGGTATGAATATGCTTTCCCAAGAAGTCAGTTTACGGTCGTTATGGTCTCGTCATTCCCCAAGATGAGAAGGTAACATGTTTCTAACAAATGGATTTGGTTTGAATATATTTCATATGGATGACATTTTATGTTTGTGGTAAAGGAAAAGCGTGTCATCCAAGCTTATGCGCAAGTACCGTTGTTGACACCGACCTAGAGATCATCAGTTGCACTACAATGTTTACTTAGGAAACTTGATTACATTGGGTCAAAGATTCAAATGAATGTACCTACTGAAGTTTGTGGAATGCAACAAAAATGTTGCATATTCCTCAAGGTACTCCGAGAATTCTATCACATGCATTCTATATCAACTCAATGCATTGATGCATTCATATTGTAAGTTACCTCTTTTAAACATTAGTTACATATTAGAGTAACATGTACCATGTACTAAAGTCCATGATGTTGTTCATATTTGTAGTCACCTCTACAAAGTGATGCAAAAGAATAAAATGTTGGAATCCTACGAGTTCTTTTAAGTTGGCTCTGTTTCAATTGGTACAAGTAAAGAAGATCGAGCACAGTTCTGGAATGCTAGATTGCTTAAGACCAACCATCATCAGATTTTGATGTTTCCATACAATTCGCTGTATGTGAAAAACTTTTTTTAGCTAATACACCTAATGAACTATATGACCTTCATTCTAAGTCTATTTCACACTTACCTATCAAAATAGAAATCATTGATGTCTAGTTGCGATCGACTACACAAGAGGCACTGCATACTGGGTGGATCCTTTGAAAAACCGAGTGAACAACAATGTCTCTGATGTCGTCCAGATGTATGTTGGAACTTTTATTTATGATAGAACAATAATGAGTTAATATGTTGCATATGAGACAATAATTTTATAACTTACGTAGTTTGCTATTCATTATTAGGGCTTTCAAACTTGCGAGAAAGAAGTCTCTTTGGTGGGTAATCAAAGTATGAGGGGTGGGGATTTAGTAAAAGAAAGAGGTAAGTGTGCTTTATGTTTTACAACTATAACATAACTATTTCGTTTTTTTATGGATGGTGTTCGAAGCAATGTGGCATTGTGGATTGTGGGTGTTATGTCATATGATTCATGTGTGATATAATATTGTCAAGCAACGAGACAATGTTAAAGTAGTAAGTATTTCATTTTACCTTTTTGAACTACTTATGTTGTTTACAACAGTTGCATATTAATACATTTTTAAATGATGAATAGATGGAAGGTTTGGCTTCAACATACTCACAAGATGATTTAGATGTCATAAGATCAGAGTGGGTTGAATTTGTTGGAATGAATGTTTTCTTTTCTCAAAGGTAAAATTTGTAAAACAAACAACTTTATATGTTTTTTCGTGTGAGTTTGATTACATAGTGTGTTGTTGCATTGACTATCATGCAGTTATGGTGGTCATTGGAAAGCTATTTTGTGTGATCTGCTTAAACATATGTTTTAGGAATCATGTTGGCATGTGCTTAGGATCTTTGTTCATATTTTCATTGACCATCTTACAGTTATGGTATAGTCATTGAAAAGATATTTTGATCAATCCCTTTAGACATATGTTTGAGGAATCATGTTGACATGTTCTTAGGAACTTGATACTTTGTTTTGTGCTGCTATAAACGACGTGACTTTGTTTGTTTGTAAAGTTTTATTTGTATCGTAGGTGTTTTGTTTGTCATATACTTTGTGTTGTATTGTTATAATGAGTGTAGGTGTTTTGTTTGCTGAGTTTTCACTACTACAAAATCTACTTTACTTGACACTAGGTATTTTTACATACTTGACGTTTTTAGACCATTTTAATAGAAAAATGGCAAGTATAGTTTCAAAAAAGTTAAGTTTTTACGAAATTTTCTGAACTATTTTCCGTTAGCTTTTACTTGATGTTTTTTTCGCGTCAAGTGTAAGGGAGATTCTACTGGATGTTTTATTCGCATCAAGTATAGAAAACTTTTACTTGACATGCACAAAACGTTCAGTAAAGTTTGAAGAAAGCAAAATTTTTACGAAAGTTTTTGAATTATTTTACGTTAGCATTTTCTACGTCAAGTATAGTGCAGAATTTACTTGACGTTGTTTTAGAGTCAAGTATAGTGCATATTTTTCTTGACATTTTTTTCAAGTCAAGTATAGCTAATATTTACTTGACGCGGAAACAATGTCAAGTATAATTAACATTTTTATTTTGTCAAATATAAAAATATAAAAACTTCCTCTTTTCCTTAAATAAATTTATTAAAATAAACCTATTAAAATAAACTTATCAAAATAAACTTATCAAAATAAACTTATCAAAATAAACTTATTAAGAATTATTTTAATAAAATAAACCTATTAAAAATTTTCCTCCCTCCTTTTCTCTTTTCATCTCCCTCTTTCTCTCCAAACCCTCACGCCCACGCCATTTTCTCCATCTCCATCTCCATCTCTACCGGCCGTGAGTAATAAGACCAACTTAGAGAAATGATGAAAATTCTTTTCCAAATATTCCATCTTTTATTCTCCATCCAAGCCAAAGCATGAAAGGGTTGTAACTAAATTTTGACTTTTAAACTGCTTATCTATGTCTTGTTGGATTTTGTGTTATCAATATTATCATCACAACAAAACAGAAAATCATATATATTATAGATCTGAGCTCAACGAATTTACGTTGTGTTCTTAAGACAAATTTACTCACCCTAGTGTTTGAGTTTTGAAAGTAATTGTCTTCCAAGATAGAATAGATCACATTTCTTCTAAAAGTTGTAGCACCACGTCTAGAAGATCAAAGAACAAAACTTTGTGGGTCTACATAATGTCAAGATTTTGAAAATTGAGAGAAACTTTTTTTGAAGAAGACAAAGGACTGTGGAAAAATTGTTATTTTTAACCAAATAGAAAATGACTTGTTTATAAACTTATTTTTGGTCATTCGAAAACTCATGTCTTTTTCTATAATTTAGTTATTAGTATTTTCATGAAGTGATCCATCCACTCATGATGTATCCATTCATGAAGAAAAACAAACAATTAACCATCTATTCCAACATTTTGTGAAGTAGTTCTTTGCATACAAAACTTGTTCAATATTAAATTGAATTTTTAGATAACTGTTGATTTAGAAGTTTTAGCTATTTTGAAACTTCTGATTTTGAAGCTTTTGCATCTTGGATTTGGGACGATTTCATCTTGATGTTATTATCTTTAACTTTGAGACACTTAAATGTTTCAATAAATTGCCTAAATAGACAAATTGATTTCATAAAATTGTGGATTATACCATATTTTGATGAACAACTTTTGTACCTTTTTGTGTGTGCGTCGTTCATAACATCATTCATATACATAATATATTGTGTTTGAGACTCCTATTTTTGTTGGCCATTATAAAGTTTGGTTAGGGAAAAAACCTTATCTAAGGTTAAATGAAACTCTTTAGGAAATTGTATTTATTATTGGTTTTGAAACAAATACATCCAAATGTTTTTATTTTTCAATTGGAAAACTATTCACTAAACCAACCATTACAAGTAAACATATATGAATATATGAGCAATTAATATTAACATTTTAATAGGTGATCATGATAAAAAAAAATGAATAATTTTACACATTGTTTAATAGCGTTAAATATAGCGAAAATTGTAGTACTTGTCATCAGTGTACAAATACAATGTAGCGTTCAAACTTGGTAAACAGTTAAATAATTTGAATTGATTAAAATGCCAAAAAAAAAATAAAGATTCCAATTGATAGCAATAAATAATGGAGAAAACTTCGATTACGAAAAAATTTAACTAACAGACGTTATCAAAAAAAAAAATAAAACAGACCAAACAGGAAAAAGTTGAAAAAGTAGATAGTATCTTGTTTGTAAATTTGGGGAAGAAGCACTAATTTTGCTATTAGTTTGAACTTTAGTTATAAAAGTTGTTTTTCAGAAAATCAAAACTTTTCGATTTATGAAAAATATCTTTTTAATATTGTAGATAAGTTAAACTAAATCTAATATTATGATTTTTCCACAAAAAAAAAAAACCAAATATTTAGTGTTTTTATAAAGTTGATTAAGGAGATATTTTGATATTTTTTAAAAACAATTAAATAATAAAACAAATTAAATCTTCAATTGGATAGATTTTAGGTTAATAAAAGAAACGATTTGACATGGGTCTTTAACTAAGATGACCTAAAATGGTATACTATAGTACAAGATTGATCTAAATTTTTTAAAATTTTTAGAAATGTCTTAAATTGACTAATATTTTACACAAATATACGGTCCAAATGACCAATTTACCAATCTTTATTATCAATAATATATTAAAAAAATAGAAAAAGGAAAAAGGAAAGTGAATCATAATTAAGATTTGCATTTATTAAATATTGTATATAAGTATGGTGAGTGATTAATTCTATTATTGTTATATTATAATAAAAATTGTTTCTTAATTATTATTTTTTTTAGTCATTTTGTTCAAAAATTCTTCCCGATCTCTCTCTCACTTTCCAATTTCTCTCTTCGTCCATTCTTTCTTTCGTTTTGCATTATTTTTCATATATTCCAAGTAATTATAGTATGTATTGAATAATACGATGTATATGTTAGTTGTTCTCTGGTATATGTAATGTTGAGGAAAACTGATAATGTTTGCAATGTAGGAACTTTGATGAAAAAATTAAATATCCAGCGAATTGTATGAAAAAGTGGTTGAATGAAAAATTGGTTTATAAATAGTATATATGAAATAATACATTGTATATTTTATGAATGAAAAATTATGCTATCAATTTGTTAAACTAGTTTATGAATAGTATATATAAAATATGTATTATGCACTAGTATATATGTAATAATTAAAAAATATATTGATCCGTTACATAATATGTGTATGCATTGGTATATAATTTTAGTAAGAAAAAATTACATAACTAAAAAAAATTTGTGAATATATTATTGAATATATGCAGTAGTATATGAAATATAACACAAAAATAAATGTATTATTCAGTAGCATATGTAAAAAAAAAAAATACAGAACAGATATATAATCCGTGTATGGAGTGGTATATCGAACATGATAGGAAGATGAACTAAAAAATATAAAATTAAACAAAATATGAGGAACATGACCAGAATATATGCAATCGTTGCCGAAAGAAACGATCGAAAAAATTGAAGAATGAAGTTGTTGCTGGTGACTGATTGAAACACTCAGATTATTAACGTGGTATGGATAATATGAAGTCGTTGCAGTCGGAATAAAAGAGAGAAAAAATTGAAGGATGAAGACGTTGCCGGCAACGGATGGAAGCACTGAGATTATTAACGTGGTGTGGATAATATGATATACGATTATACTTAATTATTGAATTATTTCATATTAGAAAAAATTTTGTTTTATACTTAATTAAAAAAAAAACTATTTTTAATTTATTTCCATAATAAAGTTAGACATTTTTATGCTTAGACATTAATTAAATGCATAAATAAAGAAGTTATCATTTTATAATAAATCGCATATGACGTGAATATGGAAATAATTTAATTTTAATTTTAAAAATCATATATAATTAATAATAATGATAGGGTTATAATTGTCCAAAAAAAAATATATAAAATTCTAATAAAAAAATAAATTTTAATTGTGAAATTTCATAATTATTTTATCTAAATCTTTCTAAAACCTATTATCCATGTTTTTAGTTCCACAAATATGCCATTTCCTACCATTCCACTAATTCTTCTCTTTACACTTGGCTGGCTAGCCACTTACCGCAGTATCTACAAGAAATGCAGGCCCAATTAGCCCACCTGCCAAAACAATTCTACCTGGTACCAACGGTAAAAAGTTGTTTGTTATTCCATACTAAAATTTTCAAACAAAACAAAGTGACAGTAAAAAAGAAATAAAGAAGCTCCTTCAGAGACATAGGGCAGATCCTGAGATGAAAGTTTCAGTGGAAAGAAAACATTATCCAAACTTCTTTATTATGAAGCATAAAAAGAAGAGTCCATTGCACAAGGCTTCTCAAGCACATCTTTTCACCTCCTCTATTCTCTTTAACCAAAGCCTCTGAAAACAAGATCCTACTTGATTCCCATATTTCCATGGTCAACCAAACAAAAGCAAAGAGAGAGACTGCAATTTTTTAAGCTTTCCAGCATGTTTCATAAGGTATAAGCAATGGAATGATTTGATAATAAACATAATGATAAGTGTTTTCAAGTCTAAAAATGACCATATAAATGTTATCGGTGTCGAACTCGAACTCGAGCAACCTACAAGAGTTCACTTGGAAGCATAAACATATTAATGAAGTTATATATGATTAGGGTTTCCAAGAGCAACTCTAATACTTCTACACAACTCTCTTTCTCTCTATCTATCCCCACCAAAAATGGAAATTAATCACCTTCTGTACTCAACTAACTTAAAATGGCCCCTGACATTTTACAATCCCTCAAGGATGGAAGGACCAACGGGCCACAAAGAGGAACGTCTGGATAGCGGGAACCATTATCCATCGTTCGTTTAACCTCTGGTCCTCATGATTGTGATGCTTCCCTTTCCGCCTTCAGTGTGAATCTTGGTTTTACCTACTACAGGCTTTCCAGAGAAAGCTGAAGTTGGGTAAGATTCAGATGGATCTTCGGGTTGATGCTTCAATTTTGATGGTGGAGGTGTACGGATGCGTTGGTTTATGTCCTTCAATGTCACATCTCCATGGAATCCACAGGGCTTGATAAAGGCAAATGGATAGGCAACTGAAGAAGCCAATTTAGTGGGAGTTCTAATATATGACTTCCGACCTGCACGTATAGACAAATGGTTTGCAGGAAATTAATTTGGATGGATAAAGGTGAAAGAATTATCAGTGACACGAGGAAATCAAGCACAGTGCGTCAACACTGTAAAGAAACCTTCAAAATATGTCATCAATTGACATTGATATAAAACATACAGCGGTCTCATATTCTTCAGCAAAAATGAAACACTACAAAGTTGAGCAGATTTAAACCTTTAAAAATTATGTTCGGAGGAGCTCGAGTAGGATGATGTTGGACGGCATTAGATTTGAACTCAGGTGCACCATCACAAAACTCTACAAGTTCAAATAAACTAATGTCATGTGACACTTCAAAAGAAAATTTACTGTGAAAGGAAAAAACATAACCAAATGTCACCTGATACATCAATTTGAATGTCCGAAGTCCCAGCAAAGCTCCTGAGTTCCACATTGTAAGGCATTTATATAATTTAAAATAATAATTTCAAACAAAACACTTTGGATGCACGCAAACAAAAAACATACAAATCCTCGGGACTACAATGCATATCGGCATCATTAAGGCATTCAGCAATCCAACCTTCAGGTGAGTGATCCAAATTCTCGTGACAGGAAATGAGCACATTATCTGAGACAAATACATAACGATTAGACAAATCCAAGAAGCAAACAAGGACATCAATACATAATTTTTACACTAAAGTAGTGTCTAGTTTGAGACAAACCTGCAAGTCCAGAACACTCAGGAATCCCATATGAAACTTCAGCCAGAGCTGCTGGACTGGAAACATCCTTATTCTGGATATAGAAATATAACAATAGGACACTTCAAATTCACCCAAATTCTATGATAGTAATAAATTTGTTCCTATTGACAAGTCTAACATCATATTCGATAACTTAAATTTTCATATCTGGGAGGATCTAGCACAAACAAGCATTGAAAAATACTCAAGTTACAGGTGAACAATGAGATAATAAATAACATAGCTTTAAAGAAAATACAAATGAGAAGCCTGCTTTTGGCCTATAGAAATTTTATATTCGTTATGAGATTTAAAAGAGAGAATGTATCAATGAAGCTGCTCGTTAAAGCATATCTCGTAAACATTAAAGATTGCCAGTACGCTCCTTGCAAACAACATGAAGTTCATTTTACTGACAATATTAACGAGAAAAGAAGAAGAGAGAAAAACACATCATCAATCATGATAAGCAATAAAGTACAACAAATAATATGATTGACAAGTTTGACTCAAGTCCATCCGAATTCTTCGGTCACACAACATGATTGCTTAACTTGACTAACAAAAACAGAAACAAACAAACAGGATATGTATATCACTTGCATGTGATCTTAGAAAGCATGGTCATACAGCATGCTTGCTTAGTTCGAATATAAAACAAAAAACAAAACAAAACAGGATTTGTATATCACTTACATGTGATTTTAGAAATCTAGAAGACAAATCTTCACGGCAGAGGGAAGTTTCCAAATCTTGAGCAGTAAACTGCAACATCCGCCGTCTCTTTGCTTGTGAATGAGTTTCCCTCGATTCTTCTGATTTCTTGTTCCTATCATCTGAATCCCACTTCTCCACATTAAAAGTGACAAAGAACCAAGCACTCTTTCAACTAAATACAAGTGATATACATCGTACAAAAAAATGGTTTACATGGAAGGAATTGAGGGGTTAGAGGAAGGTGTAAAGTTCTTACCACTACACGTAACATGATATGCTAAGTCCCCACAAGCTTTAACAGGAGTTGTTTCATCAAACACATACGAAAGATCACCATTTTCCGAGACCCCGTCCCACAGGCATTCTGATATTTCTGCTCATGAGAATGAAAACGAAACGATGTCTCCATAATGAGCAAGTTTAATACTACATAATTAGATAACGCATAACATAACAAACAAATTAAACCAGGTAACACTCACCTATATCAGTATCCTTCTGAATAGTATACCCATCACCTTCCCAATTCCAAGTATCACTAATAAAATTGCATATAAAAGCAATTAAGAAAATGCACAATTATTCAAATGCAGCACTTAATAACATAATAGAAATGGAAAATAATCAGTGCAATCTTAACTAAACAAGTCAACTAAAAGAAGTCTAACATTGAAAAGGATAAAATTAAACCATGGGTGAGGATTTTCTCAGCAAAATGACAACCATTTATCTCAAAAAGAACCGATTAAACAATTGGGATCCGAAAGAGGACAGGACTGCAAGAACACTACAAACAATATAACAAGTAATTAGCTCTCAATGATATAGTACATTGGTGACACCTCAAGTCGTCAAACACAAACCAAAAAAGCACAAAAGAAAACAGTAATGCAATGACCCATTGCTTCAATTAGATCCATAAGCCTCATCCTCGTCCCCATAACAACCTCAATAACAAATTAAAGAGGATGAAAATCAGTGTCGATAAAAAAAACAACACAATCCCAGACAAAGCTCCCGAAACTCTCCCCTCTAACACCACAGCCATCTAAAAAGAAACCCCCAAAGCAACTCCCCACAAAACAAGAAATGAACAAGGAGAAATAGATCTTCCAGGAAAGACCCATTACAAGAAATCTTAGAACAAGCATCCAGAAACCAGAGCAATCAAAGAAAGACACAGATAGAAGAAGAAGGAGATGATTGATTTTACTTGTTTTTGGCGGCATCATCCATGATTGAAAAAGTGAAAGAAAACGGAGGGTGATGAATTGGTGTTGAGTGCGATCGAAAAAGAGGGGTTTGAAGAAGAGAGAAAGAGGTTGGGAGGCTGCTGGTGGATGTTTGTGTGGGTGTTTTGGTAGATAATGGGGGATTATGGGCGGAGAAGAAGGAGAAAAAGTGCCCACTAACCGAGTAACTCGCAAACCAGCGCCTTAGTAGTCCTCTTTTTCTTTTTCTTCTTCTTTTTTCTTTTTTTTTTTTATATTTATCGATTTTAATTTTCAATTTTACTGTTCCCAAAGGGACACAAAGAGATATCAAAGAGAAAACACATAGCCACGTGACAGTGACAGCACGCTTTTACTCTTAAGGGTTCCGCTTTTTTTTTACCACTCTATTATTATTTTTTTCTACCATAAAATATCTATCCTTCTAAGTCAAAAAAAATTAAGTTTTTTATTTAATAATTAAGTCTTTATCACTAAAGAAAATTATAGTTATTGTTAATAATATATCTATTCTCATTACATTAAATTGATGATATTTTTATATATTTTATTAGCATTCCAGGAAATTATCAAAGATATCTCTTGATATTTAACAGTGAAATAGGGAAATTGTGAGGTATAAAACCAAACTATTTACTAAATATAACAAAATATTTAAATAACCATAGTTTCAAATGTTTTGCTATATTTTATAAATAATTTTAAAATTTTGCTAGTTCTTAAAATGTTTTTATTTAATATTGATACCAAACTCTTTGATTTGACAGATGTATTGACCAATGCTTTCATCCTTAGTCAGGATTATTGAGATACCATTTTATATTTTAAATTAAATTAAATGGTTAAATTATATATATATATAAAAAGTTTTTGTACAAAGTATGGAGAAAAATTGTCAAAAATAGAAAATTTGAAAAAATATTTATGCTTCATAGAAAATCAATTATAATGAATTTTGTCTTTTAATAGTTTTTTTTTAGGTTAATTTTAATAAATATAACAAAACGTCAAAATATTTACAGCCCGTGTAACAAAATAAAAAAGTCCATGATTTTTTTCATAAATTCCATGTTTGCCATTAAATAATGCGAATGATTTTTCACTTCTTTTTCTTCTTCTTCTTTGCAATTTATTCATCTCCTCTCCGTATTATTAGTTTCTTATATTATTATTTCTTCTTCATTTTACAGTACTAAGATGGTTTAGATTTGGTACGAGATCGTTCAGATTAGGTAGAAAGGTACAAGATCGTTTAGACTTAGTACAAGATTGTTTAGACTTGCTACGAGATCGTTTAAACTGGGTACAAAATCATTTTTTCACATGCGTGTGATCGATTAATCGCGGAGTATTTTTGTTATTTCACGTTGTGGGCTTGTGAGCTTTTTCACTTTTTAAGATTGTTCTATACGGTATAAATATTTTTTGGTTATGTTATATTTTTTAAAAAAACTTCTTTTTTCTAGGGGTCTTTTAAAAAATATAACAAAGTGACAAAATATTTACACGGGTCCACAATGAAAAATACAAAAAATGTCTCGTGATTAATTGACATTCAAGGCTTAATATATTTGAGAAACGATCGTTTACATTTGGCTATTATTTCCTACACGATCGTCTAGATTTGGATAGTAAAAGATTTGATCGTCTAGATTTGACTATCCAAATCTAAATGAATTTTTTTCAAGATTCATTGGTACATGATCGTTTAGATTTAATCATTTAAATTTGGGTGACCAAATCTAAAAAACTTTTTTCAAGATTCTTTGGTACATGATCGTTTAGATTTGGTACACGATCATTTGGATTTTGTACACGATCATTTAAATTTGAGTAGCCAAATCTAAACGATTTTTTTTCAAAAAAAAAATCACGATCTTTTACATTTGGCACACTATCTTAAACAACCAAATAATTAAAAAAAATTAGATCTTTTATATTTGGTACAACCAAATAACATTTTGAAAAAATAAAAGAAAATTGTAGAAGAAGAGAAAAAGACAATGGAAGAAAAAGAAAAATTGCATAAGAAAGAAAATGGAAAGGAAGTGCAAACGAAAATATTTTAAAAAAAAATTGTAGAAGAAGAAAAAAAGACGATGAAAAGAAAAAAATCGCAAAAGAGGAAGAGAAGAAAGACAAAAAATCGAAGAAATGCGATGAAAATGAATGACAAACCTGAAATATTTTTTTAAAAATGGTCAATTTCATGAGCTTTTTCATTTTGTTACCCGAGCCATAAATATTTTGTAGTTTGTTATATTTATGAAAATTAATTATTTTTTCTATGAGGTGTGAATAGTTTTTTTTAAAAAAAACCCCTCTTCAAATAATGAAAAATTGTTATGAATAGATGGATAATAATTTTTAACTAGTTTTATAGTAAATTTTATTTTAAACCTTTATTTAATATTAAATCGTAACTACTTAAAATAGAATTACGTAACAACCCAACTTTCCTATAAGTTGAAGTCATTAATATTTAAATAAATGTAGTTTTTTTTTTTAAAAGGAAAGTTAATTTATAAGTTGAGAAAAATTTAAATAATAAGAATTTGGCTTAGTTTTGGGTGTTATTTGTGAAATTGTTTAAATTGTGGAGATTAAGTATTTTGGAAGGATAAGTGGTTAATTTATGGAAATTGGAGTTCTATTGTTAAAATTGGTTTTGATTTATTGGTTGGTGGATTTAAATTGTAAAGTTGGAGGTAT
>CM046886.1:10995086-11089760 GCA_025688845.1 Cucumis hystrix
GTGCCAGGAGTTCCTAAAACTGGAGCAAGGCAACATGACCGTGGAAGAGTATGATCAAGGGTTCGATGCGTTATCCCGGTTTGCACCATTTAGTGAGAACCGAGGCTGAGAGAGCTAACAAGTTCGTCAGAGGTCTCAAGTCAGAGATCCAGGGTTTCGTTCGCGTCCTTAGACCAACCACCCAGGCTGATGCGCTGCGCATGGCTGTAGACCTGAGTTTGCATGAGAGGACGGTGTTGGCCAAGGCTGCAGAGAAGGGACCAACTTCAGGACAGAAAAGGAGTCTGAGCAGTAACCTATAGCAGCACCACACAGGAATTCGAGATCAGATGGGTTGTTCCACCGACACCGACAGCAAGCGACTCAGGTAGGCCAAACCTTGAGGGTATTACCCATGTGTCCAAATTGTGGAAGACACCACTCGGGTCGTTGCCTAGCTGGGAGTGGAGTATGTTACAAGTGCAGGCAACCTGGGCATCTAGCTGATAAGTGCCCTCAGAAATCATACGGTGTTGGAAACCAAACTTCCCCAACCCGTCAGGGGAGAGTTTTTGCCACTAATAGGCAAGAGGCCGAGAAAGCTGGCACAGTGGTGACATGTACACTCCCAATCTTGGGACACTTTGCTTTAGTATTATTTGACTCGGGGTCCTCTCATTCTTTTATATCCTCAGTATTTGTACAGCATATGAATCTAGAAGTAGAACCCTTGAGTTACCTGTTGTCCGTTTCTACTCCATCTGGAGAAATTTTATTGTCGAGTGAAAAGATAAAAGCATGTCAGATAGAAGTAGCAAAGCACGTTTTAGATGTAACTTTATTAGTATTGGACATGCAAGATTTTGATGTAATATTAGGCATGGATTGGCTATCTGCTAACCATGCAAGCATAGATTGTTTTCGCAAGGAGGTAGTTTTTAACCCTCCCGAGGCAACTAGTTTTAAATATAAAGGGGCTGGGACTGTGGTCCTACCCAAAGTTATCTCAGCCATGAAGGCTAGTAAGCTGCTCGATCAGGGTACTTGGAGTATCTTGGCTACTGTTGTGGACACCAGAGGGCCTAAAGTATCTTTATCATCCGAGCCAGTGGTAAGGGAGTATCCCGATGTTTTTCCAGAGGAGCTTCCAGGACTTCCGCCCCGCCGAGAGGTTGATTTCGCCATAGAGCTCGAATCGGGTACCGGTCCCATCTCGAGAGCCCCATACAGAATGGCACCAGCGGAACTGAAAGAGCTGAAGGTCCAGTTGCAGGAGCTGCTGGACAAAGGTTTTATTCGACCTAGTGTGTCACCTTGGGGAGCACCAGTGTTGTTCGTGAAGAAGAAAGATGGGTCGATGCGTCTTTGCATTGACTATAGAGAGCTTAATAAGGTGACAGTCAAGAAACAATATCCGCTGCCCAGAATTGAGGACTTATTTGATCAGCTGCAGGGGCCACTATGTTCTCTAAGATCGATTTACGATCGGGATATCACCAATTGAGGATTAGGGACAATGATATATCTAAGACGGCCTTTCGTTCTCGATATGGACATTATGAGTTTATTGTAATGTCCTTTGGCTTGACAAATGCTCCTGCTGCTTTTATGGAATTAATGAACAGGGTGTTTAAGGATTTCTTAGACATTTTTGTGATAGTTTTTATTGATGACATCTTAGTTTACTCCAAGACAGAGGCTGAGCATGAGAAGCATTTGCATCAGGTGTTGGAGACCCTTCGAGCCATAAGTTGTATGCCAAGTTTTCTAAGTGCGAGTTCTGGTTGAAGCAGGTGTCTTTCCTTGGTCATGTAGTATCTAGTGAGGGAGTTTCTGTGGACCCAGCAAAGATCGAAGCCGTTACCAATTGGCCTCGACCTTCTACAGTTAGTGAAGTTCGAAGTTTTCTGGGTTTAGTAGGATATTACAGGAGGTTTGTGGAAGGATTCTCTCGTATAGCTAGTCCTTTGACCCAACTAACCAGGAAGGGGACTCCTTTACTCCAGAGTCCAGCGTGTGAGAGTAGTTTCCAAGATCTCAAGCAGAAACTCGTTGGTGCACCGGTCCTTACAGTACCAGATGGATCTAGAAATTATGTGATATACAGTGATGCCTCTAAGAAAGGATTGAGATGTGTTTTGATGCAGCAACGTAGGGTGGTTGCTTATGCTTCCCGTCAGTTGAAGAATCATGAGCAAAACTACCCTACACATGATTTAGAGTTGGCAGCAGTAGTTTTTGCACTGAAGATTTGGAGGCACTATTTATATGGTGAGAAGATTCAGATCTTCACTGACCATAAGAGCTTGAAGTACTTCTTCACTCAGAAGGAGTTGAATTTGAGGCAGCGAAGATGGCTCGAATTGGTTAAAGACTGTGACTGTGAGATTTTATACCACCCAGGTAAGGCGAATGTGGTAGCCGATGCTCTTAGCAGAAATGTATCACATTCTGCAGCACTCATTACTAGGCAGGTTCATTTGCATAGAGACCTTTAGAGAGCTGAGATTGCAGTTTCAGTAGGGGAAGTTACCTCGCAGTTAGCTCAGTTGTCAGTACAGTCAACTTTGAGGTAGAGAATTATTATCGGCTAGCTTACTGACCCTTATTTGGTGGATAAGCGCGGCTTAGTAGAAGCAGGGCAAGTCGAGGAGTTCTCCTTATCTACTGATGAGGGACTCATGTTTGACAAACGGTTATGTGTGCCAGCAAACAGCGTAGTTAAGATCGAGTTGTTGACCGAGGCCCATAGTTCTCCATTTTCTATGCATCCAGGCAGTACAAAGATGTACCAGGATTTGAAATGAGTTTATTGGTGGAGAAATATGAAGAGAGAGGTGGCAGATTTTGTTAGTAAATGTCTGGTATGCCAGCAGGTGAAGACACCAAGATAGAAGCCAGCAGGTTTGTTACAACCCTTGGGTGTGCCAGAGTGGAAGTGGGAGAATATATCTATGGACTTCATTTCTGGACTGCCTAGAACCCTGAAGGGTTATACTGTGATATGGGTTGTTGTAGACAGGCTCACGAAATCAGCGCATTTCGTTCCAGGAAAGTCCACTTATACGGCCAGTAAGTGGGCACAATTGTATATGACGGAAGTAGTAAGGTTGCATGGGGTACCAGTATCCATAGTTTCCTACAGAAATGCCCGTTTTACCTCCAAGTTCTGGAAGGGACTTCAGGCTGCCATGGGCACGAGATTGGACTTCAGTACAACTTTTCATCCTCAAACTGATGGTCAGACAGAGCGTTTGAATCAAATTCTGGAGGATATGCTGCGAGCTTGTGTGTTGGAGTTCTCAGGGAGTTGGGACTCCCATTTGCACTTGATGGAGTGTGCATTTGGGAGCACCATAGAGCGTGGTACTTTATTACAAGACTCTAACAAAGGGACTAACAACACATAGGGAGACTAAGTATGGGTCTCTTACTGAGTATAACTTTATATACTCATCCTCTTTAATGTTTAATTTTCAGGTAAAGGTAAAGGCAATGGCAAGCTGGCGAATGACAAAAGAAGTGACTGTGGTTCGCCATAGGGAATAGTTCAGTTTTTCCGCATTTATGTTTCAAGAACTGTTTTTAGAATTTCAGAACTTGAATTATTTTAAAGTATTTTCTTTATTTTAAGGGCCCGAACTAGTATTTTGTTTTACCACTTTAGTTACTTATTATAAAATGATAATAAAAATAACCTAATAGTTTTGGGATGTTACAATACTTTAGCTAAAACAAGACTAAAAAAAATTGTTAAAAATAATGTGTAAGTATTATAAATATAATTATATATTATAAATGTGTAGATATCCATAACCTAATAGGAAATTGCATAAAGTGACAAAAATATTTATAAAAAACAGTTCATGGCACCAACTTTTTCAATATTGCGAATATGACAAAATTAATCATATTAAACGGTAATCATTGGTAATTATAAGGCTATTGGAGGGCTATCAGATGATAATCATAGGGCTATCAGACGATCATCACTTTTAAATTTGCTAATTTTGCAAATTTATAAAATGTTGTGACAGGGGCTTTATTATCACACATTTTTTTACTATTTTTGCAAAAGCTCCTAACCTAATTACCAATTTTCATACAACTCTATGCAATTTTATATTATAACATTCATCCTACTGAGTTTCATATTGTAATCTATATCATGACATGTCCTATAAATAGAGGTGTGTGGTGACTTTGTTAGACACACTATATTTCATTTCAATTGCTTTCTATATTTTCCCTCTTTTCTACTTCTTTTTGTTTTGCTTCATCGTTTTTGTTTCCATTATTTGTTATTATTTCATAACAGTAAGTTAATTTTAGTTGTATATGTTATACAATCCCAATATTTTATTTACAAAAATTAATATTGATTAAATTTTGCAAATTAAAGCTTGTTCAAACAAATTTAACAATGATTCAATGTGTTTGTGTAGGTGACATGCAAACGAGAGTATTCTATGCAATTAATTTGCATAAAACTAGATCATGAAATAGTAACAACTAAATGTAACTCAATTGACTGGGTAGGTTTCTATTTCAATAGGATGACCTAGGCAACTTAGTCTTAATCCTGGGTGTATTATAAACGTCTATTCGTGAGGGATTGTTATTTGATTTGTACGTGTGAGAGTAGCTAAATTGCTGACTCAATATGTCTACCATTTTGGAGACAAGATCAAGTAAAAAGCTAAGAACATAATTACACAATATGGAATTCACTCATTCTTGGAGTAAGTATATGAGTGTTCAATCAAATGGTGTCACTAGTACTTGAACAAATAGTCTTATTTTCTCTATGCCATGAGAGGTTTTTGTTAATTGGTTGGACCATAAACAAGTTGAGAAGCACTGATATTTAAGGACTAAGAAGTAACATAGGGGTAAAACAGTAATTCAACCAACTTGGTGTTACAGACCTTCGTGAAGGACTAACATTTTGTTATTATACCCGTTGACACGTAAATATGTCTACAGTGAGAAGAGCTCAATTGTGAGTCTTTTAATGGAGTGTACACATTAACAAATATGATTAATGTGGTTAATGAGTTTAGCCAATTAATCTCATATTGTTGTAGCTTTAGATCTGTAGGTCTATTAGATTCCTTTTCTAGCTCGTAAAAAGTAATGAAGTCATTATATTTTGGATGCTTCAAATCACATAGGATAATAATATAATGTATGATAATACATTATAATATAAAGTTTATATTTCAATTAATTTTATGATATAAATTTGATTTTGAATTTGATTCAAAATTGATTAACGAGAGGATACAGATATTTGGATGAGCTCAAGTATTCATTTAATGTAAATTAGATTCATATTAAAACTACAAGTTAGAATTAATGCGTATATGACCCATGTTAAAACTTTAGGTTATGAGATAAATATTTATTTGAATATGATTTAAATATGGATTAATTTAAATACAAGATATTCAATTTACTAATTAACTAATTAATTATTTAATTTAATTCAATTTAAATAAATTTTATTATTGGAAAATATTTATTAAATATAATTAATCTAATTAATTGTTTTATTTTAGGTCAATTTAAATTAAAGTAAAGTAAAGTGATAACTTCCACATACTCCCTCTAATTCGTGAAAGTTTCTCATGTTCGCTATCACTCTCTCATTCAACCGCACGACATCTTATTCGACTTAAAAGAATAGCCTGCAGGCATAGAAGAATTTTAACAAAAGATCACACAAGGGTTATGTGGTTTCTAATTTCTAGTTTTTTTTCTCTAAAAAAAAATTCTCAAATTTCCTAAAAGGTTTCCACCAACCTCAATCACAATTGTTAATTGTTAAGAGAATAGAGAGGTAACCAAGTGCTGGTATCCATGATTCCTAATAAGTCGATTGATAGATTCAAAGTCGCCAACGAAAATGGTTTTGTAATATCTGTATGTTAAATTTTAATTTCTAAATGCATGGTTAACCTAGAATTTAAAATTAAATTATGTATTTTGCTAATGTATGGATATTTCAAATCTCAATTAAAATTGAGTTTTGGTTCTGTAAAATTTATTATACTGCCTAAGGACTATCATCCCTTCTAGTCAATAATGATTAATTGTGTTTCAGTCACAATCACCAAAAAAGGATCATAAAAAATGTCGTTGATAGTTTGTTGACAACAGTTGTCAGAAAGTGGTTGTCGAAAAATAATGACAAAAGAATGTGAACGACAATCATTTAAAGTTAGCATATGGTAGATATCCAAAAATGTTCTTTAGAAGTTGGTCAACAATGGTTGTTAGAAAGAAATTGTTGGAGGTTGGTTGATAGTGATTATTTGAAAAACAATTTGCGAAAGTTGATCGCTAGTGTTTAATGAAAAATAGTAGCCAGAAAACGATGAATGGAGGTTCGTTAGTGCAGGTCAACGGTTGTCGGTAATTGTCCTGTGACAATCGCTTGGAAAATGATCATCTGAAGTTTGGCCAACGATGATAATCAGAAAACAATCATCGAAGATGGTCTGAAGCATTTGTGGGAAAAAATCGTAGACGAAAATTGGTTGTTGATGATTTCGTGAAAAACAATGGTCGGAGGTGCACTGTGATGGTTGATGGAGACGGCGGTCGGATATTGGTCAAACGATAGTTGATGGAGATAGTTATCAAAGGTTGGCTGGTGAGGAAAGTAAAGGTGGTGGCCAACCAGAATGCTTTCATACAAATTAGGGAGATTAACCTTTAAATACTCAAAGTTCATTTTTCTAAAAGTTGGTTTGAAGTGTTTATCTTAAATCACATTATTTTATAAATTCATTTTTTCAAAATCCATTTTAAATAGGTATCAAACACATTTTTTTTTTAAATAACTTATCTTTTAAATTTAATTACTTAGAAATGCAATCTAATATACTCTTAGTTATTAGCAGCTTTTTTTTTTTGCGTAAACTTAAGCATGTTGTTAAAATTAGTTAATATATTTTTTACTAAAAAGTCAAAGATTAAATCATTGTTCTCACTCATAGTTGAACTTTAAAAAAGTATGAATAAAAAATAAATCTTTGACCTATCTTAAATGTCAAGTTTAATTAGGAATATTTTCAAAAACAGTAAAAATATTAAAACCATTTTCAAAATACAAAATTCATCAAATTTTTGTAGGCACTTAAATTTTGTTTCTATATTTTGTAAATAGTTTTTGTTTTCTATTCATAGCAATTTTTCTTAAAGATAATGTATTTATTTATTAATAATATATTTGTTTGGATTTCCTATACTAGAAAAACAATTTAAATTTCCTTTACAAAATTCATTATACTATAAATATTTTTATTCATTTACTATTTTTAAACTTTTTTAATATAATGCTTTAAAAAGTGTTTTATAATTAATATACTTTCTTTACAATTTTATGATCATAGCTTAATTTTAAAGACTTTAAACCTCACCTATTCAATTATCTTTTCCTTTTCCATTATTTTTATTTTAAAAAGTCCAAATGAATTAAATTTACATGTATAACAAACAAATATAATTTTCAAAATAAAATAGTAATCATATAGTGTCTTTTTTTCAATCCTCCACTACACGAAAAAGAATAATAGTCTGATGGTTTAATTAGTCGAAAAATGTCAAAAAATGCATGAGACATGAACTTTTGACAAACAAAATGTTGTCGACCAATGGGTTAGAAAAACAACTCCTAACGCGCACTAGGAGTCCGTCGGGTGTTGTCATGAACTCTCGATGGTATTCACACATCGTTAGGGACTCCTATTGCATATTGGGAGTTGTTTACCCAAAATGAGAAATAGATAACGTATCTGTTGATGGCCAAAGCCATTGGGAGTGCATGAACTCCCAAGAGTATCGTCGGAGTCATTTCTTCAAAGTTTTTGTACTTTTTTTGTACCAATTTTTTTTTATAAATAGTCACCAAAATAAATTAAAATTGAAAATATTAATTATATCAAACAATATATATTAGATAACAAAATTGTAACACAAAGTCGATATATACAAAGTTATATTGTATGTTACGAAGATTATAAAAAAAATTACATAATGGTGTATAAAGTGCTTTTGAATTAATAAATACATGGGAGAAGATGTCTCCAAAAACATCTCCAGACGTCATCTTCAAATAAGTCCTTACCTATAATCACATCAAATAAAGCACATTGTTACAAAATTTAAAAAAAAAAAATCTAACATTCCAACTAAAAAGTTCCATAAAACCTCATCTAACTTTTCAAAACAAGATAGCATAACAAATAAAGATGACCATTCACCCTTAAACAAGTAAAACAAAATCATTCACCCCTAAACAACAAGTTAAGCAAAAAAGTTTGACATAACACTTAAGCTAAAAAACGAATAAAAAGTATTAGAAATCTACGAGCTTAATAGTTAGCGAATAAAAAAGTATAAGAAATCTACGAGTTTAATAATTTGAAAAATTAGTGGTTTTTTACCGACCACTCCACTTTTGAAAAATTTACCACAAGACAACTTATTTATTTTTAAACGAATCATATTTATAGCGAAAACCAATTATATTTAAAACATATAAAAATGCCACTTTTACTCTTTTCTTCTTATTGTTTTTTCAATTCAAAAATTACCAAAAGTGTGAAGAATTGAATAATCAACCCTAAAGGCTAAAACTAATAATTGATATTTTTTCATTGATAGGTTTGAATTTGCGATCGATTAGCATAGTAAGAATTAAAAGGTGTTAAAAAAATTTGACCTCGAAAAATCAATCAACCCAACCTAAATTTGAATTGAATTGGATTCAAATAAACGAAAATCTCATGAGTTGAGTTGGTTCATTGGTTTAGTAAAATAACACGATCCAACTTAAACTTATAATTAATTTAAAAAATATATATTTGGTCAATATTAATGTTTTTTTAGAAAATTCTCTATCAACTCTTAAAAATAGCTTTTTAGCACTTTTGAAAGAAAATAGTTCAAATCCTCCTCTTCAAGTTGTATTACATGTATAAAAAGAATTAAATCAGTCAACATTATTAACTTCAACTCTCAACTAGCACCTGTATGTACTTGAGGAAAGCAGATTCCATGATCAATTTAAATCTCCCACTAGCTTGAGTAACTGAAACCAATCCAATACAAAAATTTTATTAGTTGATTTGGTTGAGTTAACTTTTTAATAAGAGTTGAACAATTTGATTGGATGCAAGAAGTTGTTCCATCCAATTCAATCCACAAATACCCATGTTAAAAGTTGAAATTTCGACTTTTCACCCTGCAAAATAATATAATAGTATTAGTAATAATAATAAAAAAAAAAAAGAGAGTAAGAATGCAAATGTATTAAATAGCCACTGCACTGCACACGTGTACGGCAGGATGAACATGATTTATACTAACTAAGTGTCACGCGCACATTGAATTGTGCCGTTGGGGCATTAAATTCTTTCAGCCAATTGGCATCCGGAGAATAAGGGAACAATTACACATTATTTTATTGCCAAATATAATTTATTAATGCTTCAAATTCCATTCTACTTAATGTAAGGTTGCATCTACCTGACTATTCCCTCGAAATCTTCAAATTTTTTTTTAGATTGGATTTCTTTTCCCTTGTGGGTGTTTTTTATAATGATTTCAATTTCGAATTTTCTAATCTTTTTTAATAATAGACTGATTTATGTGTTTGATAAAAGGAATATTATTTTTTTAGTTCATCTAGTAAGGACAAAATTTAATCTTGTGTGTTAGAGGGGTTAGTTATGTTCAAGTTCAACATCGAGAGAAAAAAGAAATTGAAAAGATGAATTATTGTAGTAGTGATTCTTTTAAATATAATTATTGTGGGTGAATTATGGAATCAAGGGAATAATAGTAAAACAACAACAAGAGAAAAATAGAAGAATGGACCAAGGAAAAGCATGTGGGCTTGGTTGGCCACAGCCACACCCGAGTCCATGATGAAAATTTGGGAGCCATAAGTGATGTCTTAGGAATAAACTCTGATGTGCCTTGGCAAGAATGTTGGGTTGGGTTGTCGCTGCCTAAGAAAGATTCACACCCAACTGGTCCAGAAGGAAACCCTGGTAAGATGAGAAATGGGAAATATTTGATAAAATAGGCTCAAGTAAAAGTACTAATGGAACTTTAAGCCAAAATAGTCCGATCCACATCGACTTAGACCAGAGATGAGGTTGAGGTCGAGATCGACCTCTATTTAGCGATCGAAGCACGCTATGATCTATTTTAAAGGTTTTATATTTTAACGATTTTATATTTAATTAAAATTAATAATAAAATTTAAAAGGTTTCAAAAACCCAAATAATATTGTAACTTATTAATCTCTCCACAAAATATATAAAGGCTCATCTTCTACTTTTTTTTTTCAACAACATATTTGTTTTCTTTTTTTAATTTTTTTCTTCATCTTTTAGTTTTTAAGTTCTTAGATTTAGAAGACTACATCCCATATTTGGTTGGTAACCCAACGTCGTGGATATTGCAAAGTCGTATTGTTTATTATTGAATGTTAGCGTATCTTAAATAATAGTGTGCTCTAAAACTGCAATTAGAAGCGAACACATTTTCATATTATTACATGAGCACTATTTTATTTGATCAAATTAATTAAAAATTAACAACCTATATAATTTATATGTTATATGATTGTTATATAAAGCATAATAGAGGTCTATTATACGATTAGTTGTCTAAGTTATAAGAGTTGTAAAATTAATTAGATATCTAAATCTATAACAAAAATAAATTAATGTTCACCTAGGTTTAACAAATTGCACCAACTTTTCATAGAAATAGGTCAATATCTTGTACAACTAGCTACAAGAGACTCACCTAATTAGACATTGATGAAAAGTCAAATAAGTTGACTAAGGTTGGAGGTTCTTAAGTTGACGGTTTACGAAACACTTGCTGCGTACATGGAGATCAAAACCAATTCACTGCAAGAAAGGGGGGCTCTCCCGACGCATAAAATCGTCGGGAGATATATGAAAAGCGTCGGAAAAGGCTTTTTCGATGCATAAATATACGTCGGGACACAAGTCCGAAAAAATGTGTCGGGAGAGGAACTCCTGACGCACAACATGTTGTGCGTCGGGTGTTCCTAGACATCTCCCGACGTTGTATGAACGTCGAAGATGCTGTCAATATAGCGTCAAGAGATGTCTAGGAACTTCCGACGCACATGTTAGGAACTCCCGACGCACACTTTTTTTAAAAAAAATACCTTACATTAATTCCTAAATTCAAATTGAAAATTTTAAATTCAAACTCAACTTCAACACTTCAAATTGAACACTTCAAATTCAAAACTTCAACCACAACTTCAACACTTCAATCTCAACATTCAACACTTCAATCTCAACTTCAACACTTCAAATTCAAATTCCTAAAACCTACAACTAATTCAAAATCCTAACAACACTTCAAAATCAATTTCAATACTAAAACCTACAACTAATTCAAAATCTAAATATTAAAACTAATTTGAAATCTAAAATCTAAAACCTAAAACTAATTTGAAATCTAAATACTAAAACTTATTAACTAAAACAAAACAATAACTAAACTAAACCACTTACCGACGGCGACGACAATGCCCTATTCTTCTCGATCTCCCTCTCCCTCTCTCGGTTTTATTTCTCTTTTCTGTTTCCATTCTGTAAAGAATGGAGTTAAAAAAGATCGAGAACTCCTGACGCGCAACAAAAACGTCGGGAATAGCAACCTAATTTCGACGCGATTAATGAAACGTCGGAAATCCCTAAACCTATTCCCGACGCGATTAATGACATGTCGAAAATCCCTAAACCTATTTTCGACGTTGTTGACACCACGTCGGAGGAAAGCGTAACGTACAATTAATGATTTGCCCTTCCTCCGACGCAACACTGTAGACGTCGGGAATAGGTACCCATTTTCCGACGCACCTGACACCACGTCGAAGGAAGGCCAAACCTCTTCTGACGCTACACTTTCCACGTCGGGAATAGTGATCCATTTCTCGACGTACCTGGCACCACGTCGGAGGAACCCTAAACCATTTCAGCCAATTCCGACGCACATGTGTCTACATCGGGAAACACCAACTTCTACCGACGTCATGTTTCCCGACGATTTTTCCTGCATCGGGAAACGCCCGATTTCTTGTAGTGATTCTTGAGTCTAGTTAACCTAGTTTTATGAGCATGTGTGAAAGATGTGAGGTTATAAAAATGGTTTATCACCTAAATATCGTAGGTTAAAATTTATTATAAAAGTTACACTTGGATTCAACACCAAGACTTATGGTATGTTTAATTAGCTAGATTATATGCCAAGGTAAAAGATTACATGAAGTCGTGTAAAACACTTCAACTAAAGAGAAGTAATGTACTTTTAACTTTAGCGTCTCTAAAAGTTCACACCGTGAGATTCATGCTCCACTTTGGGCACCTTGGGAGTGGACTCCATTCGAGGGTGTTTGCATGAGTCGATACCAAGGTGAATAGATGGAGTTGTTTATAGTAAGTGGTGACGGATATGTGTTAACATGTCCTAAGGTCTCTTCCATTAGGTTACACCGAGACCTATAATGTGCTTGCATGTCTGGCCTGAAGCGATCTTACTAATTGATGGGTTGTATTATAAGAGTCGGAACACCGTAAACTCTAGAAATGGATAAATGTTTGCAATTATATATTTTCGACTTCGAGAGCATATTGACCTTAATCTTAAAAACTCAAAAGTGGAAGGTCATACATAAAAATATATAAAGTGTTAGTATATTCTTGACCAAAAGTAAGAGTTATTGAGATAGTGTTTAATCAAGATGGTCTTGGTTCAATGGAGGGATAATCGACTACCCTTTGGTGGAGATTACTCTAAACCATTGAAATATCATTGCAGAATATAATGTTAGGTACATTATTACCTTTGCTAAAGCATGATTGGATTTCTTTTAAGGGTTTGTAGCATACCTTTAGTAGAATTTGTTTATATTCCAATATATCTAGCTCACTAATCCATTTGTTAGATTATAACTAACTTACCGGTGATAACTTTGTAACATTGAAATCAAACTTAATTACGATATTAGTACTCGATGATCTACGGTTTTTCTTAACAGAGGAGTGTCCTCCAAATCCTGGGTCAACAAATAAATAAAGTGTTTCAAGAATCTTATGAAAGATGGTTTCGAACAAATGAGAAGACTAAATCCTACACTCTGGCAAGCGTATCTGATGTGCTAGCCATGAAACACGAATCAATTACAATAACAAGGACGATTAAGGAATTGTTGCAAACTATGTTTGGCCAACCATCTTTCACATTGATGCATGAGGTTATTAAGTATGTATATAACTCCATAATGAAAGAAAGGACCTCTGATAGAGAACATGTCCTGGACATGATGGTTCACTTTAATCCAACTGAATTGAATGACTCTGTCATCAATGAGAGAAGCCAAGTATGTATATAACTCCATAAGTTGGAAAATAACTTAACTTCTTTCTTGAATGAGCTTCAAGTTTATCAATCTTTGTTCAAGTCAAAATGAAATGAGGGAGAAGTAAATGTTACTAGTTCCAAGCAATTTCTGAAAGGATTGTCTTCAAAGAATAAATTTGGTCCTTCATTCAAGGGAAATAGTATCTTAGTAGATATGAACAACATATATTACAAAGAAATACAAAAAAGGAAGACAGAGAAGATAGAGGATATTACAAGTTAGGAGGAAACGAAAAAATGGACCTTCACCACTCAAACTCTAAGCTCTCACTTACAAGCTAACTGAAGAAGAAGAAACTCTTTATAGCAAGCTAAAAAGGCTATTCCTTTCTGTCTTTCTCTCTCTAGACCTTGGCCCCTTTCAGGCCCTTCTCTCTGGTCCATACGGACCCCACTTTAGCCCATGCAAGCCTCCTCTCTTTGATGAAGAAGGATGCTTTTTATAAGAAACTTTCGGTGGGCAATTATTATTCTGATCAATTCAGCCTTGATGGCAGCCTTGTCACGTAACATCAACTTCAACTACCATCCTTGCCGTCTAGTGAATCTTCCTCACGTGATGATGTGGTTCCTCGTCTAGAGGTGTTAATCGCCAGACGAGTTCCCATTATGTAGCCTTTGCGCGAGATGCCCCATGCGATTCACTAGTTTCTTCCTTTCTAATCATCCTACGTTAATTAATACATGGAAATCACATAAAACAGGCATAATGCTCATGTAAGATGTATTTCTAAATATGTCATGAGTTTTGATTCTCGTTAATCCGTTTTGGCCTCATTATTTTAATAAAAGAGGCTATAATAATGGGTATTTATACACGTTATCATGAAGTCCCATGCAAGTTACACATTGACTAGCAGCGAACGCGTTACTTTTTGTAAGTACCTGAAATCAGTTAAGTTTCCTAATGCATTTGTTTCTAATATTTTACGATGTGTGAATGGTAGAGATGAGAATATATAAGTTCTTAAGACCCATGATTGTCACGTTTTGCTTCATCGAATTCTAACTATCAGTGTTCGAGCATACTTACCAAAGAATGTGTACACCGTTATTACTCAACTATGTAGTTTTTTCCTTGACTTGTGCGCAAGGATGATAAGAGTAAGTGATTTGGATCGATTACAAGCAGATATCATTATCATACTTTTCAAATTGGAAAAAATATTTTCACCTGCCTTTTTCAGCGTAATGGTACACCTTGCTATTCACTTACCGTATGAAACAAGTCATTGGTTCAATTATTTATAGTTGGATGTATCCCATTGAGAGAAATCTACGCACGCTGAAGCAGTATGTCCGAAACAAAGCACGTCCCGAGAGTTCTATTGTCGAAGCATATGTGATGAATGAATCAAGTAATTTTTGTTCTAGATATCTAAGTGGGATTGAAACTCAATTTTCTCGAGATGAACAAAATGATGATAGCATTCCTGAAGATCCCTTGGTCAGTTTGAAGATTTTGTGTAGAAGGTACAACCATTAGGCATGACAAGTTCGCAATCTCTATCACAAGAAGAGAAATGCCAAATACATTGGTACATCTTGAACAATGTAGACAAAATTGCAAAGTACCAAAAGTACGTACTTTCAACTATATACTTCACTATCGCTTTACGTTTTGTTAAGTCATGATCGTCATAAATACTCATAACTATGAACTTTAAAAAACACTTGAGGTTGATATGTCGTCAGACAAACAACTCTATCAACTAATTCAAAAGACTTCAACGACATTTCTTGATTGGTTCGGAGATCAGGTATGTAGAGTACATAACTCCATTTCAAATTAATATAGGCATATTTCATACTTATATTCATGAGCAAAACAATTTTAAGTCGATGAAACGCGTGCAGGAGAAAACCTTTCTGATGATTTCTTCTCACTTGCGATGGGACTTTCACTTGATGTTCGATCGTATAGTGGATGCATCATGGGTGGGGTACAATTTCATACAATAGATCGTGATTTGTGACGCACATCACAAAATAGTGGAGTCATGGTAGTCCGTGAAAACAATGCCAACGAAAGCGCTGAGAACAATTTTTACGGTGTATTATATGAAGTTCTTTCCGTTCAATATTCGATGAGATATTGTGTTTGGCTATTCAAGTGTAGATGGTTTGATACGAACAAGAACAAAAACCATAGGACACATGTTGAATTAGGGTACAAATCAATCAACACTCATTTTTGGTTTCCTGATTAACCAGTTATTCTAGCAATTCAAGCACATCAAGTTTTTTATATCGACGACCCAATAAATGTTGCAAATTGGAAGGTTGTTCAGATGGTCCAAAATAAACGTATCTGGGACGTGCCCAAAGTGGATGATGTTAAGGATCAACAACTGAATGTACTCAAAATCCTTGTCGAACATCCTGTGGATGATCACATTGAGGATGACACCCTGTGCAGACTTGACGTTGATCCTACAATCGTGGAAAGATCGGTTGTGTGTCATGTCATTGGTGACTTCATAAACGATGATGACAAACAATTATTTGTTCAAAGCAAATCAATTGATGATGAATAATAATAATGATGAATCATGTATTCACATATATTTCGTTTTTTATATATTCAGTAAGTACTCTCATATGTTTAATTAATTTTGGTTTATTGTCCTCAGGTACTACTACTATGTCTAATTTTCCTGGTGGTTACGATGAGAGTGATGATCTTTTTTATTTAAATGCTGAGGAGTTTAATAACGTAGGAGGTTCTTCATCGATGGGCGACACGTCAGGTTAGTCATCGTTACATAAACAATTAATTGCATAAGCCTGAAGTTTTGTTTATGAAATTATTCTGTTTTCGTAGATGGCTCTCAACCAATTGTTTGCACTTCTAGGAGACGGGAGCACTCGAGGAACATGGAGTTTGAACGATATGTCACACAAAATGGAAAAATCCCTATATCTATTACTCCAGGATAGAATAGGTTGATTTCCCCACACGCTATTCGCTTCATCTGTACCATCGACGTGGTAACTCGGGTTACTTTTCCAGTTCGCTTTCTTAAGTGGACTGAAGTTACACTAGCGTATATCGAGCTCGGGAAGGACGCTTTACAGGTAAGTTTTAAAACTAATCGTACATATATGTTAATTACCTATATATATATAGAATCCTAATCTATGTGTACTTTTCTTTTGTACCAATTTTTCGTGCTGGATTTTATAGATCCAACACTTACTCGGTTCGTTGAACATTAAATGCTCACCACTTGAAAGGAGTTAAGGAGGCAGAACCACCACTATGTTAAAAAGTTCAATGTCCCTGAACAGGCACGTGCCAACCCACCCCCAAGATTGAAGAATCGTGTGGAAGATTGACAGTTTCTATGTGACCTACCTTACTCGACAATTTCAAGTGGTTTAGAACTTTTAATGTTCTCAAATGGTAGCTCATTTTTGTTTTTTGTATGTAACATTTTGATTGTTTGCATGTATGAGCAATCAACGATGACCAGGACTGATAAAGCGAAGCAGCACTACAACCACAGTAGCGGCGCCAAGTTGTTTCTACAACGAGCGCATGAGCTCAATAAAAAGTGGGGTCATCCAATCGACCGTGTGGAGTTGTTCATGGAAACACACGTTGGGATGACCAGTTCATTTCGCTAGCGGCTGCAGATGCTTTGTAAGTTTCTGCTATGCTTTTGTCTTATTTTGTACATATATTTCATTTATACGTTTTACTTAATCAATCAAAATTTTATTGTAGAATCAAATGTTGGAACTCCAGTCCCAGCCCACCCTAGAGGGTTCTGAACCACTCATTGGGAACGAGATATTCCATACAATTTTGTGTAGACAACCAGGCTACTCAAAAGATATTGGGTGGGGCCTAGGCCAAAGTCCTAACACTCTGTTGTCAGTTCTTCCTTTACAGCCAACGAGTGAGAGATGCAAGCTAGGGAGGTTATCGAGCTAAAAACTTGTCTTCAGGAATTAAAGGAAGAAAGTAGATGGAGGCACGAAGAAAATGCTCGATAGATGGAAGAAATGAAGAAGATGATTGAAGAACTCACTCGGGCAGCGAGAGGGCTTTGATTTCTTCATTTAATATACGTAATTTTCAACTTTTACGTTCTTTAATTTCTTATTGGGGTGATATATATTTAAACTTAATTTCGTGTCATTGTAGGTTTGAGGGCATGTGGGGACTACATCCGCATCGATTAGATTATGTTTTTTGTTTTTTTTTTTTTTTAGTTTATGTTATTCATGTAATTTTTCGATCTACAAACGTGTGTATTTTTGTATTTGAATTAATTTTAATATATATTCAATTTGATATTTTTTTAATTTATGTTACTTGTTTTAGAATTTCAATCAATTTAGATCGAATTCGATCCCAATATCAACAACAAAAAGTTAAATAATAAAAAATATAAAAAATTGTAAAAAGGTTTTCTCGACGCAGAGGAGGTGTCGTAAATGGTAGCCTCTAACGATGCGGTGTCGTCCCAACTTATGCCGATGCCGTGTCAATCTTCCTTTTAAGCCGACGTACATAGCGACATTGCCAATTTCGTATTGTCAACAAGTTGAACTTACATCGACAAAACACTTATGTCGACGCTTTGACCTAACGTCGACATTAGTTTATTGTCGACAAATCATGCGTTGGCCAAACCCTTATGCCGAAGTTATCTCGCTCATGCGTCGACATTACCTTTTACGATGCAGCACTCACTACACACGTGCCAATGTGCCTTTATGCGTAGGTCTATCTTGTGCTGATGCATTTTGCATTTTTGACGACACATGTTTGTGTTGGCAGAACTCCTGCTTCTTATAGTGCAATGAACTTCTTCAGTTTATCCACTAATTAACCCATTTGTGCCTTCAAATTATGAACAATGGTTGCCATTGCATCAATTGGCTTCCCATTCAATAGGATATCCAGTTTCACTAAATATGCTTCGTGATACCTGGCAACCACACCCCTAATCAAATACATAAATAGATGAATGAGGATGACACAATCATAAAACCTAACTTTGAAAGACTCATCATATTAGCACAATCAACTACGAAAAGCCTATAATACTAGTATATCTAGTTTTTCTAATAACAAGGAAACATATTAAGCTACACGCATTGACTATGAATCAATGTTGAATAAGAAAATTATTTGATAAATTTCAACGAGTAGTTATCTCTTATTATGCCCTTACTCTAAGTCCTCATAATCGAATGATGCATATCCTGATGTTATACTCTTTAATTCATTGTAAAAGTCAACAACAATTTCCCTTAAAGGTAAGCTATACTTCATGAATGCCCTTGCAACACAAAACTTACAATTAATCTTTATAAAAGCCACACACAAAAAACAAGGTATTAAGATGTGTTTGAATTTCATTTTCAAGTGATTAAATTAAAAAAATAAGTTGTTTTGGAAAAAAGATAATGTGTTTAACAACCACCTAAAATAAATTTTGAAAAAAAGAATTTATAAAATAATGTGGTTTGAGATAAACTTCTAAAACCAACTTTCAAAAAAATAAATCTAGTGTGTTTAATGGTTATTCTCCCTAATTTGTATGAAACAATCCGACTATCACTTTCAACTATCCTCACCAACCAACATTCGACAGCTATCACTGTCAACTATCATCAACCAACTTTCTTTCACAATTTTTTTGTGGTTGTTGCCTATCAACTTTTGTTGGTCATTTTTCTGTGACCACTGTTGGCTTATTTTTATCAATTATTTTATGGTAACCGTTACTACTCAACTTTTATCAATCATTTTTCTATGGCTGTTATCGGTCAACTGCCAACAACTATTTTTTTTGTGATTGTCATCGTTTGACTTCCAATGACCATTGTCACCAACCTCTGATTAGCATTTTATAGTAACTATCCCTTACCACCTCAAACTAACATCGTCGATGATCGTTGTCGGACTTCTATCAAAATCTCTATGGACAAATTCTATATATATATATGTGTATGTGTATATAATCTCTTACTGACCACCTCAAACCAACCTCCTCGATGATGGTTGTCGAACTTCTATCAAAATTTACATGGACAAATTATATATATATATAATCTCTTACTGACAAATCAAACAAATTTTTACCTAAGAGCACTTTTGAAAAAGAAGTTCCAAACACACATGTACTTTTCTTTCAAGTTGGTTTTAGAAAAAATGTTTAAATGAAAATGCACTTTTTTTAAAATATTTTTTTCTTAATTCAATCTAAATAGACCCTAAGTTGTTGGTAAAAGATTTTTTTGGAAAGGAAGTTATTAGTAAAATACAAGCAAGAACGACATTATAAGCAAGAACGTCATTACACTATTAACAGATATGCAATAACAAAAGGCACTTCAAGTTTCTAACTTCTAAGCTTTAAGAATAAAAGAAAAGTCTATGGAGGAATAAAAAAATAATTAAACAAGGATCTACTTTATTTTTATTTCAAGTGAGATGTTATGCCTCGATCCAATTTGAGTTTTTAGTTGAAGATCATAGCAGGAATCACAAGATGGTCGATGCTCCATGGTGAGCAGCCGGTGCCACAAGATTATTTCACATCCCAAAGTTTCAAATAGCATACGTAGTTGAACTTCAGGCTTGAGACTATGCAATTGAAAATCATTTTTAATATTTGCAACTCCTTTTTCAATCTTAGATTCTTAATACTTGTCATTCCTATTTCAATTGAAATCATTTTTATTAAAAAAAAATTGTGCACAAATTTTCTTTCCAAAAATAATTTTCATTTTAATCCATTCCCATTGTTTATGAAAAGAAATTGATCCTAAATCCACAAATCTTACCAGCAACAGCACAATAAGAAACTAAAAATTGGTTTAAATAAACACAACCTAGAATGCTCAACAAGTAAATCAACTTATTAATCGAAAAGAATCAAGAGGATTACGATCTAGCGAGGCAAATCTCCTTCGTTTTTTTGACAACTTGCATAACAATCTTCTTCAAATTTGAATCCACATAGGGCAAAACTTCAGTCGCTCCTACAATCAACAGTCGTTACCACCGTATTATTACCAACCATCAAGGATATGTCGCATAGCTTAGATCGCCTAGAATTTTACGATTTTTTTCTTCATCCCTCTTAACGCAAGTTAGTTTGCATTCAGTATTCATCACATTCTATTCCCCTCTACATATTCCTCTATATAAATAAATAGATTAGTATAGTTTTATACTTATACTATATAGAATATATACTGCTTGGTTGAGGAGTAAGCACTATAACTAAGCTTTGATAAAAAATTTCCTATGTTCGACCTTGGCTTACCCAGAAAATCTCCCAGTTTACTTACAGTTGGACAAACATGAGAAAAACTTGTAGTCAACGTACATCATCATGAAATTAGCAACGCATAGATAAGACATGCATCTTTTATTGCATAATCCAAACCTAGACGCCTGTATTAGTCGTATTATTAGAATCGTTCATGATACATCCACGAATGAATTTTGCATAACACAATAATAATAAAACAATAATAAAGAAAATTTTAAATTCTCAACAAGCAAGTTTTTGGTGTCATTGTCAATAATTTTTTTTTCAAAATTAAATATGATGTTTTACTTTGGTTTCAGATAAACACTCAATTTGTGTTGAATCGTGTGTTTATCCGAAGAACATGAGTATCAGCCTACATGAAACAGAGAAGTCTGCAAGTGTAGACTTAACTCAGAAATTGAGTGCATTTTTCATAGAAGAATATGAGGAATCGTGACACAGACGATATTAACAACATATCAAAGGTCCTTCAAACGTCTGAAGCAAAAAAATTCACATCCTCTTCTGTGGAGGATGATCATTAAGGCGTCAACAACAAGGTCTGCACAGTAGACTTAGTGAAGCACCTAGCCATCACTAGCTAAGCGAGGAATGGACCATGGGATCTTCTACAGCACGAGAGAAACTTGTTAAGTCCCTCTGTGGAGTTGTGCAAAGAAAGGACGTGTGGGCAAAAAGTCAAATCATATGAGGCTATAGACTTCAAGTGATCGCAAGACGTTAAAAAAGAAATAACACTTCTAGAGTGGCTGCGTAAAGCCTTGGTTGCGGTTAAGGCCTCAAACATCCATTTTCGAAAATTTGAACATATGAATGCATTTGTAACATATCACGTTCTCTAATCATTTTACAAATTGCTTCATTTTTTAATTTACTACTTTCTTTTAATTTTTCCTTTTACTGCTTTTTAGTTTAGTTATTTTTGACAAGTTTAGGAATAGGTGTTGTGCTTCACTAAGAGCAAATTAGGCAAGTAGAAAATAGGGTTTACGCAATTAAACTGTTGTGTGGGGTAGGAATTAGTGACAAAACATGTAACACGTCAATAGTCATCTTGCGAGTCGGGTAGAAAAGTCCATGGGTTTTTTAGGTTTCACTGGAATTCAGGACGTTTAAATTCAAATTTTAAAATGGGAAAATGATGAGCTACCTAGAAAGCGTAAACAACGGTGTCAGACGTCCCATCTTGTTTAAAATGCACTCATTGTGACCTAACCAAGTGAGGTAACCATCATTTTAACCTCAGTTAAGTCCTATATAAGCACCTAAAAATCCTCATTTTCATTTTTCTGAAACTTGCCTACCTTATGATCTCTAAGTTCTCATCTTCTCCGAAGAGCTTTTCGACGAGTTTTATGTAACTTTCTTACATTTTTCTTCGTAAATTTCTCATTTCTTCCCATTAAAAATGGATGACAAGAAAACCAACACCATTGAGAGGTATTTTTGACCTTAAAACTTACCTAATCATACGAACAATCAAAGAAAGTACGTTCTAATGATTCTGTATCAGAATAGGCTCAATCTAGTCACAATCCCTTACCTGAAGGATCTGAAGGTAATTTTGAGGATTCGATTAACTTGAACCAAGTTTCGATGTGAGGAGTAGAAAGTGAAGGGAAAGATAGAGAATTGAGGAGGCACTTTGGATCAAAGGAATATATTTGGATGTTGATGATGAAGACATGGATGATGTGTTGGAAATGGTTAAAGAAAGGAAGAAAGCGAGAGTTGAAAAGGAAAAGAAGGAAAGAATGGGAAAAGAAAGGAAAGCAAAATAAGAAGAGGAGCGTCGCAAGAAATGCGACGATGAGGAAAGGTGAAGGAAGGAGGAGTCGAAGAAACATGGTGAGAAAGAAAAGGAACAAACCTCCTCTCCTATTGTCCCAACTAAATTCGAGAGGGTCGTGAGAAAGGTCCAAGAGAAAAAGGAGAAGGTAGAATTTGGCCTTCTCAAAATTCACGACACAAGGCATCAAGGCCCTCACACAAGAAAAGAAAGAGGTAAAATTGAGGGAGCGGGAAGAGCACCTCAACCAAATTGATCAAATACCCTTCTCTGTGGAGAAGGAAAAGGTGAGAAAGACACCTAGTGAGGAGATATGTGAGGAGATATTTGAGGAGTTTGAGAGGGAGTTGGAAAATCTAAACCCTTTGAAGGGCGAAGTGGTGAAACCATCATAGAAGAAGAAGGTGATGGTGAAAAATAGTGTTTTTAGGGAATAATTCACCAAAAGGCGAAAAGAAAAAGAAAAGAAGAAAGGTCCTCAAAGCAATTAACCTTAAAAGAAGAAGAGGACCAAGAAGGCGATGAGAATGAGCCCTTTTCCGCTAAGACAATTAACAAATATTTCAAGATAGAGAAGGGGCTCTACCCTTTTAGAGGCGTTCAAGTGACAAAAGTTCTTTGAAGAGGTAACTGACTTAAAGGCGGACGTAGTTAATCTCTTCTACAAAAGATTTATAGACGATGAACAGAACTATGTGGTGGTAAATCCCTAAAACAATGAATATAATAATAATAAGATAATGAAATATCAAAGTGCAACGATAAATTCAACGTTTTAAAAAAATTCACACATGTGAGCAAATACATGCTCTTCTATTTTGTAGCTTAATCTTGGTCACAAGCTCGAACCGGATTGTCCAAGATAATCTACTTGAACAACTTCTAGAAAAGTGGGCTAGTTTAGTATGTTGTAAACTTGGCATGGTTATTTCATACAATATTCCAATTATAATAAAGCACAAATTTTGAAAACTATTTTTCATCTAGAGGGAGCTATTTTTCAAAAACAAACATATGAACGCCATTTTTCGAATCCACCGCATACGGCAAAATGGAAATGTTAATTTTGCGGTAAAAGATCCGTAAGAATAATTTTGCGTCGTGGGCAAAGGGGGAACAACCGAAAACGGCAATCGGGAAGCTTCTCTGCACCATTTTTTCCGATTTCAGAGGTTGAAGTTTCATCAATCTCAGCCAAGAAGGATTCCATTAGAGCTCAGCTTTAGAGATCGGCTCCCAATTTGTATTCTACGGGAACAGATCTAATCTATTAAGATGAATATCTTTAGATTAGCAGGTGATATGACCCATCTTGCAAGCGTTCTCGTCTTGCTCCTCAAGATTCACACCATTAAATCCTGTGCTGGTATGGATTTTATTCCTCCCCACCATTTCTTTGTTGGGATTTCTTGTCTTTTGGAATCTTGCCCTTAAGCCAGATAGCTTTTGTATTTGTTGTATTTGCATTGTTTTATGGCCTGGGTACCCATTACATAGGATTTGTAGGTTCTGAGAAGATTTGTTTCATTTTGATGCGTTACATTCATGGGTTTGGTGTAGAAATGTGCTAGAATTGTCTAAGAATTGCAAAAGGGAAATTTTTGTCGAATATGATGACAGTTCCAACATATTTATCGTACAACGAAGGCTTAGAGTAATTAAACAATGTGGATTCCTGTTAACATTTTGTAAGATTTGACAAGGACACCGGAATCCCAATGTTTAGAGTGTCTTTGTTCTTTATGGGTTTTGTGCATTGGTCTTTATCATGTTGTTTATTGGTTAGGGTTTGGCTGCAATTTCTTCTATTTTAATATACTGCACTTGATGTAGGTGTTTCTTTGAAGACTCAAGAGCTATATGCAATTGTTTTTACGACCCGCTACTTGGATATCTTTACCGACTTCATATCTCTGTATAATACGGTCATGAAGTTAATATTCTTGGGAAGTTCTTATTCAATTGTTTGGTATATTAGACGTCACAAGATTGTTCGTCGGTCATATGACAAGAACCAAGACACTTTCCGCCATCTATTTCTTATCTTACCTTGTTTTGTCTTGGCCCTACTTATCAATGAGAAATTAACATTCAAGGAGGTTAGCAACTTAGCTCTTTTTATAATTTTTTATTAGCTATAAAAATTCATTGAAACTAATTATGGAAAATAGAAAAAAGAAGTGTAAGAGAAGACAAGTCTATTTTGAAGGTTTTATTAAGGAATTCTCGCACATCTCTTTCCTATATTGAGGTAAATAAATTGAACAGGTGATGTGGACATTTTCTTTGTATTTGGAAGCTGTTGCCATCCTCCCTCAGCTTGTACTTCTACAACGAACGAAGAATATTGACAATTTGACTGGGCAATACGTATTTCTTCTTGGGTATGATTTCACTACCAATAGCATTTAATAATTATCATTGATGTGATAGCATTTGAATCCATGGCTCAATTTCCACCGTTTCTTACATTGCTATTTTCTTATTTCTATCTGTACGAGTGTACCTGTTGTTTAGAATCATACCAACCATAAATACTAGACAGTGGAATTTGAATACAATTTCATGTTTGCTTCCTTTCTATGTATAAGTACAGGGAGATTGAATATAGGCTATGTAAGTTCAAATCCATGAAGTAGGACCAAATTTCATCATTTCCCATTTTCCTTTTCTTGGTATAGAATCTTGACTAGTTTTTATAGTGTGCCAATGAACATCAAGAAATTGGAAAAATAGAAAATTGTAAGTCTGTCTTCTGAATGGTTTGGAGCCCAGATAACTGTTTCATGTAAATGGGACCATAAATGAAATTGTTCCTCGTACGTGTCTTGCATAAAAGAAATGAATATATATATTGTTCCTCCTGTGTGAGATGTGGTATATGCTTTAGTGTAAAACTCACGGCATTCTTAGTTTCCTTCTCATGCTAGAAATAGTAGTGTCTATGAGAAAATAAAAACTGCAATTGCATATGAGTTTGGCATATTTTAGAGCAAATACTCTACACGCTCTGTGTTAGTTAGAGTCAGCTTCATTGTTTATATACTTGTAGTTAGATTTATACAAGTGGAATGTAATTCACTAATTCCCTTGCTTTGATGTCTAATAAAAGTAAAAAATAAAATGATACAAATTATCAAACTGGGCTTAAATAATACAAATTATCTAATGATTCTCCTCCAACAAGATTTTCCCTGCGAAGATATTTTGAAGACAAGATATTTCTTTTGTAAAGGTTGCCACACTCCTTGAATACGAAACTAAACATCTGAACTCATGTAGAAGTTAAGTTTCTAGGTCGATTAGTTTTGTGGCAGAGTGGCCTTGCTACCATGATCCACTGAGATTAAGCCGTTCGTTGCTCCGATTTGGAAAAAAAAAGGTTGATAGTTTTGTAGGGGATTGATTGATTAACAATTGTACAAGAGTCTGCTGTATTTCCATAATGGACAAACTTATGTTCTTTATCTGTGTGATGGGTTTGTTTAGTTTGGGTTCTTCTGGAGCCAAATGTAGAAGACAATCTTCCTTAAAGCTTCTTCCTCTTTTATGCACCCTAACACGTATTAGCTTTTATTAGGCCATCTATTATCCACTTCCTTGAATTGGTTATGCCAACCTCAAAACTTTGTAGAGAAAAATACTTATTTCATCCAAATTTTTCTTGATGCAGTGCATACCGAGCTTTATACATTGTTAACTGGATCTACCGATACTTCACCGAGCCTCACTTTGTACACTGGATAAGTAAGTCATTTCTTTCTTCTCCCCTCTGTTCGGTCTTAGCGGCAAGTTGTATGGTGTTTTGTTTTGTACAACATTTTGTTAGTAAAAATCAACTTCGTCTCGTTACCTTTCAAGAAAAAGACAGAGATACAACCTAAGCTAAAATAAATGTAACCATAGTTCAATATTTTGGAACGATATTTCATTCAAACTATTGGGTCGCATTGTATAACATGACACCTGAATTATTTGATGTTTTGTTTCCCTATTGGAAGTCGAGACATTTTCCAAGAGATGAATTTTCTTTTGTTTTTTATAATTGAGAAAAAGGTTGTAGATGTAATTCAATGTAAAGTTGATGCAATGGCCTGCATTACTATAATCAGCATTCAGTTCAGCATAATTGGAATTTTGTATATAGGCTTCTTTCGATGCTGGAAAATAGCAAAAGAGGAACTTTTTTGTTATTGTCACCATAGTTTGACATATTGGATCGTTTAGTACATTCTATTGAATTCCAAATCAATTGGATCTTTTAGTACCTTGAAACCATATTATGGTAAAATTGCATTAATATGTTGGTTGGAGTGTTCAGCTCGATATGTATAACATGTTTAAAGTAGCATAGAGTAGCACATCTAGAATTGATATCAATATCGGGGAAATTCTTCTGCCATGTCAGTTTATTTCTCAAAAATTTGTCACATAGCCCTTACTTCATGGAGATGTATTATTAAAAAATTGTTTTGCTCACTTTAGTCGAAAAAGGTGGCACCCAATCACACCTAGAGGAAGACGTGTTAAATGTTCTTGGAGAAATTGGCTAACTTCCTAACTGTTACTTTGTGAAATTGCAGCTTGGATTTCTGGGCTCGTGCAAACGCTACTTTATGCCGACTTCTTCTATTATTATTTTCAGAGGTGACGCAAATCTTTTCCTCCAAATAATACTTTTTTTGTTTCTTATGATCCAAATGGACAATTCATCGAGTTATGTTATGACATTTACTTTTTGGACATTCAATCTCTGCAGTTGGAAGAACAACCAAAAACTCCAGTTGCCAGCTTAAGAACTTGGAACAACATATATATATAAAGGAGAAGTCGCTTCACTTATGACATTCAGTTGTATTTGTTTTTTTAGTTCACAGTTACCACAAAATCCTGATCATTCTCGAATCTTCCCAAGCGTGTGTTGTTCGCTCTGTTTAAACAGTTTTTGAGAGTGGCAGGTACTTTTATTACTACTAAATCAATAGAGAATACATGCCTGTAAGTTTGTGCTGTGAAGATTCTTATTCTCAATCTCCTTCCACAAAGAGACTCCTTAGCAATTTTTAAGCAATCTTTAGAAGTTTTGTGATGTGTTTGAGGGGTTTAGATAGATGCATTGTAGTGTGGCTATCTATGTTCATGTTATAATGAGATTACATTGACCATTCATCAGCACTTCTTGGAACCCCAAAAGGTAAAACCATTATCTTTTCAACCATTTTACTAGACTTTTGAGGAAGGGATCTATTTAGTGGTTCAAACACAAGGAAAAAGTTGTGAATTTTTCTTTTTCTCAAAGTGAAGGTAAGAAAATATATAATAATAATGTGCATATAAACACACACACACACACATATTTGAGGAATTGTACATCTTTTGACTTTTGAAGTTTTGCAGGTATGACAACATCTTGAAAATTATTTTCTTTATTTCAAAATTATCCTTATAATTTGTATCAAACATTTTTCTCGCGCATTTGCTCGATGTTTTGAATCCCAACACTTGGGCACAACTAAACTTTTCTCCAAACTCATTTATGATCCATTCACCATGATATTCTTAAACTTTCCTCCAAACTCATTTATGATCCATTCACCATGATATTCTTAAGAAGGATTATCGCTTGGGCATGGATCTGTAGGGTACAATATAGTATAGTTTTGTAATTGTAAAACCTTAACTAATTATGAATTTCTCTACCATAAATTTGAGAAAATAAGGGATTCTTGTACCTAAAATCGACATATTGTTTGTACTAACAGGAAAAGAAAACCAATTTTGTAATACCCAATGGTTTATGTCTCATCCCGTAGGAGATCACTAGAGCGTACGATCATTTGTTTTTTTTTTTTTCCTTTATCAAATTTGATAGACTCCATGTATTGTTATGGGAGCCAATTATGAGATCAAGAGTAGAATGTAAAAGACATGATCATAGCATAATGACAGGCAAGGCGAGTTTATTCTCGTCGATATTGATTGGCATTGTCATGTACAATTATACATTTATAAAAGTTTAGGGTTTAACATATTTAGATTTAATACAACCTCCAATATTTAGAATATAGATTGATTTTTCTTTTAAAAGAAATACATGTAGTGTAATGTTTTTTTATCATTATTCACAAAAAGACTAGAAAAATAATTTATTAAAAGACAAGAAAAGAAACGATTAGAATTATGTTTCTAGGATCCATGCACCCGATGGAATTTTGGTCAAAAAATGGTTGAAATTAATGACTTTTAGGTGAGATATATATAGTGGTCAACTTGTTCTCCAATTCTAAAATAAATTATATAGATATATTCATTTTTTTTTTCATATGAGTACTCTTTTCTCTTTCTAATTGTCAAATTCTTAACTACACATTTTTTTTCCAGCAACACAACCAAATAAAAGCCAAAAATTTAAGTTAAAACATATAATACCCTAAAATCTCACAAAATTTCAAAGTCAAAATCTCCCCTTCAAGCTTATAAAAATAATAAATAGCCAAATTCAGAAAAGATATCTACTTACCTTTTCACATTCACTTAACCAATAATGTATAAGCTTGGTAAAACATAAAGTGTTAAAGTCCATGTTTCTTTTTCTCTTTTTTTTTTTTTTAATATAAATTCAGAAATTATATATGATGGTTTTTTCAAATAAATAAAATTGAGAAATTGAGAATGGGAAATTTCAGTAGATGGAAAAAAGGTGTAACAAACGTAAAGAAAGGAAGGTATCAGCGTACACGTGCCATCAATGTAAGCGTTCACTTTAAACGATGGCATTTGCCTCATCCACATGACAGGACTTGGTATTCACCCAAAAAAATATAAATAATTTTACTTGTCTGACACTTTTTTTTTTTCTTTTTACCAAATTTCATCGGACTGTTTCCATGGAAATTGTGAATGTGGTTGGTTTACAATCATCCTGTCCCTCCAAAAATTAATATCTGTTACAAGATCAGTCTTGGCCTTCTAATAGGTGGCTACAAAAATCACTTTGGAAGAAGGGATTGGATGGTAGCTGGTAGTGGTAGCAACGTCTTATATCAAAGACACGGTTAAAGAGCATCAGAGTAGTACGAATAAGGAATGGGATCTGGAAGGGCAGGATTCTGTTTGACAGGGAGGTGGAATGAATCGTGTCAAAGTATACTTCATGTTAGTATACTTCACCTAATCAAATCTGCCCTACTTTGGACAAAGTATACTTCATGTTGGTATTTGTTTTCTGTTGTAAATCTGTCACATCTTAGAACAAGTCATGTTCTAAATCAAACAAACACAATACATTTCTATGGTCTCTAGCTAGAATGAATCGTGTTGCGAAAAGACGAAATAAAATGATTAAGGATATGAATAAAAAGCATGATTAGTCATTCTTCTTTACCAGAATCCCTTTGTGCTGAGACATTGAAGACTACAACATATATTCTCAATATTGTACCTTGTAAAGCAGTAGCTAAAGCTCTTATGAGTTGCCTCAATAGGGTACCTAGTAAAGCAATAGCTAAAAACCCTTATGAGTTGTGGACAGAAAAGAAGCCTACTATTAAGCATTTTCACATCTAAGGTTGTCCAGGCTAGACTTTACATGCCTAACAAAAGAAAATTAGAACCAAGAACTATTAGCTGCTGTTTTGTTGGGTATTCTAACAATTCCCTGGGTTTCAAGTTTTATGATCACACTTCGAGATCAATTTTTTGAGAATAGAAATGCCAGATTCCTTGAGGATGTTGAGTTTAAGGGGGAAGATAACATAAGAAAGTTGTCTTTGAAGAGGAATTAGTTTCTTCTTTTAATGTGGGCATAGATGATGTTCGGGCTCTAATTACTGACTTCACTATTGAACCAATTATAGAACAAGACATTAATGAAGACTCCATTCAAGCTTAATAACCTCAAGAAGTGCCACTAAGGAGGTCCACTAGAGAATAAGGAAGTGCAATTTCAGATGATTATATTGTGTTTCTTCAAGAACATTAGGATGATATAGTCATAATGGAAGATGATCCAATCAACTTTCAACGAGCTCTACAAATTCCTAACTCTCAAAAGTGGATATCTGCTAGGGAAAAGGAAATAAAATCTATGAAAGGCAATGACGTTTGGGAACTTGTTGAATTGCCATTAGGAGTGGATTCACAAGGCAAAATCAAAAGATATAAAGCTTGTCTTGTCGTAAAGGGTTTTACTCAAAAGAAAGATATTGATTACAAGGAGACTTTCTCTCTTCAGTTTCATCGAAAGTCTCTTTCAGCGTAATCATGGCATTGGTAGCTCACCTTGATTTAGAGTTACACCAGATGGATGTGAAAACTGCGTTTCTCAATGGAAACATTGTTGAGACGATTTATATGGTACAACTAGAAAACTTTGTATCTAATAATTCAAAATCTATGGTGTGCAGATTGAAGAAATTCATCTATGGTCTCAAATAAGCCTCTCGTCAACGGTATCACAAATTTCATGAAGTAATTAGCTCTTTTTGTTTTGAGGTGAATATAATGGAAGATTGTGTATATCACAAGTTTAGTGGGAGTAAATCTTTTTTTTTTTTTTTTGGTATTATATGCTGATGACATACTCATAGCAAGTAATGATGTAGGTTTATTGCATGACACTAAGGGGTTTCTCAAAAGGAATTTTGAGATGAAGGATCTTGATGATGCTTCTTTTGTATTAAGAATTGAAATACTGCAAGATCGCTCTCAAGGTATCTGAGATTGTCACAAAAGAACTACATTGATTTTTTTTAGTAGATCGATTTGGCATGAAAGATTGTGCACTAGGAGATACCTTTGTTGCTAAAGGTGATGAATTTCATTTACGTCAATGCCTCAAGACCACACTCGAGATTATGCATCAGTTGTTGGAAGCCTAATGTATGCTCAAATATGTACGCACCCAGATATTGCGTTCATAGTTGGAGTGTTAGGTAGATATTTTAGCAACCCGGAGATAGGTCATTAGAAAGCAGCCAAACAAGGTTATGAGGTATTTACGGAGAACAAAAGATTATATACTCACTTATCAGAGATCAGAAGTCTTGGAGATCATTGGGTATTTTGATTCCCATTATGTTGGATGGCCAATACACTTTGTGATCCACTTCAGGCTATAGCTCGATGGTGAAGTTTTTAGCATGTTATGAGGCATCTAGTCATAGAATATGGTTACAAAATTTTATTATGGCTGCAAATAGTGGTTGGCAAAGACCACTAACATTATTTTATAACAATAAGTCGACAATGATGTATTCCAATAACAATAGAAGCAATACAAAGTAAAAACATGTAGACATAAAGCTTCTAGTTGTGAAAAAAGAGTTCAAAGTGGTCAAATTTTGATAGAACACATAAAGACCAAACTCGATGGTGACAAATCCATTGACTAAAGGTTCACCACTAAAGTTTTTTATGAGCATGTTGCTCGTATTGGTGTTAGTTAATTTTCTAATTCCATGGTTTTATGGGATCAGTTTATTGTTGAAGACGTTCTTTGACCTTAATTTGTTTCTTTTCTATATAGAATAAAGTTGATGGTTTATGTTTTATTATTTGAACTTAATTGTTTATATGCATGCAGTTTTGCAAATGTGGTTTAGCATAAAGTTTTTAAGAATGATCTCACTAAGGAATTTTGTAACATCCCAAAACTATTAGGTTATTTTTATTATCATTTTATTTTGGCTTAGTTTTGGGTGTTATTTGTGAAATTGTTTAAATTGTGGAGATTAAGTATTTTGGAAGGATAAGTGGTTAATTTATGGAAATTGGAGTTCTATTGTTAAAATTGGTTTTGGATTTATTGGTTGGTGGATTTAAATTGTAAAGTTGGAGGTATTATGAGTAAATATGGTTATGTGTATATATAAAATCATGGAGGAATAAGAATAGGTTAATATAATTATTAAGAGAGGAGTACTTTGGCATTTTTGGAAAAAGAGCAAATTTATGGTGATGGAAGGGGTGGTTAATGAAGAAAGAGAAATTAAATAGGAATAGGGAAGGGAAATAATAATAATATATTTATTATTAAATAGGACTCCTTGGATTGTGTGCACTTCATCTTCAACCTTCCTCCATGTTAAAACCCTAGCCGCCGCCCCTCTTCACTGTGCGTCTCCTACCGCCGCGAATCCTACAACCGACGCAACTCCTCCGCACGACGACGACCGCCGCGAATCCTACAACCGACGAAACTCCTCCACGCGTCCAGCCGCACACGTCCGCAAGTCGATCTTCCAGTCGCACGCGTCTGTCTCCACCAAGCCGCGTCCGAGCCGAAGCCTCTTCTAGTCGAGCCATCTTCAAGTTTAGCCTCTTGCAACCTTTTGAGCCATTTGGGGTGAGTTTGTATGGGTTTGGTACACCCAATTAAATATTTTTTTTATCTTAAATGAGATGGTATTTGGAATAAGTTGATCTATGGTTGCTTGAAGGTTCAAGTGAAATTGGTGGAAATAGGACTGTGAATTTTCCAGTTAAGGTGGTGTTGGATTCAACCCTAATCTTGGGGTAAGCTTGGATAAGTTTGGTTGCTTAATTAAACAGTAGGGTGATGGTTGACAAGATTATTAATGTTAATTTTGTTTATGTTTAGGACTGAGTATTGTGAGGAATTGACTGCCAACCTGTGAATTATTTAGCAGATCTCCTGGTAAGAGGATTTTCCCCATATTGCCTGAGATGCATATTATTGATGCATAATGTGATTATATGTATGTATGTTGAGCTGAATGTTAATTTTGTGCTGAGCATGTATAGCCTATAGTGTTCTGTTGGTCTGCTGGTTAAAGTGGTCCATTAAGGTCCTCCCATATATATGTTTGAATATTACAGAGACGTGATTCGACGGGATCACTTACAGCCCGACTCTCCTTTAGGGTGATTCCTTCGGGTTCACCGAGAGCCCAGTTCAGTCCCGGTGGGACTACTGGATAGTGTGTGTTCGGGAGCACCATAGAGCGTGGTACTTTATTTCAGGACTCTAACAAAGAGACTAACAACACATAGGGAGACTAAGTATGGGTCTCTTAGTGTGTATAATTTTATACTCATTCTTTTAAATGTTTAATTTTCAGGTAAGGGTAAAGGCAAGGGCAAGCTGGCGAATGATAAGAAGTAACCGTGGTTCGCCATAGGGAATAGTTCAGCTTTTCCGCATTTATGTTTCAGTAATTATATTTTTTTTGGATTTCAGAACTTTGGTAAAATTATTTTAATGTATTTCTTTTATTTTATGGGCCCAAACTAGTATTTTGTTTACCACTTTAATTACTTATTTATTTTCTTATTATTTAAATTTTTCTCAACTTATAAATTAATTTTCCTTTAAAAAAAAAAAAAACTATACTTATTTAAATAGTAATACCTCAACCTTCTAGTAAAGTTGGGTTTTTACAAATTTGGACCAGTTGGAAATAGGCATGATCTAGATCACTTTGTGTGCAGTTTCCATACTTGATCTATGTCATTGCATGTATTAGAATTGGTGATCAAGGAGGTTTAGTTACAAGGATAGTGACAAAAGTCACCTTGATTCCATGTTGATGCAGGACATGGACTAGATTGAACTAAAGAAGAATTCTATTATTGAAATACTCTACTTATGCACTCTTAAGGTTTATGTGATTTAATTATATCAAGAATATAAACATAGGACAAAGTGGAAGATTGTTAAACATATTTAAATAATACGTATAGTTAAAGTGTGTGCTATGTATGTGAATTAATAATTTATAATCACATGAGCTATTTTATTAAATTGAGCCTATTATGTGATCTATTTAATTAAGGCTCAAGATTCTTAATTGAGTATGTCTACTCATTCCTAGATTAGTTAGGATTTAATGGGAACCCTAACTGAACTAGTATATAAAGAGACTTAGGGCTATAGTCCCCAATATATCAAAACAATAAGCACTCAGCCTTTCTTGTATTCCAGAGAAAGATCCCACTAAGGGCATTCAAAGTTTTGGTTGAGAAAGACAATAACCATTTTGTAGTCATTATCAATTCTTGGGATGGAATATGGTATGTAACTTATTCTTTATAATTTGGCATGAATGATCATGAGTCGTTAATCTATTATATAGAATTTAAAGTATTTATGCTAACACCTGTATCAATTGCAAGATTGGCTCTAATGACAGTACTTGGAGTGGTGAAAATTCAGCCATCCCTGTTTTTCCTACATGTCATGATGATCCAATCATCACCTATTTCAAGCTTTTTAGATATGAAAATCCTCATTTGCTAGAACATCATGGTGAGTGGATCATGCATGAGTGCAACTTGCATGAAAGTTTTCTTTTGCCTAACTGTTATGATTCCAACTAGGTTTTGTGTCACCTGAGAAAGAATGAAAGATCCAAAAGAAAAGAATTGTTGAATATAAATGTTCTAAAGTTCAATATATTAAAATAAGAGAGTCATTGCACCACCTATGATTAATGATATGGTCAACGAGAATAATAATGATGATGAAAACCCTAAAGTAAAAGTAAATAAAGAATGTATTTCTAAGTTGCAATTGAAAAGGTAAAGAGTCGTGGCCTCTAATATTATCACCAACACGAGTATCAAATGATGATATTGAACTTCAAGAGTTAGATATGACCGCTAGCCAAGGTATTACAAATGTGTCCTATAAGCCTCAGATGACAAATGATGAGATTGAACTTCAGGTTTCATGATAGATGACCACTAACCAAGGCATCAATGATATATTATGGGCATCTGAGATGAACCAAAGTACCAGTGATAAATCTTGCTTGCCTGAGGTCATGCCTAATGATGAAATTAAGCTTTGGACGCCAAATTTGACCACTGATAACTTGTAGAAATACAAGTTATTATGGCCTTTTATGTAAAATAATGAAGTCATATCGCATAAGAATAGAAGAAAACAAGGGGAAAGAGTAAATAATTTGATTAGCTTGTGTATCGCGTCTTACAAAAGAACTTTATCCCTTTTTTATCGCATTTACATGTTTTATCACAGGATAATAGACAACAGGAAGTAGAGCTTGACGATAGAACGTGACCCGAGGAGATGTGCCTAACCAACGCGACGACAAGCAAGAAAGCTAGGCGATCTGATGCACTAGCTGACAAATTTGGTTGGCGTGAATTTCAGAAAAAGGACATGTCGTGCTGTGTGGCGCCAGTGCAACTTTATCAGAAGCATTCAAGAGGCATGAATGTCACATCACTCATAGCCTAGCACGACGTTAACATAGCTTTATCAGAAAAATTAATGAGATATGGACGCCCTATCAACATCTCCCCACCTATAACTAGGAGTCTCTACTTTAGTATCAGTGTGCAATCTTTGGTCGGAGAGCAAGTTCATTGTTTTCCATTCTTTCTTTATGATTTTTAGGTGAGAGCTTGGAATAACAAAAGAGAGAGAGCATTTCCTTATCCATCTCCTCCTCACAATCAGAAAAAAAATAGAGTCGAAGAGTATGAAAAATCATACTCTACGACTTGACACACTCCTTTGTATCTCATTTTATGTTTATGTTGTGTTACTTTATAATTTGTACTCCATGACCGAGAGGCCTAAAGATATGCTTATAATAGTAATGCATTTCTTCTATCAACCTCGCATTTCTCTATTGTTATCCATGTTCAATCTTTTTAATTAGTTCATGAGCAATGGAATTGTTTTTAATACTAGAGAATCTGAATGTGTGTTTTATAAGTTTTATTTAGCTAAACAAGAATGTCAACACATCGTGTATTCGAGAGAAAGACAATGGTATCGTTCTCAATCACTTGAAAAGTGAAAGCACGTATTTAACTAAGCAAGCGGCGAGGAGATTTAGCAATACAATCTTATCACTGAATTCATTCTTCGCATAAGTTGCAGAGATGTCAACGTATGTGGCGAAAGCATCAAGAGGTTGTCCATCTTAATTAAGGATAAGTTACTTGTAATACAAACAAACTAATTAGATGCAAATCATAACTTAACTTTAAGTATTTGGATCCCGAGAGGCTAGCAAGTATGGCGAAGATGATCTTTCGGTGCCTTCGCCACACTTGCTCGCCTTAATTCTGAAGTTAATAAATGTTTTGTATCGCCTTGAACTATTAATGCACAATTCATTACGATTAGTTAATTAAGTGCTCCTTCCTACCATGCCTGCAATATGAGTTCTTTCTTTGTTTCACTTCATTGCCATGTTCACCTTGCACCATTAAAGGCACCACCGTAGTGTAGACAATTAGGATAAATTATACTGTCCATATATATACTGTATAGATTATACAACATGAATTAGTTGTCCGATAAGATCATTAGGAGCATTAATTCCCTGTGTTCGACCCTGGGCTTACCAAGAAACCTTTATTCGCTTACATGTGGACGATAGAGAGGAAAACTTGTATTACACGCATATCATAAGAAGTTTAGCAACACATGAATGGGAATTGCACCTTTTGTTGCATGAATCTATTCTAATCGATAAGTTGCTTAATTAAAGCTTAACATGAAATATCTACAAACAACTAGATATGCATGTAAACAAACAAGCAACCACCAAGCAAAACACTAATAATGTGCTTTGCACACCTAAGAAATCAAAGTACGAGTATTACAACTTACACTCCTGAGTTTACTGTTGATGAGAGTGCTTTGGGTACCATATACAACCTCCAACCAAGGAACTACCAATGTGCTTTACACAACTCAAGGTGAGTTAAAGTATCGATGATATTATGTCTTGCTTGCCTAAGTTGACTAGTGATGAAAAATGAGTTTTGGTTGTCAAATATGACCACCAACCAAAACACATTATGTGTTTTACACAGCTGAGAAGAATCAGAGTATGGGTATTATGTCTTACATTCCTAAACCTACTATTGATGAGATTGAGCTTTGGGCTCCAGATATGATCTCAAACTAAGGAAGAACCAAGATACGAATGATATTACATGCCTAAAACTGAATAGTGATGAGATTGAGCTTTAGGTGTTAGATATGATCCAACGAAGCATTAGTAAGATGTGATTTGCATGCATGAGATGACCATCGACTAAGGTACTTGTGACGTGCCTTGTGTGCTTGAGATTATAACCAACCAGAGTACTTGTAGTGTGTTTTACGTGCTTGAAATGACCACCGATAAGATGAGAACTATGATCAAGCGATGGATAGAGAATTAAATTCAAACAATGAAGAGTATGTTATTTTAATTTGTTTGGTTTGCATGAATTAGTGAGATATGCATAAGCTCATCTTTAGATTCTAGTTTGTAAATAATAAGTATTGTGATGAGATAGATAATAAAGGTACTAAAATTGTGTAGATGTAGTTGAGACATATTTGAGCACGTCAACCTATTATCCATATTATATGTAGCTACTCTCTCTAAGTTCCATACAAATAATAACATTGTTTTTTTTTCTTTTTCATTCTGGTTAAACAATTCACATTCAATTTACTGCTGAATAAAAAAATTATTATTGTTACAAAATTTTAAAAATGATAATAAATAGATTAAAAAAAAGACCATATTTTCATTCATTTTCGGGTGCTTCAACCATTTTACTCGTTCTGTTCAAAGTGAAGTAAATGGGAGTAAAAGTTGGCATTTCCATTTAAGGCACCAAAAATATGGCAAATTGATGTCATTAGAATCATGAGAATCACAAAACCTTTGAACTAAGACATTAATCAATAGAATTTCAGTCTCCATTTCATTCTTTTTTTCTTTCAATCTCAGTTAAACTCATTTTCAAGAAACATGAGATGCATCATTAGTATCATCTTTCGTCAAACCAGTAGCCCCTTCTCTATTCCATTAGAGTGAAAAATTATCCTGCAAAATTCCTCACTTTTTATATCCTCCTAGTGTTTGATTTTGAAGATTTTGATTGTCTTCAAGTAGACGATCATATTCGAGAAGTAGATCGGCAGCTTGTTTCTGGAGAGAAGTTACGTGGGCATCGGCAGTTTCAATTCTCTTATCCTTTTCTACACTTTCCTGCTTTACTTTCTTCAAGTTTTCTGACAAAATTGATATTTCTTCTCGCAGCTCCTTTATTTGATTTGAACATTTCTCTTCCTTTTGTGCTAGCTCTGTTTTCTCCTTTTGTAGCCTTTCTACTTCCTCTTTTGAACTTCCAATGTTCTCTCTTAATCCAATAAGCTTTTGAAAATAATGGTGCATGCGATCGATTATAAAACCAAGGAATAAGGTAAAACCTGTAACATCCACACATGACATTTCTCTTAATCCAATAAACTTTGAACATAATGCACAGTAATTCCAGAGTTAGAACCAATGTGAAACTAAAATTGAACACATGACAGTGCAAAACTGAAATTGTTGATCACATGACAAAATGTAGTTATGCAGTTATGCAGTTAAGGCAGAGTAGCATTCATAAACTTCTAGGTCCATTCACAAAATCGTAAGTTCAGTTCTTGATTTAAAGTGAATGTTTGGAAGTGGTTTTAACATCTTAAAAATCACTCTCAAACATGCACTACTTCTCATGGTTCTCTCTTTGTATACTACAAAGGTGGAGAAGGTTGTTCTGGTTTCAACTTTCTTCTAGGGGGTGTCCTAAATTTTACAAAGTTGGCTACCTGGTTGTTTGAAAACGAATCTCTCTCTTTCATAAGATCTTGGAGGTCTTGCTTAATATTTGTAATTGATTAATCTCAAAATCATCTTGAAAATCATTGTGTAGTTGCTCACAAGTAAATACCATTTGAGGGATGATCATTATTAGTTTCCATGGAAGTTGTTAATGTGGTTAGTTTACAATAATCGTGTCCCACCAAAAGTTAATATCTATTACAAGAGTCTTTGGCCTTCTAATAGGTGCTACAAAAATCACTTTGAAAGAAGCTATTAGATGGTAGCTGGTAGTTGTAGCAACTAGCAACATCTTGATATCAAAGACACGATTAAAGAACATCGGAGTGATACGAATAAGGCATGGGATCTGGAAGGGCAGGACTGTTTGACAGGGATGGATGAGTGGATTAGATTGTCATATTATCATGGAAAACATTATCACCTAATCAAATGTGACCTAGTTCTGACAAAGGATACTTCATGTTGGTATTTGTTTTCTGTTGTAAATCTGTCACATCTCATCAGAACAAGTCCCGTCTCCCTCTCACTGGAAGCTATAGCAGCTCCCCTCACTCCATTGATCTTGGCTGTGACCAAACAATGACATACCTACCATCTTTCCATTCATTTTTAATTCACACCATTTTTAATGGCAATCCTCTAAACTGCAAATCAAATGCACACCTCGACTAATCTCACGAGACAATCCGCTTAACCTTACAACATTTTGGTTTGTAGAAAATTAATTCCTAGATAGGTAGCCCCATGTATTGAACCCATGATCTCTTAGTTAGTTATTGAGACTATGCCTCCTTTTTTACCACAAGGCCAACCCATGATGGTTGTCCATAATTGCTTGTCCTAAAAAATAATGAATTACGGCTCAATAAGTTAAGAGTATTTTGTTCCAATTTTCATCTTTTTTATTACCTCTTTAAAAACTCAATTCATGTGAGTTTGTGTTCACGGGCCATAAGAAGAGTAGAAAACCAAACCAACAACTAAAGGTAAGATCATTGAGGCTTAGATCAGTGGTGTGAGAAAGTCCAAGACATTACTTCTTCGATAATTTTCTCTTTTTTTTTTTAATATTTGAGAGTTTTTACCATAGTAGATTACCCCTTTACTATTCTTATAGGATTACCACTTTGCCCTACCATATGTGACAACAAAATTAACTTGTAAGATACTAAATATGAGGTAAGTGGTCATCATGACTTGTAGAAGACCTTCATTATCTACATGTTTCTTATTGACCACTAAGCTAACTCAGGATAGTTTCTTCAATACTATTATGGTGCAGCATTCTCTAGGGAGGAAGGGCACACAAGTGGACTTCATAAAAAATGGATTTGATGGCAACTTACTGTGACACAATATCTTAAAGAAATTTCTCGTACATGCTTAACATGACTTAAATGGGATTTCATAGTATAATAGAATACTAGAATTGTTTATGAAAACCCACATGATTCATGAGAGGTGTGAAAATAGGGTTTCCATTTGTTATTAACTAAAATTTTTGTGTGTTGTGAACAGATTCTTTAGCTAAAGTTTTTTTTTTTTTACTTAATACTAAGCTTATTCTTGAAGTTTTTTTTTTTTTTCTTTTCATATAACAATGAAATGTTTCATGTTTGTAGCCCAAAAAACAAACAATATCCAAGTACAGTTACATTCTTGACATGGTTTATGGATGCTCTAACCTACAGTCACATCAGAATTCAACAGACAAGAATGATGTCTTTGTCAAAACTTCATTCTAGGATGGCATCATCAGAAGGAAGAATTATGAAAAAAGAACTATAGTTAAATTTTTTATGGTTAGCAAAAGATAAAGAAGCCCTTATTAGTAATAGAATTATTCATACCCATTCAGCTGTTAGGTTGGACCTCAAACTTTGCTATCTTAAGACATCTCAATGGATGAACAAATGATGATCAGTTTAAATCACAATAGTTTTCCACTCAAAACTCCAATTCAGGTAATGAACATTAGAATTAGATACATAAAGCATTAGTAATATTTTGTTTTCACTTGACAGAGAAACCAATTATTTATCTTCAAACCAGAAGAACATTGCAGAGCAGGAAATAGATAACTGACTTGAAAAAAGAGTACAACGACTACACAACAACAATATCAAGCAAATCATTATCACACAAATCTAAACAGCCAATGATCTAGAGCATACCAATGAGTGAAGCCTCAAGCAATTGTGTCCTCCAAAGAACCTGATCCATGGGTGACATTGTCCCAAGCTTTGCACCTTTGTTCTGGATCTTAACAATGTTCATAAGACTGGACAAGAGAATGACAGACATGGTAGCAGCAATTGTTTTAACAGTCGCTGGACCTTTACCCATTTTCAGCTGATCTAAACTCTTTATAACAAACTCTCTAAGTAACCCAATTTTTACCAGCAAGAGAAATACCACAACTCCCTCGGCAAAAAGAACCAAAAACAATAACTGAATCATCTTTGCCACTGGCAAATCAAAGATCCACCACTTCCAAAAGAAAAAAGCCCTAAATCTCTTAAAGAGTGTTCGATTTCAATCTTATAAAAACAAAACAAAAACAACTTCAAAACCCCAGTTTCATTTCCCCAACAGAAAATGGCAATCTTTTGAAAACCCATTAGCCATTTTTCCACCTGAAGGAGCTTCTTTTTCCCTTCAAGCTCCAAAACTCAAAGGGGAGGATGAGTTTTTAAGACAAAACAGCTACTTGCAAGAAGACATATAATAAGTAAATTTGTAAACAAGCTTACCCCCAGAAAAGGAGGGAGATGGAAGGCTACAGATCTGGAAAATTAGCCCAAATGAGAAGAGGAAAGCTCCTCCCGAGGAAAGCCCACGTCTTACTTTTGTGAAAAATGAAATAATGGGGTTTTGGTTTTAGGTCTAGGATTTCAAGTGGGTATTAGCTTTTTTCCTGAGAATGAAAAAGAAATGGGGAGATGTAAAGTGTGAAAGGTTAAAAAAAAGGAAGAAAAAGGAAAGCAAACAGAGACAATGAACAATTGGGGATTAGACAAAAAGAGAAGAAGCACAATCAAGGAGTATTAGTTTATTTAAGGAAGGAGGCCACTCAAGAGTCAAACAAGAGTAAAACGAGGTCCTTTCATTACAACAATAATGACAAACTCGTTGAAATGATAAAAATTTTCGGAATGTTATAATTTAGTGTTCATTTGTGATAAGAATTTGATGTTTGTAGTGTGATATAATCATCGTTAATAGTTTTTGTGATGGGAACTACTTTTTAGAGTTTTTTTAAACTACAAAGGATTACTTGTGAAGTTTTATCATATTACTTTATTCTAATTTTTAAAATGGTAGATTATTGATTAAACTTTTATTTCTATTTTTCAAACAGTTGGAATATTAATTACTCAAGGTTAATTTATTTCATAAATATTGATGAACTCTATATCGGAAGGATTCTGCTTTATTCTTAAAGTTCGTTGACATGACTTACAATAAATAAAAAGAGTGACAATTTTTCCATACTCAAGAAGCATACAAAAATTTTCCTACTGAAGTTTTGAAGTAGTTGTCTCGTGAGTTCAACAATGGTAAATGTTCCGAAAGTCCCTCCATTAAAACAATATTAGTATCTCATCATATAATTATGCTTAATTTGACAATGATTATCCAATTCATAGTTAAATTACAAAAGTAGTCCTATTATTTAAATAAATTTATAATTTTGTCTGTGATAATTTACATAGATATAACAAAACTAAAAAATATTTACTGTCCGTGTAATCAAAAATAAAGTTCATGAAGCCACTTTTGTTTTTTTATAAATTCCAAATTTGCCCTTTATTGTTTTTTAATATTGTTGGACCATTCTTCACTTGACTTTTTTTTTCTTCTTCTTTGTGATTTATTTTTCTCCTCCAGAATTTCCTCCTTCAATATCCATCATCTTCTTTTTTTCTTTTAGGTACAAGATCTAAACGATATTGATACAAGATCTAAACAATCATATATCAATATCTAAATGACCACTTATCTATTTCAGATAGACAGAGATATACCACTATCACTAATAGATCGTTTAGATTTGGTATAAGATCGTTTAGACTGGGTACAAGAGTATAAGATCGTGTAGCAAAATTGTTTAGATTTGGTAGATTGAGTACAAGATCATTTAGCTTGACTACAAGGGTACAAGATCGTTTAGACTGGGTACAAGGGTACAAGATTGTGTACCAAAATCGTTTAGACTGAGTACAAGATCGTTTTTTCACGCGTGTGTAACCGATTAATCGCAGAGTATTTTTGTTATTTCACATTGTGGCCTTGTGAACTTTTTACTTTTTCAAAATTATGTTATACAGCGTAAATATTTTTACATTTTGTTCTATTTTTGAAAAAATTCCTTTTATTTTTATAATTTATAATTAGAATTTAATCTGTATGATTTGATAAAATCTTCTAAAACTGTTTGAGTTTTTCAAACTACAAAAACTAGATTCCAACCTTATTCTAACTATGGGACAAACTTTAAAATTTAATAATAAATTTCCTCCATAAATATTGTGGCATTTTCTATCTTATTTGAGTAATATTGACATGAAATACAATAAATGAGAATAAATTCATTCGTTACTAATAAAATAAGCTTTTAAGACTTGTGTTAGATACCTGCAATAAAATAATTTATTATTTAATAATACAAAAATAATTGAGCCGAGTGAGTTTATATTGTTGTAGTACTAGACATCTTTTCCACCTTCCAATAGTATTAAAAAACTTATATGAAAATTCCATGGGACATTAACAGGTAAGTTGCATAGACCAAGTTGTAAAGGAAATAGTTATGTTTTTCTCATAAATCTTAAGTTTAAATATTGATTCTTTATAGTAGTAAAATAATTATTTAAAAATTAAATTTGAGATAGCTTAGTGATATGAAATAAAGAACAAAGAAACAAGACAAAGAAAAAAATAGAAAAGATAGAAAGTAGAGAAGACAATTGAACTCAATTGTGGTGTATTTATAAATGATATCTCTACAACCTCTATTTATAGGGTTGTGAAAATAATGGCTACAAAACCAAACATAAAGAGGGGACAAGAAAGTTACGAAGATTGATTGGGAGGTTAATGGATGAATTTGTAATATAAGGAGGTTATAGACATCTAATAATATTCACCTTTAATTTAAAATATTTGTAATACTCTCCCTTTTGATGACCATATTATATAAAATAAATGCATCGTTAAAACCTTGCTAGAAAAAAATCCGATGGAAAAAAATTCTAGTGAAGGAAAAAGAGTACATCATTTTATATAATTTAATAACTGTCTCATTAAAAATCTTGTTAGGAAAACTCAATGGAAAAAACCATAGTCAAGAAAAAAAAAAGTACTATTTTTACTCCTCTCATGAGTACATCACTTGAGTTCTCCGAGTTGTGCTTCAACTTTTCAAATGTTGGTGTGGGTAATAATACCTTTGTAAATAAGTCTGCGAACTTGTCTTTTGAAGAATTTTGTTAAATATTGATGTCATCATTTGATGCTTTGTTTTCATATAAGAACACTATTGGCTAGTTTTGTACATCATCGATATTTCAACATGATTTAAAGTAGTTCTGATTTGCTTTGTAAGCTTCCATAATAAAAAATCTTTTATATGTATTAAGTAACTTGTGTCAGATCTAGCTCGCATGGGATAGATAAATAACTTGTATCTTCATAACCAACTAGATCACAATTAGATTTGTTAGAATAAAATAATTTCACATGAGTTAATTCTCTAATTAAACATAACATAGTTTATTTCTACTTCAATATCTTTGGAGAAATGTTTATTTTTTATTTAACAAAATTACTAAAGATATTACAATAGGTAGTGTATAAACTAGTAAAGATATAAGTGCACTTATTTCTCAAAATTATGGTTTTTCAAGATTTCAAGTTTTTCATTATCTTTCTGGTACTAGATGAGTTTTTTTCACACGGCCAAGAGAATAAACCACCCTAGGAAAGTTCAATGATATAACTAGTTCATTTACAAGCTAATGCAAAACATAGAATCTCAAATTCTTTCTAGAGAAATTATATTGGCTTTAAAATCTCTTCAAGTATTTCTACTTGAATAATAAATTTCAAGTTGTGATTTCTTTTAAAAGCATATAGAAAAATAGAGGCACTACTAGAAATATGGTCGATGCAAATTTACGTCATAAAAAGTTTCAACGACATAATTTTTACGTCATTGAAGCCTCTTCAAGAAAGGCTATTTAACAACACTTTGGAAAATGTGTCATTAAATATGCTTAGATGACATCAAAATTGTGTCATTAATACCTTTGCCTTGACACAATAAATATTTCACTGTTATCTATAATTTGACACCAATATTTCATAAGTACCCTTACATTGATGCTTTACATGTGTCACCGTTATCTATTTATTTACACCAATATTTATATTAACGCTTTAAATGTGTCACCGTTATCTATCACTCGACACGAATATATTGTCATTAATACACTTATATTGACGCTTTAAATGTGTTACCATTATCTATACCTTTACACCAATATATGTCATTAATACCCTTACATTGACACTTTAAATATGTCAATTTTATCTATAACTCGACACCAATATATTGTCATTAATACCTTTATATTGACGCTTTAAATGTGTCATCGTTATCTATACCGTGACAACAATATATTGTCATTAATACACTTACATTAACTCTATAAATGTGTCACTGCTATCTATCACTTGACATGAATATGTTATCATTAATACCCTTATATTGATGCTTTAAATGTGTCACCAACCCGATACCAATATATTGTCAAGTTTAAATGTTTCGTTACACATAATTCATTTCTTGTGACTTGACGACACAGTTTCTATTTAATAAAGGTTTAGAGCTCATACACAAATGACGACAAAAAACAGATGTGACGTAGTTTAACGGCTTTTCAGAAAGAAGTAATTAGAGCTTTCCTTCTATTAGTATTAGTTTATTAGAGATTGAACTGGAAACCATCCTTTTTTTTCACTATTATGAAGGAGCTACTCTAAAAAAGGATTTCAACTTAGATTATTTATAAAATAAGAACAACTAACAAATAATCAAACGAATATTCGACTAATGTGGTTTCTTAATGGATTCTACTACATTCCTAAAACCACACCATGAAAATAAGTAGTCTTTTATAGTGTTAATATTTTTACTCTAAATTGTATTTCAGTGGAAGATGGTGGCTTCTTTGATCATTTCATTTCTTGCATGGATATGATAATGTTAGTAACATAGTAAAATTGTTGAACAGGCGAACCAGAGACAGTGAACAAGGTGGTTGAAATTGGAGGAAACAACTTGCTTTAGATGAAGATTCTAAAGTCGATGGAGAATCTAATTGTAATTGCTACCAATCTGCAACTTAAGCTGATATATATATGTTGGTCTTTTTAAAGTCTTGAAAATGCTCGTATAACTAAAAAAAAATGCTTGTATAATTTGTTATTTAGTTCATCTCTGTTTCATGTTTTAAGCTTAACCTTAATGAAATCATTTTTTTTTTGTTTGAATTCAACCTGCAGAAAAGTTCAGAGATCTTTCTTACACTACAAATTTGTCAAAATAAGCTGTCAAAGTAGACTTAAGTAGTAATATAAGTAAATTTGCTTTACCTTGATTTAGAGCGCACAGACTAGGCCCTAGAGAGTTGGTGTATAATAAATTTGGGGGTGTGATAACTTGTAGAAATACAAGTTATTATAACCTTTTAGGTAGAATAATGGGACCAAAACATGAGATAAGTGTGTCAAAATGCGTAGCTTATGTTTGGTAAATGCATAAATTTTAGAAATACATTTTGCATAAGCTTTATGCCTGCTTTACCCTGATTTTAGTGTCTAAACACAGGATTATTAACAAAAGAATAAGTAGGTGAATCGCAGAGGAACACTTGCAAAGACTAGGCGAGAAGAAGTTCGCTAGAAGACAAAAATGGTAAATAGAGTGATGTGACTTGTCGAAAAGGACAACTTTGAGCTTTGACATGTGCAGAGAGATAGACTTACCGTCGAATCTACCTATATAAGTAGCTCCATCACCATCAAGAAAAGAATGGCCAGAAGTTTGAACGGACCAGCCAGACGCCTAAACAGGCAACTACTCCCTTGTTTGAAGAGGTGGGTAGAACCCTAGAGAGTTTATGGTAAGGATTAGCCTTACCATCATCTGTAAAGCACATCTTCATCTTCTCCGGTCAGTCTGTGGAGTAAAAATCTATAGTCCGAGTGAAGAAGATTCCATCCCCATCTTTCCCTAACTTGTCATTAATGTCTTTTCTTTGCTTTCCATTTTGTATTTCTTTACATTGTATATTGTTCACATTGTATAGTGGTTGAAGGCCTACATTCTTTAATACAATGTATATTTATACTCCTTCAATTCATCCATCTATGTACTGTTAATTTGTCTTTGTGTTATTTGTAGTTTATACTTATGATACATGCTTAATAGGAAGTCTTACATATAATTATTATCGCGTTAGCCAAGCTATTTTCATCACTTAGCTAGTGTATGTCACCAACTAGCCGAGAGGGTAAGTAGCAAGGTCGTGGCTAACACGCAGAAAGAAGAGTTTTCTCATCTTAGCGAGATGACTTCCATCATTTGTATCCCAAAAGTAAATAAGTGTGGACAATAGGCGCCGAGAGGTTGCTATCCTTAAATGCGAAGCTTTATAAATAATATGAGTAAATATTTCTAGATATATCTTATTTGACTAGGCTTAGTCATTTGGATCCCAAAAAGAGATCAGGTGTGACATTCAATGACTCTGAGAGGAGCATGTCTTAATCATAAGCTAGTTTAGTGAGCTATATCACATTGAGATGGTCATATAGCTTATTCGCCTGATAGCATTAGACTTTCCTTCACCCTTCTCTTAATACACAAGTTAGTTCACGCCCCATTTACACCTCCTTCTTTCTATCAACCACCTTCATTAAGTCACCTTTACAACATCTTTAGTAGACTTAAGTAGTTATAACTCTTTTTACATTCTTTTACTTTATTTGTAATAACTACTAATTGAGAAGTAGACTCTAAAACTAAGCTTTGATATCAATTCCTTGTGTTCAACCTTGGTTCATCCAAGAAAACCTATTGTGTTGCTTGCACTTGGATAATTAATAAGAAAACTTCTACAACGAGGACTTAGAAATAGGTGGTGGGGACATAGAAAGCATTTTGCATGAAATGAACACGTCCACTCGCATGATGAAGAGAACAATGGAGATCATTTCACATGCAATTATCCATATTCAATGACACGTCATGAGAAGTTAAACATTGACCCTAAAAAGCATCAACCATGTCAGGTTGTAGGCGTGGTTGAGTGAGATTGACTTGTACAAACCCACAAACCAAACAAACTAAACCAAAAAAATAAAACAAACAACCTACAACCAAGTGAAATAGACTAGGTTGCGTTGGATTGACTCTCAACAAACGTTGATCTCCATAACACGACGCAACATATATATTCAACCTTAAGTCTCATGAAACACAATCCCAATTTCAAAATCACGTTCAAGAAGCAACATATTTTGGGTAAGAGTTTCAAAAACCAAGCAAATAGCTCGCAGTAGTATTGTATTGAAACTATTCTTTTTTTATTTCATTTTTGTTACCCCATTTGGGTTTCTGTTTTTTTTTTCTTCTTGTCTTTTGTTAGGTGGTTTTTTAAAGCTTCCAATTTGATAATTTTTTGCTTAGTTTGTTTTTGTCTGAACTTGTCCACTTTATCTTTGTTGTGTTCACTCTCTAGGGCCTAGAGGTTGATTGATTACTTTATACCATTCAAAGCTTGGATTAGGATTTTATAGAATTTGGGTATTACACTTCAAATATTGTTTTTTTCTTAAGGATTTTTGTAATTAATCTCTTTGGTATTGTTGCTTGTTAGAGAGTGTTTGTTAATTCTTTTACCTTTGGTGTTAGCTTGTGTCATCAAATGTTGAATTTGTTACAAGAGATTTTTCTATCATACTTAACTATTTTCCTATAGCTTTGTCACATTGGTGTATATTTCGTAGAGGCAAGGCTGAATTGGTTCTTGCAACATGGGTTAAACAATTCCGCAATTCTAAAAGGGCTGGTTCAGAAAGTTCCTCTATTTTATCTTGCTAAAGATGTCTTACAAAATAACAGGCGTAAGGGAAATGAATTTGTTACTGAATTCTAGAAGGTTCTTCCATCAACGCTTAAGGATGTCCTTGAGAATGGTGACAACTATGGAAAGAATGTAATTTCTAGATTGATAAGTTTGAGTTATTTTCTTTTCCTCTTCTCGAATGAGTGATTTAACTCTCTTGCATGTTTTATGATTTTTTTACTAAATGTGTTGGAGATTGTTGTCATGACAGCTACTCCTTTTTATTGAGTATTGGAGATTGTTGTCATGTACTCATGTCTACTAAAAATGAAGAAATTGATGATTCCTTGAGCATGAAAATTTTTCAGAAAGTACTTCCAGGATCTTATTTAATTTTATGACTTTTATTGCTTTTTTCCCTTCATTTGAACTTATCAATCAAATGTTTCTTGCACCTTCTTAGGTAGATATATCGGAACAAAGGAAGGTATTTGGATCCTGGACTCGAAGTTTCAAAGATGTAATACTTGGGAAAGAGGCAACTCCACCTCTAGAGTTTAGCAAAAAATGTACTTGATATCAGTCAAAATTGTATATATTTGTTTTACCTCCCAATGATTTCGTTGTTTAGTTGACATTATTTCTTAATTTGGTATGTAGATATCGTCTATTGAAAGTGCAGCTGAAAAAATAGTATTAGCATTCCACCAAGTCCTTAGTGAATATTCTAATGAAAAAACTAAGATGACCACCTGTAATTCTATGGCTCGTGTAAGTGGTATTGGTGTGAATTATATTAATTTGGTTTGTAGAGTTTTATTTAGAGTATGTGGTATTACTGTGAATTATATTAATTTCGGTTTGTAAAGTTTTATGTAGAGCGTGGCGGTTATGGAATTTTCAAGCTTGTTTTTCTTGTTACATGAGTTTGAGTCGTGTTATCATTGTAAGGATTTGGTAGCAACTTTCATTATCATACTAGAAATATAATAGGTTGTGCATATCTCCTGTTTTTCTTGGCATTGTTGTGTTTTACAGTCAAGGAACCTAACAGTATGTTGTGAGAAACTGTTCCAGTTTTTTCTTTCATTCTTATTCCTTTTCATTTTCACTCATCACAAGAGATCCCTTTTCAATTCTAGATGGTGTTCAAATTGCAGTCAAGGATGAAATAGTCAAATAGATTGTTTACCATATCCTATACAGGTGATTTGGTGTTTTTTAGTTTTCCACTAACAATTTATAAAGTCAAATATGGTGTGTGAAATATCTCAGGTTATGTGGAGCCCTAATTGTTGGGAAAACCAATATGGCATGAACTTGGTATTGGAACAAGTGAAATAAACCCTCATCATGGGTGAAAACTTTTCAAAATATTTTACTGTCATATATTTCTCTGATAAAAAAAATTAATACTAAATTTCAACCTTACCCATATATGTTTAGAAAATTTTTTATTGATAATAAAAAATATAAATTACATTGAAACTCTTTATGAAGCAAAATTTGTGTCGTTAAAACCCAAATTTTTAGTAGTGAATCCAAAAGATAAATTTACTGTAATATTACATGTATGTGTGACCTAATCTAATCAAACTGACGCATAAATGAACTTGATTGATACCATAGTCCACGGATTCTTCAACTACCTACAAATTTGAAGAAAATAAACCTTAGCCAACATTCATTACGAAAAATGCATAAGCCTAAGCATAAACGTTAAGTACGTGTCAAACAAAAATCACCATCTTAAATAAGTAGACAAATGAACTTTTTAAAGTAAGCCAAAGTTCATACAACCAAGGTTCTTAATAAAAGACTCATAAAGGATGCAAAAGACAAATAAAAACACCAACTACATAAGTATAAGCATAGTACATAAGTGTTGCAATGTAAGTTTTGATTCAATCTTTACAAATTCAACAATGTTCTAGTTTGCATCAAGTTGAAACCTAAGCATAAACTTACCCTTAGCCCCCTCCCCCCTCCCCCCTCCAAAGTCATTACTAAACACTTAAGCATAAACTTACCAACTCACTCCCTCCTTCCAAAGTCTTTATTAAACATAAGCTTATCACTCTCCCTCACCCCCTTGTTCCTTCTAAATTCATTGTTAAACTCAAACATAAACTTAGCACTCCCACCGCCCCCTCTCCCCTTCCAATGTCACTTTTAAACTTAAACTTAAAATTATCATCCGTCCCCCTCCCCACTTCCAAGGTCATTATTAAACATAAACATAGACTTACCCCCTCCCCCTCCCCCTCCACAAACACATAAACACACTTAAATCTAATATTCCATTCCTAGTGCACCTAACATTTTTTTTGCTTCATACATTGATGTAGGGAGGTTATTAGTAGAAGGTAAGATGTCTTTTAATGCTTTTAGTAGTTCTAAGAAACTAATGTTACTCCATCCATGTCTAACTTTTAAGTTATACAACTTCACTAATGTAGACAATTTGGTGATTTTTTTGCATCCTTCATATAACGGCTTCTTAGCATCATTAAGCAATTTCTCGAAACCACTTGGATCCTTTGAATATTACTCATGAGCAATTTCAACAATTTCCTTTATATTTCCAACATCGTTCTCTTCATACATACACTTGGAGGATTCTCCATGAAAGGATGAACTAGGAAGTTCTTCACCATGCCAAAACCAAATCTTATAACTTTCATCAATGCCATTAAAATATAAATGATCTTTAATATCATTGGCTTTATGTCTTTGACAATTTCCACACTTTAAACAAGGGCAACGTATGGAAGTATTATTTGTATTGGAAAATCCAAATCTAATGAAGTTCTCTACACTCAACTCAAACTCTTTAGATAATCTACTCTTTGACATCCATGATTTATCCATACTATAATATGCTAATCTTGGAGCTACAATTTTTTTTTTACAATATTCTAAATTAGGGAACTCATGCAACTTACAAATATTGCATAAAATTGGTATTTCTATAGAACTTAAGTACATGTGACCTAAACTATTCTCAAAATTACGTAAGAGTTAGTAACACTTATATTCAACATCTCCTAAAACCAGACTTGGCTAGATAGTGATTTAAGAATAGTCCCTTCCTCTCTAAATTTAAATCATGGCTATCCAATAGATAGATTCATGGTTTCTATAACATTCAACCATTCATCATGCATACAAATCTCACATACATTATGATCAAATTATTAATTATTCAAACAAAGTCCTAATATATATATATATATATATTAAAACTGTAAACATGAAAAGTAATCCATCATTAAATTTCTTGACTTTTTGGAAAAAAGGGACCCCTTTCCTTCTGTCAATTATAAACATATATACATATACATACATACATCAATTTCTTTTTTCTTTTTTCTTGGGTTGAATAATGGAATTAAACAATGTGATAAATGTCACAAAATATAACAAATAGACCCACAAAAATTTTATAACATATGTTATGAGTTATTTTGGACCAAGAATCACAAAAAGTTCAAAAGAGGACATACAATATTTATGATAAACTCTAAATAGGTTAGCTTGATATGAATTATGAAATAGGGAATCGTGACAAGAAGTATGAGATGCAAAATTGGCTTTCTTTGACTTAATTAAATGAGAAATAACCTTCAAGGGCCGACCTTATAACGACTATTTATCAAATAAGTTCTTCTTCTTCCTAAAAAGCTTACTCTACTATCAAACACACATGGTGGCGGCTTTGTTTCTCAAATAATTTCTCCTTTTCTTTTCAAATTAAAATATAATTTGAAGTTGTTTTTATATAAAATTTAGGAATTGAATCAAATCACACATTTATAATGGATAAATATGTTTGAAAGCATACAAGCATACATTATTTATCAATGTCTTAATCAAAACAGCTATTCAAATTTGTCAAAAACCAGAGTATATTTCACTTAATTCAGAATTATATTATACATTACATTTATACATACACACAAAACTTGACTTCCTGTATCCTTATCTTCAACTTCTATATGCTAACTACTACACACCATTATTGTATTATTACGTATACTATAATTATTTTATTTGCATTAGAATAAATAGCAACTTCAAGATATCAATAATAATAAAAATCATCTACACGACATTAATAATCAAAAGCCATTGTTATAAAAAATTTAATTTCTCTTTCCAGCCAAACATCACATTAAAATTTATGCAAAGTAGTCTATCCTATCAACAAACAAATCTCAATCTAGCCTAAGTGTTCTAGTATTAAGATAATTTACATTGAAATTAAAGCTCAAATTAACAAGTAATTTACTCTTTGTGAAATTAACATGCACCAACAATTGAAAAAAGAATCTAGTAGCAGGATGACTAAATTGAACTCATGGTATTCATCAAACTACTAAAAAAAAAGACAATTTCAGCTCAGAAAATGCATACATAACAACACTTTAACCTAACAAAAATCCATAACAACAATTTTAGCTTAGTAGCAGACCATATTGTCCCTTATTTCTTCAACATAACAAAAATCCATCAACATTTCAGGTTAGTTAATAGATCCAAACTGTTGGGATTGATGCCCTAAATCTCTTGGTCTTGTAGTTTGTAATTGTATATATTATACAAACATTTTATTTATCTAATAAAATAAAGTGTGTTATTTTATTTGACATTTAGTTGCATTAACCCACAAAACCAATAAACTAACATCCAATGTTATCTTATGTAACTTAAACATGTATGTGGAGACATACAAGTGGATCATGTTTAAATGATAACCTAAATGGTCTGTAGTAGATGGATAAGACTGGATACCTTATCCTGATGACACTACTAATACGGCCTGCTTTGTAGTTGTTACAATTGTTCTAAAGTGCTACAAATGATTTGATCCTAATAATTCATGTCGAGACATTAGAGCAGGGGTATTCTATACAAAGAGTTTGTATAAGATTGAACCATGAAATGAATAGTCTCTCTTATTAACACCGTTACTACATTTCACCAAGATGACCATAGGTGACTTGACCTGAATCCTGAGTGAGTTGTGAATTCCTGCCTATGAAGGCAGTCCTTTGATTTGCATGGGTGAGAGTGGCCTATATCGCCGACTCAATAGACCTACCATTTTGGGGATTCGTTTGATTAGGGAGATGGGAACACAATTACACAAGAAGGAATTCACTCCTTCTCTACAAATAGAGTAAGTAGTGAAATTGCTCTCTTAAGGGCTGATTCCAAGGCTTGAACAATGTGGCGCCACACCCTCTCTTGGGCCGAGAGGAGTTTAGTTATAGTGGGACTATAACTATTGTTCATTAGAGGGATTGGTGGTACTTTAGGAGTTAGATGTAACTACAGGGGCAAAATGGTAATTTTTGGCTTAGCTGTACTTATGAGCAATTTGTGAAGGGTCATTGCACTGTTGGTTGGTTATATCTAATGAACACAAAAATATATCTACAGTAAGAAGAGTGCAACTATTGGTCTTTAGTGGAATGACTGATAGTTAATGAATAATGATTAATTTAATTAAAGAGTTTAATTAATTAATCTCACATCATTGGAGCTTTAATCTGTAGGTCCATAAGGTCCACTTGTTAGTTCAATAGAGATAAATGAGAATCAAATTTATTTTGGTTTAATTTGAATCGTTCAAATTGATTAAAGGGAATAAATTGTATATGATACAGTTAATATAATGTATTTGATACATTATAATATAAAGTTTTTATGAGAGAAGTTAATATTTGGATATGATTCAAATAATAATAATATGAATAAGATTCATAAATAAACTATAGATTAAAAATTAATATGGATTCGATTCATATTAGAACTATTGATCATATGAGAAGATCTAAACCATTGGTTATATTATATATGATATAATATAATTTGAATTTATATTATATTTATAAATTAATATAATATAACTAATATTATATTATATTATTAATATTAATAAATTAATATTACTCTCGTAATGGGAGAGGGAGGAAGTTATTGATAACTTCCCCCTCCATCTCTCTTCATATCTTTTGGTTAAGATATAGAAGAGATGGATGCAATCTTTTTTGTATGAGATTTTTGACGATCTATTGCTTCCAAGAAGAAAAAATCTCTCTGCAAATATTTTTCCTTTTAAACAAAACAAAAACACAAAAGCCCCACAAACTCTCTGTTGTTTTTTTTTTATCTTGAGGATAACAAAAAAGACTTCGTGGTGTTCTCCTCATGGTGTTCTTTGGGAGGTTCGAGAATTCTTGGGATGTTCTACAAATGTTAGTTTTCTTTTCTTCTTTTCCTCCATAGAAGCATGTTTATGTGTTTTCTCTGTGTTTCAAGTTGAATTTCTTTTGCACGGCGTTCACACGCTTCCGCTATGGGAATTCCATTCCTTCACAAACATGCATCTCTACCATAGAAGTTCAAAAACATTTTCTAAAGAAAATTGGGGAATGGTGGAAATCCTTCTTATATCTAATAATATCAGGCAAGGAGGAAATCAAATGCCATAGTGAATTCGATCCTCCAGAAAAACAAAGTTGTTGCCAACAAAGTTAATGAAGATTCAAATGCTAAGAAGTCTTTGCAAAGTACCAAGGTTTCAGAAAAGCCTCAAGTGAACCAAGACACTAAGAAAACTGATGCAGGGAAAAAAAGGAACTAATTTGAAAAGAAAACAGTACAAACCTTGCTAGATAGAAACAAAAATGTTATGGGTCGAAGTCAAAGTGTCGTGGGTTGTCGTTGAAATGTTGTGAGTCACCGTGGGAGTGTCGTGGGTCTACATCATTAAAGGGCATTTCATTCTCCAAACCTTCTTCTGTTGCTTCTTCATGTTCAATCAAAACTTGTAAATCATTAAGCATATCCAACATTTCATTTTCTTGAAAAGGGTTATTGCTAGTTCTTTCATCAACTCTTTCTCTACCTCTACGCAAATTCACTAACTCTCCATGATACACCAAGTCTGTATAGGAAGAGGAGGGGGTATTCCAATTGTTAATAGATGTCGATCCACATCCTCTAATGACTCCTAAATTGAGTTCATACATTTCTTACATGGACACCTTGTTCGTCTGTAATCATCGACGTGAAACTTTGCAATCTCTAAAATTAAGACACTCCCTTTCTATACTCAACCGACAATTTATTTCTAAGTTTGATTCAACTCTTGTTCATCATTAAAGACCTAAAACATAAATACGTTTGATTATTGATAATTAGAAAAAACTCAGCTGAGAGGATCTAAACTACGAAGCTAACTTTACAAAAAGTTTGCAACCTAGCTTAACTTTCAACCTTTACAACTTAGCTAACCTTACAACCTAGTCAGATTGTCATCAATCTTTAGAACCTAGCTAACTTTACAAAGTTTGCAACACACTTCAATCTTTAGATTCAAATGTTGCAACATTGCTACTTTAGTGTTTAGGTTCAAATGTTGTAACATTACCCCTCCCCCCACCCCATAAAGCATAAATATTTCAATCTTTACAAGGCTAGCTAACACATCCAACAAACAAAACTACATTTCAAATTCATTTTGAAGATCTTCAAATATGCCAAAATTTGAAACACATTGTAGTTTCCAAGTGTAGTTGCCAAATTCATTACAAACTCACAATAAGTTTAACATTCCACAACTTCAACAATTCATCAATTCATTAAAATCTTCACCAAAAAAATTCTCATCAAATATGTAATCAAACACACGTAAAGAACATTTAATTTACAAGAACATTTTAATTTGAAGATCTTCAAACATGCCAAAAAATTTAATGGTTTCCAAATCCATTTCTAAATTCAACTCACCAAATTCATTTCCAAACTCACTATTTTTAACAATGCATCACCCACAACAAGAACAAAAACATAAATAAAAAAACCAAGAACAAAAACAATAACAACAAAAACAAAATTTACAAAATCAATAACAAACTCAAAAAAATCAACAAGATCCACAACAAAATCAACTAAATTTACACATTATTGATAGAAAAGAAATTATATACCGGTGGGTTGGCGGCGGTGGCAAGTAAAGAAAGAGGGTGGCAATGACAATGGCAAAGAGAATAACACATAGAGAGGGCCTTGACATTACAAAAACATACATATTTAATATTTTTTTCTAAACTCTAAACCAAAATAAAGAAAAAAATTAAAAAACAAATACTTACCAACGAGGGGAGGGCGACTAGCTCACAAGTGGCAACGGCGGAAGGGTAGTGGCGGAAGGCGACGACTAGCGGCAGACAGTGGACAACTAGAGGCGGTAGGGTTTCTTCTTTCTCTTTCGGCCTTCAGTGGCTCCGTCTCTCTCATTTTCGGCTTTCTCCCATCTAAATTTGGTTTACAGATCTAGAAGAGAATTTTTTATAGGGGAGCTCCAGACGCACCACAAAACGTGTTAGAAGTGCCCCAACAGTCTCGATGCTATTATTTAAATGTCGAGACTGCTCGCACAAATCCCGACGTCTACATGCATGGCGTCAGAATAAAAGATTAATTATTTAATTGTTTCCTTTATGCTGATGCCACGTCGAGAATGGTTTGAGCATTCCCGACGTTTAACTAATGGAGTCAAGAGTACCCGAACCATTTCCGATGTTTAAAATGCAGCGTCAGAGAATGGTAAAGCTTTCGAAGTGTATCCTACTGTGTCGACAAAAGCCACGTCTCTTGACGTTTCATACTCCGATGTGCTAAAAACGCATCAATAAATACTAATTTTCTTGCAGTATAGGTTTGCTTAGGATAAAATTCACCCACAAACAACACGCGCTTGCTTGTATATATGTATGAGTTAGGAAAACTAAATTCTCTCTGTATATATATATTAGGAAAACTAAATTCTATTTTTATTATTTTTTATATTCTAAGTTTGTTTACAAATATATTTTTAATTTAAAATTTTAAGCTGGTTTTTGTAACTATTTGATTATTTGTGTTACTTTTTGAAAATTAAGTCATATAAACATTTCTTACACATAAATTTCTTTTGTTTTATTTATTCTAGCATTATTTTAAAATTACATTCAAAGTTAGTACATGTTTAAATCTTAGTTTCTAAAATTATGATTAATAAATATCTAAACTGTCAATTTAACTTTAATAATACTTCTTGTTTAATAGATATATAAACTTTTAATCTAGCATCTAGATAATATAAAAAATGTTTAAAAATTAGCTATTGTATTAGAAAAAAAAAACTTTTATTCCTATTTAAACCTTAAATTTTCAAATTTGTAGCCAACCATAATATTATTTTGTTTAAAAAATCTTTGATATTAAATATTAGATACACAATAGAGATACAATGATCTACTGTATATTTCTTAAAGATGATGTTAATTAAGGCTACAATTTTAACCTTATATAAAATTGTGCAACTAATTAATAGAAAATTTTGGATTTGCTATTATATGTGTGTCAATTAGTTTTAAATTATTTTGACGATATTAATTGATTAGAATCGTAGATCGATGCATCTAAAAATATTTTATATGCACTTGCACCCCTTACATAAAATTTGTCCTCTGAACCGTCAACAACTCCAACATATCAAATCCAAATACAAGCTATACAAACCATCATAGTTAAAATCACATTATTAAAATAAGTATATCAAATACATGTTACCCATAACATAGTTTAAACTTTTCTCATACTAATCCTTATAAGTCTCTTCTACTCATAAACAATGAAATATTTGTCAAATTTTAACACAAAAATATCACTAAAAAAACAGCTACACACTTTGCATGAAGAGTTTGAGAATCCAAATACCAACTAAGAGGAAATTGACGCAGTGTTATACAAACTAAATCTTTTCATAAGAAAAGATATATTTTAAAAAGAACGTTAAAAAAAAATAATACTTACCAACGTTGCCTTAATTTGTTCTTAAATTGTAAACTTGATGGTTGTAATTTAAATATATATTTACTGATTGATTACTATGTATATGTAAAGCTAAGTCTAAATTAGAAAAAAATAAAACTAATTAAAAAATATAGAAAAAAAATCATTTCCAAAATTGTCTTCTTAACTATAATTTTAGTGTGAATACTATCCATTTTTTTCTAATGTTCATCAACTAACCATATGGGTGCGGGTGTAGCATGCAGTGTCTCATCCTCCTTAGAATTGTTTATGCTTCTGCATCTGCCAAATATGCTCCCTCACAATCAGCTCCATTTCAACTTGGCCAGAAAACAATTTCTCCCTTGTGCAACACACACTCTTAAAAGCAAGGTTTAGGAAATAAAATTATGGGCGATTACCTACTCCATAATCAAACCCAAAAAGAAAAAAAGAGTATTGCAAATGTTGTGGATGAAGATTTTCTTTACTCTGATGCGCCTGAATAGAGAGCTACCAAATGATGGTGAGATGTAACAAAAAACGATGGATTCTAAATAATAGAAATAAGATGCTTTAAAATCAAATATAATATTTTAAATAATTAAAATGATAAATTTCTAATTTTTAAGGCTACAAGAATCTAAAACAAAATATCCACATAAACATATCTCACGTTTTTTGTCTAAAGAAAAACAATTAGTCTACGTACACCCTCCGTGGACCACGCTCAATTGAAAGCATGAAGTTGAAAGGTAGTTTTTGAAAGGAATATTTGGAGAAATCAGCCATTTAGACATGACAAATTATCTCAAAATTTAATTTATTTTCTGTTTTTTAGACCATTTAAAGCTTTACATCAATTATAAATAAAATTGATTTTCGAAATATATATATAATATAACTTCCATAATTAATGTATTAAATAATTCAAATTTATATTTACATTTAATATTATAATATCATTTATCGAACAAATAATTTTAATATAGTATAAAGTTGAATCTAATATGGTAATATTATATTAAATAATTTCTACATATTGATTTTATTTTCGTAACGTAATTAGAGAAATCACCTTCAACCTTTCCAACGTCGTCCACGTTTTCACCGATCAATTTTGCCGTTTATTCAATTTTACCGTTTATTCAATTTTATCCGCAACACAATTAGAGAAATTTCCTTCGACTAATTTTTTCACATTTTCGTTCGTCACACATTTTATATTTTTCATATACCTATATAATATACTATATATTTTTCATTATAATATACTAAATATTTTTCATATACCCTAAATATTTTTCGAAGCATGAACTCATAATATACTATATATTTTTCATATACCCTAAAAAATTTCCAAAGCATGAACTACATCATATACTATATATTTTCCATATACTCTAACAAATTTTGTATATAACCAACCCTTACTCACTGGAAAAATTTGAAGGAGATGAACGGAATAAGAAAGAATGGACAAAGAGAGATTGGACATAGAATTTTCTTTTTAATAAAATCACAAAAAAAAATTATGAAGTAATTTTGATTATAATATTATCATAATAAAATTAATCACATATTATAGTTACATAAGATATAGATAATATATGTAAATTATGGTCCACTTTTCTTTTTTCTTTTTATATTTTTTAATATATTATTAATAATAAAGATGGATAGTTTAGTATTTTTAACTCTACATTCGTGTAAAATTGAATCACATTAGACATTTATAAAAAATTTAAGAGTATTTAGGTCAAACTTGTAATAGACACTCTATTAGTTAAAATCTTTTTTGAAAACTCAAACTTAGTGGTGGGCCTTAAAAACATTTGATTGGTCATATTTCATTAAGCTCATAGAATGGCAATTGCGATTCCACCCTTTATTGTAATTATTTAATATAAAATCGATGTTTTTAACGGTGTAGAATCTACATACTTGTTTGGTCAAATAAGATGAGTTCAGAACTCTCTACTTCCATACTCATCTTTCTAAACTCCTTTGACCAAACATTCCACTAAATCGTCCAATCTTAATTAGATTAAAAACTTGTGTCAAATCTTAATAAGTGATATGATGTCAAGAGTCAAATTCTATGAGAATATAATTTAGCATTAAATTAAATAATTCATATACAATTAATAAGAATACAAAGAATCAAAACTGTTTTTAGGGATATTTTACATAAAATAGATTTTGTGAGGAGGGGGGAAAATAAACCTACTCAAACTTTAGCAAATTTAAATCCTCAAATGAAGAAACAAAATAAATGAATAAAAAAGAAGAAAAAAGATATCAAAAAGCATCAAGGATTTCCAAGATGAAATTACTGCAAGTAGGACAGTTCCCGCGGCTTACCATCAACTCCTTCGAACACAGCCGGCAAAAAGTATGACCACAAGCCGCCAACGGCCCGTTCTTATGTTTCACCATACAAACGCAACAGCTGAATTCTCCACCATTACCATCATCTTCACATTCTTCGTATTCATCATCTTCATCATCCTCTAAGAAATTTCCTTCAAATCCCATTCCGTAACTCGATCTTTCAAAACCCATTTCCCTGTCCGTCTCATGCAATAGATCCATCAACGACATCCTCACCGGTTCCGACGCCGGCGAAGACTCCTCCTCCCCCTCTGATTCCGTTGTTGATTCTTCCTCTTCGTTTTCATTTCCGTTCTCGTTGTTGTTTTCGTTTTGTTTTTTTTCTTCTTCTGCGGCTTCCGCTGCTGCTGCTGCTGCGGCAGCGGCGGAAGCTGCATCTGCTGCTTCTTGTGCTGCGACGGCTTCTCTTGCGGACATCATTCTGTGTTCTGATAAATTCGAGTGTCGGATTCGGTTATCGCGATCTGGTTCTGTTGGATCGGTGTAATTCTCCATTGGATTTGAGACACGGACTGAGTTATGGCGTGACATTTGCGGTCTCATGATTCGAACTGGCGCTGCATCTGGAGACGATGAGTACTCGGAGGATTCATCATAATGAAACGCAGAGGAATCGCTTGAGCTGTTCATTGTGGAAGTTTGTCGACACATTTGACGGCGAGTGGATTTGGAAGTTTCTTCGGACGGATGACGAGAATGATTATCGTTGGAGTTTTTGGACGAACCGGTGTTAAAACGGACTTGATTTCGTCTTCCGATTAGAGAGCGCTTGGTGTGAACAGGAATATCAGAGGTCGGAATCGGAACCGTTGAGACCCAAGCAGAGCCGGCGCGCTTCAGCCGGAGCTTATCCCTAAAAGACTTCCAAGTCCTTTTATCCTTTCCGAAAAGCCCCTTGCCGGCGCTCGGCTCCTCGTCACGGATTATGTCAAGTAAGGTTCGGCCGCGGATTTCGGTGGCCCTTGCAGTGGCCGGTGGCCCTAATCTATTGTTAGCCAAAACATCATCCAGTGTATAGCCTGCCAGGCTACGGCCATCTTCAACCATCGACATTTGATCGGAAATTTGAGGATCGAAACAACCTTCCGTGTTCACGAATCGTTGCAGATCACATAAAGAAGAAGAAATGTCAATAGGTGATCGAATTTGAATGCAGGTTAGTAGAAATCAATAGATCATTGTTTTCCAGTAAAAACCTAATTATTGATGTAAATTGATGGTCATAAAAAACACAATCAAATTAAGCTTCACGAATTCATGCATTATTTTCTGACATTAATTCATTTTGGGATATTGTTAACTGAGAGATCCAATTGACAGTGTAACAGGAATGGTTTCTGTAAGAACTTTGATCTTAGCAGGAAGAAGAAGAAAAAGAAGAAGAAATTTAGGTGTTTCAGATGAATCCCCATGGTTTTTCGATCAATTACTGATACAAATAGATGATCGTCTTAATTAAAAAAAAAAAAAAATCAAATTAAGGTTCAGGAGGTTCATGCATTAATCATCTATTTTTTCTTTATCTTGTGGAATCACACCATTTGGAAATTGCAAAAAATAAAACAAACCCACCTTGGGATAGTAAGTGAACAATGGATCCAATATATTGTAAATTTGGCAGGAAATGGGCTCTTCAAGAACTTTGGAGGTCGGCAAGAAGAAGATATTCAGGTATTTCAGATGAATTCCCCTGTTTTATTGGATCAATTACTGATACAAAAAGATGATGATCATAATCAGAAATCAAGGAATTAATGCATTTATCATCTTAGTTTCTCAATCCTTTGGAATGAAATCATTTGGAAATTGAAAAAGAAAAAGCAAACCCCACCTTAAGATAGTGAGTGAACAAGGGAGATCCAAATTAAATTTGACAGGAATTGCTTCTGCAAGAACTTTGGAACTTGGAAGGAAGAAGAAGAAAAAAGAAGATATTCAGTTATTTTAGTTCAATTTCCCTTGTTTTTCTATCGATTTCTTTTTATTTTTTGTGGAGAATTTTTTTAAAAATAGAGTTAAATTAGAAAGGTAATGAAGAATGTGGAAGAGGAGCAATTTGTTAGGTGGGGTTGTCCCAATTTTTTCGTTAAGTTGTGAGGTTTAGAAAATTGTTTAAACAAAGAAAATAGAGAAATAGTGGAAAATTGAAAAAAGAAGATTAAAAAATATCAAAAGTGTTGTAACATTTTTCTAATACTTTGTTGGGAAAGAACTAAGAAGCAATTTATTAGTTTTTTTTTTTTTTTTGGTTAAATTATAAATAATAAACTAAAATATAATTCATATGATGTTTCATTTTTACTGTGGTAATTCTTTGAAACTGCTCTAAGAAAGTACTCTACATTGTATCTTTGTTAAAATGAATTCTAAGAAGTAAAGAATTGAAGTGTTTAATATGCTACGAATTAGAAAGGCACATATGATAACATTTACAATTAGTTAGCTAATTATTAGGAGGATTCATTTCAATTTAGAAGACTCGTTTAATAGCAATGTTTATCTAATAAAATTTGATACATTAGTTTGTCCGAAATGATTTCGTAAACCGTTTGATACATGTTTTCGATTTTATTGCATTATTTTTTTTATTCATTTTCCAGAAAATTAAACTCTCGATAAAAGACCAATTTTAAAGCTCAACAGCTAAAACAAAACTTAACACATATAATTGGTACATATATTTCAAAATTTATGAACATTTTGTTAGTTTGATCTTTTTTTCAAAAAAGAGAAAAAAATCTATTATTAAATGGGGCATACGAGAAAATTTTAACGTTTCCATATTGCCCTTCAATTTTAAGCAAATGTCTACTACCTTCTCATCATTTATTTCATGTGTTAGTTACTCTTATTACTTACTCTTTCCTTTCATTTTATTTACTCAATCTGTTCATGTCATTAGTTGTGGCGATTGTATTTTATTAACATCCACTCATATTGTCACATTGTAATTTTATAATTTTGGTAACTTTGTATATGTTGGTAAACCACCGATTCTCAACATTTATAGTATGTTGTTTAGACTTATCTGCCATTGACTTTTTTTTGTCGTAGTCTGTTTTTTGTGATTTGAAATTGAATAGTTTGTAAAATCTAGATCTAAATCTAAATCCAAATTTTATTTGTTTGTTTTCGATGTAGATACCAAAATTCCAAATCTATATCCCTATTACATATTTTACTCATCCTCAATTTCAAATCCTTGTACATGTTATAGATTCTTCTTACTCTCAATTTGAATCTATCATTGTAAATATTTTGGTTTAATCTACATTCATTCTATTTAACTGTAATTGTCTTTTTCTTTCTTTTTTTTGTTAATTTTTTAGAATTAGTAAGTTCAAAATTTCAAATTTTATTTGAATGGTTTTAAAATTTCGTGTTCCATAAATTCAATGTTTAATTATATTGGTCACTGTTAGTTGTAGGAAATATTATATTAATTATGTAAATTTTAAAACTAATTACCAAAATATAGTTGTTTTTAAAGTAATTATCAAAATATAGTTGTTTTAACATTTTTCTTTTTCTCTCTCAAAGGATGACTCTTCAAGACTCGTCTATGTTTAATTTTCTTCTTTCTCTCTCATAGGGCGAGTCTTAAGACTCGCTGTGCCCCTATTTTTTTTTTTTTTTTAACGTAATTGAATAATTCAAAGTAATTATAAAATAAACTTTTATTTTATATAACAAATAAATTTTATTTTGTTAACAAATTAAATTTTAATTTTTTAATTTAATATCAATTTATTTTCTCTCTAATGAAAAAAATTTATTTATTTTAAAATCAGTTTTATTGTTATTTAAATTTGTTGAAAAAGTATATCCATTGAATTTTTAAACTGATGAAATTTCATTCAATTTTTTTTCTTTAATTTTTAAATTTATGTTTACGTTAATTTTTTAATTTATGGATATTTATCGTTGTAATCCACTAGAGTTGTATTAATTGAAGACCATAAACTTGTAGTAAGTTTTTTTTTATTTGAAAATATTAAAAGATAAAACAAAATGTCTAATACAATAATTTAATAATTTTTATTTAATAAAAAAAGATCAATGTGTACTAGATATTTTGTTGATTAAAATTAGTTGTTACAATTTTTTTGTTGCCAAAGTTAATTAAAATATTATCAGTATATTGGTACTGATTAATAATGCATTTTCTAAAATTATATTAATATGCATTTTCTCAAATTAATTATCAAAATATGGATGTTTTCAAACTAATTACCAATTTCCAAAGTTTTAATTTTTTTTCTTTCTCTTTCCTAGTAACTCGTCCTTTAAATTTCTTTTTCCATTTTTTTCATTTTCACGTCATTTAATTTAATTTGAAAATAATATCTTTTTTTAATTAATTTTTATGAAACTAATTTTATTGTTATTGAAACTTATTGAAAATGTATATTCATTGTATTTTTAAATTGATGAAAATTCGTTAAACTTTTTTCTTTAACTTTTCAATTTATGTTTACTTAATTTTCTAATTTATGGATATTTATTGTTGTAATTCACTAGTTTTGTATTAATTGAAGGACGTAAATTTGTAATAAGTGCTTTTGATTGAAAACTAATTAAAAGATGGAACAAAATGTCTAATACAATAATTTAGCAATTTTCATTCAATGAAAAAAAAAAGATCAATGTGTTCCACAACCTGGACGTCGACGATTTCTAGCTAGTTGTCGTCGTCGACTATGAACTCTTTGTTGTTGTATTTCTTCCTAATTCTCATGTTGTTGCTGCTCATCTAGTTGCTCTGGTACTGCTGCAGGCACTTCGTAGTACAAATGTTCATTATGTTCTCCACGACCGCGTCTGTGACCATGCATGTATGAAGATGATGGATCGCTTCCTAAATCATAGTATTATTGCCCAAAGTTTGATGATGATGGACCTGCCTCTGAATTATAATATCTTGTTCCAAAGTCTGATGATTGACCGACTCCTGAATCATGATATGTCGTTCCAAATGCTGGCATCATCATTATTGGACTAACGTAACCATGCTCGCTCTGTGTGTGTGTCACGGGAGGCACTTCTTCCACGTGCTGGTCAATTTTTTCCAATTGATCAGGCTCTTGTCCTCGAGCACGTCTCCTTTGGACTGGAGTCGGTACAATAGGGACATCGACATATAGTTAATGTTTTCCATGTACTGCTCGTTTTCGCTGCATATATTTAGGACCTGTTGTGGATCATCTGCAACATCTTGAAGTCTACTATTGTTCGATCTCTGTTAAATATTAAAATGAATTAGAAAGCATTGAAAATAAATTTATACTAAAATAATTAGACAATATTTAAATATGTACCAAATGATTCATAGCAGCTCCTGGTCGGGTGATATAAAGCCTAGTGATATGTTTTTGTACCAATGGATGTATTCTGGAGTTACATCCATATGAAATTGCCCAATTGGATGTCCCTCAGCAATAAACCTTATGTGATTTAGTCATCGCATCACTAAATGAGCAACTCTATCTGACCAATCAGCAGTCCTTAGGTCAATCTCGTGCAAAAGTGGTTCAGTATTACAGCCACGTGGAACACCTTGTTGAATACCGAACTGTTTAAGTGTTCTTTCAGGTTGATGCCGCTCACCAATGTAGAAACATATGAGACGACTAACCGTCCGTCATATGTCTTGACCGTTTGTACAGAAATGTGGCAAATTATCTATAACGGCTTTGTACGGCTCCTAGATAATCTGAAACACAACATATCGTATGAAAAAAATAATATTGCACAAATAATATAAAACTTAAAATTCAAGTTTAGCACGACGTACCTGATTAGGTTGAAGAAGATCAAACATGTACCTCTACTGAAAAACTACATGTGTAGCCGACTTGGTCACACAAAATTGATCTCTCCATCTGTATTGTTCAAGTAATATTTTAGATTTTAAATCTATTACATATAAAAAGTTGTTGTTAATCTAAATTAAATTGAAATAACATACCTTGAACCATAAGCTCGATCATGTAATTGATGGGCATTGACATGCAGGAGTTGTGGAGCCACTATTGGGAATCGTTCCCAAGCCCATATTTGTAACAGTATTAGTGGTCCAGCAATTTCACGAATTCCTTGTTTGGATGCTTTGCATAACTGTCTATACAACCATGCCAAACAGGCTCCACCCCAAGAATATAGTCTCGTGTGGTGCAGATTAGCTAAGAATGGTAGGAACATTAGGTACACATAACGAGTTGATTTATTTGCAAACATGCTCCCACCCATAAACTGCAAGATATATGCTCGTGCATATCTTGTGATAGTTTCCTCGTCGGCATCGTCAGCCAATCCAGAAAATTATGCCCCCAACTATGTTAAACTCAATCTTGAACCCCTAATTTGTTCGAGAGGTGGGGTCACACCGAGTAACATTTGGCAAAGATGCAATCAATCATCATGACTCTAACCAGTAACGGGCTCGCCATCAACCGGTAATCCTACCAAAACTTCCACATCTTGCAACGTAATTGTGCACTCTCCAACCGACATGTGAAATGTATGCGTCTCTGGTCTCCATCTCTCAACAAGTGCAGTGATGAGATGCCAGTCTAACTGGATGAACCCCAATCATTCAATCCCATAAAATCCCGAAGCACGTAGGAGTGAAAGTATGTTGCAGTGTAGTGAGATAGTACGATAAACAACTGCCTCACTCGCCTACAATTTGTCTCGGGTGTAGTTCGATCATCCCATACACTTTCTGATCGGTGAATGTTCTGATCATATAAAACATTTGGATCGATTGGTCCTGGTTTAATGTCATTATCTACATAACAATAATTTATTTTTAGCATTAAGAACAACATAAAGAAAAAGTAAATAGAAGTCAATGAGTACACAAAGATCTCTAATTATCAGGTGTCTGTCTCCTTAACAAAGTACACTTTCATTGGTTGTGACCAAGTTGACCACAGAATGAGCATTTTTGTTGAACACTTTGTTCTGTCCAATCCATCTCGTTGTGATAACGTGAACTCTTCGGTCTTCCTCGTTTTCTCAACAACGATGGATCTGGATGTAAGACAGGCATAGTCGTGGGTGTGCTCCAATTATCTTCATGAGGTACAGGTTGAAATTGAGGAGTGTAGCATGCAGCATAAGTTGATATTTTATAATAGTCCTCAATAAAGTCTTCGTAGTTCATGTAAAATCATGAACAAACCGCCATAAAATGTGAGCATGGAATACCGAAGGCTTGCCACTTGTTACACAAACAATACCGCTCAAACAACCTTAATATTTGGATTATTCCTCCTTTAGAATTCAAGTCATGACGTTCAGTTTTCACATAAAAAACTCCTTGAAATCGATCATATGATTGAACTTCATGCTTACTGGATCTTGCAGCCCATTTCAAAAAAATTTCAAGGGCGTACCTAAAAATTGACACACTTAGTATAACATGAAAACCATAAAAACTATTGACAACAGTCAAGTTGAAAAATTCATACCCGGTGTATTTATCTTGACGTTCCAATGCATCTCTTATTTCCTCTCTCCTTTTTTCAAAGTAATCACACATTTGAAGAATGTAATTTGAGCTAGCGCATTTATCAGCAACTCTCGAGCTCCTTTGAGGACTCCATTCATGCACCCTGATAGGTTCGTCGTCATCCACCCATACCGAAATCCTCCGTCATGTGCTTGAGTCCACTTCTCTAAAGAATGTCATAAAAAAAATCATACAACTGCTATTTATTCTCATCAAATCCTGAATTACTTTATCAAACTTTTCGAATCTGGAATTGACACCCGGCACGATAAGTGTAATTCTTCAATGGTGTGAATTTATATCTCTTATAGAAATTGCTAATGACATGGCGTAAACAAAATCTATGATGACAATTCGATCTTGTCCACCCATTCTCCGAATTGTTCACTACTGATATAATACCAACATGTCGATCAGAAACTAAGCATACCTCATCATGTCATCATGGGTCACAATTTTTTAGATGTTTTAAAAACCATCCCCATGAATCTGCAGACTCCTCTTCCACAACGACAAATGCTAATGGCAGAAGATGGCCATTTGAATCAACAGTCGTAGCAATTAATAATTTTCCTTGATACTTGCCATACAAGTGAGTGTTGTCGATTTGAATTAGTGGCCTACATCTACTAAAGGCTTCTATACAAGGACCAAATGCTCAAAATATCGATGATAGTATGACATGACCTTCAGTAGGTGTGGCTTGTACCCTCCATTCAACAAGTGTTCCAGGATTGGTGTGCTTCACCATGTATAACCACCTAGATAGTAATTTGTACCACTCATCCCAATCACCAAACATTTTGGCCACTGCTTTTCTTTTTCCATCCCAAGCCACGGTAAGAAACATGGTAGCCAAACTTTTCCTTGATGATTGATTGCAGTGACGTAACACTTATTGATGGTTTTTCTCTAACAGGTTCAAAAAACTCTCGTGTAAGCATTGAAGAATCCAACTGAACATGACTTTGACTAAGTTCTAAGAAAACATGTAAGTTGGTCAGATAATTTTGTGATCTCAAATAAATCAAGAGATTTTTTCATTATTGCACGAAGTCTCCATCTGCAACCTTCGTTCGACTTCTTATATCAGATGGTCCACTTTGTCGGTGTTGACTCTACTACTTCGTATGGTGCGTGACTCTTAATAGCAAAGCACTTGACCATATGTTGTAGCATCTCTTTGTTTTCACAAATCATTCCCTTGTCCAATTTCGTGTTGTCAGTCACCATTGGAACTATAATTGGATCGTGTTCTCGAATGCTATCTATTGCATTCATGTTCAACTCAGTGAACGTATTTGATGGAACTTCTATTCATGACCATCAAAGTCCATCTCTTCAAATTCATCATCAGTTTCTGTTTTGAAGTCTCTGTACTTATTGTTAGCTACCATATCTTCTTCATCGCACACCGGTTGTGCATTTGACTCCACGTCAACATCAACATATTCTGTTTCTACATTTAAGTTTATGCCCAAATCTACCCTATTCACAGTCACATACAAATGCACCATGTTTGGAAAGGGTTGTGCAATTGAAAACATGGTGTTCATTGCTTGTTCGTTTTAAATAGGGATTGGCATAAACCTTACTAATCCGGATGAAGTTAAGTTAGGGTGTCTATATATTATCTTTATCTTGCTTGAACTCATATCAACCGCAAGTGATAATCCCACCATTTGGAAGAATTACAATTCCATTATTCAAATTGATGCTAACATTTCCACATGGAGGTTGATCATAACCAACCCCATCCACACCATCAATCATATGACCATTTGTAAATAACAGAAACGACACATATTTGTTTGCCATTTTCTGTATATAAAAAAAAACAATAAACACAATGTGGCAACCAATTTAATTCAAATAAATGTATGTAGAAAAGATAATAAAATATATGAAATTAGGATAAAAACAAAATACAAAAGATAATAAAAATACAAAAGATTTGAATTTTTAAAATTCAAACTAAATCTATGAAAGATTTATTATCTCATTTATAATTTAATGGAAAGATTTATTATCTCATTTATAATTTAAAACTAAAAAAAATAAGGTCATAGGTTTAAAACAATTATGATTTGAAATTTATCAAAAAAAAATGAAAAGTCAACTAAATAGTTGAAAAGTTAACAAAATATTTTAATAACAAATTTTTTTTATTAAAATAAATGATTTTTTTACTATTTAAAATAAATGTCCTTTTTACTATTTAAAATAAATGGTTTTTTTACAATCACAAAATCTCGTACATAATTAAATCTTAAAAACAGTTTTTTTTCCATAACATTTAATTAAATTGAATTAAATTGAAAAATCATCCCGTAATAACATTTAATTAATTTGCCTTTTGAGAATGAATAAATTATATACATTTTGGTACAACTCTATTTGTAATATTCTTTATCTTTATGGTGCATAATGTTGTAGTCAGTGACATTTTGACAAAGCTTATGTTAATTTTGATATATATATATATTTATACATATTGAGTAGAACACATTTTTTTTAGGTTGAAAGCTAACCATTTTAAAATTTTAATTTAAAAGAAGTTTGCAATTTGAGGCAAAGTCGTTGCTTCTAAATTTATTTTTTTATGTTCGTTTTCTTTTTATTTTTCAATTTTTCAAATATTTGTAAATTTCACATGAAAATTTTAACAAAATACCCAATTTCATTCTTAATGCTAATAAAATGACTATTTGAAACAAATTTGACTATGATTAGTCAAAATTTGTTTGTTTGTATTAAACTAATTTATCAATCATATTTAATGCTAATAAAATGTTGATAATATAAATTACACCTAAGCATAATATACCTTTCATAATACAGTTGCTTAATTAGTTTTAAAAAAAAACTTACAAATTTGGAGGACGGTCCAGCTGTTTTATTGTTGTCAATCCACGATACTTCAAAAAAAATATCCAAACGACAACAGAATCTTTTCCAACAACAAATCAAATCTGAAAATATAATACAAGAATATAGTTAAAATTTATATAAATAAATTAAAAAATTTTGATTTAACTAAACAAAAAAGTTTTATATTTATTGGGAGGAGGAGAGCCAAACTAAGAAAAGGATGAAAAATGGTCGAAAGAAGAATGACGGAGAAAATGTCACCTATAAAGGATGGAAAGAAGGTCGAGAGGGTGAAAGATTTAAAAGGCTGAAGGAAGAAGAAAGGAGAAGGAAGAATGTGAAAAATTTAGAATGCCGAATGAAGAAGAATGGAGAAGGCGAAATGTGAAAAATTTAGAAGGAAGAAGAATGGAGAAGAATGGGAGAATGAATGGGGATGAAGGAAATTTAAAGATCAAAGTAACGGGAAAATGTGACTTGACCAATGCATGGAATACTTAGTGAGACGCAACCTCCCCTACCCTGTTTTCTACTTGTTTTCTTTTTATATAAATAAACCGAGGCGAGTCTCGCCCCCTTCTTTAATTTTTTTTGTAAAATAATGGAGGGCGAGTCTCTCTTCTTTAATCATTTTTTTAATAAAACATAAAGGGCTAGTGCCATTATTTAATATTTATTTTTTTAAAAAAATGTCAAAATCAACCATATTTACGTAAAAAGTTTCAAAACTACCCTATTTTCATATTAAGTTTTTCAAACAACAATTTTTTGGTATTTCATCCTTAGTTGTATATTAAAAATGATTAAGTCAAATCAATCATGTATGGATAAACTCATAAAGTAACTCCTGGTAAAAAAAAAAAAACTTCAATAAAAATAATAAGAAAAGATTTAGTTATTATAATCTTTTTAAAACAAAATTATGATGAGGCAACTAGATAATAAGCAAAATGAAATTTAATTTATAAATATAGAAAAAATTTATTTTAATTATAAAAGTGACAAAAACGAAAAAATGGAATAGTAAATTGTTACAAATAGGACTTAAATGCCCTTACTCCAGCAAGAATGACACCTATTAATATCAAATCAAAACATTTTTATTTTCCCCAAAACTTCAAACAAACACTCAAAACCTTAGATTCCCCTCCCAAATCATTCCATCTTCTTCATCTTTATTGAGGATCAAAACCAACCTCCCATCAACCCAGAAACATACATCCACAAAGCCAAAATCGTTGAAATCCAATGGTGACGACGTATACTACAAACCATTGAAAAACACCGTAGAACTTTACTTGTCTTTCATTCTCTGTTTTCTGCAAAATCATCGTTTGAAAACCTTCTCTTCTCTTCTGTCTAACAATCTTCAATTATAAAAATGAGGAAAAATAAAAACTTTGCTAAGAATTTGAATTTTATTTAAGAAATATGAGGATTTCCAAACTAGTAAAATGTTTTGATGAATAGACAAATTCTTTTCATATTTTAGATAAATGAAAGTGAATCTAAGACCAAATATTTGCTATTAAGGTATATTAATAAAATATTTTGATATTTCTTAAAAACAATAAAATAAAAGCTTATTAAGGAATAAGATATTTCGAAAACTTTATTAAACCTATAAATATATATTTTAGAAATTTTAGAAAATAAATACATAAACATTTAGTTAAGGGGTCTTTTTAAAAAAAATAATAGAGTGACAAAATATTTACAAGCTATATAACAATTTCGAAAACGAAAAAAGGTCAGACCCATAATAGAAAATACAAAAAATGCTCGTAATTAATTGTCATTCAAGGCATAATATATTTGGAAAATGATAATTTAGATTTGACTATTATTTTCTACAAGCGATTTTTTTAAATATTTTTTTTGTTACATAATCGTTTAAATTTGGCATAGAATAGTTTAGATATGATAGTTTAAATTTTAGTAGCCAAATCTAAACAATTTTTTTTTTTTTTTAGATTTGGTACACGATCGGTTACATTTACATTTAGTATAGGATCGTTTATATTGGAACAAAATTGTTTAGAATTGGCTACACGATCGCAACCCAATATCCCGACGATTTTCTTTTCACAATAATTTATATTTTGTTCAATATTCTATAGGATCTAACATAAAATCAAATACACTATGTTTTAAAAATCGAATTTGAAATAAATGTCTAATACATTTAAACATAAACATGTAAATCATAACATACCACAAAATCAGGGGCAAACAGAAATAAAAAAGGCACAGATTTGCTATAAAACTTATTAATTTCGTCATTGTTGAGCAAGAAATTTTGGCTAATTAAATTCTGTCACGTCATCACAGCAAAATTGTGATGATTATAATTTGATTGGATTTTAGATAGTCAAGTTTTCTCATATCCAACCCAGTGCAAGCCCCTAATGAAAAATTGGGCCAAACATGGGGTTCGAACCCACTAAGAAAATGGGCCCAAGTCCAAGCACAAGCCCAACAAGCAAATGGCCCCAAGCTCAAGCCTAACAATAAAATGAGCCCAAGCTCAACCCCAACAAGCAAATGGGCCCAGGTCCAAGCCCACCTAAAGCCTATGAAATTTCTCTATAAATAGAGATCTTTGCCACTCATTTAAGAGGATCTTTGATTGAAGGAAGAATTGAAGTTTTGAAGGAAGAATTGAAGCTTTGAAGAATTGAAGATTCAATCTTCTATAAAGCTCTCAAGGCGTGCAAGTTCTTATCAATTTCGAGATCACCATCTTTTGAAAGATTGAAGACTTGGAAGATAAAACTTTTCTTGAATTCCAGAAGACTGAAGCTCAAATAGACTTGTAACTATAACATCCTAAAGACCGAAAATCAAGAAATTCTAAGTTTTTAACTTGTATTTGAGAGAAAGTATCAAATGAGTAAATACTAGAGATTGTAATAACAATATTCATCAATATATCAAAGTTCAATTCCACAAATTACATTTCTTCGAAGTCTCATGTGAACAGTCATTTCATCCAATTCTCCATATGATTTGTGATCCTAATAAGAAAAAAACGTTCAATTTTCCTTATCAAATTTCAATAAAAAAAATCTCTACTTGTAAACTTGAAATATGAAGAAAATTCTATCAAATGAAAATCAACCTTAAATAGAGGAGAAAATAAGGGGTTGAACATGAATATAATTTTAGTTTTATGAAAAATCAATTTTAGTCTTAACATTAGTTTTTGAAAAAACGTTTGACTACTAAATCAACGATAAGATAAAGTAACATTCAATTTTTACTTCATATGAAATATATATTTTTGTTTTTTGTTTATTTAAATAGATTTTTGTTGCTTTTTCTTCTTCTTCTTTTTCTTCTTCTTCTTCTTTTTTCCGAAAGAAAGCATCTATCAAATGGATATGATTTTAGTCCCACTTGTATAAGAGTTTTAGACCCTAAACCCTAAAATACCTAAATCTACTAGAAAATTTCACAAATGTCCTAAATTATGATTTAGTTTCTTGATTAGGTTTTCGTATATTTTTAGGACAATTATAATCTTATCATAATTATTAATTATATATAATTTTTGAAATTAAATTCAAATTATTTCCTTATTTATATTATACTCAATTTATATAATAAATTATAACTTCCTTATTTAGTCTATTAATTAATGTATAACTTTATTATGAAAATTAATTAGAAATATGTTATTAATTCAATATAAAATAAAATATTTTCTAAATTGGAATAATTTAATAATTAAATATAACATTATCTTATTATTTTCATCAACCGTTGGGTGAAAAAAATTTCGACGTCGGCGAGGGCTTCGACTTCTTCATAATTAAATTTCGGTTGTTTCTTCTATCAATTTCGCTATTTTTAATATCGTTCTTCAGTTTATTTCAAATTTTCGCTTTCTTTGAACTTTCGATTACTTGTCTTCCTCAATTACTTTCGTTTTTGTTTTGTTCAAATTTTCATCAATTACTTTCATTTTCTTCAAATTTCGTACTTGACCTAGATATTGTTTACACATATATACCACTGCATATATACAATATCACATATATAATTATGTACAGTAAGACGTCCGAATTTTTCCATTCGTTAATTTTTTTTGTTATTTTGTTTATCATATAAACTACATAATTCCGACGGAATATTGGTTTAAATTATATGTTTATATAGTAAATATTACTAAAACAGTAGTAAACGACACATTCTCAATGTATCTCTAATATACAGTGAGTATATCGTACATACATACTATCACTTTATATATATTTTAAATGATTAATATATACTTTAATATATCTGTAAGCTATTATAGTTTTGTTCTGTGATTTAGTATATATATACCCCATCTTATTTACAACATTGTTATATGATCATTAATGTTTGTGTTTCATGTTACGGTAAGAAATTTACATCTTTAATATACGACATATTATAACAAATATACTGCAAAAAATTACTATTCAATATGTTCTCTCCATTCATACAATTTCTCGTACAAATACCAGATAATATATCCTCTGTGTTCCTATTAACATAAATAACAATTCTATAACATCATCAAATTTAATTCATTTTACTAACGTCATATATTACATATACTTATCATAAACCTTTAGTTCTAAAATACACATCATGACTGAAACTTATACTCATGAAACACAACATTACTGATCATAAACATTTATGTCTGTAATGTACACCTTCCTATTCCAAATATGCTTATAATATACCTAGTGAACATTTTATCTTCACTAAACCAATATCTCATAAAATTTCTGGAATAATGAACACGATAGTACAGTATACTGTATCATATTAAAAATATGTGCATATAACGTTTCAGTGTTTCCATAATACTAGCAACAGAACAATTCATCAGAACATAAATTACACATAAAATTTTCAAAAAACCTAATTTTTACTTCAGCACATAACCTTCAACATTAAATCTATTCTATTCAACTTCATGTTCCTAAAGTCCTTGTGATAACAATTTGAAACTTGGTCCTTCGAATGGTTGACTATTGAGCTCTAATTTTACTTTCTTTGGTTTTGCGAACCCAAATTTTGTTGTGAAGGGTGATCTCATTATCTTTGATGATTGATTTTCTCTCCTCAGGCTCCTTCTCACAGCTTGCTTGTAAGCAAAAATTTCTCTTTCTCTTGCCTGATTATTCATGCCAATCGTATAATGGTATATAAAATATATTATGTTATATATACATTAATTGTATTGTTTTTTTCAGCTCCTCTTTGTTGATTATGTATATATACCTATGGAACAAGTAATATACATATAAAACATCAATACAGTAATATCTTACAACTGTTAATATTAAATATACATTTGCATCATCAATAATGATTAGATCATGTTCGTTTTATCTAATCTTCCTACTCCTCGATCCAAGACATCTTTCACTTCTTCTAACCATTTTCGGCACTGCATTTAAATAAAATTTTACAAAATTAACTACCATTTAACATATGTAAACCATAATACATTTGAAATCAACACAGTAGGTTTTTATTACATATGTAAATTAAATCACAATGTAAGTTAAATAAACATAGAGTACGTTTTCGTTACACCCTAAAATGTATTACAATGCAAGAATTTTGGTTACTTTGAAACTCAATAAACCCTAGAATTTTACAAAATTAACTACCATTTAACATATGTAAACCATAATGCATTTTAAATCAACACAGTAGGTTTTTATTACATATGTAAATTAAATCACAATGTAAGTTAAATAAACATAGAGTACATTTTCGTTACGCCCTAAAATGTATTACAATGCAAGAATTTTGGTTACTTTGAAACTAAATAAACCCTAGAATGTATCACGTTCAAAACTACATTTTCGTTTGTTTGCCTATTTAATCGAATATCTAAAATATACCTAATATACCTAATGTTTCATATGTTTCATATGTTTTGAATATATACAGTACTAACCTCAAAATTTAGACCTAGATTCTGTCGAAAAAGTTCTGTATTTGTCGGTTGTCGAAAGTCTTCTTCTTCACCATCGAAATCTCTCAAATTTCTTAGTGTAAACCGTAACCCATGTTGATTTCTGCGAGTTTGATGGAAGGAGTAGACCACGATTTTCGTAGAAGGAAAGTATTAAACATTTTCCACTTCTTTCGAAAACCGTAACCCACAAAATTTTCCTTTTATACTTTTGTTTTAAATCATCCACTTCTTTCCAAAATTGTAACCCACGAAATTTTCCATTTATAATTTTGTTTTAAATCAATTAAATAGTAGAAATGGGTATTAAAGTAATTTGGGTCATACATTGATCTAATATATAGGCTAATTTAGGACATATGTGAAATTTATTAGAAATTTGGGTCTTTCATATAATATTATATAGCAATTTAGGTCATGTTAGTTAAAGACCCTTTAATTTTTAATTTCAATAGAAATTTACGTTTTAAGTGCAATATCGGACTCGATGTATATTTCCCAACAAAATTTCAAACCATAAGCTTCAGCAAGCCAAAATGGGCCACAAAATTTTGAAACTGGGTTGGGAAGGTGCGCCAGGCCCAAGCAGTGTGCAACGCAAGGGCGACGCTCGAAAGCCCCAATAGCAAGCTACTGTTGTGGGCCTTCCCCTAAAAAAACTAAAGGGAAATTATAATTGATGACCATTTTAGGAATAATAATTAAGGATGTAGTAACATTTTAAAAAAATTGCAAATATAGCAAAACTATCGCTGATAGATTTGTATAGCTGAACTTGTATGATCTATCGGTGATAGACCAATATTTGCAACATGAACTTGTATGATCTATCGGTGATAGACCAATATCTGATTGCTAAATTTGCAACTATCCCAAAAATAAATTTAATATCATGTGGACCGATAGCCCACGTATCAGATATTAAACTGATAAGAACATATCTTACACTTGATCTTAACCAAAAGGCCGAGAAAGGTATGAATTGTTTAAGGGTCTTTAACTAAGATGACCTAAATTGCTATATGATATTACATGAAAGATCCAAATTTTTAATAAATTTCATATATGCCCTAAATGAGCCTATATATTACACAAATGTATGACCTAAATTACTTTAATACACATTTCTATTATTTAATTGATTTAAAACAAAAATATAAATGAAAAATTTCATGGGTTAGGGTTTTGGAAAGAAGTGGATGATTTAAAATAAAAGTATAAATGGAAAATTTCGTGGGTTACGATTTTCTAAAAAAGTGAAAAACGTTTAATACTTTCCTTCTACGAAAACTGTGGTTTACTTCTTCCATTATACTCGCAGAAGCCAACTTGGGTTACGATTTGTACTAAGAAATTTGAAAGATTTCAGCGGTTAAGAAGAAGACTTTCGACGGCCGACAAATACATAACTTTTCCGACAGAACATGGGTCTAAATTTCGAGGTTAGTACTGTATATATTCAAAACATATGAAACATTAGGTATATTTTAGATATTCGATTAAATAGACAAACAAACGAAAATGTAGTTTTGAATGTGATACATTTTAGGGAGTAACGAATATGTACTGTGTGTTTATTTAACTATTGTGATTTACATATGTAACAAAAACTTACTTGATTTAAAATGCATCATGGTTAACATATGTTAAATGGTAGTAAATTTTGTAAAATTTTATTTAAATGCAGTACCGAAAATGGTTAGAAGAAGTGAAAGATGTCTTGGATCGAGGAGTAGGAAGATTAGATCAAACAAACATGATCCAATCATTATTGATGATGTAGAGGTATATTTGATATTAACTGTTGTAAGATGTTACTGTGTTGTGTTTCATATGTATATTACTTGTTTCATAAGTATATATACATAATCATAATCAGTCAAAGAGGAGCTAGAAAAAATAATACAATTAATGTATGTATAACATAAATGTTTTAAATATATAATATAATATATTTTATATACCATTATAAGATTGATATGAATAATCAGGCAAGAGAAAGAGAAATTTTTGCTTACAAGCAAGTTGTGAGGAGGAGCCTGAGGAGAGTAAATCAACCATCAAAGATAATGAGTCATCATTCACAACAAAATTTGGATCTGCAGAGCCAAAAAAGGAAAAATTAGAGCTCAATAGTCAACCATTTGAAGGACCAAGTTTCAAATTGTTATCACAAGGACTCTATAAATTTTAAGTTGAATAGGATAGATTTAATGTTGAAGGTTATGTGCGGAAGTAAAAATTAGGTTTTTTGAAAACTTTATGTGTAATTTATGTTATGATGAATTGTTCTATTGCTAGTATTATGAAAACACTAAAACGTTATATGCATATATTTTTAATATGATACAGTATATTATACTATCGTGTTCATTATTCTAGAAATTTTATGAAATATTGGTTTAATGGAGATAAAATGTTCACTAGGTATAGGAGAATTTTTAAAAATAGTAGATTTTACAAAATATTTACAACCTATAGCAAATTCTATCACTGATAGTCATTGATATGCAATAGTGATAGAATACTATCAGTGATAGAATCCAAAATTTTGCTATAGCTTGTAATTATTTTAATTTATTTGGCTATTTTTAAAAATGCCCCTATATTATAAGTATATTTGAAATAAGAAGGTGTACATTCCAGACATAAATGTTTATGATCAGTAATGTTATATTTCATGAGTATAAGTTTCAGTCACGGTGTGTATTTTAGAACTAAAGGTTTATGATAAATATATGTAATATATGACATTAGTAAAAGGAATTAAATTTGATGATGTTATAGGAATGTTGTTTATGTTAACAAGAACACGGAGGATATATGAATGGAGGGAACATATTGAGTTGTATTTTTGGTTGTATATTTGTTATAATATGGTGTATATTAAATATGTAAATTTCTTACAGTAACATGAAACACAAACATTAATGATCATAAACAATGTTGTAAATAAGGTGGGGTATATACATACTAAATCACATAACAAAACTATATATAATAGCTTACAAATATATTAAAGTATATATTGATCATTTAAAATATATATAAAGTGATAGTATGTATGTATGATATACTAACGGTATAATATAGATACATTGAGAATGGGTTGTTTACTACTGTTTTAGTAATATTTACTATATAAATATATATATAATTTAAACCTAAATTCTGTCTGAATTATGTAGTTTATATGATAAACAAAATAACAAAAAAAATTAACGAATAAAAAAATTCGGACGTCTTATTGTACATAATTATATATGTGATATTGTATATATGAAGTGATATATAGGTATAAACAATATTTAGGTAAAGTACGAAATTTGAAGAAAACGAAAACAAAATTAATTTATGGAAATTTGAAGAAAACAAAAACGAAAGTAATTGAGGAGGACAAGTAATCAGAAGTTTGAAGAAAACGAAATTTTGAAATAAAGTGAAAAACGAAATTGAAGAATGTTATTGAAAACAGCGGAATCGATGGAAGAAACGATCGAAATTCAATTATGAAGAAGACGAAGTCCTCGCCGACGTCGGAATTTTTTTTCACTTAACAGATGATGGAAATAATGAGATAATGTTATATTTCATTATTTAATTATTCCATATAAGAAAAGATTTTATTTTATATTGGATTAATAAAATATTTCTAATTAATTTCCATAATAAAGTTATACATTAATTAATAGGTCAAATAAGGAAGTTATCATTTACATAATAAATTGAATATAATATAAATAAGAAAATAATTTGAATTTATTTTAGAAAATTATATATAATTAATAATTATGATAAGGTTATAATTGTCCTAAAAATTTATGAAAACCTAATCAATAAAATAAATCATAATTTAGGACATTTGTGAAATTTTCTAGTAGATTTAGGTCTTTTGTCTAAATCTTTCATTGTTTTATCATCATTCGAATGCTTTTATAGTCATTACGTTCTGTATGCTCTCTAGGTTCAACCAATGTCAGACATTTACGTTTCTTCTATTTATTTGTGCATTGTTATTATTGTAAGCTTTATTGATGAATATTCCCCATCATAATTTATCATATCATTTACTTTTTATGTTTACCCTCCATGCTTACCTCAGTATTTTTATTCCCATCATAATTTTTCGTATCATTTTCTTTTTTTGTCCCATCATAATTATCTTTGATAAGAAACCTCTGGACATATGATCTAAGAACCATGTTAAACAACAAGACTCAAAGAACACAACCCCAACAGCTTCGAAACCGATTTGATTTCAACCTCTAAAAAAGGCTAGATTTAAGTTACTTAGATGATCTAAGAAACCAAGGATCAGACAAAGTTTTGAAACACTCATCAATCCTCAATCTTCAAAGCACTCCACAAGCAAGACAGATATATCCTCACTTGAATGCTCCAAATATTCGTGCATTCTATCACAAGAACACACAAGACCTAAAATTCTACATTCTAGAATTTTTAGATTTCATTCATCCAAATGCCTCTTCTTCTTAAAATGTGGAAATTACAACTCTCTTTATACTAATTAAAATATGAAATGAAAGGTCACAACATTTAATTCTATGTCTTTTCAACTGCCATAATAAATGAAAAGCACATAAATACATAATTAATTTAATAAATGATGTGGTAATTTGTGATTGGTCTCAAAATTTCTTATTCAACAGAAACATTTGACATAAAATATTAAGGAAAACTTTACTAAAGAAGTCCTTCTTCTTCTCGCAAGTCTTTTCTAGTGTAGCTAAACTAGCAGCACTTCAACATTTCAACAAAACTTCCATTATTCCCTACTTAATTACCCAATTGTCTTATTTATAGAGCCCTTAAACTAACTTAGTCATGCATAAACTCTTCTCAGTTCGCCAGCTCATACTTAAAACTTTACACGTGTAAATTTAATATTCAACCCAACCATGCTTAAATCCTTTATCTTACACGTTAACCCCAACCAAATCAGAGTTGTCATTTTCTTCGTCAGACCTTTCTTCTTGCCTAAATCCATACCCCGAATAACTTCAACTACTTAACATTTCTCGTGAATAACCTTATCGCGTGGTTATATTTTTACTATAAGAAACCTTCCTCGCGAATTAACCAACTTTTACTCACATAGAACTCTTATCGCAAACTTAAACTTCAAGGCTTCCTCGCAGACTTCTTCTTTGTGAAATACTTGGTTCTTTTTGCAAAGATCACTCAAAACACCTAGTCTAACACTGTCAAAACTTTCACTTCTTTAACTTACGCGAAGACTTTTTCTCTTCTTATCATATAACTTCTTTCGCGAACTACCCGTTTAAACCCAAAAATGTATATTTAACCATAAATGATTTTATCGCTTAATCCTTTTCGCGGATTTATTCAAACGCCAACATCTTAATACTTAACCGAATTTTACTTTCTATACTCAAATTAAAAACGAGTCTTACAAGTCTTCTTACTCACAAAGTCCATCCAATCATCTACATATTGCAAATTATTAGGCATCAATTTCAAAATTACATCCTTTGTTAGGCCATCTCGAACCTGTTTTACTAAACGAGATTTTCCAACCCTCCATAGTTTACCCATCTTTAAGAAGATTTTTTTTTTTTTTTGCCAATCTTCCACATTGTACCTTGACTAAAGTATAAAATAATTAGAAATCAAATGTAATGAACTTATTAGAGAAAAAGAAATGTGCCTTCTATCTAAGCTATATAAGGGAAATAAAGTAACTTAATACCTGGATAGATTTCCATAACACTACTTTCATTCTTGTTGTAGTTTTAGCCAATTCTCAAGATTCACCGATATAACCTCTCTCACTAGTGGTCCAAGAAAAGAAGCCAATCCTACCAATTCATAACCAATGGGTTGTCCATATTCATTGAAAACAAGGTTCACTCTTTATTGTTTTTCAACGGCTATTGTCTTTATTTTTGTACGTCCTCTTGTTTTTTTTCCAAAGTAGTCGTTTCAAATGGGGGTTCTTCATTAACAACATGATCTTCAACTGTCTTCTCATTAGGCAAAGTCATTGTTTCAAATAGAGGTCCTTCAAATCCATTTACATTAGAAGTTGTTGCTTGCCTATGAATTGCTAATCTTGTTCGAGCAGCTGGTGAGTTTAATGTAGGATTACCTTCAACTGTCTTCTCATTAGGCTTGGGTGATAAACATCTGGGTTAGGTACTAGTAGAAGAACTTTCCACGTTCTGCTCATTTGGAAGAACCAAACTATCAGTAATAAGCTTCCTTCGTGTAGACCTTCTCTTTCCTTTGACTTTTAGTTCCATGGTATCTTGTAATCCTCTCTCCATTTCAACCTAAAAGCATAAATATTAACAAATAATCAATAAGCATCATTTTCTAATATAAATATTTACCGTTCTTTGTGTTTTCACCATGATGGAGGTGGCTTATCTAATGACATATGCATAGATATTGATATGAAGTTGTGTAAAAGTATTTATGAACAAAGTTAAGTTATAGTAAATAACTAAAATTAAAACGATAGTCATCTATATAGATTCAATCGTTTACAAAATAAAAGTTTTCAGTACAGAATAATCATATAGACAAATGCTTATACAACATCAAACTACTTCTAAAATGAAAACTTTTCTTGCATAAGTAATCTCGCCCTTTCATCAGCATCTTCAACCGCACTATGCATGTTTTCATTACTAACTAAAGTATCATCATAATTCTCATTGTACGTTTCCAAGTCGTGAAACCCTCTCGGTGGTGCTTTTAATACAACATACCAATTTAAAGTGTCATTTTCTCTAGCATAAAACACTTGTTTGACTTGCGAGGCAAATATGAAAGGCTCTCGTACAAACTTGCTTTGACTTTGATGTAAGTTAACAAGAGTGAATCCTTCCTCAACTTTTACTCCATTGCGAACATTTGCCCAATCACATTTGAAGATTGGAAGCTGGTAGACATAATAGTCTAACATGATGATTTCTTTTAACACTCCATAATAAACAACTACATTCATAGCTTGAGATTTATCTTTGACACTAGATCTACATAATGTTGTAGCATCTACAGCAACACCACTGTTCTAAATTGAATTTTCAACATTCTTTGTGTGAAATCGTTTCCCATTTATGATGTATCTAGTGTAAGACATTGCATTCTTTCTTGGTCCATTCGTAAGCCATTTTAACAAGTCAGAGTAACCTTTAATGGATGAATCTAATTCAATCTGATAAGAATAAACATATCAACTTGTTAGTTAAAGTATTTTAAGGTTTTATATATCCATTGTTTGATAGGATGTTTACAAATTAGTTAGTATCACCTTAGACTTCAACCACAATGGAAATTGTTCTATATAAATCTTCCAAAGTAGATTGGAATCTTTTTCTAGTCTCCTATCTAAAACCATGAGTTCATTCATATGCATCGTGTCCAAATAAACTATCATTAAATAATAGGCTTAAATTACAATAAGTTATATTGTTTAGAATTATATCTCACTCTATAAATGGTTCCACCTCCAATGTGTTGAATAAGACATATTGATGTGCATTCTCAAGTACATCATCTGATAGTTCAATTGAAGCTCCAGAAGATATAGGATGACCCTCTAAGATGACATCGTTTTGGTATTCTTCGTTACGTTGTTGACTATTCACCACCTCAACTGATTGTTTAAAATACTTTTTTGAAAAGTCAACACATTCATCAGCTAAGTAACATGCGGCAATGCACCCTTCTGGTCGTGCTTTGTTTCGTACATAACCTTTCAATGCCTTCATGTATCTAAAATAAATGTTATTAGTATACGAAAAACCATAATTATCAATAGACCAACAACATGTACCTTTCAAATGGGTACATCCAACAAAATCGAACTGGTCCACATATGCAGACTTCGCGACCCAAATAAATTACCAAATGTGTCATTATATCAAAAATTGACGGAGGAAAGTACCATTCAAAAAGACATAAAATGTCCACCATTTCTTTTCCAAGATCCAACATAACCTCTCTATTAATTATATGTTGGAAAAGTATTGAATTATGAGCATAGCCTGTATATTGCATGTCTTGGACCTTTTGGAAGCAAACCTCTAAGCACCACAGATAAAAGTTGTTGCATCAACACATGATAATTATGAGACTTCGACCCTATCACTTTGCATTCATCTAATGATACACACTTTGAAATGTTTGAATTGTATCCATTAAGCAACTTTAGCTTGTACAACCTTGAACAAAATAATTTCTTCTCAGACTTGGACAATATGTGTGGAGCAGGAGGTAGATAAGTTCTTCCTCCACAGTCTTGAGGAAATAGGTTAGGGCGAATTTTTTAAACTTGTAAGTCTTTTCTTGCATTAATTCCATTTTTTGACTTTCTGTTTATATCTAATAACGTACCTACAATATTCTCACATACGTTCTTCTCCATGTACATGACATTCAAGTTGTGTCGTATTGATAATTCCTAGACAATCAAAGTTTCAAATCATTTATGAAGTAGTTTGAACCATAATAATTTGAAATTTAATAAGATACACCATAAACTTCAAGTTTGTTTACCTTCCAATATGGTAGATCGAAGAAAATTGATTGCTTCTTCCACTTTTGATTTGATGATTCTTTATGACTTTTTCTTTTTTTCTTTTCACATTTTCTCCAACAATTATCAAAATTTTCAAGTTGGGCATAAATTGCACTACTTGTAGCTAATTTGGGAGATATCTACTCTTCTATTTTACCGTCAAACCATGCATTTTTTCTTCATTATGAATGAGCCCTTGACGAGAATCGTCTATGACCCTTATATGAAATTTTTTTACTATGTTTCAACCAATAAGAACGAGTACTATCTCCACATGTTGGGCATGCATGTTTACCTTTTCTAGTGCATCCGGCAAGATTTTCATATGCTGGAAAATCATTTATAGTCCACATAAGAATTGACCTCAAATTGAAATGGGTGTTACCTATAATATCATAAACTTATATTCCTTTCCATATAAGTTGTAAATATTCCACAATGGGTTGTAGATATACATCAATATCATTTTCTAGTTATCTGGGACCAAGAATCAACAGTGTCAACATTATGTTTTCCTTTTTCATGTATAACCAAGGAGGAAGATTGTAAGTAACAAGCATGACCGACCAACAACTATATCGACTACTTAAATTGAAGAATGCGTTATACCCATTTGTAGCAAGGCTCGACCTAAGATGACGTCGATCTATAGAAAACTCGAGCCATTTTTATCAATTCTTTCCCATGCAATAGAGTCAACTGGATATCTAATCTTTCCATCAGTACTTTTATGGCTCCAATGCCAACGTAAACTTTCACTAACTTCTTTTATTTTAAACATCCGTTTAAGTCGTGGAATGATAGGGAAGTATCTCAATACCTTGATGGGAACACCTTGTTTGGTTTGATTTGTTCGTTCATCAGTCTTCCATCTTGAACGCACACAATGAAGAAAACTTTCTAACTTTTCATTCTCATTTCTAAATAGGCAATAGTCATTAACACATGCATGACTTTTTTGATAACCTAAATCAAATTCCTTAAATAATTGTCTAACTTCATAAATAGATCTTGAAATAACATTGTCCATTCATGCAAAAGCCCCAAAATGCTAGTGAAGCAGCTTGTAGCTGACCAACCATTAAAAGTTTTCAGTTTGTACAATACTACAACTGCTGACATCTTTGTATACTTCGTACAACTACCATACAATGGAGTATTTTCCTCTTCAACGCCTTTTGAGAAAAATTATTTTCCTTCCTTGATGTAGAATGGTCATGAATGGTGTCCTCTTCTCCCATATATGTGCTCTCATAGAAGTTTGTTGCTTCAAACATAAAACTATCATCCACTTCATTCTCGACTTCATCTCCTTCGCATACTTCTCCATGATGGTACCAAAAGTTATATGTAGGGTCCATTCCCTTAATGACCAAGTGCTCATATATGATTCAAAAATCACAATGCCTCATGTTTCTACCATTTTTACATGGACACAAATATTTATTGGCATTTAGCTTTCTTTTCTTCACTTCTTGCAGAAAATTCTATGCTCCTTCCATATACTCACTAGTAGCACTATTAAATAAAGTTAATTTAGTTAAATATGCATTAAAGGTTAACTCAATATTAAGAGTTAGTTACTTTCATATCTATTCAAATGTACCCAATCTTTATTGAACATTTTTGAGATGTTGGTAATCTTAATTGGATGACCAGTTCAGTCATCAATGACTTGGTCAACAAGCACTACTTGAGAAAAGAGAATATAAAAGGAAATAAAGGAAGAAACGAAAAAAAGAGCAAAAGGGCCACTTCTTTAGAAAAAATAATAGGGACCACAACAAAACAAGGTACAAGGAAATTTAATGATATGTTTCTTAGTTAAAATTGAACTACTAGGCATGCAAGTTTCTTAAAAATTAAGAAAAATAAGGAGCACGTCTTTTTTACTAGCCACATCAAAGGTTTGTTTGTTATTCTTTCTAAGTTTTCTTGCTAAACATCATCTTGGTAAATATCCATCGACCTTAGAATGAATGCTAACTACAAGGTTTTGATTATAGTTTGATGACTCATTCCTAACTACCTATATATTTTTATTTGTGGCTGCATCTTCCCACTTGACTCTCACAAGCACCTAATTTCAGGAAATTTTTTAATTCTTTTTAATTCTTTATATTAATAAATAGTTGGGTTTGTAATTAAGAAAGGGATTCTGCTCCACAAACTAACACTTGAGACAATCATCCAATCCAATTCAAACCAATCTCCCTTCCCAACAACACTAATATATTGCATTGCGTCTTTCTTTAGAAACGATATCCACAAAACACTTTGAAACTTCTACTTTTTCTTTCCTCCTTTTGATAATAAAACAATAGGAAATATACAAATAAGGCTGTCACATTTTCTCTATCAAAGTCGCCCTCTAACTCCTAAAAATTTATATCCAACAAGACTCAAAAGCTAAAGCCTAAAGAATGAAAGAGGGAGGGGGGCAGAGAAAAGGTGGCATGGCCAACGACCCAAGTAGAAATTTGGTGCTTTTGGCACTAAGAAGATTGGAGGTTTTTGTTATATTTTAGAGTGCCCGTAATATGTCAAGCTAAGATACCAAACAAATGATTTAACATTTTGATTATATTGAGAATAATAGCAAGTAAATAAAGAATTCAAGGTTTCATTGAAAAATTCCCCCTACCAAAGACCAAGTTGTTGTGCTCTTCCAAAAGAATACTCAATTTCTTGTTCAGTGGAGGATAAACAATATGGTTCTTGAATCAGGTCAAGCCCCACCTTTTTTAGGTTGCACTACTTTTAAAAGCTCAATTGTTCAATTAAAAAGTAGCTCCAGGTTGCCAATACAAAGTAGGATTACATGTACATCTGATAACCATACAACTAAAAGTTGTTATCTTATCTCTATCTCAACCCTCCAGCAATACTTGACATAAATAACATAAGTAAACCAAAGAGCATTTGACTTGACTATTTCTTGGATTCCTCCACTCACATACAAGAAAAAAAAGGGACTAAATTTTGGCTTTTGCCCATAAACTTTTATATGACTTTTTAGATTCTGCAATTAATCTTTTGAACTTTTTTAAAATACACCCCTTTACAACTTTTATATTGTTTCAAATCACTAATCATTTTAAAAGTATATTTAAGATTTCAATTTTTCTATCAAACAATATACAATATTATTGCCCTGCTATTTGAAACTAGGCTTAACAAACAAACTGTGTGTCAGACTTGTTACCTCCACCCCCTTCCAACAATTATTTTCTAGAATTTTCGCTTCAACTCTACTGATAAATTCTGCATTTCTCTAGATTAATATTAAATTGGTGGCTCATCACACTTGTGATTCATTGGTATGGAAATATATCAAAAGATAATATTCGATAAGTAAACCACATGCTGATCATAAACATTTAAATAAATAAGCATATTCCCTAGAAAATATGTTACACCTAATAGAAGTCCTCAAAGTTACAGAAGATCTGGATAATGAAATTTAGAACATCTAAGTTTTAGGATACCAAGATATATGGCATCCAAATTTTTTCATGATTGTTTCATAAGCTTGACAAGATAGAATCTTTTGTACGCTAATTATTTAGTGCAAGTTTTTCATTCAAAATTCAATTCAGACATACCACCAAATGAATGTTTTAGAAAGAATAGTCTAAAGTTTTTCACATTAACACAAAACATTTCAAAGTAGAATGAAAATTTACATTCTTAGTCCATTAAAAATACGACATTATATAGATTGAGCAATAACAAAACCTATGAAAGCATTATTTGAGCCACTGGATATCCTTATGCAAGAACATTGTTGACTTCCTTGTTTGCAATATCGAAGTTACCACTTTTACAAGCAGTAAAAAGTGCATCAACAACCTCCCGATGGATAATCTACAAATGAAAAAAAAATTAGATAGTACATCATGCATTAATACAATTACACGAGAAAATTATGTGCATTATATCTCTCGAGCAGATTATTGATCATACTATTGAGATTGAGAACAAAAAAATAGAAATCATCCATTATTAAATTACTAAAAACCCGTTATAATCTATCATTGTGACAATTAATGGTAGAAAACAGAACACTCAAAACTCCTACAATACAAAAACTATGAAACATCATGTAGTTAAATTCAACCATCCGAAAAGAAAAAAAAAACAACATAATAGCTTTTTGCAAAGTTATAGTCACTCTCCAAGTAGTCTTGTTTTGGAACATGGATCCAAGGGAAGGCTAGTGTTGTTGAGGTGTGAATGGGACCAAAGTGAACCATTAGTAAGCACAACCATTTCTAAATATTTGTACTTATAATCCTAGAAATGATAATGACTCATCAAGATTCACATTGATCTCACCCTAGACACTAACTTTCACATATCTCTTGCGAAAATCCTTACACATGGCACTTTTATTCACAGTATTTCATCATTAATTCCCTTATTAGCTTTAGCTTTCAAATTTTATTGTAAGTACTTGTGGATTAGAAGAAGGAAGAAGGGGGAGAAAAAGGGAAGAAAACAACTTAGTTGGGCTACCCAAAATTAAAAATAGAATGTACCCAAAATCAAACCATTGATTTTGTCTTTTGTTAGACATTGGTTTGATTCCCATTTTACCAAGTTTGTGGGGTTTGATTGGATTTCAATATTGGTTAGAATCAAACTGACTAATATGATATCTTATTAGAAGATGATTCAAAAGTTCATAATTAACTATCATTGTTCAATTAAAAAAAAAAAAAAATGGATGAATGGTTGCAGGTGACTGGAGGAGAAAGAAAAAATAAAACCACAGAAGCATTTAAGGGCATCATTCATTTATATTAAGAGGGATCTCGAAGTTATTCTCACATACGATTTTATTGTTGGTTATAAAATTAAAAGCTTAAAATTGTTGCAGTTCCAACCAGCGTAAGAACTAAGATTTTTTCTTTTCTAGCCCTAAACTCCTTACCTAACTACAACTATTATGGAGGCTATAACCCTAAACTCTAAAGTACATTTCTTCAGTAACTAGACATTGGCAAAGGAGCTGCAAGGATATATCAATAGTTATAATAATGTGTACTCTTTCTACATCACATTCATTTGCATTGAATGCCAAGTACGCAAGAAAGAAAATTCAAGAATGCAAAAGCATAGAAGTTGGAAGGTATTTACCTTGTTGATGCAAAAAGATAATCAACAGAGGTCAGCACAAGATGTGGAACTTAAAATCTACATTATGGTGGAAAAATTATTTGGTCAACAGCTATATTTCAAAGTTTAGAATGATGAAAAGAGTTAATATACTGATACTGATATTCCAGTCAATGCTCCACCATAAAAACAATGTAGAAGAAAGGAAGAAGAAGACTAATCTTGAATCATTAGCTTCAAGTGTCTAATAATAGTAAACGAAGAACCCTAAACAAAACCTATGTGGACGATAGGTTTATGATCAGATGAAGCTGAGAGATTCAACTCTGAGAGATTGAAGCTAAAAAATAAAATACTCTTGGGAAATCAATCGTGTGATGAAAGTGATGACGAACAGAGACACACAGACAAAGAGAACAACAATGGATGGAGAGACGACGAACAGAGATGAAAAAGTTTCGTCGTCGATTGAACGACAATCATGAGAGGGAAAAGGAAGTAGAATCATTGTTTGAGAAGGATGGGTTTCTCAGTGTGGGTATTGTGCGACTACTGATTGAGCAAAGGAAAGATGAAACGTGAAAAGGGCTCCAAATGGGGGAAAATATAGTTTTGGCATGATATAAAATATTAATTTATATTTCCCACTTTTTTTCACTGGCCCAATTTAAAATGGGCTATCTTCCAAGGCTATTAAAAGCCTTATTTCTTATAGTGACTTGAGGCATCAGGATTGCTCAAGTTGCGTCACTTGTAGCATTGCGAGGTCCAGGACACACGAGGCGTGACAATAACTCATTCCTATGCTTGAATGAGCATTTTTTTTTATGAAGATCTTTGTTTGAGAAAGACTATCGATCCAGGTGAGAAATGGGCAACACATACAAATATCTAAAGACCCTTGGCTCTCGAGGAAGGGAAGTAAGGTACCTATATGGGTTCTTTTAGATTTACTAGATTGAAATGTTGCATATCTCTTTTATGACAACAAGGATTGGAATGAGGAGCTTATTCAAGCAAAATTCATTAATGATGATGTTTACTAGATTCTTCAAATTCAGTGGCCAAGAGGGCAACATGATGATGAGATAATTTATGCTTACTTTTGGACCTAAATCTTGCTAATTCAAATTCAACTAGCTATTTCAATGGATGTGCTTCCAAGTCTTTATGAAAATCCCTTTGGAAGACTAAAACTCCTCCTACCATAAAGATGTGCTTGTTGAATAAGAAATTTTAAGACTAATCATAAATTGTCACGTCATTTACTAAATTAATGATGAAGAGTACAAATAATTGAAGTTAGGACTAACTAAAAAATTGGCATATATCCCAAATTAAAATTGAAGACATAAATTGACCAATTCTGATGATGCCACTTGTTTTCATTATGATTGTTGGATCAAGTTAATTATTTTGGTCCAATTAAATATTATTTACTTGGACTAAAATTCAATTGAGCTAAAAAATAAGCTTAATTTAGCCTAAAGACTAAATATGACCCAAATCCATGTGGTTGAGCCCATAGGTCTGGTTCATGGACCAATCAGGCTCAAGCCCATAAAGCCCATAAAGCCCACCAGAGAACTCTATAAATAAAAGAGTTCTCTTCATTTGTGGGGGTTGGAAATTTTTACACCAAAAGATCTATAGAGAATTCTTCCAAGAACTAGAAGACTCCCAACTCCTAAAGCTGACCGTCCTTAAAGACTGAAGTTCCTTTGAAGATACAAGTTTTTTTTAAAAGCTCCAACTTCAAGAACATCAGATGCTTCGCTTCCTCAAATCAAGTGTAAGCATCCAACCGAGAGAGAATGTAACACCCCCAAAATTAAGGGAATTTTAATTCTTGTTATGTTGGATTTATTTATTGTGTTGAATTTTAGGTGTTATTTGAGAATTGTTTGAATTTGTGGAAATTGAGATTAATTAAGTATTTATTGGAAGGATATTTAATTAATTATTGATATTGGAATTTTTGGTATTGTTATTTTGGAGTTGTTAAAGATCGAATGATTTTGGTGAGATTTAAGGATATTGGTGAATTATATTTGTGTATATAAGGTTACGGAAGATTTATAATAATTTTATTTATTTAAAAAAATATAATTATTAAGGGTGTGTTTGGGGAAAGGGTTATGGTTATGATAAAACTAGTTTTATGATAAGAGGTGTTTAGGGGAAGGGTTATGTGAGTAGGGTTATGATAGTATTATGATAAAATGTGTTTGAGGGAAGGGTTATGTGGGTAGTGTTATGATAACATGTGTTTAGGGGAAGAGTTATTTAGGTAGTGTTATGATAGTTTTATGATAAGATGTGTTTGGGGGAAGTGTTATGTGGGTAGGGTTATGATAGTGTTATGATAAGATGTGTTTGGAGAAAGTGTTATGTTGGTAGTGATGTGATAAATTTATTATTTAATTAATTTTTTTTATCAAATTCATATTTAAAATTCAATAGTGAAAGTGAATAATTTTTTTTACCAAATCATCCGACGTCTCCTAAAGTACTTGACTTAATTTGTGGATTTATAACATCCATATTGTGACGACCCGGACTTTTCGGACTGACCGTCTAAGTCGTCAAATTAACACAAAACCGTTTGTTTACGAAAGACATAGAACTTTAAATGAAAACATATGAATTCAAAGAAAATTTAATCGGGCCCTATTTCAAAACATGAAATTTTAAAGTACTGTTTACAAACTTTAACTACTTTTAAATTCAGTTCAACAAAACATTTATAAAACCGTCAGCGGAAGCAGTTTAGAGAACAGTCTTCTTGTGACGACCCAGACTTTTCGGACTGACCGTCTAAGTCGTCAATTTGACGCAAAACCGTTTGTTTACGAAAGACATAGAACTTTAAATGAAACCATATGAATTCAAAGAAAATTTAATCGGGCCCTATTTCAAAACATGAAATTTTAAAGTACTGTTTACAAACTTTAAATACTTTAAAATTCAGTTCAACAAAACATTTATAAAACCGTCAGCGGAAGCAGTTTAAAGGACAATCTTCTATGGCCATTCACGAGTCCTTCTTGTCCCTCGTCGGTCTGCC